>JARHVA010003277.1:0-660000 GCA_037957365.1 Torreya grandis | reverse complement strand
AAGGGACACTCACACAATAAATCCATTTCCTACATATAAATACAATTTAGAACTTGAGGATATATCAAAATTATCACATGTTAATAGATAATCTAGGTGGATTAGTAGGTGACTTTCATAAATAGGAATAAGTGGTTAATCTTAATTGGACATTAAAGGGACCAAATCAAAATATAATTAATGTAGGGTAGTTTTCAAGTTGTCATAACATGGGCACGTGATCTCTTTTGAAAAAATCCCAACTTCCTCTCTACATCATCATTAAATATTATAACTACCTTGATAGTGGGTGAGATTTTAATTAATGACCCATGGGATTCTCCTTACCATAAAAACCCATGTCTTAAATTGAAAAAGGGTAGACATATTTTAGGCACCATTATTTTTCCAAAATTTCCCCTCCATGAGCCCTCTCCTAGTATAACAAAGCTTTGCTTATTTAAGTTTTTAATATTGCCCTAGACCATGAGATTAATAAGAGTTGAGTTACTTTTCTTCATTTTATACATTTTGGGTGCACTATTTTTTATCGATATATGCTTATAGATTTTCATTACTCTCATTATTTTCCTCCCTTCAAACCTATATTCCAAATTGGAAGTCCTTACAAGTTGTATTCTATGTATACATGGGTTTGTGTAGGCATTATCTATGGAGCATTTGTCATCCCTCTTAGCGCTACACTATGTTGGTTTACCTCTATATTAAAAAATTATGTATTATATATGGTTTTAATTTTAGGTATTTACTCTATTATTTTTATTGTGTTATTAATTAGGTGAGGTGCTTTATTTATTCTTGGTGCATCACCCTTTTACATTCTAGCAATCTCTTACCTTTTCCCTCCTTTTCCCCTTGTCAAGTTTAGGGTTTAGTGCTAGTTGTAGATTTAATTATATTTTTTTATTTCTATGAATTAGTCATAAGCCAATTTCATATATAATAAAATTAATTCAAACTACTCTAGAGTTTCATCCTAAGGAGTGCAAGATTCCCACACCTTGGGGGATGATCCCATTGTTACAAAGAGACACCAAACCACTCTCCAGTGCACAAGTCCAAGGTGTTAGGCATGGAAGAGTTGTGCACCATCCATAAAAAGAGCCATTCACATGAGGTTGAATGTTTTGAGTGATAAAATTTGGTTAATTTATTCTTATCATATTTTTTTGAACCTATTTCAGGTTTTATTCTCATACAATTAGACTGAGTAGTGCAATTGAGGTTCTACATAACTTAAATTCTAATTTCTTTTGTATTTCTAATGAAGGTTTGGTAATATATATTTTCAATTCATGGTTTTAACATTAACATATTTTTTGGGCATAATTATCTCATTATCTAATCACTTTAGAGGGTGGAATTATTCACATACCTATGAGCATATTCATTCCTTATTTTTTTATTTTCAAATATTTTCAATGATATATATTAAATAGATATTTTAAAATAAGTGGACACTATTTTATACATGTTTTATTATAATTTATTAAATAATTAAGTTGAATATTTAAGACATATTAGAAGACACCAAATTTAGTTACACTTAGGTACTAAATTTCTTACTATCTCCTTTTAATCTATCCATACTAGACTACAAGAGGCAGGGGCTAGGGGGTCTATTTTTAGAAACATAAAATTTATATTATAAACTTAAAAATTTTATATTTTAATAATCCATAACATACATGACTTGTGAATACACAATTGACTTTTCCACACATTCCCTCCTAGCCATTTATCCATCTATCAACTTGTCCTTCCCATTTTTATATCATTCACATATAGGATCTCTTTAATCCATGCCTAAATGATAAATCATGTTGATTAAACTATTTCCATCCTCTATATAATTATTTTCTCTTCCATGGATAGATCCAATAACAATCAAATCATACCAGTTACTAGTATCATCTACCTTTGACAAATATGTCCTAGTTTATCCAAATGGATATTTTTAAATTCAAACCCTTCCATTAGGTCATCCCAAACCTTTCACATTATAGTTAATAACTAAAATAATATATGGGTTAAATATATATACAATACTAACCAATGTCTTATTCCCTTGGTTACTTCTTAGTCACTACTTAAAAACCACTTGGACATTAAGGAATACATCTACACATCCTTAAGGAACTCCCTTAAAGCATCCAAATATGTAAACCCCTAAAATTTAATAGTCACCAATACAATTATAAATTTTATTCCAAGGTCAAAATCACATATTTTCAAGTGTCAAAAACCACACAAGTTGCATATGTTATAACATATCACTATTGAGTATAACCATAGTTAGGTTGGATAACTATGTGTGGTTTGAGCCTTCTTTAGAGTGCTAAAATTAAGGAAGTGGTAAGGCACTCCATGATGGATGGTTGAGGTTTTCCAACCCATCATATATTATCCCATTTTATAGGCAAAGTAAGTTTTTAAAGTAGAGCTTAGGTTTCAAGGTGAAGGAATAAAAATATGTATTTACACATAAGACTAAGCCTTCAAAATTTCATAAAAAACATGATAATAGGCAATTTCATTGATCTATTACAGAACATTTTAGAACTTTTCACAAGCACATATCTATAAAATAGTATACATATCCAATTACCATAGGGTTTTCTACATTATCATATCCTTCTAGGTATATTCTGACAATCAACATCCTGATACCAATGACATATATCCATTTCAAGAAATTTCTAATAACTTACATTCTTAAAAATAAGAACAAATCATAAAAAGGTTAAGTACCTTATCCTATTGATAATTTATCTTTATATTAAGTGTAATAAATCCATCTTACTTTGACTTTTACATTTAGATTTGTGTAATTTAAATATATCTTATAAAATATGAATATTCAAATGTTTTAGCTTGTTTAGACCAATAAATTAAAAATAATTTAATATAAGAAATTACTAAAAAAAACAACCTATATCCAATATGTAAACTAAGTATGTAGAGATTAATATATTCCATTAGGTGGCAACCAAGAGGTATATAAACTAAGCATTTTAACTAGGAGGTGTTTAACTAGGGATATACTCATATGCAAAGATAATATAAACTAAGCTAATAATATATAAGAAGAAAAAATGTATTACTCTAATATATACATATAAGCCAAATTAAATAAATAGTTTAGAGATATATGTACTTATCTTATGTTGAATTCTTAGCATATCAATCTCCCCCTTGGCTCAGTCATAACTTTATGAAGATTTTATAGGTGAGGACTCAAATGGAAATAATGATTAATTAAGTATCCTTAATTATTGATTATAAATACTAAGGTCTACCTCTTTATTTTAAATTCCTTCTAATGAACATCAAAGATATTGAGAATAATGTTATACCTCTATAATAATAATATGCTATGCTAAAATTCCTCTTCTTCTACTAAAATAAGGTTTTTGTGTGAAAGTAGATAAAAATGTATCTTTATTATAAAAATTATATGTTTAGTCCCTATGTATAGGAACCTAACTCATAAAAGTGACCCAATAAATATGTCAATGGACTCGAAATAGATCAATACAATATAAAGATCTAGATACAAAATAGTATTACATTAGCTTTGATAAGTTAGTATATAGAGAAAAAAAACATATCGAGTTGGGATGATAAATTCAGAAAGGTGTATAGATAAGAACTAAAATTTCATTGTCCATGATCAATATAGTTGTAAACACAGGGGAAAAATATAACTTGATCTTGATCAATTTAGCTGTAAGAATACCTAAAACTAAATAAAAGAGAAAAAAAGAAAGCAAAAAAGAAATGGAAGATGATAAAATGATTTAGGATATAAATATGATGAGTTTAAATAGGTATAATTGGAGATCATATGATAAAAATATCTCATAAATTACCATGATCCAACTAAACCCTAGTCTTAGTATACTCCTAGGATGTCCATTCAAGGATAAATAGGTAATAATAAGTCTTAAAAATAAATTATCAGTGATTAAAAAATAAATGAGTATACACCATGCACAATATTTTGATGTTCCATATCACAAAAATATATTTATATGACCAATATGTTATATTCAAATAGGGTCCTAGAAATGGAACCATAACCTTGTACTATTTTAGTCTTTCCTTGATTTTGTGTAAATCAAAGATTTCAAAACAAATACTAATATTCATGGGAGTAAAATATAAAACTAATAACACAATTATAAAAACACAACATATATATACATAAATGTGTATCATCTTATCATTACACACTTCACACAAAAAAATTGAGTAAATTGAATAGAAAGCATAACACACTCATAATTACTTATACATAAATCCATATTTCTTTATCATACATCAATGTTAAAAAATATATATTCATCTTGGATTAAAATAATTTCCATCAAAATAAAATATTTACTCAAACATCATACAATTAAATATCTTATGAATCAATTAAACCCTAGTTCTAATCTTTCTCTGATCACTCTAACTCAGCATCAATAAAATTTTCAATGTTTCAAAGTGTCTCAAGTAAGAATTTGATGGCCATTTTTATCTCCACTTGTCCCTTCTTTTCCAAATATAATTCCACTAATCCATCCTCCTCACTATAGTATCTTACTCTAAAAAGTGTATGATTATCAAAATAGTGTGATCCCACTCAATCTACATTCTCCTTGCTTGAAATTATTAAATCTATTATTTTTTCCTTAACTATTATTATTCTTATGCTTCTTTCATGTTTTTATATTATTTTCTAGTTTGTGTTTCTTTCAACCCACATGTTTTTATTTATTTGTATTTATTATTTTCCGATGCATCATTCCCTTTCCTACTCAATACTATTTTTTACACTTTTAGAATACTAGGAATCATCTTATACATATCACCCATGAATTATCATACTTATTCCTTTATCATATAAGTAACCTTATGTATAGAATATAGGGTCAACACAAAATTAATATTTTATACAAAAGCATACAATGTTGGTCATATTTTTTGACAATGTTGATTTGAATAGGGGGCATGCTATAATTTTAACCAATGTCCTATATTTTGATATGTGTGGCCAACTTATGACACACATATTACTTTAATTAGGTATTTTTAAATCTCTAAGTTGAATATTGGTATGATTAGTAGGCCTATTTAGGTTTATATATTTCCCACATCTTAATTAGGGTAGATATAGGAAGTAGTGTTAGGATATTAATCATCATATATTAAATATTATTTTCTTAGTGTAAATAATTTGGAGGTTTACCCTTGAATTATCTTAGTTATATATTCAATTATGTTACTCTCATTTCACTTATATTGTGTGGATCTACTTTTATTTTCTAGTGAATATTATTATTATGTCTATATGATGTATTATATTGTTATATATTGTTGTGATTTTATTTTTTTAATATAGTAAGTTCATTAAAAAATTTGAACCTATTGTTTGGATTCTTCACTACCTTATTTGAATTATCCATTCCTTTATTTGGATTTTATATATCCTTTTAGATATATTGTCCTTTTCCATCCTCTTCATCTTCAATTGACTTTTTCAAAGTTTAAATCAAATATTAGTCATTTTTTAGTAGGATCATATTGATTCCCATACTTTAAGATGTAAATTTTTTTTATACAGATGACATTCCTATCTTCCTTTTAGTGGACCTTAGACAACCCCAACAAAAAACTTTCATCATTTAAGGATATTTCCTAGACTTCTAAATGTGGATAGTTTTTATATAATTATTCTTAAGTTATTTTTTTTTAAATATGGATATGTTTGTCACCATGGACCCCTTATTCCATATAATCATTTTCAAGAGTAAGAGGACCTCATGTAGCTATCAGAGATGGGGACTGTAGAACCAATTAAGAGTTATGGCAGAAGTAAATAGGGTCAAAATTTCTACCAAGTTTGAATAACATAGGTCTGGAAAAATTCTCAAAAATACACCAAAGACCGAATAAAGATATCAAAAAATGTAGAAAAAATTAGAAAGGATTTCCCATAAACACCCTAGATAGTATGGATTTATGGGAAATCACCAAAAAATCCCTAAATCCCTCCAAAAACAACAAACAATTGATTGTCATGAAATCAAGTCACGTTTACAATCCATCCTAGGGTTTTAACACCTTATGAATCTAATGGTATGAGGTGTTTTACATGAAAACCTACTAGATGAAATATGACCAATAGAAGACACCTTTCTCTTGTTCTTTTTCTAAATTTGGATCAATAACAGACCCTAGAAGAATAGCAAAATCTAGGAAAGAGGGTATCTTAAATACTTAGGTCAACAAATGGTAGTGTTGACATTTTGGCCTCACATGGATAAATGTCAACCCCTACCATCAAAAATTTGCATAAGACCCCCCTAAGCTTATATATAGTCTCTGATCTTGCTATGATCTCATGAATGTCTCTTGGAGATCTTCTATAATTGATTAAGAATGTCATAGAGTTTGTTTGTGAGTTTCATATGTCAGAGTTGTTAGTAGGTTTATTAGTGATGTATTAATACTCATGATGGTCCTAGATTGAAAGAGGAGAGTGTCTAAATGTCTTATGAAGTCTAATGAATGGTTTGAACATTATTTGATAAAGTTATTCTCCTTGATATATTTGCTCAAACTTGTCTCAAACTCTAATAAGCCCTTTCTAGTGCCAAATGGTCCTCAACATGCTACATGAGCCTTTATACCTTATAAAACTTTGAAAAGGGGAAATTATTTTGATAAAATTTCATTATTAAGGTCTTGAAAGAGGTATCATTGTCTCCATGACTCACCAAAGACTAGTAGCCTGCAAGTGGGAGATCAATATGGTTTTAGTGATGAACTATAATAAAAAAGTGAGGTGAAGTGGTTTCATATGAAATTAAATGATATATAAAACCTTTAAGAACCCACTAACATGAATGGTCACTCCAATACTAGTTTCTCCAAGTAACATGGAGTGGTCTTAGGATTTAAACTGTGCATATGTCACCAAGCATAAAAGTGAGTAAAAAATGGTTCATACCTTACATAATCAGTTATGTATGAGGATAATAACCTCATGAAAAATGTTTTAAGTTAGTGGATAAGTCTTCTTAGGGTCAACAGGATCAAAACAAGCATCATGGAAGTTTTAAAGCAAGAAAATGCAGACCTGTAGGTCTCTTTTTCATATGACATATAATGAATGTTTTATTAGGAGAAAATATTAAAGGGTCAAAAGACATGTGGGAATAATGAGTAGATAATATGGAGATATGTGAAGTTCATATGGAGTACAAACTATGAGCTTAATATATGTTTTAAACTCTAACAAATCCTAGACCTCTATAGACCTAATGAAAGCTCCAAGTTTGCCTCTAAGAGTTGGAAGATAGTGTGGGTTATTGTAGTGGGAATGGAAATTAGATAGTGAAGAGAGAACATGATCAAATTAATAAACATTTTATAAGGATTATAAAAATGTTAAAACCCTATTGAAGAGCCTTAAGTCTAAAGGTGACAGTCATGGGCCCCAAATGCAGACTTACAGACATGTTAGATAAATGTAAGAGAGATATGAGTGATATCTAAAATAATGAAGAGGAAAGAGTGGAAATAATTAATAAATTTAATTTAAATATGTTATAATGACCTTCATATTATTTAAAGTTAAATTAAGGCATTTTAAAGGTTTGAGAAGCTTGTTTAAGCCTAATAGGCATAAACCTGCACCTACACGCCTATGTGTAAATTTGTGAAGAAAGTTTATTTGTTGAAGGTAAGAAGGAAACATAAAGGATATAATAAGGTTTTGGGGAATTAAATGTAAATTTAATGAGGTTTTTGACTCTTTAAATAGTGATAAAAAGGTCAAACACATATACCAAGGTCTTTGCTTCAAAGCTCTCTATAAACCCTAGTAGTGGGTATAGGCAAGTTTCAATGGATATGAAGGGAAAAAACACATTATTAACCATATGAATATGTATTTTTTAGTGTAAAATACCTATAATATGGTTTTATAACATAATAAAACCTTTCTAGTATCATTTCAAACCCAAATCTCTCTCTCAACTTCACCCACATAGTCTACCAATTAAAGAGGAGCAATTTGAGATGCTCATATCTTACACAAGGACATGCATGGTAACTTAAGATATTATGAATTATATAATGAAATTATGAACTACTGATCCATGGCATTTATATGTTCATTAAGGACTATATCTCTATGAATAATTCTTAAGAGAGTAAGACACTCATAGGGTGTTAAGAGATTAAAATATGACTTGATGATTAAGAAACCTCCCCAATGATTTAATATGCCTTTAAATGACCATATAAAAAATTATATGACCTTAATGTGACTTATGGACACATTATAGGCCATTAGTTTCCAATTTTAAAGTACATGGTATATAAAATTGGCCTAAAAGTCATAGTTACAGACCCATTTATGAGTATGCAAGATAATGATAGGCCTTAAAATCAAGAGATAAAGCTTAAAAATATTGAAAAAAGGTTATATGGATTTATATTATCTTTTTAAAATCCTATAAATATGATGTTTGAACCTTCCAATCTACTACTTTGGGTTTAAAAGGTGACTATGCCACTATGTCCCTCAAAAAGCCTAGTTACAAACCTATGGAGTACTCTTAGAGAGCTTCCCTTTAGTAAATTGAGTTGTCATATGATGGTGTAGGCCTGATAATACCATCATAAATTATTTTATCCTAATAAATTATTGATAAATCACTCTAGTTGCTTCTTGGGTCTGAGAATACACTTAGGCCAGGGTTTTGGCCATTTCTTGGGTCACCCACCTACACAAGGTTACAGACCCTAAAAATTTACATGGATCATTCTTAGGAGGTAATAAAATTGAATCAAACATTTTAATATAGTTTCACATGTGTGAGGGATGTGTGGAATCAAATCTTAGTTTCTAGGCCTAGGGACCTAATTGAGGGTTAATTAAGAAGAGAAATAGGTGGAGAAAGTACACTTGTAATTAGTTTATAGCCATGAAAATTTGTACAAAGTAGGTAGAGAATAATGGGTACTAAAATATATGTTCATTTTTTCAATATCATTTTTATAGTGTTATAGACAAGGATATTTGTCTATTTTAAGGGCTAAAAGGAATTGAAGGTAAGTACAGGCTTTAGGTGTGAAATTAAGTCTTAAAGAGTGTTTGAGTCATTAAATAGGATTGATATAAGTTTTTTAAGGTGGATAAAGTTCTATCTTGGAGATAGGTTTCATTCATAAGTATATATTCAACATTTGAGGATTTTGAGAAATAGAGGTGTAGTGAGATTGATGGGCTTCAAGACACCTACGAAGATATGATCACTATTACAATTTTAGTATAAGAAAAATCCTAAGTAGATTAAAAGTGTCAATAATAAGTTAAATGGGAATTTAAAGTTGATTTGATGACCAATGAATGCCACTTATCACTTTCCAAGCCAAGAGGAGGGTAGTTTAAAGAAGAAGATAAATGTGTCAAGTAAATAGAGAAACCCCCACACCATTTGAGAAGGAAGCATCATCAAGAAATAAAACCATGACCTTAAGTACCTTATGAGACTGTTCTAGTACTTTTATCTCTCCTTCTCTCATTCTTTATATATGCAGCCTTGTTTGGCTTTGTAAGGATCTTCCACCTGAGTATGGCAAAGCCCTAATCATTTCTATGCCTTGGATCAATAAAGACTACTATTTTAACCTCTTTATATTATTGTACATAGTTTTTGTGCATGGATAGTTGATCTTTTTAAGTTATTTTCTTTGTCTTCCTTGACATGTTATTCTATTCTAACACCTATATGTAGTTTGAAAGCTTATTTTTCATGTCATGTGAAGTGTGTAAGTGTAATTAAAAGGTTTGGTGAGTTTTCTATTAATTAGTGTCATATTAGACCTCTTGATTACTCCTCTTAGCCTAAAAATATATCACAACATCTACATTGAAATGTTGATGTGAGAGATTCAGATTAGGAGTAGTGTATGCTAAGGATAGTCTCATGGTCTACATGTGCACATGGAGTTGGTTGGTAGTGATCAATTGATTTGGTGTATTACCACCTTAGTTTTATTTCATGTTATTAATTAAAAATTTTCCTTTACAAGTTAGTAGTAGATCCTAATTGATACATCAAGGGAAGCTAGCCTAATAACCTAGAGGTTTGGTCCACTTAAAGGTCACTCACAACCTAGGACCAATCCCATTGTATAGCTCCATTGAAAGGGATGGAATCAGCATCTTAAGGGTGTAAATTTGAGCTATAATAGATCATTTTGAGTGAAAAATGTTCATAACATGTTCCTCCTCTTTCTTTACTTGCTTCGTATAATTACCATCACCATAGTGTGGTATGTGAACTAATCTTCCATTTTTTATAAAATGAAATACCTTATTGATTTTTATCAATTTGAGTCTCCATTTAGTATATCCAAAATTTACCCAATGTAAAATTGTATTGAGTTGTATGGGGCATGATCCATACTTCATTTGGACAACACATGGACCACAAGCAATTGGTAACATTATGTATCCCATGAGTATTTCCAGCTTACTTTATGATGTAAGTTTTTTATGGTATAACCAGTTTATGTCAAACATATTTCATCACAAAATATTTCTTTATATATAGGATTAATATGATTATGGTGAAAATAAGCTTTACCAATGCATAATCTAATTACTAAATCCTTGTGGTAAGGGTGATGTTTCTTGATTGAAGTTGTTGTGGATATGTTCATCTGATATTGGTAGCATATATAGTAATCTTTATAAATGTGTCATATAAATATTTGTAATGTCACATGTTTGTTCATTATATTCACTTTGTAATTCATTCCCATTGTATGTATCATTAATAAATCATTTGTACTTCATAAGAGATAGATTTAAGTCTTTTTTATATGTGAGTAGGAAGCAAGCATATTCATGCACATACATGTATATTTAGGTAAATGAGGTATAATATTTATGTAATAACCATTAATTTAGTGTAGGATTTATACCTATACTAAATATGAATTGTAGTTATAAATATGAAGGTCGATATGCTAAGAAATATGATGCATTTTTAAACCAAGTAGCATAATATTAAAGAGGCTCATCATCATGTTGTTTGAAAATTTTAAAATGATAATGTTAATTTTGGCACAATGTGTGTATTAAAGTCCAAGAATAAAACATATTTTAATTGCTTTAATGTAGTTAAGGAACCATTTGGTAAAATACATAACCAATCACAAGTTTCATTTATAAGGCTCATATGAAATGTTTTCAAAAATATTTGATCATCTTTAGTCTAATTTTAAAAATAATGTACATATTAAAATATATGTTTGGAAGGATCTTCATGACCAAAAAATGAAGGTGATATGGGCATGATAAACTCTTATGGGTAAGGATACTCAAATACACATTTTGTAAGAGGTTGATTTTGGATAATGTTATCATTAGTAATAGTATTGTGAGATGACATTTGTACTTTGAGAAGACTTGCCTTTGGAGATATACTAAAGCCCTCATCATAGACATAATGTAATTAGAAAAAATTGTGAATTTTGTAAATATTTAATCATTGGTTTTAATTTACCATCCATTTGGAACATATGAATAATGGATGTTTCATTATTATAAGTATTTTTTTGGATATTTGCATTAATTGAAACATTTGAAACTTTTGGTAATGGTACATCCTTTGGATTTTTTGGAATTTTGGTAATGGTATATCATTTGAAAATTTTGGAAACTTTGGTATATCTTATTAAAAAATTGGAATCTTTGGTAATGATTCTAAGTTTAGAAACTTTAGAATCTTTAGTAGTTTCATATTGTTTATAAATGTTATAACTTTAAGGAAAGGTAGATTATTTGGATTTTTCAAGGAAGCCATGATATCATTGTTAATGGTGAAAAAAATTACATGATCAAATTATTGGATATTATATTTCGCATTGTTAATAATGGGTGCACCATTTGTAAATTTAAGATCCTTCAGTAATTGTATTATTTTACATGAAGAAACATTCCCATTATTTTATGTTTGTATAGAATTCATGATATCCTTGTGGACATTAAAAAAAATCACAATTAAACAAAGTAAAATTTATCCCATGAATAAATAAATTTACTTTAGGAAGTTTTAGAGCATGCTAACTATCACCATGATATTAGGACCTACCTTTTGGTTACTAATATTATGGAATATGGAACCCAACATAGTCTATGGGTGAATAATGGGAGTGGGATGGTAAATATTAGAATATTAATGAGTATGTTTATTAATGAAATGGATCAAACATGTCTTATTTTATTCACTTAGTAACTTTTGAAATTGCTTGTCCTCAATGTTTACGACTTTATAAACATATGCTTCTTCTTGCTCGTAGTTTATGCTTTATCTTAAAATTAGTGCCATGGGGGAAAAGTTTATTTATTAATTGGTAAATTAAAGAATAAAATATATCAAAATTAAAGTATGAAACCTTAGGAAGATGAATAACCCTAGAGCAAGCAATGGTTTTATAAGAAGACTCAATGGTCATGTTCACCAAATGTTTAATCCTTTTTTGAATAATGTGTCATTAATGGTTAATGGGTTAAAATATCATATGCATAAGGTTTAATATAAATATTATATATCATGACAATTAATTTAAAACTTAGATAAATTAATATTTTAAATTAAATTTCTAAGTTATGTTAAATATAGAAAGTACACTCAAAATAGTAGTTTGATTACATCAATATGAAGAAGAGATAATACTTATCTTATTTAGAAATGTGAAAGTAGATCATATAATTATAAAGGTGGAAACAAGTAGGGATAAGATCATGATCTAATCATCATATTATGAAAATATTATTTCTAGAGGCCCAAACACTTATACTGATGCTTATGTCCCGATCTCAACACAACTATCTTATATAGAATATTCATTATATTTTGAAGTAACCACCTAAATACTTATAGGTTTTATATCACATTTTTATTGATGCATTTTATTTGAATTCATATAATATAGAGGACTGTGTGTAGATCAAACCCTATCTCTTCAACTTAGGGATTTGTACCTTTCTAAAAATAGGTTAGTGGGCTCATGGTGTCGAGTTGGCCTCAAGGGCCCATATGTCAATAAACACTAACTAAATAACCAATACTCTAAGTAGGGCCTAAAACCTATGGATTTCTCCTTTATATTTTGGCTTATGTATACACAAGGGTGTAATATACTATACACAAAATCATTCAATGATATAGATTGTAACTTGAGAAATATTTTCCATGGGTTGTTATTTGAGTGATTCAAACTTGTGATATGATTGATCCTATGATTGATATGAAAATTATTAATAATAAGATATTGGAACTCAGTTATTCAATCGATTGAGTGAGCTTGAATATATGCTTTCTTGGTATTTTCTAGATGAATAATGAGTAGGATTGTAATTTTATATATAACACACCTTTTTAAAATATATCACAATAAGATTCAATAATAAAAATGGTCTGACCCTTTAAAATTGATATATTTTAAAATTAGATGACTTTTAAGAATTGGACACTTGATAATAATTTGGATACTTGCATCAATGCAAGTGTCCTTGTATTGGGCACAAGTGTGAAAGATATGGAGTTTATAAGGATATAAAAGTGATAGTAAAGGACATATATCAAGTTTTAATATTTTTATATAGTTTAGGAGATTTGGGTCATCAAAAATGATAAGGTTAGACCATAAGATAACTAGTTAGGCATAATGAGATGGTGATTGTGATTATTTCATTAGTACGAAGTTATATAACTAAAGGGTATATCTTTGATAGGTATTTATCAATTATAAAAGACAAAGATGTTATATAAATCTTATTTTATTATATACAATGTGTCAACACTAGAGTTAATGAAATTTGACCTCATTGATGGTACATTTTTACCAAAAAATTTTGATATTGGATTAGTCCTCTAATGATGAATCTCTTTTAGAATATTTGGGGGTGTATGAGTATATTCATCCCTTATATAATTATAAAATATTTCCTTAAATAATAAATTCCAATGATATTTTTGAGAGATTAAATATTCACATGATGATGTCCAAATAGATGGTCCCAATACAATCCATACTACACTATATGTGTAAGTTAGATTATCATTGATAAATGAAGAAACAATTGAATGCAATTATGGAATAAGTAGAGATCTGAGTCTAGTTCTTTTTCCATTCATACTCAAATATGATTAACAAAAATATTTTATATAATTACTACATTATTTATTTAATTTATTCACTTAGGATTATTTATATATGCTAGGAATTCATCTTATGGTTTCAATGCATAATATAGTTATGTACCTTGATACAAAGCCAATTGAGTAAAAATTAGAAAGATGCATCCAAAAGTAGTTTTACTAGTTAAATAGTAAATTCAAAGGATATTTGATTCATGTCTTATTAGATCAAATAATTACCCCAAATGGATTTCTAATATTGTACCAGTTACCAAACCTAATGGTCAAATTAGATGTTATATTGACTTTTGAAATCCAAACAAGGCTTTACCCAATGATGATTTACCATTACCAAAAATTGATATGATTTCAAAATATACTTATAGTTATGAGATTTTATCATTTATGGATTTTTTTTATGGATACAATTGAATAAATATTAATCTTAAATACTAACCAAAAACTACATTTACCATACCATTGTGGACATTTTTTAATGTGGTCATTCCCCTCAAATTGAAGAACATGATAGATACTTAAAAAAGGGATATGATGCACAAATTTATTTATTTTATACATAATTTTTTTTAATATTATGTATATTAATTAATCATAAAATATAAACACCAATGGATAATGCTATAGACTTATGAAAAATATTTGAATGTTTATATAATATAATGTGCAGCCAAACCTAAAAAAAGGTGTATTTGGAGTATCTTCAAGAAAAAAATCTGGATATATCATATCCCATATAGGCATATAATTTTATCTAAATAAATTAAATTATATTGTCGACATGCCTCTATGTAAGGGGTTAAAGCAATTAAGGTGTTTACATGGAAATATTTAGGCAATAAGACATTTTCTGGCTCAGTTAGTTGATAAGATGCAACCATTTAAATGATTGTTAAATAATGATATAAAATTTTAAAATGGATTCCAATTTTAAATATATATTTTTATGAAATAAAATAAAATCTAATTACCCACCGATTCTCATGCCTCCAATTTTGGATAAACCTTTGTTATTATATATTTCTTCTATAGATCATGCACTAGGGAAGTTTTTGTCACAACATGAAGGTGATCATAAGGAAATTTAAATATATTAAATTATCCATACACTCATGTATTATGAAATAAATTACAACATAATGGATAAGTTATGTATGGCCATTATTTTCACATCACAAAAACTTCAACACTATATGCTCAATAATTAAACACATCATTACACAGGTAAACCCACTAATGAAACTCATGATGAAACCAAATTTTTAAGGATGCATAGATAAATTCATGATGTTAATTATAAAATTTTACTTAAATTTTATTTCTCAAAAAAAATTTAAAGGGAAAGTAATTGTAAATCAATTATCTACAACATTGTTAATTGACACAACACTAATTAATGATATTTTTTGAGATTATCTTGTTACATATCATATTTATGATGATACTTGGAATATAAACTTATATATATATATATATATATATATATATATATATATATATATATATATATATATATATATATATATATAAGCCTCAAACATTATTATAGTATGAATAGTTATAATCAATCATAAAGGATAGTCCATGCCATTTGCATTATGTTTAGGGTTTTCATGTACAAATAATATGTGAAATATGAGGCATTGATTCTAGGATTATATGTTATGTACACATTACCTATAAAATATATTTGGGTGTATGTGGATTATTAACTCAAAAATATGAAAATTTTATCTCATATAAATATATGGTAAAACATTTAATGACATACTTCAATAAGATTATGGTAGAGAGCATATCTTAAAAAGATAATCATCACATGAACTCTATGGATGGTGAATCTTATATTGTTCCTAATGACATCAATGTCTATAAACACATTTTTAATAAATAAATGTTACAATATATTTCAATTACAATATCATAGTTATATGCCCTTGTATTCTTAGAGGTCACACTAAGTACAAATTATTCAGAATGGTATAGTGACATTTATAGTTTTTACATAAATATATAACCCCCAAAAGAATTCATGGAATGAAAAATGAAAATAGAAATTATATTAAATTATTCATGTTATAATTAAATGGGAACTAATCAATAAATCATTTTATGGCCATTTACTTTTATGTCTTAGTCATGAGGAGGCTAAGATAGCTCTACAAGAGCTACAAAATAGAAAATATGGTTAACATTTTAGAAGAAAATAAATGTCTTATAAATGATTAAGGATTGGTATTTATTGGTACATGATGGAAAAATAATTTCAAGAACATTGAAAAATATGTGTACAATTCAAGTGACACAACAATTCAAATCAAGTGCCTTCATAGGAATTATAACCTATTGAATCATGTTAGTGTAGGTTTTTATTTTTCCCTATTATTTAATTAGGGAATATTATATATTTGTGCATACATGGAGTTTTCCTACATTCGTGGGATAGGCCAGCTTATGTGGAGATGTGTTTAATAGATGTGTCATAGGTGTCATAAGAATGTCATAAGTAACTCCTTTGACTGGCTATTCTAGGTATGGAAGTTACTTCTCTATTCTTAGCACCTTGTCACCACCTTTCATGGAGGAGTTACAGTCTATTCTTGGGGTGTTTTGACCATTTTTTGTGGAGGAGTTACAGTCTATTCTTGGGGTGCTTTGACCACCATTTGTGAAGGAGTTACTTACTAGCTCTCCTATATGTATTCTTCATTATGGCCATCTCATGTTAATCGAATATTGGGTTTTGCTCCTAGTTGTCTTTTGCAAATTATCTATTTCAGTGTTTTCACTTTGCTTTAGCTTATTTGTGGTGTGCACCAGCTTCATCTTATGTGATCACTTGACCATTGCATTCACGTTATTCAGACCCTAACAACAACTCTGATATGGTATTAGAGCCACCCTGGTAATCGTGTGTTTGGTTATGCTATTAGTTTATTCTAAAATCTTGAGTTTTTGCCTTGCAAAGGATCTTTGATTTTGTTATTTGCATGCATTATGTTTGTACTGGCATATAAGCCTTGATGCAGATTTGTAGGTTTGACTCATTCTCCATGTGAAGTATATGAGCATACCTGCATGCAAATAATCTTTTTCTTGAAGTCTGCATGAGCCGTACGGCCTGGTGTCTCCTAAAAAGTTAGCAAAGGCGGTGGAATTTTTTTTGTCATTTTGCAGAAAAAGAGAGATCTTTGCACATTTGGCTAAACTTTCTTTCTTCTAGATTTACACTTGGCATTGGTTTTTGCTACTCTGGCATTATCTGGTAAAGGGAGGCATTGATGTTTTTGTTGCTCTCTTGCATTGAGATCTGACCAGCTGCACTTGGTATCCTCTTACAACCATCAAGAATTTTTCTCCAATAGCTTGGTGCTTTCAGCAGCAGTAAAAAAGTCTTTTCCCAATAAGTTGGCATCACATTTTTACTCCTTGCATCAAATCTACACATTTTGAGTGGCTTGGGGACTCTTTATCCCACCTTGGCATCGTCATTTTTGCTAGAAAAGTGCTATTTTTGGACTGTAGCTAGAAAATTTGGAGAAAATGACCACTTTCAGCTACTGGGCGTTGGAATCTTAAAGGAGTGAAGGTTGCATGGAAGATTGGCATAGGGTGTGAGAGAGAGGAACCTCTCATTAGAATCCTTGCTAGACATCTGCTCTACTACACAGCAGTAATAAACAACAAAAATTAGACCTTTTTTTGGTTTTAAGTGCCTAACTATTTCTAACACCCCATTTGGCGGGCCCACTCTCTACTAAGCAAAATTGGTAAAATTTGCTTTTGTCTAATTTCCTCATAATTATTATGATCTTGTATTCATAAATCAGTCATTTGATTTTTTGAATTAAAGTCAAATTAGAAAATTAGCATTTAAAAAAGTAGTTTAAAGGTTTTAAAAACTTGTATCTTCGACCTACGAAGATGAAGGGTGAGGCCCGAATTGGCAAGAGGCCAATTCCCCCTCACAAAGACCTCCTTTGGATTCCTCACTCTGTGCCAAGTCTAATGAGTGGTTGGAAGGCCACTTTCTCTCTCAAAACAGGCATTTTTTTAATGTTTTACTGCTATTTTTTTGCAAAATTACTAGTTTATGGGAAATTAAAACTTTAAAATATTGCAAATGATAGCTCAGATTTGAGTGCCATCTTTTGAAAAAGTGCTTAGTTTTCAATTTTCCATAACTTAGGCTAGATAATTGTAAAAAATGCACTATTTTATAGAGTGCCAAAAATTTGGGTCTTCTGAGACATATTTTCGGTTGAGTCCAACATCCTATTTGCTTAAAGTCTTGCACTGATTGCTCTAAGATGCATTCTTGACTGAGCCTAATGTCTTTTGAGTGTGCACTTGCATATTTGGGGGGGGGGCTCAACATTTTAGGGGGGTGTGATTACTTTTCAGCACTTACAATCTTTGCTTTCATTCTCCTTTTTGCATAATTTCACAACTTGCAATCAACACAACTTCACCTAAATTCAGCTTAAAATGGATTATTTTCAACTTAAACCCCTAACACCCTTCAACTATCATGAATGGAAGGTTAAAATGTCAATCATTCTTAGAATTAAAGGGTTGTATAGGATGACCATGGGTACTGAAGTAAAACCCAACACTGATGCTGAAAAGGTCAAGTGGTACAACCGTAGTGATGAAGCCTATAGATTACTGAGCTTGTCCATGTCTCTAGAACTTCTCTTCCATTTAGAAACTACCAAGACTCCCAAAGACATATGGGACACCTTAGAATTCTTATTTGGGAAGCTTGATGAGATGATAGGTCATGAGCTTGAAAAAGAACTCATAAGTCTCTAAGTCCTAGCAACTTTGACACCCTACAGGACTTCTTCACTAAGTTTAAAGCCCTCAAATTGCAATTGAAAGAATTCAGGATAGAGAAGAAAGATGATCAACTCATCCTTTCTATTCTTTCTAAGTTAGGTCCAAGTTATTCAATCTTTGTCTCCACTTTCCATGCCATAAAAGTGCCCTTGGTGCTACATGGAAAATGCCTTCTTTGGATTCATTCATTGCCGACTTGACTAGGGAGCAAGATAAACTAATCCAAATGGGCACAATGAAGTCTACTCAACCCCAAGCTTTGATATCTAGAAATGGTAAGGATAAGACTTCAACAAAGGAGAAGAAGAAAAAGAACAAAGACTAGGAGAAGAAGAAAGAAAACAACAATCCTGCCAAAAACAACATTGATTCTTCCTCCTCCAATGCTAAACCTAAGAAGGAGAAGGTTAAGTGTTCCTATTGTAAGAAGATAGGGCATGATGAACACAAATTCATGAATAAACAAATAGATCACCTACTCATCTTCTAGAGAAGCACAACATAGGTGTTCCTGAGTCCATCAAGTAGAATTCATCTACCCAAGATTCTACTAAGGCAAAAGGCAAGGGTAAGGAGAAAGAAAAGGGCAAGGCCCTTATAGCTACAACAGCTTCTACATCTTCATGGGTCATTGACTCGGGTGCTTCTCACCACATGGGCTCTTCCCTAGTTGAATTTTCATCTTTAGAGCCTTGTAGCATGACTTTAATTAGTTTGGGTGATGACACATCAGTTTCCATTACAGGGAGAGGGTCAGTTGAAATGGAAGGAGGAACATTCAATAATGTTCTAAGTGTTCCTTCTCTTTCAACCAATCTCCTATCAGTGTACTAAATCACTCATATTGGTTGGGGCATGAGAATTGAGTTTTCACCAGATTTAGTTACTATTAGAGAGTTGTTTAGTGATACTACAGTGGCAGTGGGTAGGGTAGATCACCAAGCAATGTTATACACCTTTTCACATTTTGCACCTGATTCTTCTCCAACAGCATTGCTGACTTATTTAGATGGAGTTAGCAAATTATGGCATGATCGTTTTGGCCACCTTAACTACCACTACCTTGAACAACTTTGCAAAAATGACATGGTCATTGGCCTACCTCGTGTCCAATTCTCAAAAGGACTTTGTGAGGGGTGCTCCCTTGGGAAGCATCCCAAAGCAAAATTCAATAAAGGCAAAGCTTGGAGGGCTTCACAACCTTTGGAGTTAGTCTATAGTGATGTATCGGGACCCTTTCCCAAACCATCTTTCATAAGGGCCAAGTACATCCTCACTTTCATTGATGATTTCTCTAGGTACACTTGGATATATTTTCTCAAACAAAAGTCTGAAGTGTTTGAAAATTTTCTAGACTTCAAGGCTCTTATTGAGAAATAGAGTGAGAAATCTATCAAGGTTATTCGAACTGATAATAGAGGGGAGTATGTCAGCAATAGGTTTGAGCAATTTTGCACCATAGAGGGGATTGATTTACAATGCATAGTCACTTACATTCCTTCACCGAATGGGGTTGTAGAATGAAAAAATAGGTTCTTGAAAGAGATGGGTAGCTATATGATTCACTCCAAATCCTTAGCACCATAGTACTAGGCTGAAGCCATCAATTATGCTTGTTATATTCAAAATAGGGTTCCTCACAAAGCTTTAAAAGGGATAACACCCTTTAAATCTTGGCATAAAAGGAAACCTAATGTTGAG
Source organism: Torreya grandis (assembly GCA_037957365.1). Lineage (NCBI taxonomy): Eukaryota > Viridiplantae > Streptophyta > Pinopsida > Cupressales > Taxaceae > Torreya > Torreya grandis. The sequence goes on along the minus strand of JARHVA010003277.1, from coordinate 639,223 downwards.
CACCTTAGGGTTTTTGGATCCCCAATCATGGCCTGCATACCGAAGAAGAAATGCAAAGCTATGGAATGTCAGTCTAAGCCTTACATCTTTGTAGGATATTTGGATGGTGTTAAGGGGTATCACCTTCTAGATCTGACCACTCATGAGTTGTTCATTGAGAGAAGTGTCCACTTTCAAGAGAGTCCTAGAGACTCAACACTTGGCACTTCTTCTCTCTCATCAGATCTACTTCTTCATGATGATTTCTCAAATTTAGATTAGCCACAACAGGTTCCTAAGCTAGAGACATCTTCTTCTTCTTTGAGTTCAAATAGCAAGGATAGTGATGCAGAGTCATCCACCTCTAGTCAGTCAGAGGATGAGGAGTTAGCACTTGACTCACCCACTTCTGGGCCACTTTGGGCCAGACAGACACTTGAGAGTGTTGACACTTGGGCAGGAGATCCTGCAAATGACAAACGTACTAGGGGGGATTTTCAGAGAGATGCACATGCCTTCTTTGCCTCAGTTTTGGAACCACATACTTTTTGATAGGTATTGGGAGAACCTAAATGGGATAGTGCTATGGAGGAAGAATATTCTTCCTTAATAAAAAATCACACTTGGGACTTGACTTCACTTCCTAAGGGAAAGAAGATGGTTTGATGTAGGTGGATATATCAGACAAAGTTTGTAATAGATGGGTCGGTTGATAAGTACAAGGTGTGATTGGTCACCAAGGGTTTCTCATAGGTGGCAGGCATTAACTACTTAGAGACCTTTATACCCATTGTAAAGATGACTTCTATCTGACTCACCTTGGCTATTACCGCAACACATGGTTGGGATGTGCACCAAATGTATGTGAAGAGTGCCTTTCTTCATAGAGACCTAGAGGAGGAGATCTACATGGAGCAGCCACCAAGATTTATTTAAGATTCTTCCTTAGTATGTAGACTTAGGAAATCTATCTATGGCCTCAAACAAGCCCCTCTGGCTTGGTATGCCAAGATGGATTCCTTCCTTCTCATAGTAGGTTTCACTAGGTGTCATTCTGACCCCAATGTCTACTTCTTATGACATGATGATTCGCTCTTGATTTTGGTTCTATATGTTGACCTTTTGATCACTAGGAGTTCTTCATCAGCTATTGCAGTGGTGAAGGCATCTCTCTAGGATAGATTTGACATGATAGACTTGGGTTTGTTGCACTACTTCCTTGCCATCGAGATCTCACAGTCAGATTCAAGGATTTCTCTTACACAACCTAAGTATGCTCTTGATTTATTGTCTCAGTTTCACATGGTTGATTGCAAGCCATCTCTAACTCCCTTTCTATCAAGAGTTAAGCTTGAGGCTGATTTTTCTTCTCTTCACCATTAGTTGATGCCACTCGATATTGACAACTTTTTGGTAGTCTCATATACTTGACTCACACCAGGCCCGACATATCATATGTAGTGGGACTTGTCTCTAGATTTATACAGGAACCTCATGAGTTGCATTGGAAAGTAGCTAAGAGGATCTTGAATTACATACAGGGTTCACATAGATATGGGATTCATTATAGATTTGGCATAGAGGCTCACTTGATTGGGTATACAGATTTAAACTGGGATGGTGATTCACAGACTTGCAAGGCCACTTCTATTTATAGTTTCTCTCTAGGTTTTGGTCCTATCAGTTGGTCTAGCAAGAAGCAAAATGCTATTGCTATATCATCCACAGAGGCAAAGTATAGGGGAGCTATTAATTCAACTACTGAGGCTATTTGGCTTAAGGGGATACTTTTTGAGTTTGGCATTCCTATCAGGTAGCCCACCATCATTTATTGTGACAACCAGAGTACCATTCAGATTTATAAGAATCCAGTTTAGCACTAGCATACCAAGCACATAGAGATTCACATGCATTTCATTTAGGAGCTTATTCATAGTCAGGTCATTAACTTGTTATTTTTCCAATATTCAGAGCAGGTTGCAGACATATTCACCAAACCTTTAACTAAGAGCAAGTTTATTCATCTATGAGCTCTTCTTGGGGTGTGGTCCACATCTACAATAGCATCATCTTCAAGGGAGGCTCATTAGCCTCTTCATTTCTTTTATGTCTCTCTTTTGGGGGGGGGAGTTTTTTCCTACGGGTTTTCTCCTTTTCTCTATCTTATGGGAGATTGCATTTGTACATGGGTACCTCATCAGGCCTAGTTACTGGGACCCATTTTATATTTCCACACTGCCCACCTAAGCTGTACTTATGGGGGGGTGTTAGTGTAGGTTTTTATTTTTCCCTATTATTTAATTAGGGAATATTATATATTTTTTCATAAATGGAGTTTTCCTACATTCGTGGGATAGGCTAGCTTATGTGGAGATGTGTGTCATAGATGTGTCATAGGTTTCATAAGAATGTCATAAGTAACTCCTTTGACCAGCTATTCTAGGTATGGGAGTTACTTCTCTATTCTTAGCACCTTGTCACCACCTATCATGGAGGAGTTATAGTCTATTCTTGGGGTGCTTTGACCACCCTTTGTGGAGGAGTTACAGTCTATTCTTGGGGTGCTTTGACCACCATTTATGGAGGAGTTACTTACTAGCTATCCTATATGTATTCTTCATTATGGCCATCTCATGTTAATCAAATATTGGGTTTCTCTCCTATTTGTCTTTTGCAAATTATCTCTTTCAATGTTTTCACTTTGATTTAGCTTTTTTTTGGTGTGCACCAGCTTCATCTCTTGTGATCACTTGACCATTGCATTCGCATTATTCGGACCCTAGCAACAACTCTGATAAATCACCATGGAAATTTTAACTTTGGGGATTTGAATTGATAGGAAAGATAAATATATAATCATTATAGTGTCACAAGTTCATTATTATAACTACAAATTATTTTAAAATTTTGGTTAAATATGTATCATTGTAATCAGCTATAGGGAAGAATATATACAAGTTTTTGATGAAAAATATCTTTTCATGAATTAGTATCCTATCAACTATTATAATATATAATAGGTCATCATTAAAGAATAAAAATATCAATAAATTTGGTGATAAATACAAGATCCATCATACATTTTTGAATCCTTATTAGCCACAATGAAATGTGCAAGAAATAATGAATAAGATAATTTTTAAAATTTTCAAATCATGGTGAGGATTGCCATAATAAAAAAATAGGACATATTGGACTATCACATGAGTGTTGGAATGCCCATAATGGAAACCCTTTATTATTTGGCCTATGTAAAAAATTATTACCTTTAGATTTAGAGATACCATCCTTGCACATTTCTCTAAAATATAATATAAATGATAATGAGTATCATAAATTTTAATTGTATTAGTTAGAGATGCTAGATGAGAGGTATCTTGATATGTGTTTTAGAACACACTAACATGTATGTAAGGTGAGGCATCATCCAAACTCTGCTAAAATTATGTTCTCATAACCTCCCTAAGGTCTTTGTTATCAGGTCTTAGAGTATTGATCTCACTCAGTTGGTTATTATGGTCTATTTGGGTCAAGGGGAATTTGCTATAAAACACTTTTAAAAATAATCTTAGACTAACAATACTAGCTCACTCAAATTCTAAAAAAACCTTTAGATAAATACTACTTTCCATTCTTAAACTAAATTCAACAATGTATCAATAATGATGAATAAACAAAGATCATGCAATCTAGATAAAACCTTAGCAACTAACTATAAATCAAATTATTTAAAAAAAAATAGCTAGGTTTCAAGGTATATGGGGCCCCTTCCCATTAATAAAAATAGTCAAAAAACTAAATAGGCCTAGTTTTACAACATAATTACCAAGGCATCTGACCATCACAATCCATTCAAAATGAACTACCTTTAAGTACCCATGGTAATCATGGTCATGGTGCCATATAGGAAGTTACAAGGCACATAAATAATAAATTAGATCAAAAGAAAAAACTATGTCTCTCTCTTAAACACTTTATGAGAGAGTGTTGATGCTTCTAAATGAACCATATGTGTTTTTATTGTTTAAAGAACACTTTTCATTTTAGAATATAAAAATTCAAGGCATGAGTTGTAGGTTTCGACAATCTTGTTGCCTATGGTGAAATAACAATAGAGAAAGATAAAAGGTTCCAAAATATTGTTATAATTTAGTGGTTGGGATCCACCTTGGTCCATTCTTCATGAATTTCTAAGAATCTATGCTAATTCTTAGTGAATTACACTCTGTATTTAAGCTATAGACTAATCTAAATGGATATTTATAATGAAGCTAAAACTAAAGTGATCTTGGGATTAAAAAAAGAAAAGAGAAGGGTAAAGTAGAAAATAAAATAGTGATTACCAATTTTAGCCTCAAATATTATGACAAAGCATCCAGTTCAACTAATTATGTATCTAAACTAATATAAAATGTAAAATAGCTTGAGCTCAAATTCCACTATATACCAGGCCAATTTTAAAGGATAGTGTGAAGAATCATAAGTAAGAACCAGTTCTTCTTTAAAGATTTACTACTATTATTAGATAGCATATGTACATCTAAAAACAAAGCAAAATAAAAATGAAGGAAATAAAATATCTTTTGGCTAATCTAGTAGGTTGCACAAATTAGAAACCTTTTGATTACTAGGATACAACTCAGAATTCTAGGACACCATTCAAATTCAAGACCTTAACTAGCAATTGAGAGAAAATATAAAAAGGAAAAATTAACACATCAAGCATGGACAATCTTTGTAGAATTCCTTTGATTCTATTAATTGCTTCAAATTGTACAAAGTTTCTCAGAAATATCTTTCCTTTAACAAATGGTAATACATGCCTTTATAGGAATATTAGGTAGTATACCAGTCAATAAAAAGATATAGGTGTACAAAGGTAAGGATAGTTTCCCTTATAAATACACTTGCTTGTTATAATCATACTAACTTTGAGGTGAATATGCTAATAAACTAGCATATGCCTTTACAATGGAATATTTTATTGTAAAATGTTTCAAAATTCTACAAAATAGAATATTGCTTAATTGGTTGGTGGGGCCTCTAATTGTCATTGTTGGAGGATGCTCATGGCCTTCTCATGTTGCTAATCAACCAACTCTAGATATATAATAGGCTTTAAGATCTTATCCTCCTCTTGATCCACCAATCCATCAAATTCCTTGTCATTCCTATCCATGGCATCTTTAATGCTCATGGCTTTATTTATCCTTTTCCTTGCATTGAATATCATGTCCAAGAATTTGTTTTTATCAGCCCCAGATTTGCCTTGGCTTTTTCCTTTGATTTCTTGGGTTACCTAAGTAGACATGTGCTTAAATTCTTCATCACTTATGATTCCTAAGATGGTGGGTTGTGTAGGATCCTTGAGCATGGTCCTAAGAAGTTGTTCAATTCTTGTATTTAGTTCTTTATATTCTTTTAGGACCCTTTCCACACCATGGTGTCATGCACTTAAGTTTTGAAACTTTTCAATCACAATTTATATAATTGTGCTCAAGTGCCCGAAGCTAATGGTCTTGAATTTTGGGATTTGTTTCTTTGCCTAGATGTTGAGGAATTAGGCAATTTTGTCTTCTGAGGCTTACCACTAGGTAATTAAACTCTTGGCTAGTGTACACTACCCTTATAATTTACTTTGCCTTAGTTTCATTAACTTAAGTTCCTCAAACATATCATAAAATAACTCATATAGCATTTTGGTCATTGCATCAAGCAAGGATTAATCCTATAAATGGTTCCACCTTCTAAAAGGTGAATTATTCTATCCTAACCATAGCTATTCTTGTTGTTATTCTTTCCAACCCAGCTATTTTAGGGTTAAAATAGAGGGTAGTAAATGGTTCCTTGAACTTGGGAGGTTCTAAAACCTCCACACTTGAGCTACTAAATGCTCCTAAAGCATCTATATTCTTGCCTTTTAGTCCTTCAATGGCCACAATTCCCCTTTCTTCCTACTCCTTCACTATATCCCTTATCCAATGCTTCATATTATCTTGTACTTCAACATCAGTGACCCTTGTCATGGCCCAAGAATGAGAAATAGAGGGGATCTTTTATAAATTTTCATAGATGAACTAGTTAAGAATGACTAGTCAATGAATTATGAACTCATCACTAAATAGATTGACTTCACTAGTGGGATGAGTGAAGGTCAATCTTGGTCCCTTCTTTGGTCCCATAGGGATTAGTGTTAGCTCTACCTTCCTCTTCTCATGGGATGCTATTATGATAAGCTCTTTTCCTATATTTTCCTTGGGCTTCCCTTCCTTATCAGAGTCATAAGATTCTATAATTTCCTTGAGGTCACCCTCAAGTGTCTCTGGTTCTAATGCTATCATGTCTAGGTATTGAATTAGGGAAGGTGGCCTTGGTGGGAGTGCTGAAGATGGGGTCCCCTCTATAGGCCTTTATTCCAATCTTGCTTCTCCAACTTTCTCCTTGCCCTTGCTTTATTCACCTTAAATTTGTTCAACCTATTATTGGGGATATGGCTATGGCTACCTTACCTGAGGCTGCTCATGGGTTATTCTAGATGTCCTAGGTAGTAAGTGATATTACAAAGGATGCATCTACCTTGTTTCCCTAGATGGCTTGTTATCCTTGATTAACCTATGTTCAAGCTTAATGTTGTGGCCCTGGACCCTTACCAATACTTCCTCATAATTCTTAACCTTAATATATATGGTGTCATGGACACCAAATTGATGTACATATTCTATATTTGGAAGCTTATTTTCCTTCAGATGCTCACTTACTACATTCTTTAAATCCCACATTTGGAGTTCCTCCAACTAAAATATAAATGAATCTATGTGCATGGACATGATTTCCACTTGTTTTTAGTATTTTATTATGTTTTTCCCAATATTGAAGTGGAAGGGGTGGATTAGACCTTTCCTCTTCTCTTTACAAGTCCTATCAATGCCATGAATGAGTTACGAGGCAATTTCCTACTCTACAAACATATTTGGAACATATATTGGCAGCTTGTAAAGTTGGGACATGATTCCTTCTATCTTGATAACTATATAATCAGTGTAATACCATATGTCCCCTATAATTTCAACATACCTCTTGATGAGGGGGTGGACCCTAGGCATGGGAAAACCTGTGATGGCCTCTACTATAGCTAGATAAATGTAATCACAAATAAACTGCATGTGATTCCTATACTTGAAGATGTGTAGTTTATAGTAATGTAAAATGGTTGTCTTTCCCTCTTAGGACAAGTTCTTAATCCTAAGGAAGGTGATTGAGTAAAGAATGGTGTCAAATAGGTATGACATCATAAAGAATTGTTTTAAGGTATTTATTTTGATGGTGTTAAATTGCTTGTCTAGGAAGACATTGATTAAGTCTCCAATTAGAGGGGTGAGATTCTCCTCCACCATAAAGTACACAATGGGACCTAGATATTATTCAAATAAGTGGTTGAAGGGACACCAAAGGATCATTTTAGTAGGGTTATTATTACCCTAATGCCCTTTATGAATTGGATGATAGGTATTTTTCCTTCATGATTTCTAAAGATATGAGGTCCTTGGTGTAGCCAAGGTCTGAGGACAAAGTCTAGGTCATGGTTATTGGACCACTCTTTAATTTTGGAAAGGTCCACATGGGGGAGAGCAAGCTTGTATTATTTATCAAAATCAATAGGGGAAATTTAGGATACCCCTATTAAGTTCCCCTCCCTAATTATCCATTCATTATCTATTCTACAATCAATAAATATGGGGAAAAAAACATCAATATAATGTAATACCTCTATTTTTTCCATGGCATGATGAAGGCAAACCATCTGGACTACAACTAGGTCATAGTGTCACCTGCTAGAAGTGGTGTTCCCATGTTCCTCCTGTGAAATGGGTTATAATTAGTTTATCATGAAGAAGAGCTTAGACCAATTCTTAATGACCTAGATGTTCAATGCTATGAGGTCTAATTTAGTATCCTTAAAGATCTGGCCTTCATTATTTGTTTTCAAATAGAGCTTAGTATCTTCCTTCAATTGTTGCTTGCTAGCTACCATGGTCTCTATCTTTGATAATTATTCATGCCATATTATAGATGATCTTTATGAAAGCTTTCTTGCGTTAAAAAACACAATTAATATCTCCTTTGATCAAATTGTAACAAATTGAGTTGGCTTGGGTTGATTTTATGTAGGGTTTAGGCTTTTAGAGATTTAATGGTAGAATATATTTAGGCTTTGGCTTATATGTGCATTGGATTTGATTTGGACCTTTGCCTTCATGCCTTTTTGATTTTGATCCCACAAAATCTTGAATTTTGTTTTTTATACTTATATGGCACCTATGTGGCATTGGTCTAGACCTTTCATGATATTTTCATAAATGTCATTCAAACACTAGCCATTGGTATTTAAAATACCATCTTCATTTTTCACCATAGGATCAAAATCCTAGATTAGCATGAGCTATTAATCATAATCTAGGCCCTTGGCCATGATTAGGCCTTTCTCTTGTAAACCCTATGGTCGTGACACTTGGCACATTCATGTATCTTCTCCATGTTTTGTATCTTTGGTTAATCCTTTGATAAATTAGTATCAGCCATGTGGTGAGCTTACAGGCCTTTGGAAAGTCATTGGCACCTTTACATCATTGGATCAACTCTAAACTATAAAGCACGAGTTATTGATTACCTTGTTAGCTATGCTTCAAATGATCCTATACCATGTATCAAACTTGTTGACTATTACGGTCCTATTTAAAAGTCTTTGGGGGCCCTGTGTCATTGGATCAAATCTAATAATGGGGCACAAACCATTGATCTATAAAAATGACTGAACATTAAGTCATTACATCATTAAAATCATGACTTAGGCTTAAGTTCCTTAGGCTAAGGTATGTTTCATATTTATGAAGCACAAAATAAACCTTAGGCTAAGGAATTTATGCCTAAGTTTCCTAATTTATAACAAAGGGGCTAGGGTCTAAATAGTCTAGGCCACCACATATGAAAAGTTTTGATTGACAAGGGCCTCATTTTTAAAAAATAAGACTTAACATAAGCTCATACTTTAAGGTTCATGATTTTTTAAACAAAATGCCATAAGGACCCTTTCATGTTAATTTAGACTAAGTATATTTTTCATATTTAGATCATGAGATCATTTCCATATTTTATAATTTGAATCCCTATAGTGTTTGAGCATTTTGAGCACTTCCCTTAGCTTATAAAGCCACTTCTAAGCCTTATAGCAAGATTTGGGAGTGTATTTTGACCCTAAGCATGATAATTCATTAGATTAATATTTGATGGTCCTGTAGATGTTAAATGATGGTTTCATGAATGCCAAATTTAAGCTAGTGAAGTTTTTTATTTGATATGCTTAGAGTTGACAGTCACATAAATGTCAAATACATCCTCACAAACGTCAAATGATGATCACATGAATGTCAATTTTAAGCTCATCAAATTATTATGGCCTAGTTGAGAAATCCACTTGGCATGTCCATGGTATTTCCCAAGATCTTGGACTATGTTCATTCCATTGGATCAAAATTAGTGATGAAGCATCAGCTATCGATCATGATCTAGTAGCTTGTTTGTGGTTGGTTTCTTTGTCATTCAAGACCCATTTACTTTTAGTTTTCAAATGTGAAGGTGATGCATGTCTATCCTTTAGCCTTTTTCATCCTTTTTACTTTTTACTTATTCTTTAGTCCTTCCAATCGGATTCCAATGAGTAAGCGTGGACCATTAGATCACCAAATATGCATGTTATTTAAGTCAAAGTTCAAGTTATCCTCACTCTGTTGGATCAAATGCCATGATAAAGTGATAGTCATAAGATCCTACAAGAAGTAAGTAAGTTAATTTATGACCATGGACATAAAGGACTTAGGCTTAACATGTTAAGACTAAGGTCATGATTGTATTAATGAATATGTCAGGGCCTTAGTATTAAAACTTTAGGCTAAGTTTGGAAGTATTAAAAGGGCCTACAAGATGACATTAGCTAGGCCATAAGGGACTTTATAAGAGGGGGAAATAAAGAAAGGGACCAATTTTATTAGTTAGGTTGAGTTAAAAAACATGACTAAGCCTAGAATATGTGTTTTATTCTTAAGTCCATAAAATCTTGAATTTTAAAATAGTTCCCACCAATTTGGTTCCTGGCTTTATTCAAATCTAGATTAAGGGTTTTCTAGGTTTTTGGAATACAAAATTATTATAAACACACACATTTGAACTTGTACCTAAAATCCAAATGAATCTTATGAGTACTATTAGTCCAAATTTAAATTAAGTCAAAACATATGAGCCTAACTTTTAACAAAGTGGATGAATTTTAAATTCTATAAAAGATCTTGACATGCTAAAATTTCCATGTTTTAATCTAAGGGTTTCTCAAGGGTCCCAATTCAAAAAAAATGGGGGTATGTTTGTCCTAATAGAGATAAGTATCCTATAAGTATAGTTAGGAGTAATATTTCCTTTTTATGACTTCTCACTACAATCCATTCTTCTTGTTTATATAAATTACCTAAGACATCACTACAATAGATACACTTGTCTAAAGAATATCATCTATAATCCTTATTTTTTCCATCTAAATTCCCAATAATCATCCAAACTGAATCCATAGCCTCAAAAATTAAAGGTGGGGGCTTAATAAAAATAGCTTTAGGATCCTCCTCATCGCTGATTTCTAAAACTACACTTGAAGGCAAATCAAGATTGCTGACTAGAAAAATAGTAAGAAGATCATCACTTGCCTCCTTCCACCATGAGGAATCCACTTTGTGCTTGTAAATATAACAATAAGTAGATAAATGACCAATTTTGAAAAAAAAATATGACACTTAAAAGGAATCCCCTCATAGTCAATGATTTGATACCAACACCATCCATTGAATTTCAGCTCAATCTTTGTTCAAAGATCCTAATAGATATCCAAACAAACAAGAATTCTATAAAAGGTAGTGGAAGATAAATTTAAGGTAGAAGCATCAATATCTAACATATCATCCAAGGTTTTTCCAATAGATGATAGATAAACTTTTGCCCAAAACTAGATACGAAGATACAACAACTGAACCTAGATGGGTCTAAAGGACATATTTTTAACCAAAGGATTAAGATCAAGAAACCAAGGTTTCAAAAGGAGGAGGTATTGATCCTATATCCAAGATTTTTCCTAGATAATCTTATCCCAATCATCAAGACTATCAAAAACTATAATGAATAAATATCTAGCACAAGGATACAGTTCCAAGTTATCCTCTAAAATAGGTTTCTATAAATCTTAAATCCATTGATTGAGGGCCAAAATTTTAGGCCAAAACCTATCAGATATTTAGAATAAACCACTAGCTCCAACCCATTCTTCATATTTCAACACCTCCTTAAGTGCCTCCTTCTCAAAAGAGACAATTGGTGTATCCTTAGCAATGCCCAACTTCAAATCCATTTTATTCCCTAAAAAATCCATCTAAGTAGCCACTACATCAGAAAAAGATCCATTTACATGAGAGGAAATCCCCTAAAAAATGGGTAAAATAACCCTATCTTGCACCAATCTCTCCTCTAAAACACATACAATCTCCTTCTTCAATGAATAACTAACTATAAAAGCTAAACGGGACTCCCGTGCTTTTCCAAATAAATCACCATCATTATGTAGTTAAACCCTAGTAGTGGAAAGACCTGAGTGGTACAAAGAGTTATGAATTTCATTACACATCCCTATCATAAATACATATTAACCAATATTATGGATAAATATTAAAGTATTTCTAAAATTGATCTAACCATTTTTATAAATAAAATCAAAAGAAAGAGAACAAGAAGAAAAGGAAAGATGAGCCTACTCTATAGAATAATAGATCTGATTTTATTAAGTGCATAAATACTTTGATAAACTGATCTTTATTTAGTTAGTGAAACACAATTAGCATGAAAAGATTGTGCAAGAGTCTAGGAAAACATTGTCTATGTAGTAGAGGAAAATAGAGTCACCATATACATGCGTAGACCAAAAATATCAACTAACATAGCTTTTGGATTAAAGTAATTTCATGAAGCAAAAAAATGATTCATTACACACTATGGATGAACACAAAAAGAAACCTCAATAGTCTCATCTCATGCAAAGATGGAAACTACCTAAAAAATCATAAAATTACATAAAAGGAAGAGGAAAATTTCTTTGATCTCCAATGTAACTACTATATTCTATGAGTTGATCAATGATCCAACCCTTTTTCAAACTAAGAGATGGTATTTTATAGGAAAGGTAAGCCAATCAGCTCTTAAAACCATCCACAGACTGATGTTTATAAGAATTCAATGGGATTGATCCATTTAAATTTTAGAATATCTTGATCAAACTTGAGACAATAAAAAATTAGGCCATGCTCAGTTGATCATAAATTTAATTCTAGGTATTTGAATGTCACTAAAATCTTCTTGGGATAATATTTTATCCATGCTCTATGTATAGGTACCAAGGCCTAATTAAGACATTCTTCTATCTTTTGTCTCTTTAGTCCTAACTACAATGTGCATGCCAAGTTTGAGTTTAATTCCAATGTCAAAATAACATCAAATCTTGCATTTCATGATCAAATTTCCATTAAGAGGATCCCTCTATGATTTGACATTGTTGGAGAGATTGGACACATAGTTGGTTCTGGGATATGATGGTTTGATGGGCTAAGATGACCATGAATTTTAGCTTCTGAGTTATTTAGGATAACCCTTCCAACTAGCCTATAAATCGAGATTCATCATGATGTCTTGTTTTCACTTGGAAGTCTTTTGTTAGTCAAGGTACTTATTAAAATATATTATTTTTAGGGGAATGTTATGTGGTAGATTTTTGATTACTTGTTTCTCATATGAGGACCTAGATTTTATTGATCATTCTTTTAGCTAGGATGCCCCAAGATCTTGACCTATGGCCACATCCTAAGAATGCAAAAGTCTATTTCATGTCTAATGTGCACTGACTACCCTAATGGCCCAAGGAAATAGTATTATATGATGCATCATCTTCTCAAGCACTCAAAGGGTTCATGGTATGGCTCTAAATTTAATCTGTCCTAACTTATCTAGAGCCCCAAGATTTTGACTCGTAGCCTCATCCTGGTTAGTCACTTTATCTCTCATCAATATAACTACTTTAATTGATCAAAGGTGTAGATAAGTAGGATTTTACCACATGACAACATTCCATTAACTTAAAGAGTCTACTACTTGGTTTACCATGTTCTAACCATACTAGGGGCCTAAGGAGATAAGATCTTGCCACACATCATCATCACTATTTTTTAGAGTATCCTTATGTGGGATTGTTTTTTTATGCATTCCAAAGTATCAAATTAGTGGGGTAGTAATAGGTGGTAGTGCCTCATTCATTTAGGACCTGCAATAAAGGAAAATATCCATTAGAGTTTAAATAAAGTAGATGTTAGTTTATAAATTTCCCTTTTTAAAGAAAATAACTAAGTATAAATAATTCAAATTAATAAGAAAAAAATCATTACAAAGAAATAGTGGTTAAGTCTAAATATTAAACAATATATTCATTAGCCATTCTAATTCAAAATAAATAAAAAATGGGCCAAAATAAGAGAATAAATCTACCTAAAAAATAGATCAAAAATTCCAAGTAATGAATTTTAAAGAAAATTACTAAGTCTATAGATAAAACATCATAAGCATTTAGTCATCTTAAGTCATAATGAATAAAAAATGGACCAAGATTAGTGATTAAAAATAACCCTACCTACAAAACTCACAGTTGAATTAGCCCAATTGAATATAAAATGACCAATTTCCAAAGATGAAACAATATAAATAGTTGGTAAAATAAATTAAAAGGGAGTAAAAATGATCAAATAGAGATAAATTCAGTAGATAAAATGGTCCCACTCAACCAAAACTTGAAGCTAATTCAATCTATCATTTTGCAAAATGACTAGGTTTTAAAAATAAAGCAATATGAACACCAAGTCAATCAACCTAAAAAGATACAGTATTAATCCAAAATACTCAAGAAAAAGATGTGAGAAATCTACAATAGTTATATAATCTATATAAATCTGAGGTGAAATGATCTTGAAATATAAATTTCATGTAGCTCAAAACATGACTTAAAATAGACCAATATTTATCAAACTTAGGCAAATTTAGAAAGTTAGATCAATGAGGTCCCAATTGTAAAATATTTTAGACTAAGTGCCTAAAATATACATTTTAAGTTTAGACTTAGTCCAAAGAGTGAAATAATTATAACCTTGTGACTTTCACTTCTCAAGGACATTTTACAACTAGATCAATAAATAAAATAATCTTTAGGTCCAAACTTGATTAAACTAGAAGCCCAGACTCTATATCAAAAAGAAGTTCTATGATTTCAAAAATGAAATGAGGCCATGTTGTGAAATAAATAAATAAATGGTGACTCTACTAGAAAATACTCCTGAGTGTTTTGGAATAAACAAGTTAATGAACCCAAAAAAATTGGCCAAAATAATGCATGGGACATGAACAAATTTAGGAAGGGACAAGATTGGAGTACCTAAGTGACCAAATCCAGTATATTCATTATCTCATGTGTGAAAATAAATTAATTTAATATTACTTAAGACCTACAAGGATTGATTTTTGTGAGTCTAACCATTAGGCTAGTAAATCTCATATTATTAGGAATCTGAAGAGCCAAATATCATTTATTCCTTATTAGTGAATCAAAAGAGAATTCAAATCAAATAATACAATAGAAACTAAACCACTCTTGCCTAAGTACTTGGGTGAGCTTAAGATAATGAAAAAAATTACAAATAGAAGATGAAATTCAAAACTATGTTACATCCCTCATCAAATTAGTGCTCATTCATTGGAATAGAGGATGTTCATGCTCAACTTGTGGGAAATAGAGGCTTTCATCAATGTAATTTCCATTCTGGTAGCACTTATCTAAGATCACTTGAGGCTTGGCTTTGCTTGGGTTGGCTTGGCATGTGAAGTTTATTGAATCAACTTAGCATTATAAATTTGCTTGAGAAATTTTGAAGGCATTCTTGCATAATAAACTTATAGACAAAAGCTTGTTGGAAGAGAGTAAGATCACTTATATTTATAGGTATTAAAACCAACTCTAACCCTAGTGCATTAGGTTTAGTTTTAACCTTGGTTGTGTCTAGATTAACCTTGGTCAAGTTTAGATTAACCTTGGGTTTGGTCAAAGCAATTATGAAGGCTTGACACCTCATAAAATATATTTATGAGGTTTAACAACTCATAAAAGATATTTATGACGTTGTGACTCACCTTTAATTTTAAATTTAGTAATTAATAAAATATATTATTAATTCCTTTGACTTTGACCTCATCTTTTTTAGAAAATGTAATTCCCTAATTGAACTTGGAATTTTTACTTAAGCAGTTAATTAAAGTTTGTTTTTTAATTAATCCTACTTAGGGTTTTTAGCATTTATGGATTGTTTTAGTGTTTTTCATTAATAGATCAAAAGGCCAAAAATGTCAATTTGTTAGGTCATAGTTGAATCTAAGCTAGGTTATCATTGCGTATAGGGTAATACCCCAAATGAGGATGCCTTGACATAATTTTGGGCATTTATATCCCATGCATAGAATAATTTGGTAAATCTAGTGAATTCTAAGGTTAAATCATGTTGTTTGTTAGAAATCAATCTGAAGTCCACTTTAGACACAAAATTCACTTGAAAATGTGTGTCTACAATTTTCCCTTATTTGAGAAAATATTGCAAGACACATGCATAATAACATATTTTCAAATAATGCAAAAGATTTTAAGACAAAAGTTTCATTATGTAAAGGGATTTCAATTAGACTTGGATTCCCCCTTGAGAAATTGGGTGGCAAATAGATTGGAACATTCCTTCAAAATGAAGAACATGACACAATCTAGTGGCAACTTAAGATGAAACACTGATTTATCTAAAGGCAGTTTTAATCTATAATGAAGGTTAAGATATTGATTTACCCAAAGGAAGTCATAATCAATAACAAAGGTTAAAACATTGATTTTACCAATGGTAGTTATAATTAATAATGGATGTTGAGACACTATTTTTTCTAAATGTGGTTATAATTAGTGACACAAGTATGTGTCCATGTAGGGTAGGTAGAGTAAAAAATAATGATTTTCCTAAAGTGGTTATAATCATTAGTATGGGGATATACCCTAGGAGGGCATGTTTAGATTTCATCATTGAAAATAAGTTTGCCCTAGGAAGGAAAAATAGATCATTGATTGGTTGGAAAAGAATTTCCCATATTTAGGCAAATTGGCAAAGGGGGATTATGCAAGAAACCCATAAAATGGATTTATGATGAGGCAAAAAAGAATAAAAACATGATTATATCCTAAGTTTGAGTATGAATATTCAATTTTGAACTAACACATGGTATAGTTATAAAAATAATGTTGTTAAATAGGTCTTGGAAGAGGCCCATTAAGATGGTTTGGTGATAAAATGGTCAAGAAAAAGGAACATAGGATCAAACACACATAAGATAGGCCAAGGAGGTGAAAAATAAACCTCCTAGATCTAGTAGATGGAACCTTAGGCACTAGGCTTTAAAATTTAATTTTTTAGGCTACATATTCACCATATGTGGTGAAAATGATTCATTTTCACCCAATCCCTTTGAAAACTTGAGCTTTGGTTTTTAACAAGTGTTATTGATGAGATATGGTATGCGGAGGAGGATGGATACATGTTAGTGACTGAGTAAAGGAACACAGGTGACCTCCACATGATGGGCCTCTAGTATGTGTCCTCACCATAGTCATTAAGTTCATTTATTGTGTATTTATTACTAGGTTTAGGTTGCAAAATTACAAAGTTCTTATTTTCATGAAAGGGAAAATGATGGATTTGTAAATAAAATTAGTGACTTTGTACAAAGTCACCCTTTCTCAAAATGTTGATATCACCAAAAAGTAATGGAAATTTCCAAAATGGTGATTTCCCCATTTTTAGGTGAAGTTATCTTTTAAAAAAGTGAAAATGATTATTTGCCCAAAAATGGTAGATAATTCAAAAATGATGACTTCATCATTTGGAGAAAATGGCAAATTCACCCTAAAAGGCAAAATAATTGACTTAAGGGACCCACAAAGGGATCCAACCTCTAAAAGAGATGGGTAAATAGCCTGGTAGGGTAGGCATATTATAGATAACAACATAGATATATAATGATGCTAATAAATCTATGATTATAGGAATGAATCACAATATTGATAACATAGGAGTGACATTCCCATTATTTGTAGACACCACAGATATGCATAGTGGATATGGTTTCATTTCTGTAGGCCTTTTATTTATATAATATGGTTTGTTTGCTTATGATTCATGTAGATCAAGCATACATGAGTGCATTGATAGAGCGATGGTACTCTGAGACTTTGACTTTTCACCTAGCAACTAAAGAGGCCATTATTACACTTGAGGATACCTAGTATATCCTCAAACTACCAATGAAAAGCCATAAGATATTCTATACATATCCATCACAACATCAGGTGGTGATAGATGACTTGACTAGTTTCTAATATATTACCATGGTGCATGGAAGGTTAGACATTGACCTACTAGAGACATACATAGATTTGTGACCTAATAACCTAATAGATAGGGACCCTTCACCACTAGTTTTCATCGATAGGGAGGTCATTATTATAATGATCATTATAAGTGGAATATTACTACCTAACAAGATTAGTCATTTTTTCCATATGTGCCTAGGAGGAGTGATCTATATTATGATGGATGAGGATAATATATTTGCATGGGGGCTAGTAGTATTAGTCTAGTTATATAGTAATTTGCATATGGTTTCCTATTGAGGAGGTTAGAACATTGAGGATTTTACACTACTCATGGTTTTGGGATGGGAGCACATATTGATAGAGTGGTAGTGGGCTAGAGATGGGTGGGGACCCACAAGTGCCATTAGCTTATGGTTTGGTGTAGATTGGCATAGGATACAAAGGACATCACAAGGTGATTTACTTTTATTGGTGTATGTTATATGAGATAACACCTCAGTTCTTCATCTATCAATCTTATCTTCTTTATTAGATCTAATAGACTCAAGATGCATGGTATACATAATTTATGACATCTATATGCTTTATTATAGAGATATAGTATAATATCATTTAATATTACTAGATAGATTAGGTATTATGATAGTTAGACATGGTACAAGATGTTTTGGAGGATCCTAGGTGGTTTGTACACACTACTAGAGATATTAGCCATGCCACCCCAGTGATTCAGAGGAGTATAGTTATTTTGTTATAGGATCATTCTATGAGTAGCATGGGCTTATGTAGGGGGTCCATTAAATTTAAGCATCACACCAGAGTATGTACACTAGTGGGTATATGTGAGCCAATTGAGACTTATAGTTCTAAGATAGGCAAGGAGATAGGCACAGGGTCAAGTGATAATGGACATTTATGAGGTAGAGGTAGAGACTAGAAATAGGGCCAACAATAGTAAATACAACTAGCATAATAGTGGAGGAGGGGAGGATGATGATGATAGAGATGATGGAGGGGATGGAGAGGAGGGTGGTGGATTTGTAGGCTACACTGGATATCCAAGATGAGGATATGACTACCCTTCAATCAGAGATTACCTAGTTGAAGGTAGATGTGGCATAAATGGTCTAAATATAGGCACTCATAATCATGAAAGTGTTAAGCATAATAACTCACAAATTTATGAAAGTGTGGGTTTTGGATAAAACCACAATGTAAGATAACAGACAAGTAGCCATTAATTCACTGAATTGGTAATTCATAGTGTTCACTACATCTATGACTTATAATGGGAATGAGATTAGGAAATGGTGAGAGTATTGGCTAAGGTTACTCTCAAAATAGTGAGAGCATTGGATGAGGTTTCTTGTAAAATGTTTAGAGTGTAATAAAAACTAAGTGTTCATTAGTGCATCAAGTTCAAACGTATAATGCTCATAAAAGTGACTCAAGAATGGTGAGAGTGTATGACAAATAATAAGGATGGGTAAAATAAAGGATAAGTGATTACTTGTGAAATAGATATAAGACCCACAATCCTTAGGGAAAAAATATATTAAAGGAAGTGACAAAATGAAACAAAGTGATGAAGTATTTTAAAAAGGGGTAGCTGAGCTAACATGAGATAAACCATGCATCCAAGTGATTCATACATAATCTGTGTGGACCTTAGGCCAATGTATTTATCCTATAAATGGGATGAAAATGGAAAAGTGGTATATAAATTAATTTGGATAGGTATGATAGTCTATCTAATAAATTTTTTGAAATATTTATATCTCGTATGGAAATTTTAAGCCAATTTCATGATTTTATGTTTTTTAGGGTTTTACTAGGTCTTTTCAAATGTTTAGGGGTTTTAAAATATTTTTAATGTTTTAGGAATTTTTAATGTGTCTTAACTCATTAGATATTTAAATTATATTGATTTAAAAATGGTAAGAGTGTAGCTTAGGGTGCCCACAAAATGATGGGATAATTCTAACTTAAATTGCTCACAAAATGATGAGAGCATTCAAACAAGGGTGGTCAATATGATGTTAGAAAACATTGAGCACTACCTACATAGTTCAAACGGACCTCAATATAATATAGTTACCATACAAAAAAGCATCAGACAAAGTAACAACAAGTTCACAAATAGGAAAATGGTAATGTTATGATAATGATGTGGTAATGCATGGTAAAGGGGTTATTTCTAGGTTATATGAAACCATGGCATAGGGTCAATGATAATAATTTTCCAAAAGGTAGTTATAATTAATAGCATGAGTAATGAGATATAATTTATCATAAATGAATGATGTAATTTCCAAGACCACTATCATACTACTTTTATATACCGACATTGACTAAATGCCTTCAAAAGTTTGAATCTAAATCAACTATCAAAACTACATCTGATATCAACCACTAAAAGTGTCTAAAGTATAAATGAATAAAAACAAATGCCAAAAGTGATAACTATATTGTGAAAATAATTGGTAATCAATATACTAAGGTATGGTGGGAAATTTATATGGGTATGATATGAAGAATGGTTATATTATGGTACAACTTAAATCATCTTTGTAGATAATAGTTCAAGTCCATCAAATTAAAAATGTTTGAAGTGTTTCATGTTCATCAATTTTTAAAGTTCATCTCCTTCTAGCATGAATAATTTGTATGCTCCAGAACCATATTTAGTAAGAACCACATAAGGACCTTACTAACTAGGTTGAAAATTTCCATTCCTTTTGGTCTCGACATTGATGTTTTTTTTTTTTTTTTTTTTAATTTTAGTACAAGATCACCAAGCTTGAATTACCTATGCTTGACATGCTAATTGTATTTTCCACGTAATATATTTTTGTGTGATTTAAGGTTATTAAATTAATCCATGTACTTTCCATCTAGTAAATATAACTCTTAAAAATGGGCTACTCTATAGTCCTCACCATGAATGATGTGTTATAGTGAAATGCATAGACAAGGCAACTCAACCTCAATAAGAAGAATGACATCAGTGCCATAAATAAGGGAATATGGGGTATCTCCTATTGGAGTACATAAATTCATATGATATACAAGGTCATTAAATATCTATTAGTGTCAAATATGACCAACATCATTGATCATCTTCTTGAGGATATTCACAATGCTTTTATTAGATGCCTCAACTTGGTTGTTTCCTTATAGGTAATAGGTGGTGGAAAAGTGTTGTTTGATACTGTATTGGTCACAAAGGGTTTTTAAATATTTGTTTTTAAATATACCACCATTATCAAATATAATGTCAGAGGGGATAGCATAATGGTAAATGAGATGGTTAAAGATGAATTTGGAAATCTAATTACTAGTTACATAAGTGATAGGAATGGCATCAGCCCACTTAGTGAGATATTATATAGAAATAAGGATATTTTTATGGCCATCTAAGGATGTAGGATTTTTATTGCCTATGAGGTTGACTCCCCATGTTGAGAAACACAATGTTGTTGTCAATGGTTTAAGCATTTTGGCTAGATCATGGATCAAATTTGCATTCTTTTAACACTTCACACACTTCTTCACATAGATAGTTGCATCACATTCCATAGTCATCCAATAATAACTAGTAAATAATAATTTCATTAAAAGGATGGCCCCATTAGTGTGGGACCCACACACACCTTCATTAACTTCCATCAACACTAATCCAGATTATGTTGAAGATAAATAATGAAGTAGGGTTACATCATAGCTTCTATGATATAGGGTACATCCAATAAAGGTATAACATAAGGCTTTATGAATGAAGGTTTTTTATCTTTTATGGGAAAGATCTGGGGGAATAATTTTATCATGGAGGTAATTATATATTTCATAATACCAAGTAGATGTGGGACCAATAATATCACAAACCATATTGATGGTTGTTTTTTTGTGTGTTGGTGCTAGGATATATTCCATAATAAATTGGTATTCTTTGGCTCAATTTTTAATCTAAATCATAGAGCTAATTTTAGCCATGACATCAGTTATTTTATTACTGGCCCTAAGTATCTATTCAAACTAAAGATTGGTAATTTGTTTCTTAAAAGTGTCAACCATACCTTTATAAGGTACCAAATTATCATCCTCCATCTATTATTGGTCATTAACTTGATTTATTATAAGTTATGAATTACCGTGAACCAATAAATGTTGGATATTCCAGCGTACTACTTGGTGAAGCCCTACATTGAGTGTTTTATATTCATCCATATTATCAGTACATAAAAAAATAATATGAAAAGACTTAAGAATAATATCCCATTGTAGAATGATACATAATATGTTGACACCTAATCCACATACTGTTAAGGAACCATAAAAGTACATTATCCACTATTATTCTTTAGAAGGTGATTCTATTGTGGTCATGATGGATTCATCTAGAAACCCAAATATAAGAGGTTAAGTATTAAGAAGAGGAGCTTCTAAAAGTTGATCTACAAGTACCTAACTCTTAATGGATTTTTGATTGACATACTCAATCTTAAATTCACTCAATATCATGATCCACTTGTCCATGAAACCCTATAAATTTGTTTTAGATAGTACATACTTGAGTAGATCTACTTTGGCAATTACAATAGTCTTATTATTCATCATGTAGTGACACAATTTTTGGGTTGTGAAAACCATAAATAAAAAGGCTTTATCAATTGGCATATAATTATGTTCATACATGACCAATGTTAAACATACATATTATATGGCATGTTCTTTTCCCTATTCATCAAGTTGTGCCAAAAAAGCCACTAAGGCATTTTTAGTGGCTGAAAGGTAAAATAGAGATGGCTTGTTTAGCATAGGTGGTAGGAAAATAGGTTGGTTGTCCATGTATTCTTTGAGATTGTAAAATGATTTTTGATAATATTCATTCCATGAGAAAGTGTTGCCTTTATTCAACAAGTGTGTAAATTGATGGCATTTATCATCCAACTATGAAATGAAGCATCTGATTGACTGTATTTTTCATTAAAAACTATAGAGATACTTTAAGGTAGATAGTGGCAACATCTTGATAATGGTCTAAACCTTGGCATGATCAGCTTAAATGCCCTAATGAGAGACAATAAATCCTAACATTTTTTTATAATTTATACCAAATACACAATTTTTAGGATTGATCCTAACTTTTTACTATCAAATTCTCTCAAAAAAATTTTGAAGTATGTATGGATGGTCATCATGGGTCTTAGATTTACCCAGCATGTCATCGATATAATACTTTATAATGTTATGCATAATATCAATTAAAATTACCATCATGTCCCATGGATATGTTTATCTTACATTATTGAGTCTAAATGGCATCACCTGATAACAAAACATTCCCCATGGAGTGGTTAATGTTGTCTTTGTTGTTCCTTTGGTATAATCTTGACTTGGTTATATTATGAAAAACCATCTGTAAGGGAAACATTTCATAACCATCTATGGAGTTAACAATCATGTCAATGTTTGGTAGAGGAAATTCATCTTTTGGTTAAGATTTTTTAATATCCTATAAATTAATGCATAATATGATACCCTTTGACTTCTTACTGACCATTACTATATTAGAAATCCATTCTAAATAATCAATAGGTCAAATGCATCTTGCATCTAAAATTTTCTCCAACTCTTTCTTGACTAATACAATAATATGAGGGTGCATTTTTCTTATTTTATATTTAATTGGTTTGGCATAATGATGTACAACCAAGGTAGGGTCCAAACCTGGCATATCTAAATAGGCCCATGTAAATATATCAACAAATTTCATCAAAAGGGTTGTAAAGACTTCATGTTCCTCTTCAGTGAGGGATGCACCTAATTTAATACATTTTAGGTCCTCTTGAGTCCCAATTTTGACCTCATAATTTTCATCCACAAGGAGTGTATAACCATCTTCTAAAAGATTTAGAAAAAAGGTAAACTAGTTGGTAATGCTGTAGTTTTTTGGCCTAATTGGTTCTTCAAGTTCTCTAAAATAAGAGGAATTTTAATATCTTAATGGTGGTAAAATACATGCAATAGATACCTCTAGGAACTCATGTATGATCTACTCAAAATCTTATCATTCTTTACTACTGATTTTGGATCCATACATAAACCTTGGATTAGTGGTCTCATGCATTTCATGTGAAGAGGGATGAGCATGCCCATCTAATGGTGCCTAGAATAGGTTTTCACCAAGAGACTTGTCTTTTTATGTACTTGTTCCTTGGTCTAAAATTACCTCAAAGAGGTTTTAACTTTTATACCTCAATTTTTGATTTCATTTTTTATGTTGGCCAAGGAAGTTCACTCTATGAAATAGATAGTAAGATCTAATCTAATAGAAAAACCTTATTTGTGATCTCCTAAAGGAATATGATCCCTCAAACCTAGAAAGTTGCAACTAGCCTCATCATTCTTGAACTCATTAAGTGGCATTATCAAATCTTATTGGTCACAATCTATCATT
Organism: Torreya grandis; assembly: GCA_037957365.1. Lineage (NCBI taxonomy): Eukaryota > Viridiplantae > Streptophyta > Pinopsida > Cupressales > Taxaceae > Torreya > Torreya grandis. The sequence continues at coordinate 615,203 of JARHVA010003277.1, read as the reverse complement.
TAGGGATGATAAAAGGTAATTAGTGAAGGTCAGATAACAAGATTAATGATACATATAGGATAAAGGTTAAATAAATTGGTATTAGCAAGGTCATTATAGATGATATAATCAGACCCTACATCATATCTAGGATCATCTTCGCTAATCATTGGTGTTGGAACTTGAATAAGGTATGCAAGGTCACCCCTAGGAAATTTAAATCCAATACTATGAGTTCCTTTGTAATTGGTCATGGAAATTATCTCAAGTGTTCCTTGTTGATTTTCCCCCAAGATTCTACCTATATAAGCTTGGTTATCCATAATCTGGTTAGGTATAGGATACTTGGCACTTTGGTAAATGTCAATGAGATCATCATTATAGAACCATGAATCTTCAGCTAAAGGATCTTATTTTAGGCTAGAGGCCAGTTTGAAAACAAGTTTAGTGAGATGAGATTTTCCCTTAACATGCCATTCCATGCAAACAATATTGGATTTGGGTCTCCCATAGGCTTTTAGGTTATAATTTAATTGGATGTATGAAAGGATTAATAATTATTATACTCTCCTATACCTTTTTCAGATATGTAAAAATGGTTAGATATCTTTGGTGGAGGTGCATAAGAAGTTAAAGCTAGGATTTCAAGGTTAATGTAATTGGATTTGGGTCTTTATTCAATGGCTTTTAATTTATCATATTTTTATCTATCATTTTTAGGCATGGGATTTAGGACAAAATTTCAATTTTAACTCTTGTACTCCACCTCAATATATTTTTAAAATTATTACGTCTAGAGATCAACTGTTATGGTTACTTCCATCCATGAATGGGGAAATTTGATACATTGATGTAGTGTGGAAGGTATGGCCTAGATTTCATGCATCCATATTTGGACTAAGAGCACATTGAATGATAGCTCTATTTTTAGCACATGGAAAAGGGTGTCATGGGTCAAAGTCCTAACGATTCATTAGAAAACTAATGGTTCCTTATGATTCTCATTCTTTGTTATCATACACTTTACTGAAAATGGTATCTAGTTGAAGATCAATGACTGTGTGTCCAAGATGCTTTACCAACTTTAGAGACATAATTTTTAGGCATGAACCATTGTCTATAAGGACACATTAATTGTATGTCTATTTATATTAACCTCGATGTACAAAGCATTGTTATACAATGAGCCCAAGGATGACGTATCACATTGATCAAAGGTAAGTCATTGGCCAAGGGACAAATTTCCTATCATAGATTTAAATTTAATAGGTGTAATGTCATTAGGTACAAGGGATTATATTAGGTATTCATTAATTATACTCTTGTGAGCATTAGATGTATGCAAAAAATCCATGATGGATATTTGCATAGGTGTCTTTTGTAGTTATTCCATAATGTCATAAGTTTTCTCTTTAGTATTGGAAATTTTCTTATTATTTATTGGTATGAAGGTTTGTATGGGTTCATTTATGGAATTAGGATATGTGCCTTGGATAGTAACCTTGGATTGTTAGTTTGTGATTGTGTAATCTCAATCAAGTAATGGGCTTCTATAACTGGAAGAAGGGGTGAAATTTCATGGACTGGTATTTCTTGGGTGATGTTGAGCTTCATTGATAACATGGTCTGAAGAAGGATTACCAGCATAAGGAGGCTAGGAAGAATTAGTAGCCACTTATCTAGGTTGATTGGTATTTGGTCAAGGGTTAATGGTAATAGCTATAATATGACCACATGTGACATGTTCTACAACATTGTTGTAAGTATATGTAATGGCATGATGGCCTCTTTAGTTTGATTAATTAGTTTAACCTTCGTTTTGATCATTTTGTTTTTATTTTTTGCTTTTGTTATGTGTTGTGGTTGTGGTGATGTTCTTTACCACTACTATTATTTCCCTTAGTGGTTCTTATTGTGTTGAGGAAAAGTATTTCGATAGATACCTAAGTTTTGATTAGATGTAGGGGTGTGGTTATCCCATTCTATCTCTCCATTCCTAAGCATGTTCTCAATTAAGTTTCTTAGTTGTATGCAATATTGTATAGAGTATCCCTTAATTTTATAGTACTCAAAAAACTTGTGCTCTTTTTATCAGTCAGGAAAATGAATTCCTTTAGGAAAAGGCTTTGGCACAGGCTAGCTATTCATATTAGCTTAAACCAACTTACAAAACACAAACTCAATGGGTTATCCACTTTTATTGAATGATCTATCTATGTGAATTATTCTCATTAGAGGAGATGTTTGTAACTATAAATGATTTATAGAAGGTTTTGTAGAGGTATAGGCTAAATGAATGGAGGTGGTGGTTGTTGAGTCGATGGAGGTAAACGAATAGATGATTTTTACACCATTTGGAAATGTCATGATTTAGTGACCCCATTACCAGTAACATTATTATTGGATTATAATATTTTGGTATTTTCAAAGTATTATCCTAATCTAGAATTGAAGTTAGCATCTAGATGGGGTTCTATTTCTAGTTATGGCTTTGGTTATGTTGTTGGCCTTGATTTTGGTTTTGGCTCTAGTTATAATTGGAAGAAGATAATTTGATAATCCATTTGTTGACAAGGGTCTTTTAAATTTGTATACCTTTATCAATAACTTCTTCAAAAGTGTGAGCACATTGTAGATCAAGATGATAATATATATCACTATGTAGACTCTGGCTAAATATTATGGCCAATTATTTGTCTAGTAGATTGTGAGTGAACTGGATAACAAGTGCCCTCTACCATTGAAAATAACCAAAAAAGCTTTCACAATTTCTCTATTTTTCCTAACCCATATCTACCACTATAATATCATGTTCAATATTATATGATAAATGATGTAGAAGCTTATCTAAAAGGTCATCAAAGATAGACACATCAAAGAAAGAAAGAATTATTTTAAATTCTCATTTGGGTCAAATTTTCTCTTATATTTATCAAATTTTGGCCACTCATAACCTAGATTAAAAGGTATTTTGAGGTAGTCTATATTAAATGGTATGAGCATATTTCTTCTAATTTGAACTTGTTTGTTTGTTTCCTAGTTTTAATGGCTTGAATCACATCCTTAATTTGATACATCTCTTTAGATAGGAATCTAGATGGTAAACCTATTACATTTGGGGTTGTGTAGTCAAAGGTGGATTACCTTGATTGGGGTATAATGGAAGAATGGCATATTGGGGAATGTTAATTTGAGTGGTCAACTAACCAGGAATACATATCCATGCATTAAGATTATATTATTGGTATGGTATATGTTTTTTTTGATAAATTTTTTGGCTAGGGTTTACAACATGGATTTATTTTGAAAACTATGGTTGTGATATAGGCATTTGGTTAGGTAGAATTTACTATATGTTTTGGGTTTGGATGGGAACTTGTTGTCTACTTGTTAAACCCTATTGTATAAAGGGTACCCATTATTGACTAAATACCTACTTTTGAAGGTGTTGTAAGTTATATCCCTATTGTATGTGAGGTATCCACTAGGTAAAAGGCAATTATTTCCTAACAAGTACCTATTATATGTTGGTACCTTTTTGTTGCATAAACACCTATTGTGAATTGAGCACTTTTTGGGGGTTAGGTATTTGTTTTTGACTAACTAACATTATTTGTTGACCAATAAGAACACATTATTGATTAGGAAACATTTTTGATGTCTATGGTATATTGGTATACATTTGGGTTGGTATAATATTAATTTACACCTATTGATATGGTGTAGTGTTCAACACTTATTGAGGTGGAATGTTGGTCTATTTTTGGCTACTTACTCCTTATTGTGTGTTTGAGGTAATTGTTGGTTAAGAAGTGGAAGTTATTTGTTGTGTTTTGTAACTAGGTGTACCCATCCCATATTATTTTAAACCACTCAAGGTATTATTAATAAGAACCTATTATGTGTTCCTCTATAGTATACTAGATGTAGTTTAAATTAGGATTCACTTGTGTGTTATCCACTATGTTTTGTGTGAGTTATTCTATAAGAGTTATAGTTTATTTTGTCATAATTGGGACATTATGCATGTCTCTTACCAACGTGCTTTGGCCAAAGTGGTTTATGTTTTGATTTACATAGCCCAAATAATTAGTTTGTACCCCTATTGGGGGAGCTAACTCTATGAGAGGTGTTTTTGAAATGGCCATGGCATTTAATTTATGAGCTAGGTTAAGATATGTTTGATATTCTTGTTTCACCTATTTTAATCATTCATCCATTAGACCCTTCCCTTTTGTAAGTGCATTTAGGCCATATTTACGTATTGGTACTAAAGATTGATTATAACTAGTTAAATCCTATACAAACTACTAGACATGGGGCATGTTGTTATGTGTTCTAATCAAGATAGATAGAATTTTATATGGGAAGGTAGTCAAAAATTTGGCTCCTACTTCGACTTCCCTAACTAGAATTTCATCTATGTTTTCTAGCAAGTGACGATCAAAAAAGTATGGGTTATAACTTATTGGTGAAGCTACATATTAGGGCTACTATTGTTGGCTTTATTCAATTATAGGTGTCATATTATCAAGATATTGTGTTATTTTTTCTTATTTTTGTCCTAGATAAAAAGGTGAGTTAACTAAGTATTGCGCTAGTGGGTCCTTCCATTATTCCATATATGGGGTAGTGTAAGAGGGATATAGATCTCTATCATACACTAAAACCTCACCATAACATTCTTGAACAAAGGGGTCACTAGTAACAATGTTCTCATAATTTAGATTATACATGGTTCAACTATGTGTATAGTGATTCATGGTCAGATTTATGACTAGGTTTCTCAAAAAAAGTCTAATGTGGCAAATGAATGTGGTCTAAAGTAAATAACCTTTATCTCTTCAAAAGAGTTACAAAGGTAAAACATCTATTATAGGTAGGCAAAGTTAAAATTAAAATGTGAAAATAGTCTTTGATAAAGTGTTTGTGTAAAGTAAAATGATCTTGATCCAAGTCTAACAATGAAAATAAAGGTGTTAGGTCTTTGTTCAAATGTCACAAAGTTAGACATCTAAACTAGGTCAAAAGTGCTAAAAGTAATGCTAGGTATTTTTTCAAAATTCATAAAGTTAGACATGAAAATAATAAATTATAAATAATAACTTGAAATCAACCTAACTCTAAGATAATTGGCTCAAAAAACTCAGTAATTGGCTCAAAAAACTTAGTTTAGGCACACAAAAGACTCTTGACAAATGAAACTAAGACATTCTTAAACTTGGAAAAAACAACTCTAAACTCAATATATGACAAAAAAACACCCCTAAGTATAGGAAAAGGTATTTAAACCAAATGAGAAACCAATCCAAGTTACACAATCCAAATATAAAAGGTAAACCACCTAAGCCAAAACTAGACAAGGCTTCAGTGTAGACCTGATTAGTTTAGGATATAAAATTTGAAAGATTACATTTAAAATTTAATATAAAGGACTCATATTTTCTAATGGTAAATAATCTAGACTCAAATAGGTAGTGTAATTGTGTGCTTTTTAAAACAAAGGTATGAATGGTTTTGAACTTGGTTTCAAATAAGGCAAGTGTTTTTGAATAAAATTGACAACTTTACAATGCTCCTTTAAACAAGTGGTACAAAAGTAATTTTTGAAATCTCTAAGGAAAAAATATTTGAGATATTTTGGTAGTGTAACACATATTTTTTCAAAGTTATGTATAACATGTGTCTTGATTTGAAATTTTTGACTCATTTTGACTTTGGTACACAAACAATTTTAGACCCAAAAATAAATGCTAGTAAAAGAAATAGAAAATACACCTGTGTGTCCTACCCTAAAACTATCCAAGTGCACATATCTTCCACCAAAGTTTCCATCAATATACCAATGCTCAAAAGGAATTAAGTTTTAATGTAAAAAGTAAAAAGTGCATGTAGATATATTTTTTAATCCCCGCTCTATCTCTCAAGCATTAGTATGTGGCAAGGAACTTGGAGTGATGAAGCACTAAACATTTAAGAAGATATTCTATGTCAAAATGGGGTTTACTAAAATATAATTTTTTTGAAATGATTTAAATGGTCCCAAGTGTGTCTAACACAAGGACACATCACACAAATTAGATTCAAACTTGGTAAATTGTTATGCAAAGGTCTACTCCTTTATGCAATGACTTTAGTCATGTACCACTTAGTAAAGTTTGGTATTTATCATGAAATGATCTAGGTTTTCATTGAAAAATTTAGGCTAATCACTTAGCCATTATTAAATTCCAATATCACGTGCCCAATTTATATACCCCACTATGGAATTGGGTTGGTACAATGTTGGGAGATGAAACCCCAGGTCAATGCACCCATAAATAACTTGTGATGAGGTGATGAACTCTTGCCCATAAGCCAATGCAAAAAAATAAACAAATGAAAAATTACAATAATTTTAGGGTCATTTCTAGGTCATCAATTCACTTAGAGCTTGGGGAGAACATACACAATATTTCTTCCATTTTAGACTCAACTAAACAAGGCAAGAAATAAAGTGTTTTTGATCACCCAAGTTCCATAAAAGGGATGGGGGAGAGCATACATGCAAAAAATAAAATTCCAAAAAGAATTTAATTTAAAAAATTAAAGATAATTAAAAAATAATAAATAAACAAAAAGTGAAAGCTCTTAATAAGACTAATATAAGGTGTTTGTTCATTTTATTGCACCAAACAAGATGTGAATGAATTTTTGGCCCCTTGGCTTTGTTTTTTACTCTTGTAAACTTGAAATACAAAATCAAATTTGTTAAGTAAATTTTAAACACCAAAACATAAGTGTGAATGAATTTTGAAGTGTTTAAACCTCATTTTCTTCACTTAGTTTCCTACAAAAATGTTAGGGGGGTAAATTTATTTATACAAAAGAGTTAACCAAAAGCCAACTTCTAATTTCAAACTCTCAAGTTTTTTTACTCAACACAAAGTCACCAATTTATAAATAGAGTGAAGTCATTATTTTCCTATGAAACTAGAACAAATAGAAATGGTTTATGGCAAAGTCATTATTAGTTAGGTGTGAAATCACTGATTAGGTTAGTCAAAGTCACTGATTATGTCTACAAATAGAAAAAAATAAATGAAATCATGACAAAAATTATATGATGAAGCCATAAAAATGTAGGATAAAAAGCACCATTTTCATTCATCGAATTAGCCATTTCCATAAAGGATGATTCAACATAGGTATATGGTGCTAATTTCATAATAGATTGATGTCATCATTTCCCATGAAGTTGCATATTAGTGGATAAATAAAATGACATGAAATTTAGGCATAAAACTAAAAACTTGAAGTTATGAGTGATATTTTTAAAAAAAATAAGGTTACACATCACTCATTTGGTCCATGTAGGGTGTATAGTCCCACTGGGTGTGTTATTATGTATCATTAAGAATTTGAAGAGCCAAATATCATTATTTCCTTGTTATTTAATCAAAAGAGAATTTAAATTAAAAAATATAATATAAAATAAACCACTCTTACCTAAGTACTTGGGTGAACTTAACACAATGGCAAAAATTACAAATGGAAGATAAAACACAAAACTATGGACTTACGTCCCTTGTCAAACTAGTTCTCATTGATTAGCATAGAGGATATTCATGCTTAGTTTTTGGGCAATAGATACTTTCATCAATAAAATTTACACTTTAGTATCACTTCTCTAAGACCACTTGTGGCTTGGATTGTCTTAGCTTGGCTTGGAATGTGAAGCTTATTGAATTAATTTGGCATTATAACTTTGCTTGAGAGCTCCTTGAAGGCATTCCTATAGAATAACCTTACACACAAAATCTTGTTGGAAGACAGTGAGGGCACTTGTATTTATAAGTCTTAAAACTAACTCTAACCCTATTGCAATTAGGTTTAGGTTTAACCTCAGTTGTATCTAGATTGATCTTGGTCAAGTTTAGATTGACCCTAGGTTGGTTCAAAGTAATTATGAAGGCTTGACACCTCATAGAAGATATTTATGAGGCTTAACAATGCATACAATATATTTATGAGGTTGTGACTCACCTTTTCTTTAAATTTTAGTAATTAATAAAATATATTATTAATTCATTTGACTTTGACCTCATATTTATTAAAAAATCCTTTTTTAAAATGTAATTATCTAATTAAAATTGGAATTTTTAGTTAAATAACTAAGTTAAGTTTGATTTTTAATTAATCTTACTTAGGGTTGTTGGAATTTATGGATTATTTTAGTGTTTTGCATCAATAGATCAAAAGGCCAATAATGTTAATTTCCTATATCATAATTTGACTTGGGTTGAATCCAAGATATTTTATTGTTACATATAGGATAATACCCCAAATGAGGATGCCTTGACATAATTTTAGGCAATTATATCCCATGTGTGGAAGAATTTGGTAAATTCAGTCATTTTTAGGCTTAAATTACATTATTTTCTAGAAATCAATCTAAAGTCTACTATAGACATAGAATGTAGCAAAAAATGAGTGTCTACAAATCCTACCTTGGAAACATTTTCCTAGACATTTCTCTAGGAATATATAGCCCTGATGGAGTTACCTATGATCTTGTTCATAGCCTTAGTAGAGAATATCTGAATCACCTAAAACTAAGTTTTTATAAAATTAATTTTATTTTCTAATTTTATTTTTCATTTTACTATCTTATTTCAAGGTTGGGACCACTATGGTTAATGAAATGTATAGCTATATATTTTTCACCCTAGGTATTTACTACAAGAGGTTCACATAAAATACTTCAAAACTATTTAAGACATGATTTTATGCTTGGTTTCAATTAGATACTTTCAGTGGTAAACTAGCTTTACCCAAACTCATCCAAACAATAATAATCTTAGAATAGATGTAATAGTCAAAGCCTTAAAGATTTACCCAATAACAAAATCTAAAGCAACAAAACAACCTCGGAAACACCATCACATAGAATTTTACTTATGCTACCTACTCATAGGCCTTTCACTTAATCAATTTTCATTAACCAATGTGGAACCATAAGGTAAAATAGTTGGGATGAACCCAAGGATGAAAGCAAAAGAAAAAAAGATAATAGACAAAAATGAAATAGGAAAGGAAACAAAGAACAAAGTAGAAAGGGAAAATAATAAAATAGAAGAGAGTTATTTACAAGACTACACCAAGATAACTCAATCCTAGAAGTAATGTTTAAGTAATTATCCATTGACATGCTAGGACATACTTACTAGTTATACACCATATGTGGAAACCATTCTCACCTAGTATTTTAGAAATATGGAGGGTCCTAGCCAAAAGGCATCAAATTTTCCAAGTTGACCCTTTTTTCATGAGCATTGTCCTAAAGGACTAAATCATAAATTTAATTGGATTTTGTTTTGTCTATTTTTATAAAATATCATTTAAAAACCCCTTATAGCTTACTAAAGTGCATCAAAGTTGCATCAAACTTCTCTTCTAATTGCATCAAGTTTAGAAGGTGAGCCTCTATTTTGTTATCATTTTCCAAGTAATCCTTCATGAATTACAAGGTAGGGATTCTCAAATTCATATGAAATATGTGATCTTGGCCATGCACCAAATTATATGTGGAAATGCCTAAATAAGACTTAATTCTAGTCTTATCAAGCCATAATTCAAACTTTAAAATAATATGTCAGTCCCTAGGATTCCTCTCCAAGATTTTCTTAATTACATCAAGCAAATTCTTATTCATTGATTAAATTAACCCATTATATTGTGGATAATAATTGGATGAAAATTTAAATATTACCTGATTTTTCTAGGCCCACTTAGTAAATTTCAAAAAATATAAGGTAGGGCCATTATCATATACTAGAATAAATGGCATACCAAACCTAGTGACAATGTGGTCCTCAATAAAATTGATTGTTACTTTATGCATATAGTTCTTGAATGATTTGGATTTAGTCCAGCATGTGAAATAGTCAGTTTAATTGAGAATAAACTTGTGTCCACCTGAATGATTTTCATTGATGGCACCCAAAAAATTGAGTCCCCGATTTGCAAATGCCCTGACCTCTATGACCAGCTAAAATGGCATAGATGAGGTGAATTATTTATTCACAACTACTTAATAGGTATGGAAACTTCTCCCATGAGAATGTACTTCTTTAAAAACATGCAACCAATAGAAATGCACTCTAAGTATTTGATGGGTTGTATAATTTCTTGAACCATGGCTAGTTCCATACTTCCCAAGAAAGTTTTGGAGTACTTGATTTGTTTATTCTTTGTTTAGGCACCTTAGATATATGCCTTCATGATTTATTATATATAGTATGCTTGATTTGATCATGATATGGATGATCCTCATATGCAGTTCTCTTCTCTGAGTGGAGTTTATGTGATTAGGACATACATTGTTTAATAAATAATATATAATGTCCTTATACCAATCATCAAAAGTGATGCCTTGCACTGTGTAGTGCTGGAAAATATGGTAGATAATTTATGGATCCACTTTTACCATAGTTCTATTGAACCTTATACCTATGAAAATATTTATATTTTGAAGTTCCAAGTCAAACTATTGAAATATGGTCATCTATTTCCCACATCATTATCCCAAATCATTTTACATCAGCATTTATTTGATATCTAGATCAAGAACAAAAAAAAATATTTTATTGTGTAAGATGTAGTGTTTAAACTTCTCAACAACTATAATTAAGTTAAAAATTTAATTATCGATGGTTTAGTAAAAAAGTTCAAAATTTTTAAGTGGGGATTTCATGAAGGAGATAGGTTTCTCATTCCCAAATTCTTTTATTTATATCAAGACTGCATCACTTGAATTCTCTAAAGTGAAGGAATAAATGTGGAATGGCTACATATAATATGGAATGATGAGCACTGGTGTGTTAAAGATTAACTTCTTGATTTCAATGAAAATAATTTGTGTTTTGGGGGTCCATTAAATATTTTAATCCCTCTTGATCATGTTTTTTAGTAGTCTAACTATCCATATGAATCTTGAAATGGACTTCCTCATGAATTTGATTTTTCTAAATAATGACTAGCTCATTCTTTCTACTACGCACTGGGATCTTCAAGATTGATTTAGCTCTATTAAGGTCTATGTAAATACCTTTTTATAATATTATGTGACCCAAAAAATTTCTTTCAATTAACCCAAATATGTATTTCTTTTGATTTAAGGAAATGTCATTATCTTTACATCTTTTCAACACCGTTCTCAAATCCTTTATATGGTCATCTAGGTCTTTAGAAAAGATAGTCATGTCATCCATGTAGATGAAAATGCATTTTTTTAATGAAATCCTTGAATGCAATGTCCAAGTATATTTATAAAATACTACCTACATTGATCAATACAAATGACATCCTCTTGTATGTGAATGTACCCCACTTCATTGTAAATGTGGTCTTAATTATGTCTTCATAATTGACCATTACTTGATTATATCCTGAATAGCCATCTAAGAATGACATCATTTAGAATCCATTTACTATTTATAGGACATCATCCATTGAAGGTAGTGGATAATTATCCTTATCTTAGGCCTTTTTAAGGTTCTTGAATTCTACGCATAGTCATATCTCTTAGTTATTATTTTGAACTAGAACCAAATTGTAACCTAGGTGGAGTACTTGGTAGGATATACGATCTTTGTCAAAAGTATCTTCTATCCTTTTTTAAATATTATAGGTTATAGTAGTGAATTTATGTGCCTTTGATTTGGTTAATGGTTTGAAACTAGGTTTTAGAGGGATAGTATGTGTGAGGAAGGAGGTGTTGAACATCTTCAAATACTTGTAACTCCATGAAATAGTATCCTTAAAGTCTTTCTAGGCCTACACAAGTTATTGCTTCTCTTTCTTAGTGCAAGTAGTGTCTAAAATCATAGGTTTTGATTAACCTACCTTATCTAAATTACAAGTCTCATGGGGAATACCTTTGGTAGGTGTTTTATTGTCTTTCTCACCATGATAGTCCATGTCAAATATCCTTTCCATCAAGATCATACCTTTTAGTATGGTTTTATTTTTAGGTTGATGACTCCTTTGCCATCTAACATGACCTCCTCTCTATCATCCACATCAATAATTTTGGACTTGAATATTTCAATTTGGTGATGAAATTGATAACATGTTGGTCATCATTGAATACCTATAAGTTCTTAATGTTATCTATAATAGAAGTAATATATACTAACATGACCAAAAACCTCCTCAACCTATAATTAGTGATGAAATTGATAACTTGAAACTATTGCCAATGCATCTTCCATGTAATTATTTCTTTGTAAAAATGTCTAGATGTTGAATGAATTGAATTCTTATATCAAGTTTTGTGCTCTATTGTAATGTTTAGAAAGACACTTGTCATTACAATTATAATGTATTCTAATTTTTTTTACAAGTTATGAATCTCCCAACACTCTCAAGTTCTTGACTTTCTTCCTTAGTGTAAATAGGAGGCCATGCACCAATGCTTCATGTTCAGCTACATTATTTTTACATGCTAAATATAACTATAAAGCTTCCTTATATGACCTTCCTCTTAGGGTGATAATCTTGATATCAACATCACGCCCACTCTTAAACTTATAGCCATAAAACATCAGGATCCATATGTGATCCTTAGTTGTGTGAAATGGGATTTGGATGGTTGATATTATAGTTATGTTGATTTCTTGATTACTTATTGAGTTTATGGCTTGGGGACACTTTGATCTAAAGTTGAAAATGCTCTCTTGGTCTGATATTTAGTCACCTAGGTATGTATTGGTCTATTCTGAATGGTAATATTTTCTACCTCTAGGATTTCAAAAAATTGGTTCTCATAAAGAATAATCATGTTTGGTATTCTCATATGTTGAGGTAGCATCATGAAATGAAATCACTTCGGGTGCATATAGGATTTATTCCTCATCTAGTTGATCAATTCCTTTGAATTCACATCCCTCTTGCACATTCATCATGTTAATGGAGAACTTCCCATAGGCTTATGTTTCTTTATCAAGTACATACATTATAAGTTTAGACTCCTCAAACAAGATCTCATTCATTTTATTATACTTTATGATCAATGAGCCATCTTCACTCCATCTCAATCCCAATTTTATTGGGCATACCCCCCATGGAATCTATATTTGGGAGAAATCAATTACCATGTACCTATTTAGTGTCTTAGACCAATCATGACTAAAAAGCATCTGATATGCCTCAAGAATATCAATCAACTAAATTTTAATGAATTATTGCACCCTAGATTAGAAGATAGTTGTATATGACTGTGGTTAATGTGGTATATGAATGATAGTGTTAGTTCATGTTGACACATGTTTTTGCAAACACCAACATGTAGTCTAGGTGAGGACTCACCCAATTTATCCTAAAATGAGGTTATAATAACCTCCCCAAGGTCTTTGATACCAAGTCTTGGCTTACTAATATCACTTAAGGTCATTATGGTCTATTATTGGTCAAGGGGATTTTGCTACTAAACACTTATGAAAATAAGCTTAGACTAATAAGACTAGCTCTCTCAGATTATAAAGAAAAAACATTTATAAATACCACTTCCTAGTCTTTAACTAAATTCAATAATGCATAAAAAATGACAAATAAACAAATCATGCAATCTAGATAAAACCTTAGTAACCAGGTTCAAATCAAATTATTTTTAAAATTAATGTAACCATATAAATAAAATAAAGAGAGAGAGAGAGAGAGAGAGGATAGGGAGAAAATGAAATATGAGTCTATTCTATAGCATAATAGATCTACTTCTATTAAGTGAACAAATCCCTTGATAAATCAATATTCTTTTGGTTAGTGAAACACAAACAACATTCAATTATGATGCAAGAGTCTTGTACAATGTTAGCTATGCAGTGGATGGAAACAATGTCCCCATATATATGCATAGACTAAGAATATTAGCTGATAAAACTTTTAGATTAAAATAATTTCATGAAGCACAAAAAATATTCATTACACACTCTAGATGAACGTAAAAATAAACCTAAACATTAGCGTAAATATTCTCTCCCACAAATATAGATTCACTAATGAGATCTGAAGTGTCAGATATTAAATTTATTACACAATTGAATCTAAAATTTCCTTACACAATAAACCTCAATAGCATCAGCTCATGCAAATAAGGAAGCTACCTAAAAAAGTAGAAAATTACATAAAGGGAAGAGGTAAAGCTCTTTGATCTCCTACTTAACTATTTTATTCTATTATTTGATCAATAAGCTAGACATTATTCAAATGAATAGTTGGTCTTTATGATCAAGGTAATCCCATCAGGTCATTAATCCATCAAAGACTAGTGGTTATAGGAATTCAATGGGATAGAGCCATTTAAAATTTCAATTTTTAAATATCTTTCTCAATCCTGAGATAATCAACAACTATGTCATGCTCAATTAATCTTAAATTTAATTTTAGGTAGTTGAATGCCATTAAAATATCCTTAGGACAATCTTTTGGCCATGCTCTATGTAAAGGTACCAAGGACTATCTAAAGAATTCTTCAATCTTTTGTGTCTTTAGTCACCTAATTCCAATGTGCATGTGAAGTTTGAGTTTGATTCCACTACAGAAATAGTGTTGAATATTGCATTTCATGATCAAATTACCATTAAAAGGTTGCCTTTGTGATTCATCATTACAAGTGTGATTGGACACATGGTTATGGTCTATGAATATTTGACAAGCTTAGATAGACATCAATTTTGGGATTTTAATCTATTTAGGATGACATTCCCAATTGGCTTAGAAATTAAGATTCGTTATGATGTCTTATTTCCACTTGGTAGTATTTTACTAGTCAAGGGACATGTAACAAGATCTCGTTACCAAGAGAATGTTACGTGGCAACATTTCTCTTACTCTTTGCTCAGTTAAGGGCCCATATTTTTTTTATTGTCCTTTTGGTTAGGATGCCCTTAGACCTTGACATGTGGCCACATCATGGGCATCTATAAGTTTATTTCATTTTAAATATACACTGACCACCTTGGGGTCCTAGGTAATCAATATTATGCCACACATCATCATCCTAATCACTCGAAGGGTTAATGGATGAGCTTTAAATTAAATGTAAACTGAATATTCTAGAGACTTGATATTTTGACATGTGGCCTCACCTTAGGGGTTCACTTTATCTTCCATCCATATGATTACTCTAGTTTACCTAGAGGCATAGAAAATTAGGATATTTCTATGTGGTATCATCTTGTTCACTCGAGAGTCTACTACATGATTTACCATGTGATGAGTATATTAGGGGCCAAGGTAGACATCATCATTCCATGCATCATCATCCCAATCATCTCAAGGATCCATAGGTAGGTTTATTTATTGTAGTAATTTTGTAAGATTAAATTAGTAAGGTCTTGATATGTGGTCACTCCTCATTCATCCAGGGCCTGTAACAAAGGAAACTAGTTGTTAGAGTTTAAACAAAATAGCCATTAGTTTATGAATTTTCCATTTCTCAATTAAAATAGATAATTCTAAAAGGATTCAAATGTGTGGATAATAATCTCTTTACAAATATAAAGTGACTAAGTCTAAATATCAAACAATATAGTCATTATCCATTCCAGTTTAAAATAAATAAAAAATGAGCCTAAATAAGATTATAAGTCAACCTAAATTATCAAATCCAAAATCCCAATTAATCCACTTTAAATAAACTAAATATATATATAGAACATGATAAACATTTATTTATTTTAAGTTGTAATGAATTAGAAATAGACCAAGATCAATTAATAAAAATAACCCTACTTGCAAACCCATAGCTAAATTAGCCTAATTGAATATAAATGACCAATGTCTAAAGATGAAACAATATAAAAAGTTAGTCAAATAACATTAAAGGGATAAAAATGTACCAAATAGAGATAAATTCAGTAGATAAAATGGTCCCACTTGGCTAAAAATTGAAGCCAATTTAGCTTATCATTTTACAAAGTGGCAAAATTTTAAAAGTAAATCAATATGAACACCTAGTCAACTAACCTAAAAGGAGACAATATTAGTCCAAATTGGTCAAAGAAAAGATGCGAGAAATCTATAATAGTTATATAATCTGTATAAATCTAAGGTGAAATGGTCTTGAAATTAAAATTTCAATGCATTTAAAAATATGACTTGAAATAGATCAAGACTTATTAGACTTAGGCAAATTCATAAAATTGTATTAATGAGGTCCCAATTACAAAATATTCTAGACTAAGTGCATAATAATAGATCTAGTTTATATCTACATAAGATTAATATAGAAAAAAAAGAGCCAAACACACAGATAAATATTTAATACACAATATAAAATTGTTTCATTTCATCTGATCAAACATATATGAGATATTCAAATTTTATAGGAATATCATTCCTATAATCATGGATATTATCTATCCATAAAACTCTCATACAAATACCTATTAATAACTTGTAATAACAAGCAAATTATTAAACAAATATATTGTTATCAAAATATATTTATATAACCAATCGAATAACTAACTACTAACTTACTATATGGTAAATACTATTCAGTAAATAGTAATTTACCTTAAATTAAATATACAATAATGAGCACTAACGTTAAGCTATCCCTAACATTCCCCCCCCCTTAGTTTGAACATGGGGAAGACATCATCCTATATTTTAACTCTCACAAAAATTGAATGATGGTTTTTCACATGGCTAACCACCAACCTACAAACTCATATGGTTTTATTCTCAGTTTACCAACAACCTATAAACAATAGATGGTTTTACACTCAATTTACCACTAACCTACATACAAAGGATGGTTTTACATGTGGTTAACCAATAACTAAAACATATATAATGTTTTATAGGCTAACCCATAACCTACATAATGCTATACTATTCTATTAGTCCTCATCATTATTTTTACTTCAAGGGGAAATACAAAAATGAAAGGTCACTTATTTCAATACTTGAGTAGGTATGTATTTTTTTTCTTATTTTCACACACACAATAGAAACTATAAAAACATCCCACACAAAATGTCATAAAAACATTTTGGTTTTCATTGTTGGTGATTGACAAGAGGCTCTAGAACCTCTAGCCTCCATTTCCTCCTTCCTCCAGTATAAAAAGTTGCTCACTCAGTCAATAACATCATGAAGCTCAATTGCATGTCATTTTGAAAGGAATAGATTCCCCCAACAAGATTTAATTTTGACTCAAGATGTCACATACAAGCAAGAATGTGTCCTTGTACAAATAATTGATTTTTATTTCAATAGTATGATGACACACAATTAATGACTCACTAAAAATACTTTGACTCTTTTGACATATTAAATTGACATGACTATATAAACCATTTCAATGGTCATAACTAAATTTATAATGACTATCTTTATATAGAAGACCCTCTAACTTAATAAATGACATTTACTAAAGATAAACTAGAAAAACTTCAACAATAACTTGAAATTAACATTTGAAATCAACATTTAAATAATTAAAAAAAAAAAATGTTAATATTCAAAAAATTAAAATAATAAACTAAAATAGATAAAAATCTAATTACCTATTGACAAGACAAATGATTTTGAGGCTTAAGTACTTTGTCTTTTGACACATCTAAACTAAACATATTATGGAAATTTTCCACAAAAACATAACCTAATTTAACAACTAGAATTAAAAACTTTATTAACTACTAAAATCAAATAAACCAAATTTACTAATTGACTCAATATTAAATTTCTAATATAATTACAAATATATTGCAACATAACTTGACACCTATGCGTTGAAAATGGAGAAGCATACAACTTACAAGTGGGTAGTATGGAGATGGAGCTCATTGTAGATTTGCATACTATGATTAAGACTTCCAGATTTATTTAGATTTGTTTGAGACATCATTGCTATTAGTATGGATCTAAATGAATGATAGTGAACTCATCTTATAAATCAATATGAACATTGAATGGAGGGCGATATTAATGCAAATACTATTTTTGATAATCAAAATTTCATTGAATGTTTATTCTTTACAAAATTTCTAAGATTTGAATGCATCTCTAGCATAGTACAAAGATATATTGGGATGCCAATTCTTAAAAATGAATATATATGTACAAAACATGTACAAGTCCTAAATATTTATTGTTATATTTTGTATTGCCACATATGTTATGTAGAATATGAAGTGAATGACTTGTCTTAGTTAGACATCTAACTAACATATCTAAGGAATGGTTGAACTGGCACAATTGAGCACTTTCAAGAAGTGGAAAAATTTAAGATATTATATAATTTCAATCAAATCATACATGAAACTTGACCATACTTTAATCATATATAGATGACATATGGAATCTCCACTAAAATGTTTTGAGCCTATGATATATGAAGATCTAGACCAGAGATTAATTGAGTAGATTTGAAGAGTTGAGAATCTACAACAAAATTTGCACAATGTATTTTTAGATATCAATAAAATGCATCATGTATATGGGAGAGAGAATAGTCATAGCTTATGCAATGCTATCAAATAATTTTGACAATGCAAAATCATAGAAAAATGGATCTAAAGAACTTGTGTTGCCCAACTCAAGGAACAAATGCTTGAACTAGGATGTAGATCCACGTATGGAGGAAAGATAATATGCACAAACAAATTTAATTTACTATGTAGTTACTCACATCATGCAAACATACCTCCAAATACTCTCATTCTAACATTCCTACTCTGATAATAGATAATAGATCTGGTTTAGATCTACATAAGATTAACATGGAAAAAAAAAGTTGAACACACAAAAAATTTAATACACAATATAAAATTGTTTCATTCCATCTAATTAAACATATGTGGGATATTAAAAATTTATAGGAATATCACTCCTATAATCCTGGATATTATCTCTCCATCAAAATCTCACCCAAATCCCTATGAATAACTCACACTAACAAATAAACTATTAAACGAATATATTTTTATCATAATATATTTGGATAACCAATCTAATAACTAACTACTAACTTACTATATGATAAATCTATTCAGTATTTAACAATTTACCTTATAGTAAATATACAATTGTGAGCACTAACATTAGGCTATTCCTAAAACATACTATATATATATATAAAGTTTAGAATTAGTTCAATGAGTGATGAGAATATAACCTTATGACCATAACTTCTCAAGGACCTTTTCCAACTAGATCAACAAATAAAACATGCCCAAAGTCCAAATTTGATTAAACTAGAAGACTAGACTCCAGAGCAAAATAAAGTTCTATGATTTTATTAATGAAATGAGGGTGTGTTGTGCAAGAAAAAATAAGGTTTATAAAATCTAATAAGCACCTAAAATTATATCATAATTTAATTAATATAGCATATAACAAGATTATTCAAAATAAATATTTTTTAATTGGTGACTTGGTGCTAAGATATGATCAAAATAATACCAATGCAAATAAAGAAAGTAAGGGAAAGTTCAAATGAAATTGTCTAGGACTAATTTTTATCACGGAGAACTTAGTCACATGATTTTATTATTTTTATATAATTGAAGTAAAACCTATGAATAATCATATGAATTTTATATGCACTTATGTTAGTTTTACATGTAAGCATCTTAGATTAAAAAAATTTAAAAAAAATGCAAAAAAAATCAAAACTAAAACGTATGAATGACGTGTGATTAATTTATTATTTATCATTTACATGGTCTATTACCTATCTCTTTTCTCTATGCACATGTATTTCATGGTATACATGAGTGGGATGAAATAAATAATCATTATATATGACATGGACAATCAGACCTAAGACATGCCTACACCCATATGCTACCCTTTCTACATTGGGGGAATCCTTACACTGGGGGAATATTGGTAAATTAACACATGTTACATCCTGATATGACCTTTCCATTGATAATATTTTGCTACTTATATTGATTACACAAGAATTTATCTCAGTATAATATTTGAAGTGTATATATTATGGATATTAAACTTTACTATGTGTGATGATGTCATGGATTGATTGTGTAAGCTATCCTTGCTTGCTATATACATGGTTTATGTTGTTTCATGTTACATTGTGTGATACTTGATTTTATATTACATTATGTGACTCTTAATTTGCATGCCATTAATTATAATTTTTTTGAAACTTAATTTTTGTAACATTATGTGACTCTTACTCTATATGACATTGATTATTATTTGTGTGACTCTTGCTCTGTATGACATTGGGTGTTCATTATATGACTCTTAATTTTCATGACATTTATTTTTATATGTGTGACTCTAAACATTCATGAGATTGAGTGTATAATATGTGACTCTCACTTTGAATGAAATTGAATGTGCATTATGTGACCCTTACTATGTGTTATATTGAGTGTATATTTTTTGACTCTTAGTATGTTTGGTGTTAAAAAAAAATTGAGTCCTACTATGTGTGACTCTTACTCTATATGATGTTTATTATTATCATGCATGTTTATATGACTAATTTTGTGTATCATGGCCATGGAATTATGTGTTAATTTTGGATATGTCTAGGATTTTGTCTTGATATTGTGATGTCATGATTCATTTCATACATTATTAAACTTGTGTATGATGTCATGATATATATCATGCATATTTTGTGATTTAATCACTCAATGCTTCTACGATCATTACTATGATGATTATTACTATGTACCTCAAAATTATATCTATTGACATGACAATTGTATGCTTTTGTTTAATATGTACTGAAGTAATCTAATATTTTTATGATGATATAATATTAAACATTTACTGAATGCTTTCCATGCAAACATATTTTCTATGTAACATGATGCATATAAATTATTTATTTTTAGATGAGTGATTCATGAGCTATATCCATCACCTCAAAAAGAGGGAATACATAGTGGGATTATCTTAGAGACTCAATCCTTAACAAATAAATAATCTAGATATTTGATTAGTTTATGTTATGCATAAATTCATTCATATTGGCACAAAATGATATAGATTAACATAGATTTGGAGCATGTGTGAGGCATAATTGGGATATACTATAAGGTCATAAGTGATAGCTGAATAATATTATGACACAAGTTATATGACTTAGGAATGTAAAGGTTATCAGATTATATGACATATTATGTCTTCCCATTCTCATATATATTTATATTTAATCATATTTACTAATATATACTCAAGTATACAAAAAATCTTAATCTAAAATTATTCTGTAGTAGTTGATTCAAAATATGCATATTTAACTAGAATTATTTATACTTGCACATCTTTACTCATATTTACACAAATTTAATAAAAAATCCATCTAAATTTGTGTTGACTTTCCAAGTCACCCCTTCAGTAGATGTTGAACTCAAAGGGACCACATAACAAGTTGTACACTTGCACAGTATCAAGTTACCAAAAAAAAATTGCACGTAGATGCTTCCCATCCATGCCAACACTCAATAATTAGATTGGGTTCACACATCAAATAAGTGTTGATCTCCATCTATAATTGGTTCCCAATATGCACCCCATGTAAATATCCTTCATCACATCAACACATTGTTTGAGTTAGAGCGTGTGGATCTCCTTGACTTTAGGTGGTGAAAGAGAGAAGTGTTATAGGGAGCAGTTCTAAATTATGAAAAGAGCACTTAAGATATTCAAATATTCTTTCATGAACTTATTTAAAGACTTAATCACACTCAAATGGTGAAGTATTACACTAAATATTAGAGTTTCACATTTTCACCCTTATAAAATGTAGACCGTGATCTTAGTTGCATAGTGTTCTCTTTGTAGACCAATGAAGTTCCAGATGAAAGCATAGAGTGTGAAGACAATAAAAAGGGAATTAGTGTAGAAAGAGATTGGGCCTTATAAATTTCTATATAAAACTACCCTCAATTACCTTCATGAATTTATAGCTTCACTGCATATCTGACTCGTTGTGAAACCTTTAGTGTGTAACCTTTGCATAATATGTACTTTGCCATTTATGCATAACCATGTGTGAGACTTTGAAAATAAGGGACACTCACAATAACTCCATTTCCTACATAGAATGATAAGGTGTAACCCAAGGATACATTAACATGGCCACATGTTATCATGATGGTCCAAGTGGATTAGCAAGTGACTACCATAAATTGGAATAAGTGGTTGAGCTCAATTAAACATTAAGGGGACCAAATCAAAAAAAAAAATTAATGCAGGGAAATTGTTAGGTTGTCATAACATGGGCACATGATCTCTTATGAAAAATATCCCAATTGCCTCTCTACATCATCATTAATTATTATAACTACCATGATAGTGGGTGATATTTTAATTAATGACCTATGGGCTTCTTGCAGCCATAAAATCCTAAGTCTTACATCAAAAAAGTGTCAACATATTTTAGGCACCATTATGCTGCCAAAATTTTCCCTCTATGAGCCCTCTCCTGGTATAACAAAGATCTACCCATTTAAGTTTTTAATATTATCTTAGACCTTGAGATTAATAAGAACTGAGTTACTTTTCTTCATTTTTTACATTTTATATGCATTATTGGTTATCAATATCTATCTATGGATATTCATCCCTCTCATTGTTGTCCTCCCTTTGCACCTCTATGCCAAATTGTAAGTCCTTTTAGGTTATATTCTATGTATACATGGGTTGGTGTAGGAATTATCTATGGACCATTTTTCATCCCCCTTATTGCTACACTATGTTCCCTTACTTCCATATGAAACACTTATGCATTGAGTATGGTTTGAATTTTATGTATTTAGTATGTTACTTGTATTATGTTGTTAAGTAGGTGAGGTGTTTTTTCTATTCTTGGTGAATCACCCTTTTACATTTCAGCATTATCTTACCTTTCCCCTCCCTTTACCCTTGTCAAGTTTAGGGTTTAACACTAGCTATAGTTTCATTATATTTTTTGTAGGTCTATGCACTGGTCCTAAACTAAGTGCATATAGAATAAAAGGAAGTTAGCCTAATTTAAAGGTTCATCCCAAGTAGAAAAAGAGTCCCACACCTTGGGGAATGATCCCATTATTACAATGAGACACTGAATCACTCTCCAATTCACAAGTCCAAGGTGTTAGGTGTGGAAGAGCTACATGACATTCAAAAAGAGATCCATTCACATGCATGTTTATGTTTTGAGTGATAACAATTGGTTAATTCATACTTATCATATTTTTTGGAACTTATTTTGTATTTAATTCTCATAAAATTATAATGAGTAGTGCAATTGAGGTTATACATAACTCAACTTCTAATCCCTTTTGTATTTCTAATGAGGGTTTGGGCATAATCATCCCATTCTCTAATGAATTTAGAGGGTGGAATTATTTACATACCTATGAGCATATTCATTCCTTATTTTTTCAATTTCATATATTTTTAATGATCTATATTACTTTAGATATTCTAAAATAAGTGGACACTAGTTTATACATGTTTTATTACAAGTTATGAAATGAGTAAGCTGAATAATAAGGAAATATTTGAAGACACCAAATTCGGTTACACTTAGGTACTAAATTTATTACTTTATCCTTATAATCTATCCATACTAGACTAGGAGTGGTAGGGGCCAGGGGGTGTATTTGTAGAAACATAAACTTTTTATTATACACTTAAAATGTTATATTTGAATAATCCATACATACATGATTTGTGAATACATAATTGACTTTTTCACACATTCCCTCCAAGCCATTTATCCATATATGAGCTTGTCCTTCCCATTTTTATATCATTCATATATAGGATATCTTTAATCCATGCATAAATGATAAATCATGTTGAGAAAACTATTTCCATCCTTTATATCATTATTTTCTCTTCTGTGGACAGATCCAACAATAATCAAATCATACTAGTTACTAGTAGCATATGCCTTTGAGAAATATTTCCCAGGTTATCCAAATGGATATTTTTCAAATTCAAACCCTTCCATTAGGTCATCCCAAACCTTTCATATTCAAGTTTATAAGGAAAATACTCTAGGGGTTAAATATATATAGAAAACTAACCTAAGGTCTTACTCACTTGGTTACTTCTTAGTCAATACTTGAAAACCACTTGGAAATTAAGGAATACATCTAAACATCCTTGAGGAACTTCCATAAATCATCCAAATATGCAAACCCCTAAAATGGAATAGTCATCAAGAAATTTATAAATGTTGTTCTAAGGTCAAAATTAGATATTTTCAAGTTTCAAAAGCCACATAAGTTGCATATGTCATAGCATATCAATATTGAGCACATCCATAGTTAGGTTTGATAATTATGTATGGTTAGAGCCCTCTTTAGATAAATATAATTTAGGAAGTGGTAATCAACTCAATGAGGGATGGTGGAGGTTGTCCAACCAATAATATCCTATACCATTTGATAGGCAAAGTATGTTTTAAAAGTGGAGCTTGGTTTTCAAGGTGAAGGAATAAAAATATGTATCTACACATAAGACTAAGTCTTTAAAATTTCATAGAAAACATGATATTAGGTAGTTTCATTGATCTATTACAAAACATCTTAGAACTTTTCACAAGCACATATCTAGAAAAGAGTAGACATATCCAATTACCATAGGGGTTTCTACATTATCATATCCTTCCAAGTATATTCTAAAAATTAGCATCTCTGATACCAATGACATATATCCATTTCAGGGAATTTATAATAACTTACATTCTTACAAACAAGAACAAATCATAAAAAGATTAAGTACCTTATCCTATTTATCATTTCTATTTATAGTAAGTTTAACAAATCAATCTTACTTTGCCTTTTACATTTAGATTTGTGTAATTTAAATATATCTTATAAAATATGAATATTAAAATGTTTTAGCTTGTTTAGACCAATAAATTAAAAATAAGATAATATACAAATTAATGAACAAAGACAACCTAGATCCAAGATGTAAAATAAGTATATAGAGATAAATAAATTCCATTAAGTGGTAACCAAGAGGTATCTAAACTAAGCATTATAACTAAGAGGTGTCTAGCTAGGGATATACTCACATAAAAAGATAATATAAACTAAGCTAATAATATATAAGAAGACAAAAATATATTACTCTAATATATACATATAAAAAATAATAAAGAGTTTAGAGATATGTATACTTATCTTGTGTTGAATTGTTAGCATATCAATATCCCCTTTGGCTCAATCATAACTTTATGAACAAATTATAGGTAAATACTCAAATGGAAATAATAATTAATTAATTATCCTTAATTATTGATTATAAATACTAAGGGATACTTCTTTTTCTTAATTCCTTTTATTGAACATTAAAGATATTGAGAATAATACTGTACCTCTATAAGAATAATATGATATACTAAAATTCCTCTTCTTCTACTAAAATAAAGTTTTTGTGTGAAAGTAGATAAAAATGTATCTTTATTATAAAAATGATATGTGTAATCCCTATATATAGGAATCCAACTCCTAAAATTTACCCAATAAATATGTCGATGGACTCTAAATAGATCAATATAGTATAATGATATGGATACAAAATAGTATTGCATTAGCTTTGATAAGTTAGTATATAGAGAAAAACAAGTGTATCAAGTTGGGATGATAAATTTAGAAAGGTATATAGATAAGAACTAAAATTTCATTGGCCATGATCAATATAGTTTTAAACACAAGGGAAAATAGAACTAACTTGATCCTGATCAAGTTAGTTGGAGGAATACCTAAAACTAAAACAAGAGGAAAAAAGAAAATAAAAAAGAAATGGAAGATGATAGAATGATTGAGGATAGAAATATAATGAGTTTAACTAGGTATAACTAGAGATCATATGATAAAAATATCTCATAAATTACCATTATCCAACTAAACCCTAGTCCTAGTATACTCCTAGGATGTTCATTAAAGGTGAAATATGTAATAATGAGTCTTAAAAATAAATTATTAGTGATTGAAAAATAAATAAGTATATACCATGCACTATATTTTAATGTTACATATCACAAATATATATGATCAGTACATTATATTTGAACAGGGTCCTTACAATGGAACCAAAACTTTGTACTATTTTAGTCTTTCTTGATTTTATGTAAATCAAACATTTCAAAACAAATAATAATATTCATGGTAGTATAATATTACCTAAGTTAGATACTTAGGCACTCACCTAAGGCATAAATAGATAAAACTAATAACATAATTATTAAAACATAGTGTATATATACACAAGTGTGCATCATCCTAGCATTACACACTTAACACAAAAAATCAAGTGAATTTAATAGGAACCTGTTGATGTCTCTAAATGCACCATAATGTTTCTTAGTGTTCAAAGAACACTTCTCATTTTATAATCCTAGGAATCTAGAGCATGAGTAGCAAGTTATGGTAACTTGATGTCACCTAAGTTGAAATAACAGGACAATGATATATTGTCATTCCACAATATTTATAATGAGTGATGGTTGGGAGCCATCATGGTCCATTCTTTGTGAATTATAAAATATCTATGTTAATACTTAGTAAATTATGATCCAAATTTAAGCCATAGATTAATCTATGTGAATATGTATAATGAAACTATAGTGAATTGGTGTTAAAAAAGGAGCAAAGAGAAGGGTAAGGAAGAAAAGAAACAAGTGATTACCTATCTTAGTCTCAAATATTATGGCAAAGCATCTACTGTAACTGAATATGTATTCAAACCAACATATAATGCAAAATATCCTAAGCTTAGATTTCACTATATACCAACCAAACTTTAAGGATGATGTAAAGAATCACAAGTGAAAACTAGATTTACTTTGAAAATTTATTGCCATAATCAAATAGCATTTTCACATTTGAATACAGAGCAAAATAAAATGAAGCAACCCCAAGATCTTTTCAACCAATCTAGCATATGCACAAATTAGAACCCCTATGATATGAAATGGAACCTAGAATTCAAAGACACTATTGTAATTTAAGACATAAAACTAGTAATTGAGAGAAGAAGCTATATTAATAATTGACATATTCAATCTGGACAATCTTTGCAAAATTCCTTGATTTCATTAATTACTTGAAGTATACAAATTTTCTCAAAATTCCTCCCTCTTTAAAAGATGGTGGTACATGCATTTTATATAAATATAAGGTAGTGCACTAGTCAATTACAACATACAGGCATATAAAAGATAAGGATAGTTGTCCTTCATTATAAAGTTATAGTATACACTTGTTTTTTACAATTAGACTGACTTAGGGGAAATATGCTAACAGACT
This sequence comes from Torreya grandis, assembly GCA_037957365.1. Classification (NCBI taxonomy): domain Eukaryota; kingdom Viridiplantae; phylum Streptophyta; class Pinopsida; order Cupressales; family Taxaceae; genus Torreya; species Torreya grandis. The sequence continues at coordinate 587,934 of JARHVA010003277.1, read as the reverse complement.
AGCATATGCCCTACAAAATAATATTCCTATTATAAATATTACAATGATTTTTACAAATGAATATTAATTACTAGGTGGGCCCATTGATGAAGGGTCCCCTTATTGATTTTAAAAAAGTTTCATTGCTTTCTAATGTTGGTCTTTGATGAGCTCTAGGTCCACAACTAGCTTCATGAGGTTGACTTCTTGATCAACCAAGTCATCCAAGTCTCTATCATCCCTGGCCATATCTTCCTTTATTATCCTTACCTCTATAATTTTCTCTTTAGATGTCAAAATCATGTCCAAAATTCTTATGTTGTCCCTACTAGACTGGCCTTAGCCCTTGATCCTAATTGAATGCATTACCAAAGTGACCTTGTGTTTGTATTTAGCTTCATCAATGATTCCAAGGGTAGTGGTCTTGGTAGGATTTACAAACATAGTTCCTAGGAGATGATTAATTATAATGATCAATCCCTTATCATCCATCAAAATCCTATTCAAATTCTTTGTCCAAACACTTAGACCTTGGACCTTGTCTACTATTATTCCTAATATGGTGTTCAATTAAGCTAAGCTAATAGTTTTGAACTTAGGAATCTTGTTCCTAATCAAAATGTCAATGAGATCCCTTACGTATGTCTCTACCCTTTTTCATTTTTTATTAACACCATGGGTACTTCACTTTACTAGCCTAGGGCATCCTACTTTAGCTTTATTTAACTCAAAAAATTAAACATATCAGAGAATGAAGCCTCAAACATATCCATCATGGCATTAGGAACTGACAAAATGGCTTGTGTTTCTAGGTTTTCCTTTTCTCTTTCCAAATTTTGGATCATTTGTTTCATCCCTTGGATCCCAACCTTAGCTTGAGTTTATTGAGCTTCAATCAAGTTCTCAACATCTTCCTCATAGATAAGAGATTCACCAAGTTGTTTCCCACCTACTAGGGTTAGACCTATAAAAGGCTCAACCTTTTGGAAGGTGAATTCCTTAGCTCCCACCATGGCCTTCCTAGTGGTGACCCTTTCCACTCCAATTTTATTTGGATTAAACTACATGGTGGTGGGTGACCCTGTGAATTTTAGAGGTTCTGAGACCTTTACACCTATATTGTCTGATGTTCCTGGGGCATCTATTTTCTTGCTCTCTAGTCCTGGAGTGACCACAATTCTTCCTCCTTCCTCTTCCTTAATTATATCCCTAATCCATGGCTTAATTTCAAGATGTAATTCAATGTTGGTAACTTTTTTTATGGCCCATGAATGGGAGAGAGAAGTGATTCTTTGCAATTTTCCATAACTAAGCAAGTCAAGGATGACTCATCCATGAATGGGGAATTTGTCACTGAACAGATTTATCTCACTTGTGGGGTGAGAGATGGTTAAGCTTGGTCTCTTTGATTTAATAGGGACCAAATCCAACTCTACCTTCATCTTTTCTTTAGGGACCAATGGGACTATGTCAAGTGTAATCTCTTTTCCTTTTTCTTCCCCAGGCTCCCTTGCTTGGATTTGAGCTTCCTCACTTGTTCTCCTTCTTCATATGTGCCATATGCCTCTGCAAGTTATTTGAGGGCACCCTCAAGTGTTTTATCTAGTTCCAAGGAAATCATATCTATATTTTTATCTAGGAAAGGTGGCCTTGGTGGCAAGGTTGAGGATGAGGGTCCCTCTCCAGGTCTCTCTTCTAGCTTCTCCTTACCATGGCACTGTTCATCTTGCTTTTGCACAATTGGCCCTTGAGGTTGTGCCTTATCAACCTAAAGTTATTTTTAGGACATCCTAAATGGTCTAGGTAGTAAGTGATACTAAATAGGATGCTTCTACCATGCCTCTCTTATTGGCTTATCATATTTTGATAATATGTGCTCAAACTTGATGTTGTGGCCCTTAATTTTGGCCAACACTTCTTCATAATTATTTTCCTTAACATAAATGGTGTCATGAACACTGATATGATGCATATACTCAAGTTTAGGTAGCTTCTTCTCCTTCAAATTATCACTTACTGCATTCTTTGGGTCCCACATTTTGAGTTCATCAACTTAAAACCCAAATGAGTGCCTATGTTTAGACATGGTTTCTACCTATTTCTAATCTTTCAACATGGTCCTTCAAATTATTAGAAGGAAGGGATGGAGAATATCCTTCCTCTTCTCCTTAAAAATTACATCAACTCCATTTATGATTTTGGATTCAATTTCTTTTTTAGTAAGCTTGCTTAGTACATACACAAGTAATCTATACAGTGACGACATGACTCCTTCAACCCTGATAATGGTATAGTCTAGATAGAACCATATGTCACCCATAATTTCTACATATTTATTGATCAGTGGATGGAATCTAGGCATGGAAAAACTTGTAATAGCCTCCACTATGGTTGAGTATACATAATCACATATAAATTGCATGTGGTTCCTATACTTAAAGATGTGCAATTTGGAGTAATGGTGGGAAATGGTGGTTCTCCCTTTAGGAGACCAATTTTTAATGCCAAGGAAGTTGATGGAGGCAAGAAGGGCATCCAATAAATATGAAATCATATAAAATAACTTAGATATTTTCATCTTGATCTTAGTGAACTACCTAGTTAAGACGACATTGATCAAGTCTCCAAATAGAGGGGTGAGCTTCTCTTCAATCATAAAATACACATAGGGGACCCAAATTTTTTTTATATAGGTGGTTAATGGGGCTCCTAATTCTTGGTTTAATAGGTTCATGATCACCCTGATGCCCTCTCTAAGCTATACTAATGGGACCTTACCCTCAAAGCCTCTAAAGACATGGGTTTTTTAGTGCAACTAAGGTCTAAGGATGGTGTCTAGGCCATGCTTAGAGGTCCAGTCCTTGATTTTGGATAGGTCTACATGGGGGATTGGGAGCTTATAGTATTTTTTGAAGTATATAGGGGAAATTAATCTACCCTCTTATAATTCCCCTCTCAAATGATCCAATCATTATCAACCTTATAGTCTACAAAAATTGGATCAAGAACATCTATATAATAAAGTACCTCAAGCTTGGTGGTAGCATAATGAAGGCCAGTCGTCTAGACTATGACTAGATCATAGTGCCTCCTACTCATCATGGAAATTATTTTCTCCTCCTTAGTGATGGGTTTTATCTCCTCCATGGTGAATAAGATCTCATACCAACATCCAATTTAGTATCTTTGAATATCCTTCTTTCATTAATTTTTGATAGGTAGAGCTCTATCTCCTCTTTCAAATATTGTCTATGAGCTACCATGGTATCTATTTCTATAAATTGTTCACACTAGATTTCAAATTGGTCTCTATGGTAGATATTTTGCACTCAAAAACATAATCAAGCTTTTTTCAAATTGAATTATAATAATTGATTTTTCTTGGGTCACTTTTATGCAGGGTTTAGGGTTTTAGAGATTTAATGGTAGGATGCATCTAGACTCTAATTTATACATGCCTTATATTTGATTTGAACCTTTGCCTTTATACTTTCTCATTTTTAAGCCCACAATATCTCTTTCTTTGTCCTTTTCTATGTGCATGGTGCTTATATGGCAATGATCTATACCTTTCATGGCATTTTTCATAAATGTATTTTGAGCACTAGCCATTGGAATTTAAAATACATTCTTTTATTTCACACCATTGGATGAGGATCCAATGAGTGACCACAAACCATTGATCATGATTCAGGTTCTTGTTTGTGATTGGCTCATTTCTACACCAAGCCTCTTGGTTGTGTTACTTGGTGTATTTTTATGCCTCTTGTGCTAAATATCTTGCATTAATCCTTTGTCAAATGAGTATTGGCCACATGGTGAGATTTTAGGCCTTTGAAAATTCATTTGTGCTTTTGCACCATTAGATCATAGAGTGTGATGAAGTAAAAATCATCAGATCATCTATCAATTTTGACTAAAATGTGCTTTTTCCATGTGCCAATCCCATAGGCATTTGGGACTTTATTGAAAATTCCATGGGGTCTTCACATTATTGGATCATCCTCTCATGATGAAGTGTAATCCGTTGATCTGAAAAGATGCCCAAGCTTTAAGTTAGTATATTATCAAGGTGGGATTTAGGTTTAAATTCCTTATACAAAGGTTTATTTCATGTTTATTAAACATGAAATAAACTTTAGGCTAAATTTTTTATGCCTAAGTTTTTTGGATTCATGCAAAGGAGACCATGGTTAAATATTTTAGGCTAAAGTTTACATTGTGTTAAAAAATGCAATGTATATTTTGAGTTGAAATATTTATGCCAAGCCTATAAAACATGATCAAAGGGGATCAAAATGATATAATGGTCTAATAACAAATAGGATTTTATTGCATTAACAAACATATTAAAACCTTTAGTTAGAAACATTTGGTCTAAGCTCTATGTTACAAAGACTCTTTTAAAATAAGACTTAGTATAAATCTATAGTTTAAGGTTCAAGGTGTTTAAACAAAATACAATGGGGACCTTAAATTATAGACTTAGAATAATTTTATGTTGTATATACTTAGACCATGAGACCATTTCCATATTTGCAGATTGAATATTTCTAGTGTTTGAGCATCTTTCAAGGGATTCCTATCATCTGTAAAGCAAATCATGAACTTTTTAACAACATTTTGGAGTATATTTTAATCTTGAGTAGAATGATTCATTAGATTAAATTTTATGGTCTCATGGATGTCAAAAATGTCCTTATGAATGTTAAATTATGGTATCATGAATGTCAATTTTAATCTAGTGAAACTTTTGACTTTATGGGCTTAAAGTTGATGGTCATGTAGACATCAAATATATCATCATGGGCATCATTTGATGGTCATGTGAATGTCTATTTTAAGCTCATCAACTTCCTATGACCCAATGTGAGAGTACCCCTTGGTACCTACATGTTGATTCCCAAGATCTTAGACTTAATTTTCTCTATTAGATGAGGATCCTATGACAAAGTGAGAGCCATATGATCATAATCCAAGAGCTTGCTCATGATTGGTTATTTATATCAAGTAGGACTTTTTTATTTTAATCCTTGAATGTAAGGGTGTCTCATGTCGATATTGTAGGCCTTCTATAATCCTTTGACTTTTCAACTATGCCTCACTTCATCTGATCAAATCTTCATGATGAAGTGAGAACCATTGGATAAAGGTTAAGGGCACAGCTCTGTCAGGGCATTTGCACTATTGGATCCTTTTCCCATGATGAAGCATGGATCATTAAATCTTCTAAGATGCATGTTGTTTAAGTCTAATCTTAGGTATTTATCATGCCATTGGATCAAATTCCATGATAAATTTAGGATCATCGGATCTACGAGATGAAAGGTAGTTAAGTCATAACCTATGATGATATAAAAGACTTAGGATAATGTATTAAGGCTAAGTTCTTATTTGTATTAATAAATATGCTAGGTACTTAGGTTTAAAAATTTAGGTGAAGACATTTATCAAAAGGACCAAGATAAGAACTATTAAAAGGACCCTAAAAAATGAATATTAGTTGGGTACCCAAGGAACTTAAAAGGGACCAAGCATTTTTAGGCTAAGTTTTAGTCATGTTAAAAAACATGGCTAAGCTTAAACATGAATTTTATAATTAGGTCCAAAATGGATTTTAAAAAGTCCCCGCCAATTTAGTTCCAACCAATATTCAAATTTGAACTGAGGGTTTTACCAAGGTTTTGTAACATGGGCTTCTCAGGAAAATACACCATGGAACCTGTAACTAAAATCCATGAAGACCATTTATTAGTAATGTTAGACAAAATTAAAGTGAAACATAACTAAGCAAGTTTTCTTTTAATAAAGTGGATGATCGTAAAATTCTACAAATGATCTCAACATGCCATATTTTCATGTTCAATTTTCAAGGTTTCTCAAGGGTCCCAATTTTCAAAAATGGGGGTATGTTGGCCTCAACAAATGGTGACTCATGGGGGAAACATAGAAATATGTTAGAACCTAGAGACTCTAATTTAGACAAATAATTAGGTCATCTATTCCACTTGATCAATATCATTACCTAGATCATATTATGGTTGAAACAAACCTTCACTTGAATAATTAGGGTCAAACATCAAGACATAGCCATACTATGTTTGTGATTTGATTTCAGTTACTATTTTCCATGGGGTTCAAGAAATAACTTCTAGGTTTCATGTCCTTAATCACTAATACTGACTTATAACATGTTAAGATGTTCATTAAGAACTATGCTTCTAGATCAGGGAAGGCTTGGGCATTGCTCTACTACCAACCAAGCATCCATAGCCCTGACAGAGATGCCTTTGGCTCCACTCAAGGCCTTGATCCACTGTCAGCTAGACATCCCTAAACCTAATGGAGATTACCATAATCACCTATGCTTACAAAGCTTTTGATTTTGTATTAAATTCTTCCCCTTTTTTATTTTCTTTAGATCTTTATGCTTTCAACAAGGTTGGGAACCAAGATAGCTAGGTTTTAGATTTTGGTCAAGTGTTTGATTTTTAGAGAAGCACCTATGGTTTCAACTCTTACACCAAGCAAGGATGTTGATTAAGTGTTAGTATGTCTATATAGTGATATTTTGGGCTCTCACTCTACAATTTAAAATATTTTAAAACCAATTTGAGGTCAAGACAATGTTTAAGGTCTTATGGAATGATTAGCCTCTTCCATTGGTCTTTACCAGTTTCTTTAAATTACAACATTAATCTTGCATTTTAAAACCATAGCCATTATATGTATGAGGTACACACTTACATCTTTAAATTTTAAGGGTTTTTAATCAAATTTTCTAGCTTTGAGATAAAAATTATCCCAATGGACTTATTAGAGTCAAGGAACAAGGCAACAAGAAGGAAACACATAAGAAAAATTAGTGAAGCAAGAAAATAAAGGAAATAAAATATATATATACATTATTATATACAAAGAAGGGACAGGAAGGAAAGAACTTTAAACAAACTAACTAGCCTACCTACACTAAATCTAACTATATTATACTTTACTCTATAAAAACCTCAAGAGGAGTAGTAGAGAAGTAGTGTTTGAGGTACTATATATTGATAGGTAGTGTGAAATCTACTCCTTGTAGATCTTTGAGCTTGAAGGTGTTATTCCCCAATGTTTTTACAATCTGATAGGGGCCAATCTACAAATGTGTGAATTTTCCATGTTTACCTTTAGCTTAGATGTTTTGTCCTAAAGGAGAACTAGGTCCCCTTATCTGAACACCTTAATCTTTGATCTCTTATCAAACCATATTTTCACTATGGTTTAATGCCTACTAAAATTAGCAAAGGCTTTCTCCCTTGCATATTCCATCTGAATTATATCCAGTAGTCTTGAGTTTGTTAATTCTTGACCCTCTTCCATATATTCCTACATGAATATGTATGTGGGAAACTTAAGAGTGATATGGAAGATGGGATATTAGCCTTACACTAATAGAAAAGGTGATGCCTTCAAGGTTTGTTTAATATAGAATCTATCTACCCATAATGCATACTTGAATAACTTGTGCCAAGTCCTAGGTTTGTCTTCAATGGATTTCTTGATTGCTTTCATCAAATTTTTATTGGTAGACTTAGAAACTCCATTTATTTGGGGATAATGGTTGGATGAAAAATTTAAATAGATACTATTATCATAAGCCCATTCAGTCATCTCTACGGATGAAAATGTAGACCCATTATCGCACATTAGGGAGACTAGAGTTCTAAATCTAGTACAAATGTTTTCCTCTATGAAGTTGATCACTTTCTTTGTTATGCATTTTTTAGTGGCCATAGCTTCAGCCCACCTTGTATAATAATCTATGGATATTAAGATGAATTTGTGACCTTCAGATGAATTTAGGTTGATCACTCCTACAAAGTCTAACCCCCATTATGAAAATGTTTTATCAACCATGACTGGTTATAGAGGCATTGTTGCCTTAGGTTCCTTGGTGTTACAAATATATCAAGAGTGGCATTGTGTCACATGTTTATGAGCATCCTTGAAGATAATTGGCCAATAATAACTCGCTCTAAGAATCTTATGTATAATAGTCTTCCCTGATGGGTGCCCATTACCAAAATTCTCATGCAAGGTACTCATGATTTGAGCAGCTTCTTATTTTTAAACACACCTAAGTTAGACTCCCTCAAAGTTTTTTCTGTATAGGACTCCATTCTTAATCATATAATGGGCAGATTTGATTCTTAGATCCCTCTTTTGTTCCCTTGTCAATCATGTAGGACAGGTACCATTAATTAGAAAATTAATAATAAAATCATACCATTCATTAGATTAAAAGTTATATTGATCAACTTTCATAATACTTAACTTAGGGATGGTATTATAAATCATTTGGATCAGACCTTGGCACCTTACCAAAAAAAAATTCATTTCTATGTCATATTCTTGAAAAATTGACATCCACTTACCTTTGCATTTTTTGAGCTCATTCTATCTTAACATAAGCTTTGTGGCAAGGTCAAGTAGAATAACATGCACCTTATTTATAAGGATATAATGCCTAAATTTCTTTACTTCCTTTACTAATTCATATGCTTGTTTATCTATCAATGTATAGTTTAACTCAGCATTCTTAAAATTAGTGATCATAAAGGCTATTGGGTGATCATACCCCTCAACTTTCTGAGTCAACACAACAACCATGGTATGATCAAAGGCAAATGAATAGAGGTATAAGTCCTTTGAAAAGTTAGAACTTATCATGACCAGAGCCTGGCTAATGGTCTCCTTAATGTCATTGAATACCTTTCCATATTCTTCATTCCATGCAAGCTTGGAAACCTTCTTTAGCATGCCATTTAATGGCTTGACAACCTCTATAAATCCAAAAATGGATTTCCTTATAAATTTTATCTCACCAAAGACTGACTTTAGCTCCTTCCTCATGTTTGGGGGTTCTATTTTGGATATAGCCTCTACCCTTTTAGGATCTATAAAGATCCCATCCTTGGTTATAACATGTCCCAATAGTTTACCTTCACTAATACAAAAAATACTTTTCTTAGGGTTTAAGGAAATCCCATACCTTCTACATCTTTTGAACACTTGTTGTAAATGCATGAAGTAATCTTCCGTATTTTTAGAAAAAACTATTAGATCATCCATATAAATAATGATGCATTTACCTATTAGGCCTTGGAAGGCATGGTCCATAAATATTTGAAAAGTATCTCCTACATTTATTAACCCAAAGGGAATCCTCTTATAATAAAATGTTCCCCATTTGATGGTGAAAGTTGTTTTCATCTTGTCTTCTTTTTCAACCAATACCTAGTTATAACCTAAAAAGACATCATCATTGAACCTAAAATGACTTGAATAACCTAGTCAAGAGAAGGAAAAGGGTAGTTTTCCTTCTTATATGCTTTATTTAAATTCTTAAAATCAATACAAAGCCTAATCTCACCATTTTCCTCTTGACTGGCACCAAATTATCTACCTAGGTAGAATGCCTGATGGGGAAGACTATCTTAACATTTAGTAGTATCTTAACCTCTTTAAAGATCATTAACTCTAAGATAGGGTTTATAGGCCTATGCTTCTACCTAAATGGTTTACATTTTTCTTTAAGGGGTAAAGTATGGGTAATGACCCTTACATCAAAGATCTTTAAGTCATCATAAGACCATGCTATGGCATCCCTATATTGGGTAAAGATCTCTTTAGCTTTCTTGTTCTCAATGTTTGTGCAAGATTTTCCAATGTTTACTAGCTAAGGTTGATCTTGGAGACCAATATCAATAGAATTATAGTCCTTCCCACTTACCTTGGGAATCTTAAAAATTTTATCCAGTTTGTCCTAATCAAATAATCTCTCTAAAGCAATCATCCCCTTAGGGATCTTGTTGTCATTCAACTGAATGACCTTACCATCAAAATTATCTTCCTTAGATATATTTTTATTATTCTCATCAATAATATGAGCATCAAACTCTTTATAATTGGTCATGAAATCTAATATATTTTGACCATCACTAAAAGCTTGAAAATGGTTAACATTATCAGGCACTAAAGAACAAGGGATCAACTCAATGCTAAAATTGGGGGAATCTTGGTTAGGCATGAGGATGGATACAACAGATGCAAACTCATCAGCAACATGGTTTTCTTCTCTTGGGATGGAGGTAATTCTAAAAGAATCAAAGGACTAAATCAAATCCCAAGCCTTGAACTGATACCTCTTAAGATATGAGAGCTTGCATTGGTATTTGCTTCTTACTTAGTTGACTACTAGTTCTGAATCCCCATAAACTAGAAGTTCCTTAACTTTATTCTTTATATCAAATTATAAACCTAGGATAAGGGGTTAATATTTAGCAAGATTGTTAGTATAAGGGAATTGGATTCTATAGGAAACATGGTATTTCTCTCCAATGGGGTTAGTAAGGATAATACCTACTCCAATTCTAGCCTTCCACTTAGCATCATCAAAATGTAATTTCCATAGTCCAGGAACAACATGAGAACTCTTAAGATAACATACCTTATCAGTCTCTAGGGTAAAAACCCCTAAGTCTAATTCAATTATGTTGACCCTCTCATTCACAACATTATATTTTGTTATCATGTGTTTCATCCATGGTACTCTCTCAACCCTAATATGATTAGGAACTCCCTTCCAAGGTAACCACAAATGTGTGAAATCTATGGACATGTAACCATTTATTTCTTTGGTTCATTCCTTACTTAACAATATTTCATAAACATTAGGTATATCAACTACTTGAATATCAATGAATTCTTGCACTATAAGCTCAAAATCTAGTTGCATATGAACATTTAAAAGTTCTCCAATTACCTTGACTCTAGATGTGTCTAACTAAATAACAACCCTTTCAGACTTAATGGGAGTCAGGACAGGTTGTTTGCATATACCTATAGGCATGATGTTGGTAGAAACACTATAATATAGTAAGCAATTATGTAAGTTATTACCAAATGTCCTGATAGTGAGTAAAAAAGGAGGATATTTAGCCTTGGCTTTGTGTACAATCACATTGGCATGATCAGCCTTGGGGGGCTTGTTGGACTTATTTGATAGAGATTCTATTAAAAAGTCCCTTTTCTCTATAATCTATGTAAGTTCATGAAATGTAATATTATCCTTTATTTTCTTCATATCCTCAGCAATGTTATATCCAATTTTAAAATAACTAGGAATATCAATGTTAGGTTTAGAAGTACTCCCTTTAGGTGACTCAAGATTGTTGCTTGAAGAAGTGTCTGGAAGAGTTCCAAAATTATTTGGAGGTATTGAGGTAGTCAAGGGCTGCCTCTACTCTCTATTCCTCAAGGGATAAGTCTTCTTCAAGAACCATTGAAAGGCTTATATCTCCTCAGGGATCTCATTAGGTTCATTTTCCTCTTGAAAATGGAAATCAAAAGTATCCACCATGAAGGCTTGATCAGATGACTTAGATCCAGAAGAACCTGTACCACTTTCCTTATTAGGGACTACTTCAAATATATCTAATTCTTCTTGAAAAGCCTCAAAAGCTTTAAAAAACTCCATGTAGTCAATTTCACCATACTTGGCTATGCAATTTACTCTACAATAATTAGGTAATGCAATATTAGTAAGGTTAATATCCATGGTCTTATTTTTAGAAGATGGCTCATTATTCATGTTATTATGAAAAATATCATTTTTAAATCTATTAATTGGCCTATTATACCTTTGAAATGAGAATTTTCTACCAGAGCTTTTAATAGTGTTTCCAACTTGTTTTTACAACTGAAGAAAATTAGTGCTCAACTTTTGGACCATTTTTAGGATAGATTCATTCTCATTTTTAGGGGCTCAAAATTATGCACTTGGTTATTGTTAGTAAATGGTACTAAATCCCTTTGATCATTTGTATTGAATCCATTAGTAAGATGATTTAATAATCCTAATTTTTGATTGCGAGCAACATGACTCAATGACAACTAATTTAAGTTTGGGAGTTGGTTTAAGGCTAGGATATTTTGTTTGTTGTTGGGGAATAAGTTTAGCATGGGCATTTTTGGGTTGATATTTGGAACATAATATGCCATTTACCCCTAAGGATATATCTAATCATTGATGGTTAATACCTAAGAATAGACTCTACCTAATGAAGTTATAATTGGCATGGATCTCTTTATAGAGGTTATGGGATCTACTACATCCTTATATCTTGCTAAAGCTAAAACATCATTAGGCTTATATGATTTTATGGTTTTGCTATACATTTTATAAAATATAGCATTGAAGGACCTAATAGGCTCACTAACATCCCTTATAATGGTGGTGAACTAATGGTAATTAACACAAGGACTAACAATCTTACCAAATTGATCTATAAAAACATCAATGAAACCATCCCAACTAGTGATGTAATTATCAGGCAAGTTCAAGAACTATTCATAATCAACATCCTTAAAGGTAAAGGGTAATAACCTATAATTTACATCCTCATGCACAATATTGATCAAACTTAAGGTATAATTTAAAAGACTTAATATGCTCTTTATAAATTGTAATACCAATTGGACTAAATGTAGGCAAATACTTCTCAAGGTTATGTGGGAGATCATGTACCAAACCTGGCACATTGATTGAATATTATCCCAACCAGGCCATAATTGTACAAAGATTGAAGGAAAAGGTACCCTAAATGGGTGAAGTTATAAAATATTTGAATCTCATACACTTACCTTTGTCACACCTAGGCTTTTAGTGAACCTCAAGTTCAAGCAAGGGTTCCCTTATCTCTGAGCATGATCTGGTTTGAATCTTTGGCAATTCTAACTTGAAATTTGAAGATTATATTTGAAATATGATGTATCAAGATAATCTTTATAAGGAACAAAGATTAGACCTACACATTAAGCTCATTTTGTAAATATTGCATAAAGAATCATAAAGGGCGTTGATCTTTGTCTACAATAATTCAAAGATGTATCCAATTATTCGAATATGATCTATATCTATAAAATTAAGCTCAAATAAACTTATATATATGAAATATATGTCAATCTCTAATCAAAACAAGTTGTCCTAACCTCAAATACTATGGATTTTTCAAATTTCAAGTTAAATTTGCTAGAACCCAGCATCAACTCTCAAGGAACTTTGATCTTTGTCTAAGGAATCACAAAGGTATGCCACAAACCATAAATATCAGTGATCTTTATACTTATAATAAAATAATTCACTCAAAAACATAATGATACACTATTTTTAGATTGAAACATGCTAAGACTAGCAAAGATTTGAAGAATTCACAAAGATGGCCCTCCTTTTAGTGCCAGCAGAGATACTTGTTGATGTCTCTAAATGCACCACAAATTTTCTTAGTGTTCAAAGAACACTTCTCATTTTATAATCCTAGGAATCTAGAGCATGAGTATCAGGTTGTGGAAAATTGATGTCACCTAAGGTGAAATAGTGACATAAAGTTGTATTGGCATTCCACAATATTTATAATGAGTGATGGTTGGGAGCCATCATGGTTTTTTCTTTGTGAATTATAAAATATCTATGTTAATAATTGTGAATTATGATCCAAATTTAAGCCATATATTAATATGTATAATGAATAATAATCTATAGTGAATTAGTGTAAAAAGGAGCAAAGAGAAGGGTAAGGTAGAAAAGAAACAAGTGATTACATATCTTAGTCTCAAATATTATGATAAAGAATCTACTGCAATTGTATATGTATTCAAACCAACATATAATACAAAATAGCCTAAACTTAGATTTCACTATATACCTAACAAAATTCAAGGATGATGTAAAGAATCACAAGTGAGAACCAGATTTACTTTGAAAATTTACTACTATAATCAAATAGCATTTGCACATATGAATATATAGCAAAATGAAATGAAGCAAACCTAATATATTTTCAATCGATCTAGCATATTCATAAATTAGAAACCATGTGATAAGAAATTCAACCCAAAATTCAAAGACACTATTCAAATTTAAGACATAAAAATAGCAATTGAGAGAAAAAGCTATATTAACATTTAAGACATTCAATCTAGACAATCTTTCTAGAATTATTTGATTGCATTAATTTCTCTCAATATATAAAATTTCTCTCTCTAAAAGATGGTGGTATATGCCTTTTATAGAAAGATAAGGTAGTATATCAGTCAATTATAACATACAGGCATACAAAAGATAAGGACAACTTTCCTTCCTTAGAAAGTTCTAGTATACACTTGTTTTTTACAATAAGACTAACCTAGGGGAAATATGCTAATAGACTAGCATATGCCCTAAAAAATAATATTCCTATTCTAAATATTATAATGCTTTTTACAAAGGAATATTAATTACTGGGTGGGCCCATTGTTGAAGGGTCCCTTTGTTGATTCTATAAAAGTTTTATTAGTTTCTGATGTTGGTCTTTGATGATCTCCAAGTCTACAGTTGGCTTCATAAGGTAGACTTCTTCTTGATTATCAGAGTCATCCAAGTCTCTGTCATCCCTAGCCATAGCTTCCTTTATGCTTCTTACATTTATAATTTTCTCTTTATCTGTGAAGATCATTTCCAAAATTCTTTTATTGTCCCTACCAAACTAGCCTTGGCTCTGGCTCCTAACTAATCACATTACCAAAGTGACCCTATGTTTGTATTTAGCTTCATCAATGATTCCAAGGGTAGTGGTCTTGGTAGGATTTACAAACATAATTCTTAGGAGTTGCTCAATTCTAATGATCAATCCTTTATCATCCATCAGAAGCCTATTCAAATTCTTTGTCAAAGCACTTAAACCTTAAACCTTGTCTAATATTATTCCCAATATGGTGTTTAAATTAGCTAAGCTAATAGTTTTGAACTTAGGAATCGTGCTCCTAATCAAAATGTCAATGAGATTTCTTATTTGGGTTTCTGCATTTTTCCATTCTATTATTAACCCCCTAGCTACTTCACTTTGTTGGCTTAGGTCATCCTTCCTTAGTTTTATTAAACTCAAAGAATTAAACATATTAGAGATTAAGGCCTTAAACATATCCATCATGGTGTCAAGAATTGAAAAAATGGATTATGTTTCTAAGTTTTCCTTTTTTCTTTCCAAATTTTGGATCCTTTGTTTCATCCCTTAGATCCCAACCTTAGCTTGAGCCGATTGAGCTTCAATCAAGCTCTCAACATCCTCCTCAAGGATAGGAGCTTCACCAAGTTATCTCCCACCCACTAGGGTTAAACCTATAAAGGACTCAACCTTTTGGAGGGTAAATTCCTCATCTCCCACCATGGCCTTCTTAGTAGTGACCCTTTCCAATCCAGATGTCTCTGGATTAAATTGCATGGTGGGGGATGCACCACAAATTTTATTACTATTCAAAAAACTCTTCTCATTTTAGAATCCTAGGAATCTAGAGCATGAGTAGTAGGTTATGGCAACTTAATGTCACTTAAGGTGAAATAGTGGTAGAATGATGTATTGGTGTTTTAAAATATGTATAATGAGTGATGGTTGTGATCCATCATGATCCATTTTTTGCTAATTACAAAATATCTATGTTAATACTTAGTGAATTATGATCCAAATTGAATCCACAAATTAATCTATATGAATATATATAATTAAAGTTAAGATATAGTGAATTGGTGTAAAAATGAGCAAAGAGAAGGGTAAGGTAGAAAAAAATAAGTGATTACCTATATTATTATGAAATATTAAGACAAAGCATCTACTACAACTGAATATGCATTCAAACTAGCATATAATGCAAAATAGACTAAGCTCAGATTTCACTATATACCAGACAAAATTCAAGGATGATGTAAAGAATCATAAGTGAGAACCAAATTTACTTTAAAAATTTACTACTATAATCAAATAGCATTTGCACATTTGAATACGGAGCAAAATGAAATGAATCAAACCCAAGATCTTTTCAACCATAGCATATGCACAAATTATAAACCCTATGATAAGAAATTCAACCCAAAATTCAAATACACTATCAAATTTAAGACATAAAACTAGAAATTGAGAGAAGAAGCTATATTAACAATTGGCAGATTCAATCTAGACAATCTTTGTAAAATTCCTTGATTGCATTAAATGTTTAAATTATACAAATTTGCTCAAAATTTCTCCCTCTTTACAATATGGTGGTACATGTCTTTTATAGAAAGATAAGGTAGTACACCAGTCAATTACAACATACAAGAATATAAAATTTAAGGATAGTTGTCCTTCTTTATAGAGTTCTAGTATACACTTGTTTTTTTACAATTAGACTAACCTAGGGGAAATATGCTAACAAACTAGCATATGCCCTACAAAATAATATTCTTATTATAACTATTACAATGATTTTTACAAAGTAATATTAATTATTGGGTGGGCTCATTTTTGAAGGGTCCCCTTGTTGATTCTACAAAAGCTCCATTACTTTCTGATGTTGGTCTTTGATAAGCTCCAAGTCCACAACTAGCTTCATGAGGTAGACTTCTTCTTGATCAGCCAAGTCATCTAAGTCTCTATCATCCCTAGCCATAAATTCCTTTATGCTCCTTGCCTCTACAATTTTCTCTTCATCTATGAATATCATGTCCAAAATTATTATGTTGTCCATACTAGACTAGCCTTGGCCCTTGCTCCTAACTAACTACATTACCAAATTGATCTTGTATTTGTATTCAGCTTCATCAATGATTCCAAGGGCAGTGGTCTTAGTAGGATTTACCAACATATTTCCTATGATATGCTCAATTCTAATGATCAATCCTTTGTCATCCATCAAAAGCCTATTCAAATTATTTGTCAAAGCTCTTAGACCTTGGACCTTGTCTACTATTATTCCCAATATGGTGTTCAAATGAGATAAGCTAATAGTTTTGAACTTATGAATCTTGTTCCTAATCAAAATGTCAATGAGATTTCTTGCCTAGGTCTTTGCCTTTTTCCATTATATTATTAATCCACTAGCTACTTCACTTTGTTGGCTTAGGGCATCCTACCTTAGCTTTATTAAACTCAAAGAATTAAACATATTAGAGAATGAGGCCTCAAACATATCCATCATAGTGTTAATAATTGACAAAATGGCTTGTGATTCTAGGTTTTGCTTTTCTCTTTCCAAATTTTGGATCCTTTGTTTCATCCCTTGGATCCCAACCTTAGCTTGAGATAATTGAGCTTTAATCAAGATCTTACATCCTCCTCATGGATAGGAGCTTCACCAAGTTATTTCCCACCTATCGAGATTAGACCTATAAAGGGATCAACCTTTTGGAAGGTGAATTCCTTAGTTCCCACCATGGCCTTGTTGGTGGTGACCCTTTCCAATCTAGTTGTCTCTAGATTAAACTACATGGTGGTGGATGACCCTATGAATTTTAGAGGTTATAAGACCTCTACACCTATGTTGCCTGATGCTCCTGGGGTATCCATTTTATTTCTCTTTAGTCCTGAAGTGACCAAAATTCTTCTTTCTTCCACTTCCTTCATTCTATCCCTATTACATGGCTTAATTTCATCATGTAATTCAATGTTAGAAGCTTTTGTTATGGCCCTAAATGAGAGACAGAAGGGATCTTTTACAATTTTCCATAAATAAACTAGTTATGGATGACTGGTCCATGAATGGAGAATTTGTCATTGAATAGATTTATCTCACTCATGGGGTGAGAGATGGTTAATCTCTATCTCTTTGATTCAATAGGGACCAAATCCAACTCTACCTTCCTCTTCTCTTTAGGGGCCAATGGGACTATGTCAAGGGTAAGCTCTTTTCCTTTTTCTTCCCCAAACTCCCCTACTTAGATTTTAGCTTCCTCACTCTATTCTCCTTCTTCATCTATGACATATGCCTATATAATTTATTTGAGGGAACCCTAAAGTGTCTTAACTAGTTTTAAGGCAATCATATCTATATGTTTAACTAGGGAAGGTGGCCTTAGTGTCAAGGCTAAGGATGAGGGTCCTTCTCCAAGTTTATCTTCCATCTTCTCCTTACCATGGCCCTATTCATCTTGCCTTTGCATAATTAGCCCTTGAGGTTATGGTTTCTCTACCTAAGGTTATTCTTGGGATGTCTCAGATGGTCCAATAAGCAAGTGATACTAGAGAGGATGCATCTACCATGCCTCTCTTACTAGCTTATCATATTTTATTAATGTATGATCAAGCTTGATGTTGTGGCCCTTAATTTTGGCCAACATTTATTCATAGTTATTTTACTTAATGTAAGTGGTGTCATGAACACTGATATGATGCATATACTTAGGTTTGGGTAACTTCTCCTTAAAATGATCACTTACTACATTCTTAGGGTCCCACATTTTGAGTTCATCAATTTGAAACCCAAATGAGTCCCTATGTTTGGACATGATTTCTACTCATTTCTAATCTTTCAACATGATCCTTCCAATAATCATAAGGAAGGGATGGAGAAGACCCTTCCTCTTCTCCTTATAATTTCCATCAACTCCATTGATGAGTTAAGAATCAATTTATTGCTTAGCCAGCTTGCTCAGTACATACACAAGTAATATATAAGCAATTTATCCTTACATATACTTTAGCTCTTTTGGATTTTTAGCCTCCTAACTGACTTAGCATATACCTAATGAGTTATCCCTACAATGTGCTAAGTTAATCCGATCGACCTAGTACAATCGACATGTCTCAAAAAATTTAGGTAAGATACTACTATTTATACAAAGTCATTTACCACCATTTAATAGAGAGTTAAATTAAGTGAAGAAGTGTGAATGAACATCTACTTATTGACCATTCTACTTAAGGAATAAATATTTAGGGTTTAATACTTTCTTTGGAGATTTGATCTTGTCTTGTGGAGAATTCTGTTAGATGCTTAGGTAGGTTGTGTAGCCTAGAGTTGAATCTCTTATGAAGCACCTTGGCCAAGGGAGTGATTGAGGCTCATTAGGTTCACCTTCAAAGGTAAGTATTCCCAACTTTATTTCTCCTCTATAAGAGTAGATAGATAATGTAGTATGTATTCTTCTCTTCCATGTATTAGGATTTTGTAGACATTGACATGAGTATATGTCTCCTATACATGTTTAGTTTAGTTTTTGTTTATTTATTTTGTTCTAACCCCCACTTTATGCCACAAGCTTTAGTGTGCACTAGATTATTTTAATTTTCTTGTTATTATAATAGTTTACTTTTTTTGTTTATTAGGATAAGTGAAATATCAAATCATAGGAATCTTTTAGGGTTGTTGTGTGATTGTGTTAGACTGTAGGCTTTGTAACATTTCCTAACATGATATGGTGTGATAATTGATACAAGTTATCCCCTAAATAGGTCTAGAAGATCCCCATATTGGTCATGCTCCAGCTTAACAAGTGTATACCTAATCAAATATGTAGGTGTGCTCTATCTTATCTAAGCTAGGATCAATTCATGTACATCATGCAATTCTAATTACATAAAATTTATATCTAAGTTTTCTCTATCATGACATTAGGCTCAAAATTCATTATATATTTTATTTACCTTTGTCCAATTCTACAACATTACAAGTGGATGTTTTTAATAGAATTATTTTCTAACAACAACATCCTTTATCAAAATGACTACTATATTGTGTATGTTTCACCACTAACCTTCCATATACTTATTTTTTTTAATTCAGTGTTGTGTTCTTCCTATATAATTTTGAAAATTTATGTTTATTTAATTCTTACAAAAAAATTTCATTCAATATTTAATTTATTTTTTTGGAACTTGGATACAATTTTTTCAAGATACTTGAAATTATTATTTTTTAACTTATTTTTTTATTGTTTCTTCATATCTAATTATTTTCTTAGGTATCTCCTAAATAATAAATATATATCATATACATTTTATTATGAACATAGGAACTCAATCCTAACATATACTTTAACAATTATTTATTCTAATTATCTTGGATTCCTAGGTTAATGGTTAAGTTAGTGAATATATTTATATAGTCTTGAACACACTAACTATGACCTTTGAAAACTAAATTTAATTTAATGAATAAATCCTTGAACACACTAACTATGTCCTTGGAAAATTGTATGGAATTTAATGAATAAATACTTGTGGTTTCTAATAAGGTAATAAGAATATTTCAAGGCATAGGAAAGGCTAAAGTATTATAGTAACATTCCAAGCATTTTTCATATAGGAAAATTTTAAGTGGTAAAATGTAATATTTTATGAATAGAGAAGGAATTTATTAAAAAAAAAAAAAAAATTGATAAATTGATTTTTAATGTTAAATGATTTATTATTGATAAATAATTTTGGTATATCCATATATACGTTTATTGTATATTGTGTTTCTCCACCAAACAATACAATGGATGACATGGAAAGTTTCCCATTTTAAAAATATTGTGATTAGTATAAAATTCATGCAAATTGATCAATAATATAGGCATTTTATTTTCCAAAGTGTTCTTCCAAATATTTTCTTTATCATTGTAAAGCATCTTCAGTCATATTCTAGTACCATGTTAGATCTAGCATCTATGTTGACCCTCAATTTTGGAGACTAAAGGCAACCCAAAAAAATAAGGATAAGTATGAATTAATGTGCATGAGACACACTTATTCATACTATGAAATATTACAAAGTCTTGGAAAGGATGGTATACAAGATAAGGGTGGCATGCATGAAATACAATGTGGGATGTGTATCATAAAGAAATCATAGTTTTCAAGATATAATATCAAGGTGGAAAGAAACGTGAAAAATATCATCAAGAAACACATATAAAACATGTGTCAAATACCAATAAAATAATCACATTTATGGATTAGGTGTGAACTTAAATGGAAGCATATTTTGTGAATATCTACAAATAGTTGACATACACTTTGAAAATGGTTAGTTGGAAGTTGAGTTAGTGCTAACATGTATGGGATGAGGGGGTCTAAAAATATATAAATAGGACCCCCAAATTCTCATTCTATATATTAGGTTTTGGTAGACATTTTTAAAAGGAAAGGTGTATTGGATATCAAGCTAATGTTTTGTTGAAGTATACAATAGTGGAAGGTTTTTTTAATCTATGTTTATGATTGCTATTTTACGTCATTAAGAATTGTTATAATGGAATTATTATATATATAATGTGTACATCATATATGTTATATAAATTAAATGTTAACTTTAATTAATGTGATATTCACTAAAGTGTTCATTACAGTTTGAATGAGTATTTCTTTGTGCATGATTTTTGTCTTCACATTTATTTCTATATCATTATGGTTCTCGGTATTATTTTTTTGCACCTCAAATGAGTTATTAAGTATTTTGTCTTAATTCATATTTTATCACTGAGTGTGATTACCCTTATATATTTTTTATGTGATATAACCTACATAAAACTAAAGCAAATCAATAAAAACTCAACATTTTGGTTTCAAATCCATGAACCTAGTTTTTTAGATTGTGTAAATCGAGAGAGTATGTGTGGATAATTTTTTTGGGGGGACAAAAATATTTTAGTGAAACCCTATATATGGCTAGATAACATTGTACCATGTAAGGGCTAGGCATGGTGGAACTAGGGCCGAGGTTGACTTAGTGCAAATAAAATGAGGATGGATGAAACTGTAGAAAGGGAAGTGACACTTTGAATTTTATACAACATTATGAAATGATAACTAAGTCATATTAATGTCATGAGGACCTATAAAAAAAAGGAGGGAACATGATTAATTCATGAGAAGAAGATAGTTACTCCAATCAGGAAGAAATGGTGTGCAGTGGAGAATCCCTAGGTGCATTGTCTACTAATGAAGAAGGGTGGAAATTCATAAGGAAGTGGATGTCAATGTTAAAGTATGGGATATATCAACTCTAAATTTGATGATAAGTGATACATGTACACGTCATGTATATTTTTTTGTTTGTTCTAAAGTAGTGTGATATTATACATTATGTGACAAAAACCTTAGTGGATCATTCTGTCATGCCAAAAAAATCCTAAAAATCAAAGTTAAATATAGTAACTTTTTATTATTAATTTTATTATAATAATTTTTACATTATTTTTACCAATAAAACAACATCATAAAATGAAGTGTGATATTCTAAATTAAATAAATGATTAATTAATTTATTTGTTTATTTAACCTATAACAATAGTTTATATATTCATGACACAAACATCTATAAGAGAGAATAAATATAAAAAGTGGTTTATAAAATCACCACACAAAATGAGGGTCTCTTTTATCATCTTAATATTATTTTTATGAAGGATAAATAATTAACACTAATAGATATATCTATGTTATCATCTTATTATTAATGTTACAAAGGATAAAAAATTAACACTAATAGGTATAAATATGGTGTCCTAACACAAGGGTCTATTTTAATCATATTTTATTTTTGTTAGTTTAAATAAATGAAGATAAACTATCATTTTCAAAGATCGAAAAAAATTAAAACAATAGAAGACCTAGTTTACAAGGTACATTTGATAAGACTAACACCCTATGACTATGAAGAGAAAAGTCCCTAATATATTACTAAACAAACATCTCTCATAGGTATCACCCAATACAAAATGAGTTTACAGTATTATATTCATCTCAAGACAACAACCATCATCTCATATAAATCATAATATAAGGGTCAAAAATATACATAACATAGGTTAATAAAATTATTTTTATTTAATTATTATATTAAAGATTGAATAAAATATTCATAACCTAACATGAGGAATAAAAAAGAGGCAACCCTAACATAGCCTATGACCTAGGACCTAAATCCCCACATCTTGGGAAACCTACATATCTGTTACTCAGAATCAAGGTCAAATTGAGTTCTCTACTTGAACTTATGAAGGGTCTCATCCATGAGATGTCATCATCAAAATAGGATTGGAAATCTAAGTAAAAAGGGAATGAATAACTATTGAAACATAAACAATCTTCTATAAGCTCTAAAAAACAACACCTAAAACATAGATAATTACTCTCAATGAACCTTAGCATAGTACACTTCAACATCTTAAGGTCATTCTACTAATAAGAAAGCACTATCCCATAAGATTATATATATTGTCGATATAAACTATATATGAACCTATATTCCTTAAACCCTAAATGATATGAATTTCCAATAAATTTAATTTCTTACCACTTGGAGAAGCTCCATCTCTCAAGAATGTCTTTGTGAATGACAAAGGTTGAATAGATATAGTTAAGTAACCAAGTTTACTCAAATAGAGAAACAACTTGAGTCACCACTTAGATACTTAATTATAGCCACATATTCATCCTTACATACTATAAGGTTAAATAATAAGTGAGTCCCTTAAGCACATAAGTAAAGACACTCTTAGGTTAGTGATGAGTGCCCACACTAGAAAAAGGCACCCTAAAAGCTAGTAACTAGTGCCCATGTTCCCTTCATATGAAAAATTAGGGTTGCTTATAGTTCACCCATTACCAAAACAAGTTTTAGTTATATTGTGAAATCAACTAGCCTTCACCACTAAAACTTACAACTTTCACTTACATAATTACCCATCTAGATAACTATTTAACCCTATTAATTTAAGTGATATTAAATTAATGAAATTAAATTATTGAAATATAAATGTTGATATGTAATGATCTGATATTAAAATACAACTAAATATAGTATGTTATAGAATTATTAGAAATTAAAAACTTGATAAAAATAGTAAATTGGACTAGGTTTAGAGATGTCCCGCAAAAATAAAATAAATATTATTGGCAAGTTGATTATAAGTGTAAACTATGTATAGACACCTAAAACACAATTATGTTATAAAACATAAATTTACAGTCTACTAGGACAAATTTGTGGGAGGCAGACAAGAGTGAATTATGGCCTTGTTTGATGAATGTAGCCACATCCTAGATGACTGTATTCCTTATTTATCAATTTGGGCATGTGTGAATGCTTTTGAAGCTTGAATGTTGAGCCTAGTGTGTCAATATGACATGTGAATGACCTAAAAATACTAAACTCTATTCCTACACATACACTATATATAAATTAGATAACAAGGGGGGATGGGAGGAAATGTGGTAATGGTAACGGTCGAGTTGGCCTCAAAAACCCTATGTAACTGGGCACTACCTGCATATCCCAAATGGGCCTTAGGTTGATGTAGTTCTCCCTCTTAGGTTTATTGTGTGATCAGTGATTATACAAATAGATTATTATAGTTATGATATTACTTATAATTATTGATATTGGATTCCCTTGACCTAAAATAAAAAATATTTAGATTTGGCTTATGACTATTAGAATGCTTCATAATTAAAATAAGAAAAAGTAGTGTTCTTTTTCTCAATGTGCAATATAATTACTAGAGCGATCTAGTGGGGGAATAATGAGTGGCCTTTATGTGATTTTATGAGAGAATCTTTTGAATAATTTTGATAACTAACTTTACCAAATACACATGAGAGATGTTCTGAAATGTCTTGATTCAAAAAAGTGATTGTTGTAGTGTGTGGGACAATCCATAGTGTAGCCCTATCTAACTAGTGCAGACTTGTCGTAGAGGACCAAATACTATTATAATAGGTCCCACATGAGCCTATGCATAGAATAAGGATGAATTAGGCTAAAATAGTGATTTTTGTATGATGTTTTCATTGATTATAAGATAGTGAAGGTTCTCTGATAGATTTAAAGATAATGAAATGGTAAAGAAACAAAGTATGGGTAAGGTTGTCTATAATAAACATTATCAAGTACTTTATTATTAAATTTATGTGTTTACATCTGCTCCCACTTCATCATAATTATTCACAAAATTAAATTATTAGACTAAAGTAGACATCAACTTGAATGTATGTACACACTTTGTCTTTAGATGTGAAGCTTGATTGTACATGATGCCTTAATGCAAAAACTATAAACAATGATATTGAAAGTAATTTTATTTATATTTAAAATTGAAAA
Organism: Torreya grandis; assembly: GCA_037957365.1. Lineage (NCBI taxonomy): Eukaryota > Viridiplantae > Streptophyta > Pinopsida > Cupressales > Taxaceae > Torreya > Torreya grandis. The sequence goes on along the minus strand of JARHVA010003277.1, from coordinate 563,037 downwards.
TTTGAAATTTTCTATTCATAATTTTAAAAATACAGAAAGGAATATTATGTAATATAATTACCTTATAAGTTAGAGATGCAAAATTGAATGATCCCTTTTTGTGGAACTTGGAAAAATATTTAACTATAGTGAATTGAGAGTGATCAAATCTTAATTTTCAAAACCATTAAATTATATTAAGTTAGAAATATTGTATGCTCCAAATCTCATTTTAATATATAGAGTACTCTGTTAAATATTTGAATAGGTTGAACCATGAATTGTGGCTCATTACATTTGAAAAAGTGCAACTATAGACATTGAGTGTCACTAAATCTAACATGGCCCACTTTCAACATGAAGATTAATCACACCACTACGGACAGATCTATATTTGATTTTAAACTTTGAAACTTTGAAACCTTGAAACTTGAAACTTGATAAAATTGAAAATTTCATCATATAAATATGAACATGAATTAGTATCATGCACACTATAGCTTTATTGTATTAATATTTAAATTTCATTGTAATTTTACAACATTGAACTTTTGAATTTTACCACTTTGAAAACTTTTTTCAACTTTACAACTTGTAAATTTTGAAACCATTTGAAACCTATAATTTATAACTATAAGAAAGAGTGTGTATGCATGCTACATGCCTTAGAGATTTTAAAATGGTAAATTATATTACCATTTTGAAAACTCTAAATTGCTATAAATATTTGTTTTAAATATCATTAGGTTTTAATGTTATAAGTAATCCCATTGTGATACCCCCCTTTTGAGATGAAATATGTAGCTTGCAAGTCACTTATCTAAAAATAAATCATATGTGAAAGATATATTTATGTAGTGTCATTTTATATATTCAAAAATGATTGTACCATATTATTAAATATAGCATTGAATTTTTTATATGAATTATGTGTGAGAAAGATATATCATTGAAGCATATAATAAATGTATGCATGATATGTATCATGACACTAAACTAAGGATAAAATATGTAAGTGATGCATGACATGAATCATGGTACCATATTAAAATAGATAGAGAACATGATATGAATCAAGACACTATAGTAATAAGTAATTAAACAAGTACTTTCATAAAATGTCATGTATGTTACTTGATATGACACTCATAAGGCCCAAGAGGCCCCATACAAGGGACATGTAAATGTCACATAACACACAAAACCAAGGGACATACACAAATGACATGGTGATTACATATATTCAATAATCTTAACATAGAAGGCCAAGGGCCACACACGCAATAATAAAAATATATATTTTATCATGTAAGAAAGTAAGAATACAAATCAAAGCATGTAGGAAATTAAACTAGTAAGATCCATCATATGTATTAGTGTCATTGTTAGTATACAACATATTTCATGTAATACATTTGTAAAGTATGAGAAAGTTCTAAAACATGTGTATGATATATAACTCAACATGGGAAATATGTTGTGTATAAATACAAACTATTAAAGTGTTCATGGAGAATAAATAGATGCCCCCAACTTAGCAAGGTTGTTAAGTAGTAAGGGAAGCTTAACATCAAATAATCACGTGAAAGTATGTCATGATCACACTCAAGTATCTCATGAGAAGCATTTTGTATTAAAATATGTAGTGTGCTATACAATATATGAAAAATACGTAATCTAATAACATTTGAAATGCTTTAGGTCCTAATTTTGAATATTTTTATTTTTTGATAATTTTAAATATATGCACTTTTTTATATTTTTTTGACAAAATTTAAATACTAAAATATATTTTAAAATGGGGTAAGTAGGAGGGATTTTTAACAATCCTCAACAATGTGCCAAAGCATAATATGAGTAGAAGGAAGGAAGTCAATATACCCCCAATGTGTGTGTAACTTTAAGTCATACCAATATAGCATGAATGATTAACATATATAGTAATGTACATGTTCCTCAATGGGGAAGAGGCTAATATGCTCATGTATATGTAACAAGATGAGATCATATAAGTGCATTGGGTGTAAAATATGGAATAGCAAGTGGATTTCCATATAAATAAGTGTTTTAGATTATTCGAATCATTTACAAAATTAAAATGGTAATTACCCAAAGTAAAAATATAGATATAAAAGAAAGACTATTCTCCTCCCTCTCCTTTCTCCTGACCATTGTTGAAGACCCTCAAAATTTTAAATTTTAGTTTGAGTGGGAAAACTAAAACACTAATCTAGACATGGGTTCCCATGTGTTTGATGATTTCAGATAGAATGTCATCATTATATGGAAGACCCTCACTAATTACTTTCATGTTCTGGGCAGAAGCCCTCTTATGTCTAGAAATTCTAAGTAGAAGGCCATCACTATGCAAAAGACCATTTCTACTTCTCCTCATGCTCATGGCATAAGATCCACTATGTCTGTTGATTCTAGATAGAAGGCCATCACTACATAGAATACCATCACTGCTTCCCCCATGCCCATAATGGAAGATCCATTTTGTCTAAAAAGTATAGGCAAATAGATGTCATTGTATAGAAGACTAAAATTGCTTCCCTTCATGTTCATGGTGGAAGCCCTTACATGTCTAGATATTCTAAGTAGATGGGTGTTGCTTCATAGAATACCACCATTGCTTCCCCTCATGCTCAAGTCAAAATTTTATCTGGTGACTCTAGGTAAAGGGCCATTATTATGTAGAAGACTGATGTTACTTCCCTTCATATTCATGGCAAAATCCTTTTTATATTATGTGATTCTAAGTAGAACACTGTCATTGGGCATAAAAATGGCACTACTCCAATTCTTGTTCATGGTAGAAACTTTGTTGCTACCAATAAAGTCCTAGATGTCATGGAAATGGAAGTTGTAGTGAACCCTCAAAATCATATATCCTTTGTTGAGGTTGTATCTCACAAGATAACTCTAAAATCATATCCCATACCTCTCAAACCTGCATCTTCTAACCCTATTGTGATCTTTGATGAGGAGGAGATTAGACAAGCAATTAGATCAGAAGAATTATTCTTAGCCAAATGCCTCATTTATAGATTCTTGGATTACTGGCCAAAACTTCAAGAGTTGCATGCCTAGTCTTGAAACATTAACAAACCCTCCTATCAGGTAATCTTGATATTTACCCTTATGCAAAAAGTTTTTTTATTATTATCTTCCACAATATTGAATATAAGGAAGATATTCAAAATAATTTTTGGAGTCTGAATCACCACCCCCTTCTCATCAAACCATGGTCCCCTACCTTTAACCCCCTCACAGAACCACTTAATGAAAAACTTATTTGTGTTCATCTACCCCATCTTCCTCTCTAGTTTTAGACTGAATCTAGTCTAAATTCTATTGGTAATTCACTAGGTGATTACTTGCAAATGCATCTTAATACTGGTCATTTTTACCATAGTACTTTTTCTAGAATTTTAGTGAATATTGACACCTCCAAAAACTTGCCTAAAAATATCACTCTACAAGTTGGGGACCGCTCTTGATCCCAACCCCTAGACTATGAAGGCCTATTATTATTTTTCCATATTTATTATAATATGGGACACTTAACCAAAAAATGCATTTCCCTCAAGAAAAAAAAGGAATCCTCTTGGTGGAAAGACTTTAACATTGACCTTCTGTAGGTGGATGTTGAAGAAGATCTAGATGGTTCTAACAACGAGTCACCTTTAGAAGATCTTAAACCCTCTACTCCGAATGAGGACCTTCAAATTCCTCTTCTATCTTAAGATGTTTTATTGAAATACCTAATCTCTTCAAGGAAATCCATGAACATGGTAGTCCCCTCTGCACCAGTCTCATCCTCCAATAAATTCCTAGACTTGGAATTATCTAGGGTAGAAACTTTTGAGGACCCAGTAGTGGAATCCCAACCTTGTACTATTGTAGAAGATAAGGAAGGCTAGACAAAGGTGTAGAAAAATAAAAAAACATTCTAAATTTATGTTACAACCTTCCTATATGACCCTCCACTCATGGGGAATCCAGGTAGAAACTAATGGCTCTGAAGGTCTCAAAATAAAACCACTAAAGATAGTTGTTAAAGGTAGAAAGAATGAAAAAGATCACTATTAATTCATAAAAAATGGGTGGGCAGAACCATTGTTTGTTATTTTTTGCATGTTGTTGTTATGTTTTCCCCATTTCCATTGGTAGAGGTGTTATTTTTATGTATAAATAATAAATCTTTATCTCATTTGTATTAAGTTTTGGGATCTTCAAAGCCCATAATATTTACCATATCAAATAAAAAATATATAAATCCAAAGGCTAGAATAATTATTGGATACATAATAGAAGAAATATCAGTGAAATAAGAATTTAAAAACTATGAACATGGGAAAATTCAAGTAGTTAATCAAGAGAATCAATCCAACTAGTATGTTGAGAGGAAATAGGAAGCTCTATCCAACCAAGGATCTCATTTAGAATATGAACACATGTATACCCAATTACATTGTATGAGTGACTTATTGGGATGAATAAGTGCCAACTATAGATGCCTCTAAATCTAAGTAAGAGGCATATGTTTTAATATAACCTTTTAAATCACTGCTCATATGCTCATGTAGACTTATATCTTCATGTGGAGGAGGATAAGATGCAACAACATGTTCCTTTACCTATGGTGAAGCTCATTGAATAACATATTTTTCCTTAGGAGATGAAGACATGATTTGATGTGCCACTTTCTACTTAGGAGTATGTACCATGCTTTATGACATAAATTGAATATGCTCATGTGTAAATGTATCATGCTCATAAGTATATAGAAACATTGATTCTATAATATGATCATGCTCATTAATAGATGATGAAACTATAATATGCTTTGGAATATGTAAATCATGATCTTGAATTGTTCGATAAACTATTTCATTACCATGTTGCTAAATAACTATACTAGGTAACTATTCTATAGAATAAACAAACATCATTTACTTCAAAATATATTCATATTGGATTGATTTAATTATGGCCACTTTGTTATCATTTATGTATTTGAGATAGTTATGCAATGTAGAAGTGTTTAACCTTGGATTGAAATAGTCTGTATGGGTTACCTATAGGGTTAAAAATATAGAAATGAATAAACAAAAGGGTGATAAATAGATTTATAGCAAGCCAATTAATTTTCAAACTCAGATAAACAATATTATGAATTTATAATACTAAGATATGATAAAAATAAAAAGTACAACTATTGATTGATATTGAAATGACTTAAAAACAAGTGTACTTAGTTGGTTTAATGTGCATGTGTAGATCTGAGTTGAATTAGGCTATAAGTGGACTAGATCAAGATTCTGGCACAATTATCAAATTATAGAATTTTTTAATCTATAGCTTTGGATGCTTATCTCAGATTTGGATAGTTTTTTTATGTTAATGTATGATTTGATGCAGTGTCTAGTATAAAATAGTTACTATATCTAGATGTGACCACTTAGATCCTTTTGTATTTTTTTCACCTTTCTTTTGATGTGTTCATATTATGCACATAGGTTATCTCTCATCATCAAATGATCAAACCCTAACTTCTTCACTATTAGAGTGGTTGTGGGAAAAATGGGTTAGTGGTCACAAGGTGTTGATCTACCCCAAAGGAACCCTCTATCAATGGGTGTTACCTACATAGCCAATATTTTGAATAAGGTCTCATGCTTATGTAGTTCTCCCCTATGTATTGGCTTGTGTGTGCACAATAATGCAATGTGTGATAAACAAGCACATAGAGTGACCTAACTTGTAATTTGGAAAATATGTTTCATGGGAAGCTCATTTAGTGCTTCAGATATATGGGGATTATAATCTTATGCTTGATATGTAAATAGGTATGAATAAGAAATATTTTTCTCACTTCAATGCTTGATTGAGTGTTTTTGGTAAGTTTCCTTGTGAGTTTCTAGGTATTTACTAGGTTTTTTCTACATGAAGAATGAGTGAGGGTTGATCTTATATATATACCAATCCATTTTGAAAATATATCTCACTAAATAACTTAGGTTAACCTTCAATAAATTTTTCATTTGTAAATTGGATGAATTATGGGAACTAGACATAGTTTCAAAATGGATACTAGTGTCAACATAGACGTCTAACTAGGACACAAGTGTCTGAGAAGATGTAAAATAAGTATAGGACCAAAACTTGCAAAGAGTGATAATAATCAGGTTTATATAATTTTTCATAATATGTAAGGCCTTCCTAGGCATCAAAATAATAGTGGTCAAACTAAGAGATAAGTAATTTTTCAAAAAGAGATTATGAATGTGATCTTTTTGACAATGGGAAGGTCTTCAAACTAAAGGGTACAACCATGATAGGTATTTACTGAGTGTAAAATATTAAGGTGTTATATGATTCAAATTTAGTGTCTACATTTCCCCCTTCTTATCTAGTAATGCAATTGATAATTTAAATTAAATAAATGTGTATTTGGGCATGTATAACACAACTTAACTTTGTGTGAGTCCAACTCGAGTGTTTTTTTGGTGATTTAATTGTAAATAAGATCATGTTATAGTATATAATAAATGTATATAATCTATAATTTAAATAATTTTAAATGCTTGAAATTAAAGAGAGCAATGTTAAGAGTACACATGTGTATTGATGAAACCAGCTTGCATTTTGGAAATTTTATTTGAAGAGATGCTTTATTGTGAAGTTTTGGACCTGATATTAGGAAAATTTGTAAATTTATAAGTGAAACCATATATATAAATATTGGAGGACAACATGCCCCAACCTTTCTAAAAAGGTGAGTTTCCACATGACCATTGATCATATCTCAATCATGCAACCTAATCATACTTCTAACATGTCAAGTGTGAGTGATACAATTGAATCACACTTTATATCTAGTGAAGTTAGATGTTTCAATCAAGTCTAACTTATAAACTTGGTAAGATTGAGTGATTTAATTGCCTTAATCATTCCAAAATGTGAACTAACTACTATAGTAGATTTGTTCAATAAAGTTCATAGAAGTCCATCTTGGGTGTGTTTCAGTCCATATTAGTATTTGAAATCTAAAGGTAATTGTATTTTTTAATTTAATGTGATATTTTTCATGGCATATGCACCTCGTATATGTCTCAAGCTAAAACCTAGGTATAACAATGTACCATTATTTATAATGTTGCTAAAAATGTGTATCTAAATCATATAACTATGAAATTTAGCCAATTTAAAAAATTTCAAGTGTGGAAGATATGTTCCCATGAAATGCCACCACTAAATCTATAGAATCTAATAATTGGTGTAAGTTTGGATAACATGTTCCATAACAAGACCCCATTATAATATATAATTGTGAAAGTGTGGAAGCCATGCCTCTATGTCATGCCCCCACTGATATGACCCCCTGTTAAGGTGAGGGGGAGTATAAAATGGTAGTTTCCTAACCTCAAAAGTATAATATAACCATATAATTTGTATATGGATCATTTAACATATAGGATTAACATGTCTAGGTAGATATAGAAATGAGGTACATAGTATGTGATCACATGAAGTCCTAAGATGCATGATGTAAATCAAGGCAACCTCTAGAGAGTGACTCAACAAGAAATCAAACATGCACACAAGATCACTCAAATAAAAATAAAAGGTAATGGTCCAAGGATACCTCATAGAAGGATCATGTTCAAATAATGCCTAATCAAAGGGACATGACTTAGTCAAATGTCTACAAGACATAGAAATACATATTCAAATATCCACATATAACAAACTATGACATATACAAATGTCACAATAGGAAAACAAAGGCATAGGGGCCACAAAAAATAGAGAATATTTAAATACTCAAACAAGTAACATAATGAAAGATAATATCAATCAAATAACACACTCAAGGAAGTCAAAAAATGAAAAAATGAAATCATAAGGAACCAACATAAGCATACCATACTAGTCCCTAGATATATGTGTTAGAAAAAAATGTTAAGTACATAGCATATCAAGTACACTTTGAAATATATTAACATGGATAAAGGCATGTGTAAGTACATAAGATCAAACATGATAATATAAAATGATCATATAATAGTGTAACCTGCATGTATCGTGATCAAAGAATTTGATGCCCCAATGTAATGATGACATGAGTAAAAGGAAAGCCCAACATTCATATGTGCATATATCATGTGCTTGGGTATGCATGTATCACATTCAAAGTATGTGTGAAACATATATGTGTATATATGAAGAAATTATATTCCATATAACATGTAACCAATAACAGAGATTCTAAGGATCTAATAAGATATGGAAATGCTGAATATTATTGGATTGTTAAATATTTTTATTTTTTATTATTTTTGTATAATATTTGAAAGGAAAACAATATCCTATGATCTCATCCAAAGGATGGTCATAGGTATCTTCTCCCTCAGAACTTGGTGTAATAAATTAGTGGTATTTCTAAAGAGCATCTATAGGTGGCATATATAGTATTGTAGGATCTATGATTCTCTACATATGTATAATAAGACTCAGTTGTCATGAGGCAACAATAGAAGGATTGGGGATCATGGAACACATCATTTAGTGTTCTTTGGTTTCTTTATAATATCATAAATAGGAACATGTTTGGTTTCTTTAGGTAACAACATATGGTTTTAGTAGTAGATGAAGATTTCATGGAATATTTTATGTATCTTTGATGCAATGGTCTCTTAAGTAATGGTTTCCTAGGAAAGGGGATTTCCCATTTCTTACCCTTTTATAAATAATTAACCTTAATAAGTTTTATAATTAACTACGTGGGTATAAAATTATTTTTTTTAAGTGGATGTTCATATGGAGTTCCATATACTATAATTACCATGTTGGCATAGATTTATTTAACATGCCCATGAACTATACAAGGTACTATGCATAGTGTATATATCCAAGGTCATTCCAATAAAATATCAAAGACTCCCATGTATGCTATAATTGAGAATTTAGTTACCAAATCTGTGGGGAAGATGTGTAAAGATAATTCAATCTCAACAAGGACCTATTTTGAGGTTCCATTGAATACTCTGACTATTTTGGTCAAATGGTGTAAATCATCATGTGTATATCCTAAATGTGTAAGCATTGTTATGGTGAAAACATTATTTTTATAACCATTATTAATCATAACATTATATATATGTTGGTTGTCAAGGTATGCTCTAATGAATATCTAAATCATTATCTACAATCTCATTATTGTCAAAAGTAATAAAATGTCTCTAAATCATGGGAGGTGTATGTCATGTATAAGTATAAATGATCCCATATAATGGTTTCCCATAATTTGGTGGAGGAGGATGTGTATTATATGCCATTTTTAATTTTGGTTCCTTATTATAATGGTCTTGAAAAATATTGTTTAATATCTTCTTATTCTAGGGATCACCAAGTTGTGAACCTGATTCCTTTAGAGGATCTTTAAATGAATTTTTTTGGTCATCGATAAAGTGTTATATCTTATGCTTCAAGGTAAAACATCAATTCATATAATTGATATTACCTTGGTGATAGTCAAAATAATCATTTGCATCATATAATATGGGTAGATGCCAATTCATATAAACCTATATGAGATGAGGGAGTGATATGAGTTCACACTCCATAAGTTTTGGAAGTAATGAAGGTGGAGATTGAGGTAAGCATGTAAATTGTCTCCTTGGTGCATTGGATAAGACAAGTCAATTAGGTTGTTATGACACTGCATTGACCATAATAATTTCTTAATTTTTAGGTTATGTAGGTTTCACCTTCTAAATTTATTTGATAGTTAACTTGGAATTTTATGTAGTTGGTGTGTTTGCTACATACTTAAGTTTGTTCGATGAGATAAGTTTCATTTCACACTCATGAAAAATATGGCATAAGTCACCAAAAGATTTTTAATTTTTTTAAATAATGGACTCATGAAATGGGGAAAGAAAACTTTTCTTGAAGATGTCTTTAAGCTCTTTATCTACCATTAGGTTGGTCATTTTAGACAATATTGTCTTGTATCTTAAGACACATTCATTGATAGGTTCATTGGTTCCTTGTTTGAGTTTTATAATTTCAGCATAGGAAACCTCTTTAGTGATGTTGATAGAGAAGTGTGTCAAAATATGATTTGTAATAGTTTTGAATCATTTTAATTATTGGATTGGTAAGGCATATATCCACCTTTAATCATAGTTATTGAGGCTACTTGGGAATGGTCTAGTCAAAATCTTATCATTGGATACATAATTAAGGCATGTTGTATAGAAAGATTAAAGATGTTATTCAAGGCCACTCTTTCCATCATAAGAGGTAAAATTAAGTGCAAAAAAACAAGTTGGAAAGGGGTGTAAATATATTTCATGTGCAAGAGGGTATACAACACTTATTATGAATCAATAGTATAAGGTGATTTCGTATATTTTTTTTTAATGTTTTTAACCTTGTCTTGTTAAAATTTTGTAATTTGGACAATATCTTGCACATCTTGATTACTAATTTTTTAAGTTTGAAAAGTCACCAAAGGAGGTGTACCCATATTTTTAGTGGAGATAGAAACTAAAACTATTAATTGGGTTAAATTATTTGTGTTTCCCATATAAGATGTATTAATAGTAGGATTTGTTTAAGGGAATGATGGTGTAAATAGTTATCTTGTGCCCCCATGAGAAGTATGAAATGGTGATGTGCTCAATAAAAGGATCTTTGATATATGGGTATGTCCCATAACTCTAATAGCATGATCAATAGATGGACTTGTTTATTCATCTACACTTTTTGATTTTTGATTTTCTAATATGGCTCTTAGAATATCATCAAGACCATATAGGTATTTTTAGATACAATGTTGAAACATAGAAATAACTTGTGATTTCTCTTGGTATATTTGTTCATTTTCATTATTTTCACTAGATTCATCATTTTCATGATTATAATCATCTTCTATGAAAACATCTTCAGTATGTGGTTTAATTTACTTATTGGTACCTTCATTAGGTATAAGATTGGTTTCTTCATTAGTTTGATCCATCTAAGGTGATAAAAGAGTAAGTTTTATGTGTTTGATAGAAACACCAATTAATGAAAGTATACACCTAGGTTGTATATAATTAATAGAGAAAAACTAAAAAAATAGTAATGAAAAACCTTAGAAGAATAAATACCCTAGATAAGCTAGGGTTTGCATAAAGAGATGGGTTGACAAAATGTTTAACCCTAGATTGAAATAGGTATGTATGGATTACCTATAGGGTTAATAGTATATAAATGAATAAGCAAAATGGTGATAAATATATCTATATCAAACCAATTAATTTTAAAACTTAGATAAACAATATTATGAATTTATAAAACTAAGTAATGTTAAAAATAGAAATTATGGCTATTTATTGATATTGGAATGAATTAAAAACGAGATTACTTAGTTTTTTTACTATGAATGTTTAGATCTAAGTTAAAATAGGATAAAATTTTACTAGATCAAGATTATGGCACAATCATCAGATTTTATAATTTTACAATATGTGGCTTTAGATGCTTGCATTGGATCCAAAAATTTGCATTGATATTGGTGTTTAAGTTATACATAAGTCTCTTGAAAATAATAGTGACTAGAGCCTAATTTGACCACTAAGATCCTTTTGGTTTTTTTATCACATTTCTTCTAATGTGTTCATATTATGCACACATGTCTCTCTTTGTCAAATGATCAAACCTTGGCTTCTTCACCCTTGGATTGATTGTCAGAAAATGGGTTAGTGGGCACACCATTTCGAGCTACCCCAAGGACCCCTATATAAGTGGGCACTTACTACATATCTAATACTCTAAATAGGGCCTTATAATTATGTATTTCTCCCTTATGTGTTGGCTTATTTATACATAAAAATGCAATGTGTAATAAGAATGTACATAGAGTGACCTAGCTTGTAACATGGAAAATATGGATCATGGGATGCTCCTTCAGTACTTCAGACCTATAAGGATGTTTCTCTTATGAATATTATGTAAATATGGATGAATATGGTAGTTTTTTTCATGTGAATTATTTATTGAGTACTTTTGATAAGTTGTCATGTGCATGTGTAGGTCTTTTCTAGGTGAGGAATGGATGAGGGTTGATTTTGAATATATATACCAATCCATTTTGAAAATATATCATACTGAATCACTTAGGATAATAATTAGGATATGTTTCATTTAAAAATTATATGACTTTTGGGCATTGGACACTTAGTTTTAAAATGAACACCAGTATTGATGCAGGTGTCTAATTAGGACACAAGTGTCTGGGAAGTTAGAAAATAGGTATAGGTCCAAAACTTGTATAGAGTAATAATATTTAGGTTTATAAAACTTTTCACATTATATAAGGCTTGGTCATCATAATAATATTATTCAAACCAAGAGATAAGTAATTTATCACAAAGAGATAGTAAATATGAGTCTTTCAATAACTAGGTCTTATAACTAAAGGGTAAAACCATGATAGGTATTTTCCAAGTCTACAAGATCAAGGTGCTATATAATTCAGATTTAGTGTCTACAAGAAGGTACTAATTTAATATTTTTTATCCAAGGAAATCCTAATAGCTTATCAAGACCCATGTGTTTGGTATAACTATAAATGGAGAAGATACTATGAGAGGGCCTACTTGTAGTAGAATCACTATATGCCCAAGAGTATCTTGTGTTTAATATCAAATGATTTTTCAAATCTATAAATATTTTACAAATATTTATCTATATAAATAAGAGAATGGAGTGTTATGGTGCACACATTTTCACTTGATACATTGTCTATCATGACACTATGGATGGATTTCTTGTCAACATGTGCTTGAATAAATAATGCATGTATATCTAAATCATCATCAACTTCACTATCATAAAATGTGATCATAGGACGTGATTATTGTTTAATTTTAACTATAAAAATAATGATATCAAGTGGATGTCCATATGTATAAGGAGGAGCATGAGAATTGTATATATAATTAACCTTAGAATTGTCCTTATTATTTACTTCCTGATATGGAAAAAGATCATTTTATATTTTAATATTTGCATTATCATTTTATTGTGTCTTAGCATCTTAAATAGGTGTATCCATATCTATGATTTTCTCATTAATGACATTTTTAATCTTATGTTTAATCCTAAAACATCTATTTGTATAATGGCCAATATATCTATGATAATAAAAATATGTATTGCCATTAAAATTTCTATATTTTGATCTAGACATGTCTATCTCCATTCGTGGAGGAAAAGTGATTAAATTTCATTCTAGGAGATTTTACAAAAAAAAAATGAGGTGACCGCAACTAATAAAAATTACCTCCTTGGTGGAACTTTTAGTTGAAGCTTTTGAGGTTGTTATGATATAAAATTAACTATAACATTTGCTTTATTCATGTTTTTAGTTGGTTTTCTATTATAGTCTATCTTGGTCAAAAAATTGACATTTGAAGTGGAAGAACTATTTGAAACATACTTATGCTTGCTCAAATTAGGCAACTTGACCTCAAGCTCTTTGACTATATGGCATATTTCATCAAAGGATTTGAACTTATCAAACATAATGGACTCTTGAAGAGGAGAGAAAAAAACTTTGTGTAAAAATATCTTGAAGCTCATTATCAACCATTTGAATTTTCATTTTAGAAAGCATAGTATTGTACCTTAACACATAGTCATTGATTATTTCATTAGACCCTTGTTGGATCTTTGTAATTTGAGCATATGATAGCTTTTCACCAATGTAAATAGAAAAATGTGTCAAAAACTAATTTTCTAAAGGACTTAAATCCTTTATTGATTTCATAAGAAGATCATAGAACCACATAAGATCATATTCTTTTATACTTCTTGAAAAAATATTTGTCAATAATTTATCATTATGTGCATAGTCGAGACAAGTTGCATGGAAGGCACACAAATGTTATTCATGATGACATTTTCATTCATAAAGATGAATCTTGGGAGCTAAAATGAATGTTTTTAATGGATAATATTCAATTTTCAATGCCAAAGGGTTATGTAACAAGGAACATGAGTCTATAGAAGGGATAACATGAGATATGAATCGCTCAATGTGTGCCAACTTATCTTTTAATGAAATAATAGTATGATCTAGAGTAGTATTAAAGAGGTAATATATGGAGTGTAATTAACATGGGTAAATAACAAATTGAGGTTCTCAAATCAAGATATGGTGTTATGAATGAATAAATTGGAATAGATGTAATAGTATAAGTAAAAACATTGGAAGTAGGAGATTTGACAACCTAAAAAGGAAACTCTTGTGGTATAGATGTGTCTAACTTATCTTGATGCTCATATTTTTATACTAAAAGAATATAATAATATTATTCACCTTATTGGGGTTTTATTAAAGACCTTGATAAGATTCATATAATTATTTTAATTGATTTTGATCGACTCCATTATGAGTTTCATGTTTATTATCATAGTCCTCTCCTTTGATTTCATTATTAGTTTCAATATGAACCAAATTTGTAGGATACCAAAGAATTTAAACATTAGAATTATTAGTTTGAGATAAAATATATTGATTTTCCATTGTATAAAAACCCAAAGGAAGATGCATATGTGAAATAGAAGTACCACTCAGTCTAACATTATGCCTTAGAGGCATACAATACAATATTAATCAATAAAAGTTACAATATAATTTAAGAAATTTTAATGGGTATAAATATAATACAAGAAAAAATCAAGGTATGAAGGTGATCTAGGAAAAGGTTTGAATGATTCATAAGCTCTCAATTATACTTACCTATTCGTTGATTAGTGTCAACCCATTATTTCAAATCACTAAATATAGAGTTAGAGACACATTATTATAGTCAACTATCCTCAGTTTTAAGGGTATAAAAAGAATGATTTCCTTATGAGGTATGTTATTTTTAGGGGAACCACAAATAAAACATCTAAAAGAGGCTTTATATGGTATAAAAAAGGGATCTTACGTGTTTTTGATATAGCATGAGGCACATGGAAACTAAATTTAGTATTTAGTGTTGTATGATGACTATGAGTATTGAGGTAAACCCCTCATGCCACTTTTTTTGTAAATATATACCACATATACCTTCACAATAGTCACTTATTAGTTTTAAAACTATCAAAACATAATTTATAAAACAAGTAAATAAAGATAAAAAATAGTGAAATATTTTTGTTTTAAAAAATAAAGAAAATTTTAACCTGAGGTATAAAGAAAGAGCTTCATTGTTAAAATGATCCAAGGTGGATAGATAATTTATTCAAAGTCATATTTAATCCAAGGTGGAATAAATTAAATTGTTTTGTCTCAAATTTTATCCAAGGTTGAAGACTGCATTCTTTCAATGTCAGGAATTTACAAAAAATTTAAAGAAATCCTATGCAAAAATAAAGGAAAATAAAAAGAAATGTTCTAAAAATAGTGGGTTCACCATAATGTTTAATAATTTTAATTTAAGTGATCTTAAACTAATGGAATTGAACTATTGAAAAAAAATGTTGATATGTATTGATTTGATATAAAAATGTAGTCATACACAGTATGCTACAGAATTTAGAGAATTCAAATATTTCTAAAAATAGTAAATTAGAATAGGGTTAGAAAGTGTCACTCAGACTAATTTTAGAGAGTATCATTCAAAACTAACATGAATATGACTATGTAGGTTGATTTTAAGTTTTATTTATGTAGAAAGGCCTACAAACACAATCATGTTAGAAAATAGAAATTTATAATGATTTTGTGAGAAGCAAACAACAACACATTATGGCCTTCTCTAATGATTTTGGTTACATCTTGGTTAACTATATTCCTAATTTATCAATATGGATCTATGCAACTTATTTTTAAGGTTGATTATTTACCCCTGTGCATTAATATATTATGAAGAAAACTTGAAAAATACCAAATCCTAGTCCTACACATGCACTACATAAAAATTAGGTAACAAAGGGGATGGAAATATGGGGTAGTGAGAATGATTGAGATAGAATTAGAAACCTTATATAACTGAGTGATGCCTATATATCCCAAATGGGCCTTATGTAGATGTAGTTATCCCTCCTAGGGTGATTGTGTAATATGTGATTATGCAATAAGATGACCATAGTTAGATGATTTCTTGAAATACTTGACAATGGAGACCCTTGACCCATAATAAACAATATTCAGACTTGGCTTAAGACTATTATATTGATTCATAATTTAAATATGAATAAGTAGTGCTCTTTTACTCAGTGTGTAGTGCAATTTCTAGAGAGATCCAATGGGGGATTAATGAGTGGCCTTGATGTGCTTTTATAAGATAATATTTAGAATAATTTATATAAATTAATTTACCAAACATGTGGAAGAGATATTTTTAAATGTATCTTTCCAAAAAACTAACCATTATAACATGTGGTACAAGGTCATGTTAGGGGACAAAGTCACGTTGGGGGACAATGTCACAGTGTAGCCTTGTCCAACTAGTGTAGACTTGTCCTAGAATACTATAGACTATTAGGTCAGGTACCACAAGAACTTATGAGTTAAATAGAGATGAATTATGTTGAAATAAGGATGTTTGTATAATTTTTTCATTGTTTACAAGATAATGAAGGTTCTCTTATAGATTTCAGGTTAGAGAAATGGAAAATAGGCCAAGTAAGGGTAAGGATGTCAAGAATAAACATTGTCAATCATTTTATGATTAAATTTATGTGTATAAAGTAACATTTTGGCCATTAATGGGCTTATGAATAGTTATATGTTACCAAAAGTTCATATGAGACACCCTTCTATGTGAAAGAGGTAGACTCTCCAAGTCTAGGCAAAGGTTTAAAAACAAGAGTACACTCTATTATGTTACTAATAGATAAATTTCTAAGACCTAAATAAAATCAAATAAATAAAAATTAGTTGAGATAAGTTTAAGTTCCTAAATTTATACTAGGATATGAATCCATTTCCAAGGTTATTCATAATCATCGATTAGCTTTACTATTGATCGAACACAACATTTCATATAAAAAATGACAAATATAAATAAGTATATAAAAAGACCAAAAGACTAATTTTATAATTTTGTTTTACTTTTAGTTCAATATTTCATAACAAATCATTTAAACACTTTATCTTTAAATGGACATACTAAAATATTGAAGATTAAAATAATAGTTTCAAAATAATGTTTTACATCAAATTTTAGGTTGATAAATTGGGTAAGAAAACACCCTTAAATTAATTTACAAAAGAGATGTATTCTAATTGTGTGTACATTTTTTCTAATACAGATAAAATACAATTTTAGAATTAGATAATTTTTATGCAAGATCAATTATAAAATCAACGTATTATTTTGAAATGGTTTTGACAAGTTAATAGTACACTAGTAATTTTTATGGAGAAATTTATTTACTCAGTTTTAATTTTGGTTATCAATAATTTAAAATATTTATTAAAATGATAAATTTTATACATTTAAAACATGTTTCAATCCTTGGATTTGATAAATTTTATTTCTAGATATTTAATTTATGTGCAATTCAAATTGATTTTAACAACACAGAAAAAGTATCAATAATTTACTCATGAAAATGTCTTTCTAAACTAACCCATTTTAATTTAAAATTTTGGTAAAAAAATTTAAATAATTTTTAATATGATATTTCTCGTCCATTTTCAAAGTGATTTAAGTTACGGATTTAAAAATTTTCAAAAAAGGGTATTTATTTTCCTTTAATTCCAAATGGGTTTTGATAGGCTAAAAAGGGAACATTGAAGCATCAAAACCCTTAAGTATTTCATTGTGTTTAGGTTTAAAGTTATTTACTTGATTAGGTTTACTTTAGACAAAGAATCCATTTCATAAAACCAAAGGGTTTATATATTTAAATTTAAGACTTTATCTTTTGGCAAGATTTCACATTACTTAAAATACCTCATGGGTTTCACTTAATTCTCATAGTTCTCTTCTAGGTTTGACTTAAAGCTTATTTTATACATGGACAATTATAATTTGTGTGACTAAAGCTTAATGCATATTATATGTATAATTATATATATATATGGACAATTATATATGAAATCAAGCATGCATATTTGTAACAATAATTTTTTTTCTTATTCTAAATCCACATGGTTAAATTATAGTGTCAATTAATGTTTTGATTATCCTAAGTCCTTTTGAATGAGCTTAATTTCTCAAATTTTCCTAACAAATATTTACATGCTATTTTATTTTAATGCAAAATTTCAGAAAAAATATTTTTCAACACGTATTTTTCTTAAT
This sequence comes from Torreya grandis, assembly GCA_037957365.1. Classification (NCBI taxonomy): domain Eukaryota; kingdom Viridiplantae; phylum Streptophyta; class Pinopsida; order Cupressales; family Taxaceae; genus Torreya; species Torreya grandis. Next base: position 544,750 of record JARHVA010003277.1, on the reverse strand, counting down.
ATAATGTATAACATTCTCAAATTTGGACATCATTTTTGTTATTACATATGTGAATTATCTTTGAGAAGTAAATTTTAATAATATTTGAGAAGAAAATATTAATAATACTTCATGGGTTTTAAGTCAAATAGTTGATACCAATTTATTATTTTAGTTCTATTAGTTCCATATTGATAACCAAACTCCATCATAAGCCAACTGATATCCTAATAATTTATAATGCTAAAATAATTTATGATATGAAGCGTAAGTGCAAATTTATGCAATTATTTTTTATGTTCCTACTAAGCTAATCTAAGTGTCATTTTATGGTGAGAGTTCATTTCATAAATATGACTACCATTTGATCAAAATATGATAGGAATTACTTTATATTTGATGTTAATTTTATTCTTAGACTTCCCAATAAAAATAAGAAATCAAGTATTTTTGGTAGATCCTATGGGAGGATGGGCTCAAGACTTGTCCCACAAGTTTATTCATATCAATCATGTTTTTTTTAAAGTTATCATATTATCCCCCTTACATGCATAAGGTGTATAGTTATTTACATTACCACATACAAAAAACCAATATTTTATTCAATAAAATAAAACCTCAAAAAAAACTAACAAAATAATTAAAATAAGTCAAGGGTAAAATGGCCAAAAAAGAGTGTCATTAATAAAATGAATAAAACTTAAAATTTTAAATAGGATCAATTCAAGTAATATATGGTTAAATAACCTTATCAAGTAAATTTAATAATAAAATAGTGTTGGTTTTAAAATCAATTTAAAAAAAAATTATAACATACATTGATAACAAAATTTCACATCACTCTGTACTATGTGGATTATTTATTCACCTAAAGGGAGAATGACATAAATCATTATTAGAAATATCATCCCCCATTTGCCTCCCAATCAATATTCACAAGGCTAAAACATAGAGTTCTTATCACAAGGATTAAATTTACACTACTTGATAGTTCCACATGGGTGTTGTAAGCATAAGGTACATCACAAGCATATTCACATTCACATAAATACATGTTAGCCACACAAAATAACTAATTTTTTTTTTCTTTATCACATACACCATGAACATGGGATAACATAGTTATTTCATATAGGATGAGCTTTTTCCAAAGGTTATATATAGATACATGATGGTACGATGGGTTAAACAATAGGTTTTACATACATATATACTAGGATAAAAACATATGAATATCTCATGTTACACTAGTTTGTGTTGGTTCAAAAAAAATTGGTATAAGGATATACAAGTGCATCACAATACAAAAATAGTAGGTACACTATAAATACACAAGGATCAAAGGTCATCTTGTCAACCCAAAATTTTAATACATGTATTTTATTTTTAACTTCAAATCATTGATCAATCATGAATCACTACTACGCTCAAAATGAATAATACCAAGCACGAATCCCTGTGTATAGTATTTCAATGCCTCAAAATTATCTCATGAATAATATATGTGTCATCTTTGTGTTTCTTATATATCTAATCAAACATGAACCACAAATTCTATAAAATTGAAGAGGAACCAAGCTAACATCCGTGTGCATAGTATCTTAGTAGAACAAAAGCATCATATTATTTCTTGAATAACATTCATCCCATCAAGGACCATTTTGAAAACAAAACGTATTTTTTATTTATTGTATAAGATAATAAACCTTTCATATTGATTTACCCAGAGTTCCTAGTGTTGAACCCCTAATTTGATATCAAAATTTCATGCCCAAAATTTGTATCCTAAAAACCAAATTAAAATATGATAATATTTTTCTAATAATTAATTTCATTATAATTGATTTCTCATTTTTGTTACCAATCAACCAACATCATAAAATGAAGTGTGATATACAAAATTAAATAAATGATTAATTAATTTAAACCACAAGAATACTTTCCATAATAATGGTATACAAATATTTCTAAGAGAGAATATAATTCAAAATTGGTTTCCAAAATTACCACACTGCATAAGGGTTTATTTTATCATCATATTATTATTAAATTTATTAAGGAGAAACAACTAACAATAATATGAATAACTATGGTGTCCTAACACAAGGGTCTCTTTTATTTATATTTTATTTTTATTACTTTAAATTAATGAAGACAAGCAATCATTCTTCTATGGTTTGTATAGGCTACAAGGTACATTTAATATGGATAACACCTTATGGATTTCAATGGATAAGTCCCTAATACAGTAATAAAAAAACATCACCCCTTGGGAACACCTAATATAAAATAATTTTACCTTATTATATTCATGGCAAGGTAACAACCATCATCTTATAATAATCATAATAGAGATGTCAACAATATACAAAACATAGGTTAAACACAATAGTTTTATTGAATTATTATACTAGAGATCCAAAAAAAGATTCATGACCTAACATGAGGACTGGAGACAAAGTAACCATAACCCATCATATGACATAGGATCAAATTCCCCACATCTTGGGTAGCCTTCATATCCATTCCTCAAAATCTGGGTCAGATGTAATTATCCACTTAAACTTTTGAAGAGTCTCCCTCATGAGACATCATCACTAAAAGGGGGTTGGAAATCTAATCCAAAAAAGAAATGAATAACTATCATAACATAAATTATCTTCTATAAGCTCTAAATAAGAACACCCAAAACATATATTGCTACTATCAATAAATCCTAGTATAGGACACTTAAACATCCTAAGGTCATTTTGCTAATATAGAGGTGCTTTCCCACAAGAATACATACAGGTGTCAATAGAAATGATACATGGCCATATATTCCTTTATCCCTAAATGCTATGAAGTTTTAAATACTTTAATCTCTCACTGCTCATAAAATTTTCATCTTTCAAAAGTGTCTTCATCGATGATAAAGGTTAATAGATATAGTCATGTTTCCAAGTTCATTCAAATATGTAAACAACTTGAATCACCACCTAGATAAAAAAAATTATATCCACATATTCATCCGTATGCCCTACAAGGTTAACAAATAAGGGAGTACACTAAAATCCATGTCATTTACCAAAACCACCAATATGTTATGTTGATGCTCCTATGCATTACCAATAAACCAAGTCACAACAATCACCAAAAACCATATCCATTAACTCATAGGGCCTAAAAAACTAATTGTGCAATCATATAGGTGATTGTTGGCTTAACTTTTGGGGATGCCTTACACAAAGGGGTCTATGCCCTTCTAAAGGACCTGTCTAGCTACTAATTACCCTATAGGCACCCACATTTTAAAAATTTATAGCGACCAACCCATGATCCCAAAATTCACAAAACAAATTTCAACAAGTCACTAAAATTATAAATTTCATATAGAACTAATATGGATACTTTTTCCTCATTTTACATGTATAAAAATTGCACAAAGTTTAAGCAAAATATAAAGGGAATTAGGGCAAGTTCAGTAGTTTTTATTAAAAAAAATCATAAAAATTAAACTGTAAATCAAAAAATTAAACTATGAAAGGTAATTTAATTCAAATAAACCTAATTTTTATTTTTTTTAAATGGATAAAATTAGAAATTTAATGATTCTATAAAAATTGTTTAAATAAAACAAGCCTCTATTGGGCTTACAAATTACATGCAAGGTGAGTAGTATGAAGTAAACTTTTAATAATTTTTTTTAACTATCATGGAAAATATAAAATTTCATTGATCATACCAAATTTTCAACTTAAATTTCATAGCATAAAAATGTTCTTTCAATACATTTTCCCTCTCTTATTTCAAGTAGTACTTTAATGAAATAATAATGTGTGAAAGTTCATAATATTTACATCAATTTTATTTTATTATCTTTCACATGGGTAAAAAATTAAATATTACATACAAAGGATTTAAATCACAATAAACATTTTCATAAATATTTATATTTACAAAATCATGAAATGAAATATAGTCTACAAGCAAGCTCCCAAGTGCACCCACAAGGCCAATCTAAGGAAGGGATCACCTCACGTCATTTTTCCATCATTAGGTGACTACCTTATACACATTGAACCTATGACTTCCATATCTAATCATAAATTGCACCAATGGTTCAAGGTAAGGTAATATAATCAAAGAAAGAGGTTTTAAATAGCAATGTAGTAAGCTTAAATATATTATACAACTAAGAGTCTTCACTAAACACTTCCTTACAACAACATACTTCCACATTCACCCCAAACCAAAACTCACATAGTATAAATACAAAAATACTCATATAAAAATGTAAAATACACACATAGCAGCCACAAACAATTTCAATACTTATCAAGACTCCAAACTCACCCATGGTGGATGAGAATTTCCTCTCTCCATACTATGGGGTAGAATAAAGAGAAATTTGGAGTGTTTCACTTTCCTAAACCCTTCTCCTTTTCCATGGGAGGACCTTAGAAACATAAAGGTTTCCCTTTGCCCAAACCCCATACATTAGATCTTTGTATGAGGAATTATAACTTATTTCCCTTACCCAAACCCTATTCATGAAGGCACATACCATATATACAATCTAATCCCATTTGGGTAGCATAAGGATATAATTAAAATCACCAAATGGGTTGTAAAAATAGACAACAAACATAGAGATATTATTCATATTCAAGCCAAAATATGCAACAACAAAAAATCATGGTGGCCATAGACTTAAACATGGAAAATAATAAGAAGAAAGAGTAATCTAAGTGGCCATACATCATATTAAAAGTATAAAACAAAAAATAAAGAAATATTTCTCTTTAAACGATACATGAAAACTAAATCAGTGACATGGAATCCTACCTTAGCTCCACTACTCGAGTCTACACAATTAGGATATTTAACAAGTGTTTTAAGTAAGCTAACTTATTCCCAAACCAAGTTTTCCTCCTCTTTCTCTAAGCTCCTCCTTTCCTTATTAAATCTCTCCTCAATTCTCTAATTTCAAAATGAATCAAAATTTTATTCAAATGAAGGTTTTCATTTCTCTTATAGATAAAACACTCAAACCCAATGGCTAATGGGGAGGTAACACTAGTCCTCTCCCATTCCTTGTCTCTTCTCAAAAAAGTCTTCTCTAATCATCAACTCACCTTACACACCCATGTGGGAAATACCCTTTAATGTTATCTCTTTCCCATTCCATAAATGGTCATATGGGTTGTCCTATTACTAGTTCAACACCCTAAAAATTTTTCAACCCATCCTTTGTGAAACAAGGTCTTAAATACACTTAAAACCACCTCTTTAACACTTTTTATTAAGTTTATATCATCTATCTAAATTCTCATTCACGTTTGTGGTTAAGGGGCCACTTAAGTGGTTTACACATTTATACTTATGATTTAATTCAAAGTTAAGGTGGCTCATAAGGTATTTTGAAAAGGTAATGAATAGTGCCAAGGGGGTGTGAATAGTGCTAAGAGGGTCAAAAATCAAGACAATATTAAAATATAATACTATGATTATATTTTAATTTAAATGAGTCATGAAGCCACTATGCAACTAATACCAATGGTGCACTTATAATTGGCATAGTCGTAGCTCTCATTTAGCCTTCCTTGTCACCTGAACATCATTTCACCCATAAAATTTCAATACTCTAGTTTATCAAAGCTACTAAATTTAAACATCTCAAATAATTTATAACAATACCAAATGTATACATAAAAAATTCCATAGCACATCTTAATAATCCACATGAGGTAATATCAACATGATAACATCCATATATCCATAATCTCAAATCATATGATAAGGAAGAATTACCTTAACTAATATGATAATGTAATATGCATCTCAGTAATAAAAGTGAAATCATCCATAACCAACATCTAAATATTACTCATGTAATCCACTAATAATATCAATAACATAAAATCCATTGTCTTAGGAATAATGTAATAATAAGCATCTCATGTCTCAAATAATGTAAAGAACACATCACACCAATACATAAATAATAACAAAAAGCCAACAAAATTACCACTATGAAAATTGGGCCCTCACACATGAACCAAGATAAATATGTACTTCTTGGATACTTGCATAGTGTGGCACTATCTACTAGGGTGTGGAATTGTCCTGCATGTATACAATATTATGTGATAGATATGACTATTATGTATGCATTTAATAATGGCTCTTATGTATGTATTTAAATGTATTTAATCACACATGAATGACCATTTAATCCTTCTCTTTTCTTAAAACCCTAGATATATGATATATGACTAATGTAAAATAGGGACAATGGGTGAAAAGGAAGTTTTGAGATTACCTTATCCAAACTCTATGCCCAAGCATTGCCTACATATCCAATATCTAAAGAAGGAAGTTAAACCAAATATATTTCTCCCACCTAGCTCAATGTGTATAATGCTATGTAATACTAGCATGTAGTGAAATCTTGTGTATATATTTCAACACTTTATAGCCTATGATTTAACCTTGTAGTGGTATTTAGACTTATTTCAGGGCTTTCTCCTTTGAGGGGTTCAAGATTTGGAAAATTTACCTGATAACTCTTCTTAATGTAAAAATTATTTTTCATTGATATATATATATATATATATATATATATATATATATATATATATATACATATATATATATACATATATATATATATATATATATATATACATATATATATATACATATATATATATATATATATATACATATATATATATATACATATATATATATATATACATATATATATATAAGTGCTAAATTTTAACAAGTGCATGCTTGATAATTTTGTATAGCTAAATCTATAGGTAATTTCCTTTAAGATGACATGCAAAATTTACATCCATATGAACAATTTTAATTTGGGAAAATAGCCATTAAAGTTCATGTAAATAGGTTTGGCCTAAGTAGACATATATGCAATGTGACACTATCAAAGGAAGTATAGACCTATCTAGAGAATAAGAACAAAAATTTGTGATTAAGATATAGTCTGAGAATGACGTTAAGTTGTTTAATAAATACTAGGGAAATTTTATATAACAATAACGATAATTATAGAATGTAGAGACCATATATGGATTCATGGCCAAATATGAATGTTAAAAATATTCATGTATATGTACATAAGTCAAATATGTTAAATATTGGTTAAAGTTGACATTTTCAAGTGTCCAATAATAAATATGAGTGTATGCATGCATATGATAGAGGATTTCCTATATATCATATATGGATTCATGGCCAAAGATTAATGTTAAAAAGATTAATGTAAATGTACATAAGTCAAATATGTTAAATATTGGTTAAAGTTGACATTTTCAAGTATCCAATAATAAATATGAGTGTATGCATGCATATGATAGAGGATTTCCCATATATTTGATAGAAGATCCTATAAAAACACATGGTGACAAAAGGTGAAGGAGACATCTAAGACACACACCATAACGGTAATTGGGTAGTAAAATATGTTTCACAAAAGGGAGTTGTGTTCCAGAAGGTGAAAATTAAAAAAATAGTGGGGATGGATACACTGGAAATGAAGATTTTTGTTCAACAAAAAGATATGATGCACAAAATAGGAGTAGTGTTACTGGACTACTCAGATACATCAATGGATATGAGGTTGATGATTGCTTACAAAGGATATTATGAATATTAATCAGGAATAATTTCATAGAAAAAATAATATAAATGTTAATATAAAGGAGCATCATCAATAAAGGAGTACCTACAACAAGGAAATAATGGAGATCATGGAAATTGTATCCATGTTAAAAAAATATGGTATGTTTTCATTGTTCAAGGATTGGTTGGGGACAATAATGGGGGATGCACACACCCAAGTCCTTGAAAATATGAAGTAATTTCATGCTAATTATAATGTTTATTATTAAAAACATCTAACTCTTAATACTTATATGAATGACTAGGATTTTTACAATATCTTGACTAATATAAGCATAGAAATAAAAATTCTAACACAAGACACATGGAAAATGATGGGAAACCCTAGGCTATCACTTTAGGCCAATGTTTTATATATGGAATAAAAATAAAGTGTGATACCATTGGGATTATTTATGAATTCAAAGGTGAACATAATGGTAGTATGGTTTAAGCTAATTTTGAGGTGATTCTTTTGGCAAAGGAAAACCATAACCTGACTTTACCATTAAGTTTGTAATGTTATGAACAAAGGAAGATATGTGCTTCAAAAATTTATATATGATTTTTTAAATTTTAGTATAAATGGTGTAATACATTTATATTCCAATCATGGGCCATTCTATGTGGATACTTTGGATGTGGAAGATAAGATAAATCACATCTATAACATTAATGTCCAAGGTAAAGAGTACTTAAACACAAGGGATGATGAGGTAATAAGTTATAAGAGTGAAAATTAATTTTTGATACAATGAATAATGTGTTCAAAATATGGATGCATGAATATTATGAAGTGACTAGAAGAACATGTGCCCGTGTGAAATTTTTGGTAGTAAGCCCTATCATGAGTGGATTGTTCATAAGTAGGCCAAAGAAGACTTGACCAAGTGTGGTTAAGAAGATGACTAAAAATTGGTTACATATTTAAATCAAACACATAAGAGTGTTTTGAAACTAATCAAGGTAATATTGAGGAAACTAATCCAATATGATGGTATAACTTGTGAAAATACATATGTATGAGACCTAAAAGCACATCTTCCCAAGGAAGTAGATCAAGTTTCATCATTTTTATACACATTTTAGAGTACTCATTTTGTGATGGTGGGAAATTCACTAACCTTATTTTCCAATCTAGATGACATACAATGGATATTTATGTGTATGGTTTGGGTGTATAAGAGAAAAACTCTTGATGCCACTATTCTCAAGGAAGACTAACTCTACAGATAACTTGAATATGTGAGAAATAATGGAAAATTCAAGAATAACTTCCTCCACAATTCTTGTGGGTACATGCATTATTTTACACATTCAATTCATGGTCATGGGCATGTTACATAGTGAGGGAGACTATGGACTAAAATAAGGTCAATTATTATTTCAAAGACATTTGCATGTTTGGGTTAGAGGATTAAAATTTTAATGCATCATTTAAATTCATGCCTACCATGGTGTTTAAAAGTGATCCACAAATGGAGGATAGGTTCTCGAAAATTAACCTTGAAGAATATATGGAATACGATAATTTTAAAAGAGGGAGAGTGCTCAAATAGAAATCAAGAAAAAATGTAAGCTACACAAAGTAATAGGAAGATGTTTGGGTTAAAAAAATGAGTCCTGATAAATTTTTCTACAAGGTTATGAGAGGAAAAGGAGTAGAAGAGGAAGTAGATCATATGAATGTGTATACTACCACTAGGTAAATATTATTCAGAGGTGTGCATAAAGATAAGGAAAAGTGTTAGTACCATCCATTGTGCATGAAGGAAAAATATGTGGTAATAAAATTTGAGCTTAAAATGGATAAAATATGAGATTATTAGATATATGTGATGTTTGCATGCATCTTATAACTCATCATGGAGTTTAAATAATTTCTCCCATAAAAGTACAATGAGATTTAAGGATTACATGAGACATTAGAAAATATGGCCATCAATTTGTGTGAAGGAATGAAACCTATAAATAAAAGGCTATATAGGATGAATTTGAATTTTCAAGCAAAGGTGAAGGAAGATATAGATAAGATGATCAAATATAACATGATCTATCCAATGGAAGATTTTAACTTGGTGAGTCCTATGATGATAATAATTAAGAATGATGTAAGGATCAAGGTGTGTGTGGATTAAAATGTGTTGAATTTTGTATGTGTAAAGATATGTTCTAAACACCATTCAAATAGGAAGTATTGGATGGATTAGTTGGTTATGAAAACTACACCTTCACAAGTGTTTTTTTTGGGTACAACCAAGTATAAATCAATGATGAAGATAAGTTTATAGCCACTTTTTATACAGAGTGGGGTTCATTCACATACAATTTGTGTCCATTTGGATTAAAAAATATGTCAATTATGTTCTTTCACATTTTTTTTTAAAAAAACAAGGACTTCATATATAAGTTATTATAGGTGTATCTATATGATTGGACTATGTATGGATCAGTTAAGAATCACTACACTGATTTAAGCAAGATATTTTAGAGCTATAGATAACTTGAAATATTATTAAAATGGAATAAACTCACATTTGTGGTGTCATATACAAGGAATAATCATTTCATGTCATCTAAAAAGAAGTAATGTTAGTTAACCCTATGAAGGTAGTGGTGATAATGTAATTATAAGCACTATGGACACATAAATAGTTTTACACATTCTTGGGACATTATTAATACTAAAATAATTTTATCCATATTTATGTTTATATTTCATGGTCATAATAGGAGTTTCTAAAGAAATATAGTTTGTTTAAGTGGAAATAAACATAACATTTTAAGTGTTGAAGAGGAAATTGGCCACCACAATTGTTAGAGTGGAATATTCTACTTCATGTGCTTGATGATGCATCCATAAATATAGTGGGAAATACACTTTTTAATCCTAGTGAAGGGAATATTTATCATCTTATTTTAGTTTTAATTATGAATCAAACCAAGACTAATAGAAAATATAGAACAACGAAACATGATTCACTCATAATGATTTATGTATTGTATAATTTTAGGAAGTATCTTCTTGCTACTTCATTATTTATTTTTACAAATCATAAGGCACTTAAGTATCTCATGAACAAACTAGTGTTACATTGATATATTTGGCAATGGATAGTGTTATTATAATTGTTTCAATTTTAAGTGGTGGTAAAACCTAGAAGAATAAATGTAGGAATAGACCATCTATCATGTATCAAGATAGGTGAGGATATGCAACCTATTAAGGATGAAATTCCAAATGCATAGCTATATAAAGTGCATAAAGTTCATAAAGAGATTATGTAAATAACCACATTATAAACTTTAAAATTATCCCCATGTGACTAGATGGAAAATTAAAAAATGCAGTTGGCAATTAGGGTTGCAGTATATCAACTAATTTAGAGAATTATAAAAAATAAGGAGATAAAAAGTGTTACATAGTGTTTGATAATGAACATACAAATATGTTCTATGAATTCCATGAGCCCATTACCTAGGTAAACTACATAGGAGAGGAAATTACACACTATTTTGTTGGTTGGGTATTGATGGATGACTTTATTAAAATATACAAAGGAAGATGTGCATAAATTTGATATCTTTAAAAGGGTGGGTAATCCTAATAGACATGATGAGATGCCATTAATATCAATTACTAAAAAAGATCCATTTGATAGATGTGTATTTTAAATTTTTTGGGTATAATAAACTCTATTGCATGAAATAGTGGTCCACATTCTATCATAATGACTACCAACTACTTAACAATATGGGTTGATGTTGTACCTACACAGGATTGTGTAATAGCAATTACATATTGATTAGTATGGGAGAATATAATAATAAGGTATGGGTGTCATTTAAGTCTATTTAACCCTAAAATTATTCTAAATTTTGGGTTATTTAGACATTTTTGATGAACTTACCTAGATGTTCGCACAGAATAATTATATATCACACAGAATAAGCAAAGAGAGAGATCACACAATAATAATTAACATTAGAGTAGAATACTAGATAATATAGTAGAGCAACTTTGAGGGGGAAACCAACATAACAATGCAATAAGAACATAATACTTGATATCATGATCGAAGACTAACCACTACTTCCTATATATATTTTACTTATCCATGGTTATTCTATAGGCCAACCTAACCAAGAACATAAATAAATGTAACAAGAATATAAAAAAGGTATGTAATCCATAAGTCATCCATGAATATTTATATACACATCAAAGGTTACGGGTGTAGCATGCCCCTCCCCTTAAAAACAACATTATCCTCAACATTGAATCAACTTTAGATGTTACTGCACAAAGGATGCATCCTCCTAGGTGGTATCTTCACATGGTAGATTCTTCCATTTGATTAGGTACTCTTTAATCACTCTAGACCATAGTTTTTTAGTGCACATTTAAAGGATCACCTCAAGATCAAGAATAACTCTCCCTTCCTCATCTAATTCTAGTAACTTAATTTGAGTAGAAACTCTATGTCTAATGACTTTATTTAGGCATGATACATGAAATACTGGATGCATGTGAGTGGATGAAGGAAATTCTAACTTATAGGCCATGCTACCAAATTTTTTCAAGATCTAATAAGACCTATAATACTTAGGGTACAATTCTTTATCCTTTTTATATTACTTCAAGGACATATGTTTATATGGCTTCAAGTGAATAAAGACCCAATCACCAATGTCAAAATATTCTCACTCCTATGTTGATTTACTTATTGCTTCATACAATTTTGGGCCATGGCTAAATTTTCATGCAAACTTGCAAGGACCTCCTTTTGATAGTGAATATGTTCCTTAATTTCACAAACCTTAGGATGGACCTTAAACATTGAAGTGATGGATGGAGGGTTGTATCCATACAAGGCCAAAAAGGGAGACATTTTGGAAGAACTATGAATAGAAGTATTATACCACCATTTAGCAAGTGGCAACCAATGAACCCATTTATCCTATTTATCAAAAATAAAACAACGGATATATCCTTATATACATTTGTTGAATACTTTACTTTGTCCATTTGATTGAGGATGATAAGATGAGATATGAGCCAACTTGGTGCCCAAACATGCAAATAATTCAGTCTAAAAATTACTAGTGAAAATGGGATCTCTATCATTGATAATGATCTTAAGATTACTATGTAGTTTCTAAACTATATTGAGAAAAGTAGAAGTTAATGTACTAGAAACAAAGGGTTGTGATAAAGAAAAAAAATGAGCATACTTACTGAGACGATCCAAAAAAACCATGATAACATTTTGACCATTAAACGGTAATCTTGTAATGAAATCCATAGACACCTATTCCCAATATTGGCTAGGGATGGATAGAAGTTGTAAAATACCTGGGGTTTTGATGGTTTAACCTTTATTTTATTGACATATCATACATTAAACCACATATTTCTATACATCCCCCTTGAGTCCTTCCCAAAAAAAACCCTTCTTGATTCTATGATAGGTTTATCAAAAATATTGAATGAACCCCAAATGGAGTTACATGAAGTTCTTGAAGGATTTTTTCTTTGGTAAGACAATTATTACATATGTATAATCTATCTTTATACCATAATGCATTACCCTTGTATGTGAATTTTTCAAGTCCATGTAAACCTTGATGAAGATTCTGAATCAAATCATGGGTAGCACTATCATTTTTCATTATGATCTTGCTTCCTCTAGACAATCTACCTTCCAAATGGTCATGGCACATAGCAATACCTCAACTGATTCATCCTTCCTAAATAGTGCATCTGCCACCACATTTTCCTTGCCTTTCTTGTAGACTAGTTCAAAATCATAGCCCAACATCTTAGTTACCCATTTCCATTGTTATTCTAATGGTAACCATTGTTAAAAAAATATTTGAGACCATCATGATTAGTCTTTACTTGAAAGTGATGACCCATCAAATAAGGTTTACATTGTTTGAATACATGCAGAATGGCCATCATTTCCTTCTCATATATGGGCTTGAGCCAATTTTTACCCTTTAGTTAGCAACTTTTAAATACAAGTGGTATGCCTTCTTGCATGAGCATAGAACCCATACCATATCTAGATGTATCACATTCAACCATAAAAGTCTTAGAAAAATCAAGAGTGGCTAACACTAGAGTGGTATACATAGCCAGTTTTAATTGTTCAAATACCTCGGTATCTATATCAATCCACTAGAAGGAGTCTTTCTTTAACAAAGAGGTGAGTGGGGCTGCAATACTACCATAATTTTTGATAAAACTATGATAGTAACCAATTATCCCCAAAAATCCCCTTAGTTGCTTAAGTGTCTTAGGAACCAGTTAGTCCACCATTGCTTGTATTTTTTTAGGATCCACTTTCACTCCTTCATGTGAAACCATATGACCCAAATACTCAACCTCATGAGCTCAAAAAGTACATTTGGAAGGTTTAGCATAAAATTGATATTGTTCCAAAATTGAGAGTACCTATTTCACATGTTGTAAATGGTATTCCTAATTTTTTCTATAAATAAGGATATCATCAAAAAATACTAGAACAAATTTCCTCAAAAATATCTAACTTGGTAAAATAAAGAGCACCATTCAATTCATCTAGAAAATCATTAATGACAAGAATAAGAAACTTATCTTTGATAGTGTACTTGTTGAGCTCTTTGAAGTCAAGGCAAATCCTCCAAGTGTCATATTTCTTTCTCACCATGACAACTGGTGAAGAATATTCACTTTGGCTATGGTGAATGATTCTTTCATGTAACATCTCCCATACCATATTTTCAATTTCACTTTTATGGGCATAGGGATACCTGTATAGCCTAATGTTGGGTGGTGTACTACTAGGAATAAGTTTTATGGAATGATCATGCATGTGGTTGGGTGGAAGTCCTTTTGACATGTCACTAAAAACAACAAAAAGGGTGTCAATCACTTTTTGTAAATCAAGAGGTGTAGATGGTTGAGTTGGCTGGACTTTAATGGAAAATAAGCAAGCCACAAATCCTTCAACACCCTTTCAGAGAATCTTGGTCATTTTATGGGAGCTAACAGGTTATGGAGATTCAGCCCTTAATCCTCTTAGCTCAAATGTCCTTCCCTCATAATGAAAATGCATTATTAATTATTGTAAATTCATCTCAATAATTCCTAAAGTGGTGAGCCATTGTACTCATAGAACAATGTCAAATCCACCCATATAAATATAAAACATAAGAGAATCTAACATGTAGTCTCCCATGGTTAACTTAATACTATGTCATTTTTCTAAATAGTTGATAGTACCACCATCTTCAATCATGACCTAAAATTTTGGAGTGGGATAAATGAAATAGTTCAAATGAGTAGCTAATTTACTATTGATAAAGTTATGTGTGCTCCCAGAATTAATTAATATAGTGACCTTTTATTTCTTAAGGAAACCCACCACCTTAAGAGTTTGGGGAGTAATAATACCTAAAAGGGCATGATAGTAAATAGTAAGTTGAGAGTCTTCAGACTCCTCCTCAAGTCCTTTTGTATCCTCACCAATTGCCTCATCATTTGCATCCTAATTACTACCTTTAATATAAAATAGCTTCTTTTCAGCATAGTGATGTCCTTTGCTCTATTTTTTGTTCCACCCATAACACAACCCTTTAGCTCACTTCTCAATTTACTAAGGTGTCAATCTGGTGGGTTTAGGAAATGATGGTGCTGGAAAGGTGTGATCACATCCAGTAGTGAAAGTTTTCCATTTGACCATCTCTTTTTATTTTTCCATGCATGCCCTTCAGATAGATTCTAATACAGATGATGGATTAAACATCCTAAACTCTAATTAGATTTTATATTTAAGTCCACATATAAAAAGACTAGTCAAATTTGCCTTAGTGATGTCTTCCCCTTGTAAGGAGAGATTCTAAAATTGATGAATATAATCTCGTATAGTTAATATTTGATGCAATTTCATTAACTAGTTGAATTAGTTCTTAGAGACATTAATTTGATAATGAGCCAACAACTCATCAATTAAAATAGACCATGTAATAGGAGCACCATTATTTTTATTTTGAGCACATAACTAGCGATATCAAATAAATTGCTCAGGTTCCAGATACAGAGATGCCATATCACCTTTTGAGAAATAGGAGTTTGGTGTAAATCAAATAAATTCTCAATTTGGGTAATCCAAGTGAGAGGATATTTATAATCAAACTTATGCATGTCCACTTCTAGAAACATTGATTTCACACCAAGATTGGAGTTATTAGTGTTGAGAGGAGGAGGACCCAAATGATGAAGTGGAGGGTTGTTTGACTATAACTAAGATGAAATGGCAACTAATTATGTAGTGATCTAATGCAATTCAGTGTGTACCCCATTAATCTCTTTGTGCATCCATAAAACATTAGTTTTAACTACAACAAAGTCATCCTACCACACCAAGCCCTTTATGTCAACCTAAAGTTGAGAAATCATTAGATCTAAAGTTATAAATTTGATATCATCCCTAGGAGTCTTAGGAGTTTCTTTCCCCCTTTTTTCCCCTGAGTAGTAAGACCCACCATTAATAAACCCTAGGAGGGTTTTTACCCTAAAAAAAGTGTACCAAGATATGGTACCATTATCATTACCTCATCAATATGAATCCAATGACTACTTTTGTGCACTAGGGTGAAAAATTTTATCACCAAAAAATTGTATCAACAAAATAGACCATTGCAATCATCTTGTTGAGACAAATCTAATGATTACAAATGTGCAAAGGGAAATTTTTTTCCAAACTCTTTATAAATATATATATATATATATATATATATATATATATATATATATATATATATATATATATATATATATATATATATTAAAAGTTTTTTAAATAATGCTGTGATGATAGAAAAAATTAATTCTTCTCATAGTGCAAGTTATGTTTTTTCCCTCCTTTTGCTCATAGAGGTCATGTCGTGTCAGTTCTAAAAAAAATGTTGTAGGAAACTTGCCAAAATCAAAGCTCTAATACCACTTGTAATTAAATTACTTATATGTTTTCATAGAATAATTGTATATCTCATAAAATAATCAAATATGAGAGATCACACAAGAATAATTGACAATAGAGTAGAATACTAGATATCGTAGAGTCACTTTGAGGAGGAAACCTCCACAATAATGAAATAAGAGCATAATACTTGATATCATGATCAAATACTAACCACTACCTCTTATATATAGTCTAGTTAACCATGGTTATTCTATAGGATGACCTAACTAAGAACATAGAGAAATGTAACAAGAATATAAAAGATGTATGTAAGCCACAAGTCGGCCACACATAACCCTAGACACGCCAAAGTTTAATGGTGTATCATAAATGAATAATCACAAAGGGTGATAATCAAATATACAACATGCCAATTGGGTGCTAAACTTAGATATAACATATGATGAATTTATTATGTCGATTTATGCTAAAAATAGTAAGTATAACTATGATAAATATGGAAATTACAAAGAAGTAATGTACTTAGCTTGTTTAAATGCTAATGTAGTTTTAGATCTAGAATAGGTAGGAAGTAGACTAGAAGATGATCCTAGAATAGTCATTAGATTCTGAATTAAGTGCTTCGAGATCCACAAACACTATTGTCAGTGATGGATAGTTGTGTCGATGCTACTATCTAAACTTGACACAAGTGTCCTATATATAATATATTTTGGAAAAGGTGTGATCACCTAGAGGTTTTTGGGTTTGTCTTCACCTTCACTCTTATACATTCAGATGTGGGTCATAGATTGTCACTCCTCATGAATTTGTAAAACCTTAGTTATTCATCTTCATGGTAAACTTGAGGGGAAATGGGTTAATGGGTACATGATGTCAAGCTGACCCAAAAGACCACTCTATTAATGACCACTACTTATATAGCCAATACTCTGAAGAGGGACTCAGACTGATGTAGTTATCCCTTACATGTTAGATTATGTGTGAATCATGCAATATGTGATAATCAAGTACAAAAATAACCTAACTTATAACTTTGAAAATATATTTCTTGGGTTGATCCTTTAGTACTTCAAACTTGTAGATGTGGTCCTTATGATTTATATGGAAAAAGGATAAAATAGGGAAGCTTTGCTCAATTAAATGCTTTGTATAATGTTTTTGATAAATTGTCTAAGTCTATGTTAGGTGAGTAATGAATGAAGGTTGATATTATATTTATACCAATCCCTTTTGAGAATTAAATAACATTTAATAACTTATGTTTACCATTAGGATACATTTCATTTATAGATTTAATGACTTTAAGGCACTTAACACTTGCATCAGAGTAGGACACTTGCATTGATGTAGGTGTCTATCTTGAATGCTAGTGTTTAGAAAACAAGAAATTAGTCATAGACTCATAACTTATAGAGGTTGAAGATAAGCAATTTTTAAGAATTATTTTAAATATATAAGGTTTGGTTCATCAACATAAGATTGGTCAGACTAAGAGATAGGCCAAAGGGCACAAGATAGAGCAGATGCAAGAATTTTGAAAATAGTAAAGGTTTAGAACTGAGAGGAACAACTAAGACATGATTTTTCTAAGTGTACAAGATTGAGGTGCTATATAATCCATAAAATAGTGTATATATTCCCCCCCTCCAATCTATTAATAAAATTGTTATTTTAAAGGAAAGTAATGCATACCTGGGTGTGTCTAACACACCTTGACTTTTATTAAGTCCAACTTAAGTGTTTTTATAGTGACTAACCTAAAACCAAGAGAATTTTATAGTATATAATCAGTGCATATTATCTTGAATTAAAATTATTTAAAATATTTAGATTAGAAGAGTAATGTTTAGGAGTACACATGTGTATCGATGTCACCATATTGCGTATAGATAATTTTGTTTGAAAATATATATCATTGTAAATCTATGAAACTGATATTAGGAAAAATATATATGAAACTATAAAGTGCATATATCTAATGATATAGAGAGAGATAAATATTTAAAGTAACATGCCCCAATCTTGGAAAAAAAGTGAGTTTCCACCTGATAGTTGATATTATCTCAATCATGCAACCAAATGATACTTATAGCTTGTCAAGGATGGATGATACAATAAATTATAACCTAAAATTTTGGTAATATTGAGTTATTTAATCACCTCAACCATACCAAAATCAAACCAACTATTTTAGTAGATTGGCTTAATACAGTGCATAATACTCCATCTTGGGAATTAGTGCGTAAAATTCCATGATATGGTAATAGTCCATAGAAGATTTTTGAAATATGAAACTTATTTATAGTTTTCAATATTATGTACATATTACATAACATATGCACTTATATAATTCTACCATAACTATGAATCTGAATTATATAACTATGTGCTTTGGCTAATTTGGAAATTGTGTAAGTGTGGAGAGCATGCTTACAAAGCATGCCCCTATTATATATAGAGAAAATATGAAAACTAAAATAAGTACCAATGTAGAGAACATATTTCCAAAACATGCCCCCCACTATAATATGGAGATGTTGAATACTGAATAAATGTGGAGAACATGTTTCCAAACCATGCCCCCATTAAATCTAAAAATTGTGAATCTATGGGATCTATGTCTTATGACATGCCCCCACTAAATCTAAAAACTAATATAAGTATCACATACTGAATAAGTGTGGACAACATGCTTCCAAAGTATTCCCCACTAAATTTGAAACTATGCCAAATGTGAAGAATATGTCTCTATGCCATGCCCCCCTTTGAGGTGAGGGAAGAATAGAAACCATTAATTACCTCATCCCAAAAATATAAGACAACTACATAATTTATTAATGTAACCATCTACAGTATAGAAGTAACATGTCTAGGTAGATATAGAATTGAAGCACATAGGCTAATGTGATCACATGCAGTCCTAATATGCATGATAATGATCATGACAATGTATAGATAGTAAAAGTATAATATCAATAATAAAATCAAGCACACACACACAAGAGCACTTGAAAACAAGTCAAAAGATAATGACCCAAAGAGACCACAAATAAGAGGCATGTTCAAATGTCACACAATCAAAGGGACATGACTTATTAAAATGTCCACAAAATAAAATATGACATATTCAAATGTCCATACAACAAATAATGACATATTCAAATTTTAAAGAAAGCATACATAGGCCCAGGGGCTAAAAAAAAGGAGCATATTCAAATTCTTGAATAAGCAAGACAATAACAAGGAAAGGAACTCAAGGAAGTGCATAAAGGCAAGCATAAACAACCAACATAATAGTATCCCATGGAAAAAATGTGTTAGCAAAAAATTTCAAGTGCATAGCATATCAAGTACCCTATGTAAGATATAATCATGGATAAATAAATGTGTAAGTACATATATGAGCTCAAAACATGATAATATAGAGTGACCATATAATTATATAACCTTTGAGTATCATGATCATAGAGATGGATGTCCCCAATGTTCATATGACATGAGTAGAGGAAAGGCCCAACATCTGAAATAGGGTTAGATCATGTATATGTGTATGTATGTATCACATTCAAGTCAAAGCATGACACACATGTGTATGTAAGAGTAAGTGATACTATATTCATTAACATGTAACTAACACATATATGATAAGGAGATGATAGAATATGTTTTTTTTTAAGTGTTTTTGAATTTTTGAAAAAAATATAGGTATTTTTAGAATGTGAAAGGGAAAGGCTATCCTATGATCGCATACAAAATGTAATCATATATATATATACACTATGAACCTATGTAATAATCTGATGATTTTGTTGTGAAGCATGCATAGGTGAAATATCCATCACTATAGTATTTATGATTCTTTGTGTATGTAAAATAGGATTATGTGGTCTTAGATAAATAGTAGAGGTAATAAGAGTAGGGGTTCATGGAACCCATTATTGAGTGCTTTATGGTTTATTTAGAATATAAGTAATAGGAACATGTGTAGGTGATTTGGATATCTGAACATGATGCATAGTAGATGAGGATTATGTGGAATCCACTATATGTCTCTAATGTCATGGTCTCTCAAGTATTGGATACCTAGTAACTAGGATTGCATGTTGCTTACACTTTTATCATGAATTAACCTTAGTAGGCTTGGTAATTAACTTTATAGGTATAAGTTTCTCTTGTTCAAGAGGATGTTCATATGGAATTTTATAAAATGTAATTACCCAATTGGCATGAATGTATTTAACACACCTATACACTATAGAAGGTACTACTTGAAGTGTATGGAGCCAAGGTCTTCCTAATAGCATATCAAATATTCTTATGGAAGGTATGATTAAAAAGGTAGTAACCACATATACGAGACCAACTAGTAAAGGTAGGTCAATCTATCCAAGAACCTTCTGGGAGGTCCCATCAAATGCTCTAATTGATCTAGTTGATGGATGTAAATCATGATGAGTATAACCTAGATTCAAAGTAATGTCATGGTGCAAACATTCTTTCTGGAACCATTATCAATCATAGCATTATATATAAGGTGTTTATCAAGGTATAATAAAATGAGCAAAGAATGAAGATCAAAATCATTATCCTTAATCTCAGTATCATCAAAATAAATAGAGGTCTTTGAATGATAAGATATGCATGTCACATGTAAGTACCAATATTCCCATCTAATGGGTGCCCATAATGTGATTGAGGAGGATGTGCATTATATGTCATTTTCACTTCCAATTCCTTATTAGAATGGTCTTATAAAGGATTGTTAAATATTTTCTATGTTTTTTGATCTCCAGGTTGTAAACATGATTCCTTTAGAGGATCATCAAATGTAATATTTTGATTATCAATAAGGTATTGAATCTTATGCTTTAAGGTAAAACATTTGTTCATAGAATATCCTAGTCTCTAGTGATAATCAAAATCATATCCTTTGGGTAGAGGTTTATTTATATCAACCTTTATAGGATGATGGAGAAATATAAGCTGACACTCTATTATCCATAGGAGTAATGAAGTGTGAGACTTAGGTAAATGTAAAAATTATCTCATTGGTTCATTAGATAAGACTAGTTGATTAGGTTGTTGTGATACTACATTAACTATAGTGGTTGTTTCCTTTTTAGGTTTAACCTTATAAATTGGTTTGATTGTAAAATTATTAGTGGATGTAGATGTGGCTAGTGTATTTTCTATATATTTGAGATTATTCAATGAAATAAGCTTCATTTCATGGTCCCATACAACATGGCATAAGTCATCAAAAGATTTGAACTTCTTAAAAATAATGGAATCATGTAAAGGATAAAGCAAATTTTGTTTGAATATGTCTTGCAACTCTTTATCTTCTATAGGATTGGTCATTTTATCCAACATTATCTTATATCTCGAGACCTCTTCATTGATAGGTTCATTTTTTCCTTTTTTAATTTTGTAAATTTGAGCATAGGAAACCTTTTCAAAAATATTAATGGAAAATTTTGTTAAAAACTTATTTTCAAAAGGATTGAATGCTTGTACATATTGGAGAGGTAAATCATAAAACCACCTCAAATCATAGTCCTTAAGGCTTCTTGGGAAAAAATTGGGAAAACAAATATAATTAGATGTATATTCAAGGTATGCCACATAAAAGGATCGAAGATTCTATTCATGATCACCTTTTTCATCATAAAAATGGAAATTTAGGTGTAAAAAAACTAGTTGGCAAAGGGCAAAAATTATCTCAAGTGCAAGAGGGTTATGCAACACATCTAGTGAATCAATAGCATGAGGAGATTTTAAAGTGTTTTTTTCAATGTTTGTAACCTTTCCTCCAAGATATTTATAACTTGAATGAGTGTTTGAACTACTTACCCATTGGAATTTAGATTAGTAGGTTGAGTAGTCACCAAAGGGGATGTAAACATGGTTTGAGTAGTAATAAGCATCAAAACTGGTATTTGAGTTGAAACATTTGTTAATTTCATAGTATATGTAGTAATAGTGTTTTGGTTTTCAATAAATAGAGGTTTAAACACATAACTTGTGCCCTCATTAGAAGTATTAAGTGGTAATGTGTTCAAGGGGAGGGATGTTTCAACTATACCTTTTGAACTTTTTTTTTCCAATATATTTTTGAGGATCTTGTTAAGATATTCAAGGTTTTGAAAAATATGCTCACAAAATAATGTAATTGCTTTCACTTAATCATGGTCTATTTTCTCATGTTCATTGATTTCATTAGGCTCATGGTTATCATCATTAGAATCTTCTTATATGATAACCTCATCAATGTGTTTTTCATTCTCAACATTTCTATCATCATGATCTATAGGATTATGTCCCTCAATGGTTTGACATATCTTAGATGGTGGGAGGGGAAGCTCAATGTGTTCAATAGACATAGCTCCCAATCTATGGATATGCCTAGGTTGAATGAAAAATAATATAAGTAAGAAATGAAAAAGTATAACAATCTAAAACCCTAGTTGATTGAAAATTCTAGGAATCGTAAATGTTTGCATTCATATGAATTAGGTTCACCAAATGTTTAACCCTAAAATTATTATACATTGGGGTTATCTAGACATTAAAGGGGATATAAAGATGAATAATCACAAGGGTGATAATCAGATCTATAGTGCACCAATTGGGTGATAAACTTAGATACAACATATGTTAAATTTATTATGATGAGTTATGTTAAAAATAATAAGTAAAACTATGCTAACTATGGAAATGATGAAGAAGTAATGTACTTAGCTTGTTCTAATGCTAATGTAGTTCCTGATCTAGAACATGTAGGAAGTAGACTAGAAGATGATTCTAGAATAGGCATTAGATTCTATATTGAGTGCATTTGGATTCATAGACACTAACATCAACCATAGATAGTTACATCGATGTTATCAATTGAATCTGAAGCAAGTGCCCTATATGAAATACCTATTGGAAAAGGATGTGACCACTTGAATGCTTTTTATTTTGTTTTCACCTTCATTCTAATGCATTAAAATGTAGTTCATAGACTGTTTCTCATGAACTTTTAAAACCCTAGTTATTCATCTTCATGGTGACCTTGGGGAAATGGGTTAGTGGGCACACGATGTCAAGCCAAACCCAAAGACCCCTCTATCAATGAACATTGCCTACGTATCCAATACTATGAAGAGGGATTCATATCGATGTAGTTCTCCCATACATTTTGTCTTGTATGTGAATCATGTAATATGTGATAATCAAGTATAATAATGACCTAGCTTGTAACTTGACAAATATATCTCTTGGATGTTCCTTTAGTAGTTCAAACCTGTATATGTGTTGTCCTTATGACTGATATGAAAATAGGATAAAATAAGGAATATTTTCTCAATTGAATGCTTGATAGAATGCTTTTGATAAGTTGCCTTGGTTTATTTTAAGTGAGGAATGAATGAGGGTTGATCTTGTATTGATATCAAACCCTTTGGAGAATTAAATCACATTAAATCACTTAGGCTGACCATTAGGATATGTTTCATTTGAAAATTGGATGACTTTAAGGCACTAGACACTTGTGTTAGAGAAGGACAATAGCATTAACATAGGTGTTTGTCCCAGATGTTAGTGTCCAAGGAATAATAAAGTAGGTACATACTCATAACTTGCAAAGGTGGAAGATAAGTAGGTTTTAAGCATTCTAAGAAAGATAGAAGTTCTGGGTCATCAACATAAGATTGGTCAGACTAAGAGATGGGCCAAAGGTCACAAGATAAATTATATGTGAAACTTCAAAAAATGGGAAAGGTCTTGAACTAATAGGAATAACCAAGGTCTGAGTTTTCCAAGTGTATAAGACTAAGGTGCTATATAATCCATAAAATAATGTCTGCAAAGTTTTATAAGTGACATAGGAACTCATTTTATTTTAAACATGTTGTTCATATTTTTATAATAATCTATGGTTGTATACCATAAGATAAAATAATATAATCTACAAGAAAATGGTGAAGTAGAGGCATTTAGCAAGACATTTGGAGTTTTACTTACTAAAATAAATGGTTTTGGGCATAAAAATTGGGATGACTAATTTTTAATTGTGTTATGGTCTTACATAACAACATACAAATGATTCGACAAGTATACACATTTACAATTATTCGATGGGAGAGAGGTTATGTTACAAGTGGAGTTATTGATTAATTAATTGAAGGTTTCTAGTATAAGAGGATTGGACTATAATGCATCATTGGATAAGAAAATGTGAAAGTTAATGAATATAGATAAGAAAAGGCTATTATCAAGATGGAGATAAGGGTAGAGAATACCCATTAGAAGGTTTTACATGACAAGTACATCAAAACTAACAAATTGTGTGTCAGTGCCAAAGTGCTTTTGTATGAATCTAGATATGCAAAGAACTCAAGGAAGCTCCATAATAGATGGATGTGGAAATATATTATCACCATATTATTGAAAATGATATGTTCAAGATTTATAGGTTGTATAGTGAATTAATATAAGATCACTTATATGTAAGGAGGATCAAACCCTAATTTGGATGACTATGCATAAAGTAGAATTAAGAAAGGTTATTGACCTTATGAAATATATCACAAAAATATTTATTTATTTTTATTTCATTAACATGTTTATATAGTGTGTTTAATAAGTGTAGATTAACCTATAAATCTAATCAATCAAGGGGTATTTCAAGATCCTTATGTTAGATGTCTAATTATCTATGGGAGGGGTAATCATGCTTCATTAAGCTTTGTAGATAAATAATAAAATGGGTTCACATTTTTTTTTTAAGGTTAAATATATTACATAACCAACAACTAGAATGATACATAAGAATACTCAACACATATTTATTTTTGGGAAATGAGAATGTCATATTACTTTAAAATGAGGATTTTCAAGTATGTGTACAAGAAAACACATAATAATGTGCATGATGTATGGTGTGAAAGATAAATTTATCACATGATGTTATGCATATGATATTGGCTTGAGATGGAAGATGTGTGAAATATTTTGTGTATGGAGGAATGAAAATCTTCACAAATGGTCATATTTGAAAATATGCAAAATAATCATATTTTTAAAATTTGATTGTTTCGATGAGAATAAAGTAAATAGTTCACCATTAGGTGGTATAATTAATGCACTTAAGGTTATAAAATGAGGAAGATAACCTTTGAGAATCATTTATGATCCTTAAATTATATATCTTTATCATTCTTGTGTGAAAAATAAAGTTAGGGCATCTAAGAATTTGAAGTTACAAAGTGAGATTGGGGTATCATGAGGGATACCATAATATTGAAGGATCATGTAATAATGTAGTTAAAAAGTGTGGAATTGTATATCTCATTATAAATATGTTTATATAAAAGAAACCTATTATTCGAAGGAGATGCAACAGGTTATGGAAATGCAGTAATGGAAAGGAATAAAATGACCCTAGTAGTGATGCTTCTAGTTGAAGAAGAAGAATAAGTATCAGTATTGGTTAATGAGTTAGAGATTGAGTACAATATGAAGGTTGAATAATATAAACCCCCTACTATGGCATCTATCAACTCACCAATTATAAAAGGGGGTGAGAAATTGATGCAGGTGCATGCACATAAGTAGCTCAATTATGTTTTTTTTGGTCTTAGGAGATATAAGAGGTTATGTTTGAGCAATAATAAGTCATTTCAAAAATTTACTTGTCTTTTTTGGATCATTTAGGAGCATTCTAGCTTTCCCACCAAAAGTATAAATTCAAAAAAAATCAAATGTTGTTAAGGCTTTTTGAAGGATTTTGGTATATTTTAAGGGTCTGATCCTTTTGTAATGGGTCTTTAGAGTCTAAAAAAACATAGTATATGTCCTTCAAATCATCAAATTAGCTTAAACTTATGTTAAACCTATCTAATATGCATCTAACATAGGTTAATAGATAAATTAAGCATGTTTTAGATAAGTAATAGGTTGTTGAGAAACAGAAGGTGCATAAAACAATAAGGATCTAATATTAGGCATTATGTAATTACATGAATAACTTTGAACCATCATAATATTAATCTAATAAATCAATTGAGACAAGGATAAAGGCTCAATCTACCAGGTTTTGGGGAAGATGGGTGATAGTCTACAGGTTTCTTATACATTAGTTTCAATACATATGTGAATAAATTAAGGTCTATTATAATATTTGGATGAATTATCAAACATTATTAATGTGTATGTATTTATTTTTTATTTTTATATGATCTTAATTTACACTTTTGTGATAGTTCCTAAATTATAAAGGTCTGAGACATTATTCTATAGTCAAAATCAAGAGAAAATAGTGTTTTCTTTTCATTTTGGATATTGTTCAAGTCTTAAATATAATATTCATAGTTGAAGGAGGTCAAAAATGTCTTAATAAAATAAATAATATTAATTTCCAATCATTATCATTTAAATTTCTTCCCAATTTAGGTTTTTGGGTCTGCATAGACTATTAAACCATTAAGTAGGGTTTTAGAAGATAAAAACCCTTATATTTTGAGAATGAATAAGACAAATGTGTTGGATATTTGTAAAGTTTTATATTGGGTGGTATTGATGAGATGAATTTGGTTTCATTATTCATGAGGAATTATAGTGTCAAATATTGAGGAAACACAAGTTGAAGACTTATTGTGAAGATTTGTAATAGTCAAAGAAAGTGATATTTTCTTATCTTTCGAGCTTGGTCAAGTTTAAATATTGATTTTAGGGTAAATACATAGATGTGTATACCTTATTAAAATAAAAATAACTTTAAATGGGCGATAAGGTTTGGTTTTTTGGTGAAATAAAGCTCTCAACCTCCTAACTATCTGCAAACCCTAGTTCAGGGGTTAAGTTTACAAAAACCTCAACAACATGAGATTTAATAATATAAATCAGATAAAACTTTGTATAATAATGATATGGCATGGTTTTCAATATATTTAATTATTTTAATAAGTTTTTCATGCTTTTAGTACAAGAAACTCCAATTTTATCAATTATAAACATGTAAGTTGTAATCTTAAACCCTGTTTACTATGTTTCATGTATAAACAAATCATATTGAGGGACAAGAATTATTTCTTGAATAAAATATGGAGATATAAACCTTTGATTTAAATTTAAGTATCCATTTTTAATTCATAAATTTTATTGGTTGAGCTCACTACATAGATAAGCAAGGTGATAGACTAAGAAATAAGGTCTAAAAACATAAAATTGTGTCTTTTACAAAAGAATCAAGTTCAAGGAGTGGAAGTCTGATCTAGAGATTAGATAAAATTTTGAATCATAAGAGTTTTATTTAAGTTTTGAACCATTGAGAAGGGTACTAACTAATATTGGGAACAAATCTATTACAGACCCCTTGAGTGTTATAGTTGCATTAGATTGGTATCAGAGCTTAGAAGATATAAATAGAATAAATATAAAAATAAATAAATATTATTTTTTTCTATAGGTTACCTAGAGAAGATAATATATTAGTAAATATAGTGAAGACAAGCTATGAAACAAAAGCTTGTAAAGACGGTGGTCAGAATAAGAGGTAGCAAAGGTTAGAGAAGACATCCTACTAAAGCAATATTACTTGAAGAGGTGATAAATATACAAGAAATTTTGAAATAAATGGAATTATATTAGAAAATATGGGTTGAAGTAGGTTACTTGAGTGATATAGAAGAGTAACCACAAAGAGATGTGATAGAATGAGAAGAACAATAAAGTGTAGAAGAAAAACTCATAACAGCAGTCATGAAAGTTAATTCAAGATCTCAATTAAAAGTTATCATGTATGAAGGGAGTATTTATGTTGATGAGTTAGTTTATTGAATATCACAAATAGATAAGTACTTTGAGTATGAATAAGTATAAGATAATAAAAAGGTCAAGTTTTCCTGCACTAAACTGATACAGGAGCATCAAACTAGAAGAACATTTTTGTATTTTGCCAATAGGAGGTCAAATATGGTCAAAGTTTGATGTCAATGTGATTTTTTGACATTTTAAGTTCCATTTTTTATTTTAGAGTCCATTTTTATTCCTCAAGGTGTGTCATATATCTTCTAGGAGTTTTCCCTTCAAAATAGGGAATTTGAAAATTCAAATATTATAACAAGGTTAAGAGGGCCAAATACATGGGTTGAAGTGGTTAAGTGAGAAAATATGGTTTATGGGTCCACTTAAGTCATGATAAGGAGTTTTTCATACATTTAATGTTTATATATTAAGTCAAGTCATATGAACAAGTGTAAAATCACCTTGGTACGTTGAGTTAGTTATTGTAAGCAAGTTGGTGTAACCACCAACCCAAAAACCAATGTTGAAGTTGGATTGGGAGCAGTTGGTAGTTATTTTTATGGTTTAGGGAGGATATAATAGGAGATATTAGTCTATAATAATAATTATGAGGATCATATAAGGATTGAACATACAAAACCTCTCAAGAAAGATTTGAAGTCCAAGAAAGGACTGTAATGTAACAGAGATCAATGTTATGAATAAAGGAAAGTGACTTGTTGTAGATTCTCCATTAAATGTATGTGTTTTCATTAGTTTCATACTATCCTAAAATTATTTTGAGGTCATGTGTATGTTTTCACTTGTGTAAATTTTCAAGTGGATGAAGGATTGTAGGTGGTAACCAAAAGTGACTGTAGGTTAAAATCAAGGGAGAGAACTTGGAGTGATTTCACTAGGTTGGTAATTTATGAGTTATCATGATATTTGTTTTGAATTTATTTAATATATAAGGCATAAATAGTAATTATTAATACATTCCTACATGGATAACTCATTAATAAGTACCTCCAAAGTGTTTTATAAACATAAGACAAGAGAATACTATAAATAGAATGTTGCCTTTGATGAGAGAGATTATGGAGATGACACTTTCAAGATAAGCATAACATGCCAATGAGGTATTTTTCAAGACTAGAACCATATAATGATGTTTTGTAAACTTATCCCCCTTACCTATGCATCATAAACTAAAATTACATGCAACCCTTTGGTGGGATGGAGTCAGGATGAGAGAAGAAGGAAAGGTAAGGAAAATTCAAGATTTAGGACAACATGGTAGCCAAATTAAAATATAAATTTATACCAAGAGATTATCAAATAAAGTTGTGTAAAAGACTTCAAAACTTAAGATAGAAGGACATGACTATGAAAGACTAAACAA
This sequence comes from Torreya grandis, assembly GCA_037957365.1. Lineage (NCBI taxonomy): Eukaryota > Viridiplantae > Streptophyta > Pinopsida > Cupressales > Taxaceae > Torreya > Torreya grandis. The sequence continues at coordinate 514,951 of JARHVA010003277.1, read as the reverse complement.
ATGAGTTCTTTAAATTGATAATTAGGGTAGGTCATATAGAAGAAGATGTGGAAAAAGTGTAAAGGTACATAAATGGCCTAAGATTCAACATACAATATGAAATCAATCTATTGTCTCTAAGATCCATAGAAGAAGCTTACCAGTTGGCCCTCAAAGTAGAAGAGAAGATGGCTAGGAAATAAAGCCAACATTTAAGAAGTAGAAGCAATAATTTTAAAGGTAAAATTTTTAGAAGTATAGGACAATAAGATGACAAAATTTAATTTTAGGTACATGAGGATGAAACAAGTAGCTCACATGATCAATATCAAGCTACAAAAAAACCATATTCAAGAAGAAAAGGAGAAGGATTTTGGGTCAAGTGTAGTAATTATAATGTGCATGCTGAAGATGAGGAGATGGTAGGATCATGTAGAGAACCAAAATAAAGAGAATATTTACTAATGAAGAGAGTATTAATCAAACCAAATAAAGAGACCAAGGAGCCTGTATAGAGGACCACTTTTTTTAGAACCACCTTCAAGTCTAAAAATAGGTGTTGAAAAATGATTATATATAGTTTTGGAACTAACAATCTAGTGTATTCAGAGATGGTTGATAAGTTAAGCTTGAAGAAATTAAACCATCCTACACCTTATAAAGTGTCATGGCTACAAAATAAGCATAAGGTATTGGTTAATGAATGATGTAACGTAGATTTTTAGATAGGAATCTATCAAGATGAAGTGCTTTGTGATGTGATATCCATGGATGTATGTTATGTCTTATTGGGCAAACCATGGCAATTTGACAAAAAGGCAATATATGATGGAAGAAACAATACCTATGCATTTTAGAAAGATGGAAAAGTACATATTTTGACTCTATTAAAAGATGAAGGTGAAACAACAACATAAAATAGTAATAAAATGTTGATGATGAGTAATAAAGAGTTCTTGTATTTGTAGTAGGTAAAAGAAGATAAAGTATCTTGTGCATTGATTTCCAATCCAAGGATAGTTGTTATAACTACTAACATAACTAATCTACCTTTAAAAATTTAGACTTCATTAGATAAGTATGTAAACATGGTGAATAATGAGTGGTCAAGTGATTAACCATAAATGAGAAATAAAATCTATTTTAGAGAGTTCATTGTAGAAGCTAATTTTTCAAAATAAATTGCCATAGAATACAATAGGAAAGAAAATTTTCCAAGTGAGCAACATGAGAGAAAAGAGAAAGAAGTTGTCTAGAGAGACAACAAAAGATTATTGTGTAAGGAGCCTAAACCTGATTTTGAAAAGAAGGACTATGGAGAGTAGTCTATGGAAGAAAGAATACTTATGAAAGAAGAAATAGAATTTTGAAAGGAGTAAAAATAAGTAATCCATATGCAAGCTCATGTATTTGAGAAAAATAATATGATAGTAGACTATATATATGTGGAAGAGAGGAAAGAAACATAGAAGAATAAAAAGAAAACAACCTTCAATATGGGATGCAATCCTTACTCCTTCCTACAATTCTTATTGATTTCTCTCTTCATGGCATCCATCTTCATGGTTGATAAAGGGTCTCAAAATCACAATGAAGAAGTTAATTTCCTTAATATGTTTTATCCATGTGTAGGTACAACAAAGGAAGATAAGGAGAAGCTGAAAATGAAAGATACAAAGATAAGTAAAGATAGTATCTCATCACCAAATTTAGTCCAACTCCAAAAATGATATAATAAAATAGAGAAAGAACTAGTATGTTTTGTAGATATCAAGTTACAACTCAGTCCTTTGGTTAAATTTCATAGATAACTACTATCAAGAAGGAAACCCAATATTAGTTGGATAGATGCATATTTAAAGGCAATGTAAGTTTGTGCCAGTCACTATCTATGCTAAGTAGACCATGGGATTTAGGAGTGTTTAAACTAAGGGATTTGGATAAACAATAGAGGAGTACTGAAGAGAAAAATATACATCAAAAATATTTTTAATTGATAATGACAAGCATAATAATAGCTTTGAAGACTCATGCATAAGAGCTCATGAATAATTCTTTTGTTCCCTGGTAGTTTGATGTAGGTCCATGCATATAAGTAGCTCAATTATGTTTATTTTTGGTCTTAGGAGGTCTACAAGGTTATATTAGAGAAATAAGAAGTCCTATCTAGGCTTCATTTATCCTTTATGTGTCATTTAGAAGTATTTATAGGTTTCCCACCAAAAGTAAAAATTCAAAAAAAATGAAATGTTGTTAAGGGGTTTTAAAGGATTTTGGTATGTTGTAAGGGTCTAATCATTTTTATAAGGGGTATTTATAATCTAAACCAATATATTATATGCCCCTACAATCATTAACTCAACTTAAACTTATCTTAAACCCATCAAAGATGCATCCACCATAGGTTAATGGATAAATTAAGTATGTTTTAGATAAGTCATAGGCTATTGAGGAACTTAAGGTGCATAAAACAAGAAGGATCCAAAATTAGGCATTATGTAATAACAAGATAAACTTTGAACCATCAAAAGAGGAATCTAGGAAAACTACTGAGGCAAGGATAAAGGCTCAGTCTGCAAGGTTTTGGGGAAGGCAGGTGATAGTCTATAGGGTTCTTGTACATTGGTTTCAATGCATATGTGAATAAAAGAAGGTATATTATGATTTTTGGATGCATTCTCAGACATAATAAATGTGTAAGTATTTACTATTTATTATTTTATGATCTTACTTTACACTTTTGTGATATTTATTAACTTACAGAGGTATGAGACATTATTCTATAGTCACAGTCAAGAGAAAATAGTATTTAAATCCCATTTTGGAGATTGTTCAAATATTAAATATAATAATCATAGTTAAATGAAGTCAAAGAGGTCTTAATAAATTCAAGAAGATTAATTTTCAATCATTAACATTTAACTTTATACCCAATTTAGGCTTCGAGTCTGCACAAATTGTTAAACCCTTAAGTAGAGTTTTAGATGATAAAAACCTTTATATTTTGAAGATGAATAAGACAACTATGTTGGAGCTTTGTCGAGTGTTCTAGTGGGGTGGTATTGAAGAGATGAATTTGGTTTCATGAGTCATAAGGAATTACAGTGTCAACTATTGAGGAAACACATGTCTGAGACTCAATGTGAATATATGTAACAGTCAAAGAAAGTGATATTTTCTTATCTTTCAAGCTTGGTCAAGTTTAAATATTGAATGTAGGGTCAAGACATATATGTTTAGACTTTATTAAAATAAAAAATAACTTGAAATAGGTTATAAGTTTTGTATTTTTGTGAAATAAATTTTTGGGCCTCTTAACTGTTTGTAAACCCTATTTTAGGGGTTAAGTTTACAAAAACCTCCACAGCTTCAGATTTAGCCATATAAATGGGCTAAAACTTTGTATAATAATGATATGGCATGTTTTTCAAGATATTCAAGTATTTTCATAAGGTTTGCATGCCTGTAGTATAAGAAACTCTAATTTTATCAATTATAGACCTATAAGTTAGTCTTAAACCCTATTTATTGTGTTTCTTATATATACACATTATTTTGAAGGACAAGAATTATTTCTTGAATTAGATATGGAGATATAAACCTTTGATTCAAAAGTAAGTATCCCTTTTGAATTCATAAAGTTTATTGGTTTAGCTAACTACATAGATAAGCAAGGTGATAGATCTAGAAATAAGATATAAAAACATAAAATTTTGTCTTTTAAAAAAGAATCAAGTTCAAGGAGTGGAAGTTTGATGTAGAGATTGGATGGCATTAATGAGACTGTAAAGAAGCCTTTTTAATAAGCTTTTGAAGCATAAGAGTTTTAGTTGATTTTTGAACCATTGAGAAGGGTACTAACTAATATTGGGAATAAATCTAGTAAAGGCCCCTTGAGTGTTCTAGTTACATCATAAATTAATGTGTTTGAAACTCCTCTAATACAAGTTTCAAAGTAATTTAATGTAGGGGAGGATTTGAATACAAAGCTTAAAGATTGTGAGATTAAATAATTCAATCACAAAAGGTGAAGATTGAAAAGGATATGAAGGAAAAATTGGATGTGTTGAGGAGAATGGATAGAAAATTTACTATAAGATATCATTTAGAACAGAAATGAATACTTGATTTTTGGGAATTAATCTATTTTTAGGAGATAAAGCTAAATGAATTCACATAATGTGTGTGTGTGTGTGTGTGTGTGTGTGTGTGTGTGTGTGTGTGTGTGTGTGTGTGTGTGTGTGTGTGTGTGTGTGTGTGTGTGTGTGTGTGTGTGTGTGTGTGTGTGTGTGTGTGTGATAGAATACACAAGAGACATTAAACCTTGGTAAAATTCAAGGAAAAAGATGACAAAGAGATATCCACACTACATGGAAAGTTGAAAGAGAATTGATGAGATTGGAAGGAATCTTGTGAGAAACTTTAGAAAAGTAGAGGAAAAAACCTGAGGATAAGTTTTGTCATATCAAGGAAGATGAAGACTATAAAGATGACATTCTAGAGTTCAATCTACATAAGAATGTATGATGATTGAATTTAAGTGTTAGTTGAAAACCAACTTGAAGCCTAAGTATGTCAGATCTTGAATCCTAAGTATGGATGAGCCACAAGCATGGAAAATATTAATAAGGGTGTTTTTCAAGGTGGGTAGAATGTTGGAAAGGGTAACAAATCTAAACATTGTGTAGGGAGAAATTACTAAATATGTGAAGACCCAAATGGGAAGCAATCAAATAACACAACAAATTTAAATGGGGTAGGGCAGAGTATGATAGAAAAAACAAATATATATATATATATATATATATAATGATACTTAAAATATCTATTACAATATTTTATTAATATCTATAATTTTACAATAATGAATCATAAAAACCTCTGATCTTTCCTAGCTCTCTTCCAACTGTTGCCAGCAAACATATTCTCTTGTCTTAACTACTTTACCTCCCTCTCCTCTTATGGACCCACTACATATTGTTGTTGCTACAATATCCAAGATTATACCATTTTTTTTTTACTTTATATGGAATGCTATTGCTCCAATTATCTTCTGCTACACATTCTCCTTCTCCTCACATACCCCTATTTTTGTCTTCTATTTCTTTTATCTCTTGACTACTAGTTGTTGTTATGTTGAATTTTTGTTCCTATACATTTTCTTTTGCCTTTTCTCTTTATGACATCCTCACCTACTTTCTCCTTTACCACCCAACTCTAACGATAGTTAAAAATTTTCAAAATTAAAAAGAAAAATGCATTTAATGACTGTAGTTGTCAAGTTCTATAGTTGGTTGTGGTGTTAGGTGGGATTTAAAAATAATAATATTTTAACACTCCCCCTTATTTTTAACCTTCCTACCATAGTCATCTAGACTTTTCTCAATATTCAAAACCTCCTTATAACTTATCTTTAGTTTCCCAAATACTTCTACATATTTTTAATGCATGTTTGAAGCTTTGTTACTGAAGTCTATAGCTCTGTTGATAGAGTTTGTAGCTAGGCTATTAAAATCTGTAGCTACCTTGCCAAAATCTATAGCTAAACTGTAATCCATAACTATCACACCAAAATTCATAGCAAGACTATAATCTATAACTGGAATGTCAAAATTCATAGCTAGATTGTAATCTGTAGCTACCTTGTCAAAATCCATAGATACCCTACTAAAATTTGTAACTGGATTGTTAAGGTTTGTAACTACCCTGCTAAAATTTGTAGCTCTGTTATAAGACTCTAGAGCTACCATAAAAAATTTTAGGCCTAATCTACTACATTAATGACCCCAAATTTTCCTTTTAGGTACATGAAAGTGTCTTTAGATAATGGCTTAGTAAAAATATCAGTTAATTATTGATTAGACTTGCAAAAATTAAGGTCTATGACATGATTTTCAACTAACTCTAAAATGAATTTATACTTGATTGTTGCAATATGTTTGCTCCTACCATGAAATATAAGGTTATTTGTAATGTTATGGATGATACATTGTCAAAATAGACTGTAGAATCTCCTTACTACTCCTCATGCAAATTAAAAAGTATCCTTCTCAGCCATATAGCCTAGCATGTTATTGCATTGGCTATTATATACTCTACTTTAGCTGTAGAGAGTGACACTATTAGTTGTTTCTTTGAAGACTAAGTATGGCTCCTAACCTAAGATGAAACACATACCCCAAAGTGTTCTTTTGGACATCAAGGCTACCTACCCAATCACTATCTATGTAACTAATAAGCTAAAACTCATATATTTTTGCATACAAAACTCCATACTCCCTTGTTCCATTCACGTACCTCAATATCCTCTTACCCACTTGCCAATGTTTATCTTTTTGCATCTCCATGAATCTTGATATGAGACTGAATACATTCATGATGTCTCACCTATTATAATCAAATACATTAATCTTCCCACTAGGATCTTATAGCATGTGGGCTCTACATTACGTATGTAATCATCTTTGCACAACTTAAGACTTATCTCAGTTGGAGTGAATATAGGCTTGCTATCCAGCATCTTGAACCTTTCTAAAATCTCATTTGCATACTTAGTTTGGCATATGAATATGCCTTCATCCATTTGCTTGACCTCTATTCTAAGAAATACTTCAAGAACCCCAAATCAATCATCTCAAATTTATTTTTCATGGTTGTTTTGAATTCTTCAATGGGTTTATTTGCATTACCAGTTAATATTAGATCATCCACATAAAACACAATAATCAAGATACCTTCCTTCCATGCTTTGATGTATATGTGAGGTCATTTTCACTTTTTTCAAAGTTGTTTCTCAACAAGTATGAGTATATACAGTTGTACCATGCTCTTGGCACTTATTTGAGCCCATACAATACCTTTTTAAGTGTATACACATTTTTGTCATGATTGAGAATCTCATATCCAAGTGGAAGTCACACATAGACCTCTTATTCTATCACTCCATTCAAAAATGCCAACTTCACATCCATTTGATGCACCTTCCACTTGTGTTGGGAAACAATGGCTATGATTGTCCTTACCATTTCTAGCCTTGCTATAGGTGCAAATGTTTCATTATAATCATGTTTAGGCCTTTGCTTATATCCCTTCACCACTATCCTTACCTTATGCCTCTCTATCTTTCCTTTGTGAGTATTTTTTGTCTTGTATACCCACTTAAATCATATGACCTCTTTTCTTTTTGTTAGGTCAACTAACTCCCAAGTCTCATTTCTCTCTATGGCGTACATCTCTTCATCCATTGCCTCACATCACTTATTGTCCTTGACTACTTATTCAAACTAGATAGGATCAATTGATAAAAACATAACATAATTCATAGTTTCATCTTGATTTTATTCATACCTTGATTTCTCATAGACTTCTTGAAAGCTCCTTGTCCTTACTTGGCATTGATTTGAGTTGGAGTATGATGATGTTAACTCTTGAACAACTCCTTGACCTCTATGATGGCTAATGCCATTAGATGAATCATCCCTATATAAAATAGGGTTCCAACTTGGTGCATTAGTGGTTTTACCACCTATTATTTTATATTTAATAAAGGGTCCACCAGCCCTTGTTTCCACATGTTATTCGTATTGTGTCTCTTTCCAACCTTCATGCTCAATGAATTGAACATTCTAGCTGATTGTGAGCTCTTTGGTGATAGGATTATACAAGTGATAAGACTTTGATTGGTCACTATACCCAATGAATATGTATTTCTCACCTTTGTCATCCCATTTTGTCCTTCTTTACTTGGACACGTGTGTGTATGTTACATAACCAAACACTCTAAGGTGTTCTACACTTGGCTTAAAGCTATTCCATGCGTCTTGAGGGATCACATCCCTCATACTCTTCATTGGACATATATTAAATAATTAAAAGAATGTTGTTATAGCCTCAACCTAAAATTCATCAGGCAAACCTTTTACCTTTACCATGTTCCTTGTCATCTCTTGGATGGTCATATTCTTCCTCTCAGCCAAACCATTTTGTTGCAATGTATACCTAGTTGTAAATTACTTCGTTATGCCATGATACTTGAAAATTTTCATGAAATCATTGGATATATACTCTCCCCATATATCTATCCTCAAAATCTTGATGTAGTGGCCACTTTGCTTCTCCACCATGGCCTTGAATTGCTTGAATGTCTCAAATGCTTTTGATTTATTCTTCAATAAGTACACTTATATATATTGGCTATAATCATCTATGAATTTCATGAATTAGAAATTCTTGGATAGGGATGGGGTCTTCATTAGACCACACAAGTTTTAATGTATCAATTCTAAAGGAGCTCTAGCTCTCCATGCTTTACCCACAGGAAATGCACTCCTATGTTTCTTCCCCAATATGCATCCTTCACACACCCTGTTTGGATATTCTATAATGGGAAACCCTTTCACCATGTGCTTCATGTCAAGAAGGTTAAGCCCTTCAAATATAAAATTCCCATATCTAAGATGCCAAAGAGTAGACTCATCTACTACCATAGTTTTAAACATTGTTGTGAGGTCACTTTGCATTATCAATGGAGACATCTGATTACTTTTCATCTTGACTGATGTAATATTTCTATTACATTCACTCTTATTAAATATTATACACTCACCATTTTAAAATCTGATTGTATACCATTTTTTCATAAGCTACCCAATACTAATAAGGTTATGCTTCAACCTGGGTACATAGTAAACATCATGAATTTGCCTTTTGTCACCTTCCTTAGTGCGGATAAAAATGCTTCATTTTCCCATGAAGGGAAACTTATCATTATTTCCCATCTTCACCTTTGATTTTATTGACTCATCTATGTGGATGAACATCTATTTTTTCCCACTCATTTGGTTGCTACAATCACTATCCAAGTACCATGTCTCTTTGTTACTTTGCTCAGTAATGTTACATGTTATAAACAAGCTTCCACATTTTTCATTCCTATTAGGTTCAACCTATTGTGTATGAGATAAATTTTAATTTTGCCTATTCATGTCATACTCCTTTCTCCACTCACTATCATAATGTCCATACCTCTTGAAATAATAGCATTGGACACTAACTTTAGCATACCTTTGTGTAGATCCACCTCTAGAAGTGATGTTTCTCCTTCCTCTTCCTCTTACATGTGACTCTTGATGGCTATGTCTTCCACCTTATTGACTACTACAAGTTTTTCATCTTCCTCTATTATTTGATCCTCTCCCCTTCCTTTCACATTCACATTGGTCTTGAATGCTTGATCATAGGAGGAGGTGGCTGACCTATTCAACCTTTTTTCATGGGTTTGCAAAGAACCCATTAATTCATTCACCATCATTTGCCTCAATCCTTTGACTCTTCTATTACAACCATTATAAGTTAAAATCTAATTGAAAGACTCCTCAACACCTTCTCAATGATCTTATTATCTTCAAGAGTATCACCACATGTTTTCATTTGATTGACAATGTTCATTGTCCTTGTGAAGAATTCATTGATAGGATCTTTCTCCTTCATTTTTAAGGTCTCAAAGTATCTTCTCAAGAGTTATAACTTGACAAGATTCACCTTATCACTCCTTTGATAGTCATTTTGAAAAATATCCCATGCTTTCTTATAATGGACAACTACTGCTATCCTAGGAAATATTGAATCAACCAAGGCCATGCGTATGTAGATAAGTACCTTGGCATCCTTTCTCCTATTCTCCTTCAGCACATTCCTTTGTGCTTGAGTTAATGAATTGAAGGTTGCCATGTCTGTAAACTCATTATACCCAACTTTAACTAACTCCCATAGCTCTTGAGAGTTGAATATAGTTTTCATTTTGATGCTCCACACATCATAGTTTTTCCCATAAAACATAAGGGGTTATTTCCATGACCCTGAACTTCTTGCTTCCATGTCTAAATGGGCTCACAATCTGGTTACTCTGATACCAATTATTGGAAAGGGTAACAACTCTATAGGTTATGTAGAGAGAAATTACTAAATATGTGAAGGCCTAAATGTGAAGCAAGTAAATAACACAACAAATTGAAATAGGGTAGGGTAGAGTATGACTAAAAAACATATATATATATATATATAATGATGCTTAAAATATCTATTACAAGATTCTATTAATATCTATAGTTATATATTAATGACTCATAAAAACCTCTGATCTTTCCTAGCTCTCTTCTGACTATTGTCAATAGACATATTCTCTTACCTTATCTACTCTGCCTCCTCCTCTTGTGATCCCACTATAGACTATTGTTGCTAAAATCTCCAAGCTATTTCCCTATTTTATTCCTTTTTATGGACTATTTCTTCTCCAATTATCTTATGCTACACATTCTCCTTTTGTTCACATACCCTTATTTTTGTTTTTTATTTCTTTTGTCTCTTATAACTAGTAGTTGCTACTACAATGAATTTATTCTACTATAAATTCCCTTTTTTAAATTCTTTATGATAACCTCACCTACTTCCTCCTATTCTGCTTGACTCTAATGATAGTAAAAAAAAATCAAATTTCAAAAAAAATCATTTAATGGCTGCAACTGTCAAGTTTCACAGTTGGTTGTGGTGTTAGGTGGGAGTCAAAAATAATAATATTTTAACATATAAAAAGATAATGAAGACTACAATTGGGATGAATAATAAATAGATCCCATAAGAACTAAGAGGAGAATGAACTTGAAGTATCGTAGTCTGAGTCTGAAAAAAAGGAAGAGAATTGGAGCAATGAATAAGTTGCAGGAAAATGAAACCATAACTGATGATCTCAAAGAAAACTAACAAGGAATGGTAATTATAAGGTAAGGAAGAGAATATAGGATATACCCAAATTTTCATATTCAGACCCATATAAATGTGATATTTCTACTACCATTGAAGGGAAAGAACTAACTAAAAAACTTAGAGCTAAATATAAGTTAGAAAACAATAGTCTGGATATTTTTGAGTAGTACTCAAAGAATAAAAAATAGTCGCATATGTATTCACATTGATGGATCTCAAAAAAAATATGTGACTACATTGATGGATGATTAAAGAAGGAAAATGAAAAGATCAAGGATTTGAAAACTCTTAATAGAGTGTCAAAGGAAATGAATGAGTTTAATGCATACAAGTCCATAATGAAGAATAAAATCATAGATTTCAAAGATAAAATTATGGAATTACATAATGAAACATTAAGTGAGAATAAAAATATTAGGGATGGTGTATAATTTAATAAAAAATTAGACAAATCTTACTTGTAGAAAGGGGATGATTAAATGCTATGGCTGGTAATATGTAACGAATTAATGAAATGATTTCATGGGTTGAGTTCTAGAAAATTGTTAAGGAACTAATTCTTGAGATCCTTACAACTATAACCCTAAAATTTTTATAAATAGTTGTCTAAGGATAGAAAAGTAATAATGGAGAAATGTTGACCCTACATTTTACATTTTACATTTTAGATACTAAACAAAACCCAAAATGAGGCTAAGTTTGAAGGAGTGTGTGCGAGATACACTTCTTCATAATACTAAATATTTTCAAATCTTGGAGGAGTGATGTATGGGAAAAGTTTGATGTATGGTATAGAAAATGCATAGTTTTGAGGATGGAAAGAAACATGAAACACTAATCCAACATGTGTAGAAAAAAAATGATATTTTCATGTGAATGGTCCATTATTGAGTATGAATGGAATATGCATTGACAATTAGCAAATGGACAGTTGGAAGTTGAGTCCATGCTAGCTAGTAGGCATTGATGGGGTTTGACAAATATAGTTGTTTATCATTGATTTAATGGAGATAGTGTACACATAAGGGATACATTACATATAAATACTTGTTTATTAATGAAAGAAAATTTTGACTAGAATTGATGTGTTATTTTTTTAAGAGATCACTAAGGTTGAATGGGTCTTTCTTTATACATGTTTTTAATTTTCATATTTATTTATATATCAATGGGTTCTTGGTGTTATCTTGTTTTGCCTTAGGTGAGAAATTAAGCCTTCAGGGCTTAAGTGATATTCTAACATTATGAGTGTGAGTGTATTTCTATTTTTTATGCACAATTTAGCTTGTGCAAAGCTAAGGGAAATCAAGAAAATCTCAATAACCTACTACGTAATCATTTATATCATAGGGCAAGGTCATAGTTAATGACTATGATCCTAATAAGGGTCAATTTTTTAAATCAAAAATCTTGGAATGAAATATTATATGATATGGGCACAAAAAAATAGAGAGTTACTAGGAAAGGTGACATAATATAAATTCATTTCCTAAAATCACTTATCAAGGTCTAGGCTGAGCTAATAGAAAACACACTAAAATGAGAGTTTCAATGTCTTATTTTATGTCACTCTTGGAAATCAATCAAAGTACCATGACAAAGGGAAAACACAAACCTATTTAAAAAATCATAAAACAATATATAGGAATTGTAATGACATATTATCACTAAAATACAAGTCAAATATTAGAGAGGTTAGGTGTACAACTCCTTAAATATAGATATTGATCTTCATTGACTATCTATTGTTTTTTTGTGTGTATGTATGCGCACTAATTCACATGCATGTGTGCATGTGTGTGTGGTCATGTGCACACATGTGTGTATCATAACCGAGGTTGTAAATTTTAATCTTATATTATTGGTCTTTCACATAAAGGTGGAAATTCCCATTGTTAATTTATGATGATATATTGGTCCCTATAATTATAAAAAAAGGTATCAATAAGGGAATATTTTTGGGTCCCATGTCAACATATATAGGTTATTTATGATGAGTATAATCCATGGATGGATAGCACAGATCATGTGTGATGTCATTAGTGTTGGTAATTTGCCCTGTCAAAGCCAAATACCAACCCCTACAACTAAAAAATTTTCATGGCCCTCATAATTTTCATTAAATTTCAAGAGAAGGGATCATGTCTTAGTGTCATGTCAATTATGTCAAGTGTCATTATGATGTTTTGAAAAAGAATTCAAGTGGTCTTGTGATCTAAATTGCCTTGATGGAGATGTATGAGAGGTTGCAGTTGATGACACATTGATATATTTAGTATTTTCAATCATAATGGGCTATAAGATTTAAAGATGGGTGATGAACATACATAAAATCCTCATGAAGAGATTTTAAGAAGGTTATAAGATACTTTTCCATGATATTCATTAGCAATCTTCTTGTGAAAGTATGTGTATGTGGTCTAAAAGTAAAAGTTTTGGTCTATAAATGGAAAATTATGATCCAAAAATTCCATTAAATCATTATTAATATCTTCTAAACACCCCATAACCATAATATTACTTTAGTCAATCTTTGCATGCTTTGAAATATCTTTTCAATGAGCTTAAAAGGTTCTTTGGCCACCAAAATAGCTCTCACATGTGAAAAAGAGCTATCTTTTTCTCTCCTTAGCATATTACATGATTTCAATATGTATTTGACTCATATTTTTCTCCATATTCCCCTAAAAATATGGTTTGAAGTTGAAAGAAGAGGAAAAGAAGGAGAATGTACAGGTTTAGATAGTGTTTCCAAATGGTACAAATCTATACTATATGGATCTACTCAAGAAGAAGCTATGGGATGAAATAATAACTTTTTTTAGATACATGGTAAAGATATTGGATCATTTTAAGGCTTGAGGAAACCAAAACTGATGTGTTTTCCATAACTAGTTCATTAGCAGATAGCAAGATCATCACATGTTTATGCTTAGTTTGTGCGGTAGAGAGAGAAAGTAGATTTGAGCTCTTGACTAGAGAAACTATACCTCATGACCTTCCAATAATGGGTATTGGTTGATTGTTTTGTCTTCCTATATTTATGAACAAAGGTTTAGAACTTAAGGGTTTTATTCACTAATTGCATTTGCACAAGGCAAGAAGAGTGGTATAATTTTGAGAGATTCCTGACTATTTTGGAAAAAATAGTGTTTGTTCCTATTTATTAAGGTCTTGAAGAGGCCTTCCATGTATTATCCAATAGGTTGATCCACATGAGTGAGTAAAAGTTCAATAATACATCAACTACCAATTTTCAGTCTGCAAGCAAGTTCAAATGGTTGTATGGTTCATAATAGATCCAAAGGTGTCAATATTCATGGAGATTTTATTTACAGGGTTTCATTCATGTCAAAAGTCCTTCATTAATGTTATTCAAGGTTAATATAAGTATTATGGCCTCAATAACCATCAATCATCCTCAAACCTCCTCACAGTCTTAGCTTAGCAAATGTTAAGGAAACTTAGCATTTGTTAAGGTATTTGAAGATTTCTAGGTTTCCATTTTAGCTGTGTATGCTTTCTCAAAAGCCTCCAAAATGGTATGTTTTATTGGTATATATGCTTATACTTCCCTCATGGTCTTCATGACTACCTATAGGTTGGATTCAAGTTTATTTTCTCTCCATAATGTTTCATCCCTTTTCATAGTCTGTACACTGCCTTTCAACCAATGTATAAGCTTATTAACCCATATCCATTCTCATCTTCCATGTTCCATTATCATCATATCATTACTTATCCATCCACTTCCACATAATTCATCAACTTCCAAATAAGAGTCAAGAATACTAGACACCATTATGGTCATGAGGATATGATTATGCTACCCTACACACTACTAAACAGGGAAGAATTTCCACCTATAGCCATGCTAAAGCAGATGAACCAAGTAAAAAAGGAATCTTGACACCTTAATGGATATATTGAACTGAATGGATAATTTAAAACACATAATTGACACTAAGATTCATCCAAGATATTATCAACAAGATAATTAGGTTGATCTAGAGTCAAGATTCTAGGAGAGAGAGGCCTACAATCATATCTACAAGCACACTCATTCATAAGCCAAGAAGTGGACATAACAGTGATTAAGGAATTTCAAGGTAAGTGTAGCTTCAAATTAGGCTATGGAGCATATAGATACATTTGTAATTAAATAATGAGAACTTTATAAGATATATATTTGACCTTATCAAGGTCTAAATCTATCTCAGTCCATATAAAACACAATGATCATCACCATACACTACAATCACACTAAAACATAGTCAAAGTTACATTTTCCAAGAAAGTTTTGTGTTTTGAGTTTGAATAAAGATATAAAAAATGGTTTTGGCATTGTGATCAAGGTAAAATACAAATGTTCCACATAGTGAACCAAGCAAACACTATCTATGATCAGATTTTCAAATGACATATAGCCAATACCCCATTAGCATCTACAGGCTTATTTGAGGAACAAACTTAGTTTCAAACCTAAAGAAGAATGGCAAGGTTATTTTAGATACCCCTGATCCTAATTTTGATTTCAATCAACATTCAAGATCATCAAAAAATTCAATTATTTGGGAGCTGAAATCTTAAATCAGAGAGAGTACAATCAAGGTGGTCTCTAACACCTACAACCACCTAGTGAGAAGGTTGGCTTCAATAGTGTGATTGATGAGGACATAGGGTTTTGGTAATTATGAGAAGGTTCCAACTATAAAAATCACAAAAATGATACTATAGAGGAATATTTCTTAAAGGGAAAAGAATACCTTGAATGTATACAAATGAAGACTAACTCCATACAATGTATCAAAGCGAGAAGGCCTAATTCACTCATGGGTAGACCCAGTCAGCCTTAGAATGAAGAATGAGGTCAAAATTTTCAAGAAAAAGTTATATCCACCTAATTTAATGATATATCTTGGAATGACAATGAATAGATCATCATTAAGAACTCCTGAAATGTCTACATGAGGCCCTAAATCACTTTAAATGTTTAGGCATTATAGTAGCTTGACTATGCAGAGTTATAGAGGGAAACAAATGAATATTTCAAGTCAAAATGATGAATTAAAATATCATGAAGAATTAGATAATCACTCACAAAGTGGTTATAATTCTTAATTTAAAAACATCACCTACAACAATGTGGGTAGAGGCAGTTACATTAAGGGAAATAAAGAGATATAATGTGGTGATAGGTTGCATAGGACTAAAAAGTGACCAATGAAGGATAAATCCTATTTTAAGAAGGTTAATATAAAATTTAAAAATCCTTTTTGACACTCTCATTCCATAGTGACAAGGTGAAAAGAATCAAACTCAGTCATGAACCTATGAAACATGAAAACTTAGGCAACCCACTAGCTAGTTTTAAGAGAAATGAGTTTTAAGGCCTCTAAAGGCATGATCTAGATATAAAAATTGGTAAAAGTGGTGGTAATTAGTGTTTTTAACTTTCCATGGTATTTTTAAGGTCATATTAGTAGTGGAAGCATCCACTTTTTTGTCAAAATCGTGCCTTAATCTGTTGACAATCAACAATAGAGGTAGGACTTTTTGGAGGGTTAGAGGTATGACAAAGGGTTTTAACTTCATGTGAGGGTTTTTAAGGTAGAGAAAGGTGATGATTAGTCCTCACACTTTATTAAAGTGATCACACTCTGATATTTTCATGCCAATATGCCCTTGAGGGCAAGAATATGTAGACATGATTTAAACCCTTAAGAAACCATGTCACCATGTTGAACTGATCCATGTGTTTTATTTCATATTGATGATCATTAGAATGATGTGGAGGGTCATTTAAAACCATGAAAGTAGATTTTTATTGGATATAATGTAACAAACTTGTCTTTTTTGGCTCTTGAACCTTCTTTCTACTTGCACAGTCTAAGATAGCCAATCGAAGCACCACTTCACTACGTACCCATCTTGATGGATATTTTTCATGGGAGACCAAGATGGTCAGGGTTGTTGAAGGAGTCAATGTACTTTAAATCCATGTCAATAGGCTTTCTATCAGGGGTCAATACGCTATGAACCATTGCTAAGAATTTTAGACCCCTAAAATCCTTGTAAAAACTTGAAAGACACTTGATGGAGAAAATATGCTCAAGATGCATTATAATGAGGTGTTTGAGCCATGAAATGATGTTGGTGGTCTTATTAACTCTCTTGAGCATATCTACAACCTATTGATTGGTACATACATAAGCCATGTTAAATGGACTAGGCTAAAGAAGGCTAGTTTGAGATTATAAGCAAGTTAATGAAAGGTGTTTACACATCAATGAGCTACAAAGGGAAGAGTGGGACTTAAATTACCTAAATATCCTTGAAATAACCATCTACAGGGGTCTTTATGACCATTTTCACAAGTATATAGGTCTAGATGTTCAAATAAGGGGTTGTGTTCATATATATAGAAGATGAATAGCTCATTCAAGCTAACACCATGAATCAAAAAGACTTCATAGAGGTCATTCAGGTCCTCTATAGTGGATAAGATCCTTTCAACTCATCATGAAATTAGGATCCTAAAGAACCCTGCATACACCTATGGTTATATGTTGACATCATTGAATAGTACCATAAAGAAGGGGAAATAAGAGACAAAGTAGGGTCATAAGTGCACCTCCAATCTTCATTAACATCATCATCAAGTTTTGAGAGAGGTGTATATTAGATTTGAGCCATAAGAGAGGTGATATGACTATTCATTTAGGCCTTAAGACACCAAACATGCTCAGAAAGGTTGTTTTCTTCTATGAGAGGTGACTTCATGTGCTCACCATGGTATAGATATTTTGCATGGGAGGTTGGGCACTCTGGGAGAGATAGAGGGCCTAGTATAATAGTTTTTTGTGTTATTAGTTCATACATTCAATGCCCAAAGTTTATGAATCATCATTAATATCCCTGAGCACTCTTAAACCCTCCCAAAATCCTACTATAGATGTAATTGAGAAGAATTGAAGGAAAAGGCATTCAAATAGATTAAAATAACTTGACTATCACCTAGATCATGTAACACACTCAGAGAGGTTCATTTCCATGGTATTTTATTGTATGGATGGTGTACGAACTATCAAAAAATAGGGGTTTCAGAGGAAAAAGTACAAAAAGGGATGTATAAGGTAGTTTAAGAGAGTGCCAATCACTGGAGAGTGAATCTTGACACTTTTTTTATCTCCTTAAGTCATTATATGATTAAAACCATGCCTACAAGTGCCCTTGTGAGTTCATTCTAATCATCCAGTCTGTAAGAGTGAAGGACAAGGTGACCTAGTCCCTTGGTGTCCCCAAAATTTCACACATGGAATTTTGGGTTACCCCTATTGAAATTTTTGCCTTTTGTCTTATGTGATTCATCTGTCATTATTAAAAATTAGTCTCCTGAATAAGACTTAGTCTTTAATAGTTTCCATTATGATTGCTTTCATTCCCAATTAATTCAAAGTACTATGATTCTCTTACTAAGATGGTAAAAGACACATCTGGTAATGTCATGGTTAGACTATATGTTCACTATTTTGACTCCTATTTGAATATACCAACAAGATCTAAAGTGTTTGATGTATTAATGGAAAAAGCTAAAATCCAATGGTAGAATAAGATAGCAGATTGCATCAAGATAATGAATACAACTTATCTAAGGAAACCAAAGTGGCCCTCAAGGTTTCCAAAGAAAATAGTGAGATCTGATTTGGTTCAAGAAGTGGATGACATTACTTAATTATTGTGTAGAATAAATGGAGATAAGAATGCTAAGAATTTTTCCACTTGGATGTATGCATACATAAAGGCTATTGATGTCAATATGAGTTCTACAATAATTGAATGGTCAAGAATGATAAGTGATAACATTGATCACCAACTAAGTAATGTATTTCAGACCTTTGACTTAAAAATGACTTCATATCTAGTATATGTTGTAGAATCCAATGGAACCTTTTCTAGGCTGACTACAAAAGAGATGTTGGAAATAGAGCCAATATATGACTATTACCCTTAATTAACTTTGTCTGAATACTTAAATCACTACAAGAGGGTAAATAATAGATTCTATAATGAAATCATGTGTAAATTGAATGTTGCCTTAAAGTCCAAGAGAGTATCAAATGCAGCTTGAGAGGTAGTTTCCCATTTTGGATGCATTTTCATTCAATTATTGAATTTCACATATACCAGAGTTGGTGGTTTCATATGGATACTAGTCAAATTGCCAAAGTACCCTACTGACAAATGAATTCTTATAGATTTTTGTAGGAAATTGGTAGAACTGCATGATTTGTAGTCTAAAGTTCACCATTCTTCAGTTGGTTTTCCTATTGTTATTGGCCATTATCACTGTGCAAACATTTACAAGATAAAGAATGTACAAACATAAATATATCACAACTACAATCAATCACATTTTAAAGTTAGAGCAATTTTTGATTGTAGAGGCATAGCTCAAAACATAGTTTCTCTTGAGTATATGTGTATCCCTGCTCTTGAAGACATTTGCATTGATTGTAGAGATGAATTTGAAGTAAGGAGAAGAGATAACAACATGATGATTGTTGAACAAATTTAGTCATTTGATTTAGCTACCATTCTAGAAGATATGGAAGATGATGGACAAATGATTCATGATTCTTATCATGCAATGGAAGGAGACAATGCTCCACTTCTAAAAATTGACTTTAGGAAGAATCAAGTAAAGACTATTACTGAGAGAACTTCAGCGGTTCTTGCTATGACATAAATATGGCTTTTTGATAATGGATAATGTATGAAGGAACTATTAATGAAAAAAATGGGCCAAATAAGTCATAAGAGAAAAATGATACAAGGAGAAGGAAGCCAAGAGCCCAATAAAAATTTGAAATGCTGACGATACATACTCCTTGGTAAAAGAAAAGGAACTAGTTCAGCCAGTTACCCCTACATCTCCTCTGGTCTCTTACACAACCACTCCTATGTCTACCATTCCTAATTCTCACACACCCATCACATATTCATCTTCATTACTGATGAAAAATATACAACCATTAGTGAAAGATGTAAATCCATCCACACTCATGCCACCTATAAAGTCTCTAAGTTTCAAACCACATGAGAAACTTGTTCAGAAGGAGACTAATGTCCCTCCACCTCTACCTTCATCCTCTCCACCTACTACTCCTCCTCTACCTCCTTTTGAGGATTAGAAAGAATTCTAATCATACCCAAAAAGAGCCAGAGTAGGTAACTATTGGAGAAGTGACTGCATCATAGGAAGTATCATAGCAACAAGTAACAGATGAACTTGAAGAGAAAGAGAGAGAGGTAGAGAAAGGGGTAGAGAAAGAGGTAGAGAAAGAGGTAGAGATAAAGACAGATAAATAAAAATATGAACAAGTAGTTTTTAGTGTTGTTCAAAATATTTTGAATGCACAAGAAGTTCCCTCTCAAGAGTTAATGGTGAGAAATAATCAACAACAAATGGTAATACATTTATCCACTTTAACTAGTATAGATTTCTCTTCATGGTTGGCATTATAGATATCTCTTGAGTCAAAAGAAGAGATTAACTTGGAGGAGATAAACTTACAACTTTTGAGAAGTCTTGATCATAAGGGTAAAAATCCCAAGAGTGCCAAAGTGACTTCAAAGCTGATAATTGAACCTTTTAGTCAAAAAATTGTAGAGATATTTGTTCTTCCATAGGGAAAGAATAAAGGTGAAGTCACTTAAGAGGAATTAACAGTTACATAGACATCCCTTGAAAAAGTCACTACAGAGGGATTGAAATAGGACATACAGACCCTGATTAATACTCTTTTCTAGAAGCTCAATAAAGAGAAAGCTGATAAAGCTAAGTTAAAGGAACATGTTGCTAAGTTGTGTGAAATAATTGCCAAGGTGGAAAGATCTACTCCTCATCAATCATTACTTTTAGAAGGCATATTTGATCATCAAACAATAACTGAGGTAGGGGAAAACTAGTGACAAGGCTAAAGCAGTTGATGAATAGATAGATAAAATGTTACAAACTGCATAGAAATGGTTTCCTAAGGTCCCAGGAACTTTGGTTGATATTGAAAGTAAATTGTCATAGATAAAAATGGTGATGAAGGAAATTGAAAATGAGAATGGAATATCTAAATTACAGCAAGAAAGCCTTCAGTGAATAAATTCTAAAAGTGAAAAAGTTTTGATTGAAAAAATATATATTCCAGAGGGATCAATAAAGAAATCAAAACGAGAGGAACACATTATATCTTTTCATATGCACATTTTTGTAGTAATGCTTGAAGAGATGAAAAATCTTGAAGAAGATGCTTGCAATGTGAAATTAGATCTGGAGGACTGTATCTTCTACCTCACTATTGTTTGGTCTTAGAAAATGTCAAGGACACCTAAGCAATTGTATCATCAATTCAAGCAATTAATTGAAAAGGCCACAACTCCTTTCACAACAAAATCTATAAAGGAGTTAATCAAAAGTCAACAAGAGGTCAAGAGGCTAGAACCTAGGCTTGAAAAAGTGAAAGCTTACTGTAAGAAGTTGGAAAGGGAACCGTTGAGATATGAAACAGAAAGGTAATCAGTTGCTAAATCATATGATGCGGCTATCTAGTTCATGATGTCTCAACACATCGAGTATAGAAAAAACTGCAGATCAGAAGTTTATGAATTAGAATGATTGTTATTTATTCTCTTCTCAAATACTTCTATTTTCCTCTATTTTTTTTGATGTCTTAATTAATGTATTTTAAGTAATTACTTTGTAAGTAATGTCATTTAGTGAAGTTACTTTTAAAATTAAGTTGATTTATAAAATGTAAGACTCAAGTAACTTGTCTAGGCACCATTACTTGAAGTTACTTTGTAAAAACAAATTACTTAAGCGAGCTCTATACTACATGCAAATAAATTATATTTGATCAAAATAGTGAAACTAAGAGGTGCTACATGCTATCAACCATTGCATGCCACACGAGAGATATTCTAGGAGGACTCCTCTCAATGGTTTTTAGTTTTTAATGCAGCACATGGGAATTCAAGGAGTTGTCTCTTAATTGATTTTGACATCTGAAATAGTATAAGAGTGAAGGCCCACATGCTAGGGGATGGTAATTTTTAAAAGCAATTGTAACAAAAGTAAGAAAGTTTAGGTAATCTGAAACTTTTGTTTAGATTTTTTAATGTTTTTGCATAAAATTGGTTCAAAGTGAATAAGATGGAAGTTGATTTCTATGGAACTTTGCATCTAAGGAGATCATTTGGTGGATTTTTTGAAGACTAAAATGGTAAACTTTGTGTTATCTTTAAATTTGAATATGAATTCAAGTTTTTCTTACTTATTTGCTGAAAGAATTATCACCTCTTGAATGTTTATCTACTTGTACAGATACAATAAGCTCTGTAAAACTACTTATTGTGAAGTACTTCTTTCTTCTCACATATTCTAGTTGTTTCATCATCTATTTCTCAGAACTTCTTCACATATTCTTTGAATCAACTACTAACTTTTTGTAAAATCACTCTATTATGATTCATGAACTTTGTGATTAAAGTGATACCCCAAAATATGATAACATGTGCATATCTTATGAATAATTTATATAAACTATGAATAATTGAAAGTATGAATAGTTAGAATAGATACACATAAAATGTATGGGAGATTCATCATTAAATGAAGGGGATTTAATCACATGACTGCCTAGGTACTTTTGCTAGCCTACAAAATATCTAGCCAATAGTTTTTAGTGACTCTGTTAGGGAAGCAAAAACTTAACCAAAGCTAAAATTAGATTATTCACTCTAAGGTAAGATAGATACATAATAATGTTTAGTTATCCAAAATTGCATGTTTTCCACACTCCCATGTAAGAATTTTCATGCAAATTAAAGGTGTACTTATGATTAGAAACACGTGTTTTGTGAAAATATCTTTACTCATCTAAAAGAAACACTTCACTTATCTTGATTCACTGCATGTCAAACAAAATGTTTTGTTTGTCTTAAGCCACTACATGTCAAGTAATCTCTCATGAAGTCTTTGTTTATAAATCTGAAGTAACTAAAAAAAATCCTTAGAGAATCATAGGCATTTCAATCTAGCAAATTGACCTTTCACCAGAGCAAGAAGAGCTCAAGGCCAAATGAATGACTTCTTTCAGTTGAAAGAATGGTTTAATTTCAACTTTCCTCCTCAAACTAGAATGAGAAGAGTGAGTCTTTCACTTGTTAGACAAGTGCAAACTTCCATAAATCAACTATAACATAATTATTTAAGAATAATCCAATCTGCTAATCCTCGATTCCTTATTACCAAAAGAATGGCACAACAACTCCCTGTTAATTAGGTGCAATGATTGCCTCATTGAATTTAACTCCTCTCCATGACTTGCCTAAGGGGTTAAGAAAGAACTTTCCTAAGTTCATAGGGAATGGAAAATAGAGTCCATATGAGCACTTAGTTGCCTTTTTTTAGCCTATGGAGTGATTGGCATTGAGCATGAAGATGTCTCAATCATGCTCTTCATTGAAACCTTACATGACTTAACTACAAAATGGTTTTATCATTTGGCTTCTGGTACCATAACTAATTGGGCCACTATGCACGAGCAATTTGAAAAAAGATTTAAAGCTGCTGAAGACACACATATTGCTCACCCAATTGACTCAGCTTAAAAAATAACAACATGAGCACATGCAAGATTTTATTGTTGAGTTTAACAGATTACTCTACAAAATACCTTAAGTTTCTCAACCCACTGGTGACAACCAAAAGCGAATTTTCATCAATGCTCAATTACCAAAGATTAGTTATCAACTATGAAGAGAACATCTTGTTGATTTAGCAACAACTCAGAACATTACTACAGAGGTTGAAGATGATCTTATCATGGCTGGGAAGATTAAGAAGACAACTTCCAAGGTGAACAGTTCTACTTCGACAACAACACAAACCACTACAGATCCCCTATTGCATAAATTAACTAATGACTTGCCTCAAGTTAAAATGAAAATTACTCAAGGTGCTCATATGCTCTTATCAAAAATACACCTACATGCAATTTTAATAATCAGAACTAGAATTGTATTGCTGGACCTCCACAAAGACTAGAAATTAAAGACGCTCTAAAAAACCACATTAAAATGAATGAAGAAGATCATATGGCTGTTGACTTTGATCAATTTTTTGCTGATGAAGATGATTTTGTAGATCCTAGTGGTGATTCCAAGATAGGCTACCTTGAATATCAATCAAAAAGTGATTATGAATAAATCCTTGAAGAAGATCATAATCACTCTGTTGTAGTATTTAAAATATCACAAACTCAGCAAGTTGGTGAAAATTCTTTTAAAGAATAAGGGAAAGATAAGGAAGACTCCAAGCTAGATGTTTGCATTCTCAAAAGAGGTAGTCCTTTACCCGCTTCTCTTGCCATCAACCAAAATAGTTATAATATTAAGGGACTCCTATGCAAAATATGTTATCATTCTTAAAATAGTGAAACTAAGAAGTTCTATATGTCATCAGCCATTGCATGCCACATAAAATAAATTCTAGGAGGATGCATCTCCATGGTTTTCATTTTTTAACGTAGCACATGGGAATTCAAGGACTTGTCTCCTAATTGATTTTGACATCTGAAATAGTATAAGAGTGAAATCTTGTGTGCTAAGGGATGATAATTTTTAAAAATCAATTGTAACTGAAGCAAGAAAGTTTAGGCAATCTGAAACTTTGCATTTAAATTTATGAATGTTTTTGTATAAAATTGGTTCAAAGTGAATAAGAAGAAATTTGATTTTTATGAAACTTTGCATCTAAGTAGATCATTTGGTGGATTCTATGAAGACTAAAATGGTAAACTCTATGTTATCTTTAAATCTGAATATGAATTCAAGTTTTTCTTACTAATTTGCTAAATTAATTATCACCTCTTGAATGTTTATCTACTTGTACGGATACAATAAACTCTGTGAAACTACTTGTTATGAAGTACAAATTCTTTATTCTCACATATTCTAGTTGTTTCATCCTCTATTTCTTAGAACTTCTTCACATATTCTATAAATCAGCTACTTACTTGCTACAAAATCACTATGTTATGGTTCATGAACTTTGTGATTAAAGTAATACCCCAAAATATGATAAATTGTGTATATCTTGTGAAAAATTTATATAAACTGTGACTAATTGAAAGTGTGAATAGTTAAAATAGATAAGCATAAAACATACGGGAGCATCACCATTAAATGAAGGGGATTTAATCCCATGACTATGTAGGTATTTTTTATAGCCTACAAAATATCTAGCCAACATCACCTAATTTGACAAGTTTGCAGGTGTTTCTTACTCAAAGAGACCTATTCATGGTGTCAGGTATTGATTCAGTCCTAACACTCACCTATTCACAGGTTTATAAGTTTTCATGGCTATCAAACACTAGCAGATAGGCTACTAGGCCTAATTGGCCTAGTAGACCTACTTGGTCAATCAAGTAAAGTGAAGAATGGCATAGAAAACTGATGTGATTTAATGCAGAGTGGAAATCCATAGATAATTGATCCTCAAGAGTAATCACATGCATAACCAGTCTTTAAGTGAAAATCACATACATAATTGATCTTGAGTGTCAATACATGCATAATTGACCCTTAGGTGGTCAAGTGCAAGAGTTAATTGACAAGAAATAGGCGTAACATGCTTCAAGAGAAGGTTGAATCATTCAACTACCTCATCTCAATGCCAAAGGAATCATGCAGGAGCACCAAACATGGAGAGATGTCTTGAAAACTGTTTGTAACAAGTTGTAACTGAAGTAATCTTGAGTTGATGGTCATTGATGACTCTTTCTTCTCTCCTCTATGCCATTCTTCTTTTTCTCTCCTCATCTTTTATATATTCATGATTTTAGGCCTTGTTTCAGGATCCCTCTCTTGAGCATGAGGAAAATATGCTGAGATTGAACTTTGTAACCTCTTAAGATAATAAAAATGCATGTTTTAGATTCCTTGGTACAGGTTTAGTGTGTTTTTATTAGTTTGATTTGCACATGTGGTAGTGTTTTCTTCCTTGGCAGGTCTTAATCTCACCTAGTTACTAGTGTATCATCTTATGTAGGTCATATATAGTGTTTGATGTTGAGTGACTAAGCCTAGAGTGGAGATATTAATTGGTTAGTGCCTTGAATCAGGCCTTCCATCATTGCCCTTGTGCTTTGACCACTTGGTAAAACCTTTATGTGAAACACTTTTGCATAGGAGTCCCTTGGAGTTATAAGATTCAATGATTTGCATTGCTTATTAGTGTTAGTTGGAGTGCAAATTGAGTGGATGAATGATTATATTAGGTGCATCACCATCACTAGTATAGGTTTTCCCTTTCAGCGATCTTTCTAACTCTTTTCACCCCCAAAGCAGATAGATTTAGGAAAAGAATTCAAAGTTAATGCATCATAGGAGTTAGCCTCATAATCTATAGGTTTGGTCTAATTTATAAGTATCCCACAATGTGTAGACCAATCCAATGTTAGTTTAGGTTTGAAGGAGATCTTAACAATCTACTTCAGTAGGGTGCAACTTGGGTTGCTAACAGTTCTGTATCCTCTTGGGGCATTGTGTTTATTGTGTTCCTTCAAATATATGAGCAAGTTCGGTTGATATATTCGGTTTCAGTGTCAATAGTGTAATTTCATATATAAGCTGAGTTGATATATGCAGCGACCATCCATGTCTCAAGCCTGAGTCTATTTGAGATAATGTATATGGAATATAATAATTATGAAAGCATTCATATTTATCAGGTTTTATGTGATATTTTTATCTATGTAATTGTATACAGCTTTTATATGTGGAAAATATAAAAATATTTATGCATGTATTATAGTTATATAGCATATTATCTTCAAGTGTTCAAAAGTGGAATTAAGAAACTACATTGTTTGTATACACCTCATATTTTTCACTTATTGATGATTTCTATCGCAAGAGTTGTCATTGCATTAATATCCTTGAGTGCACGTCCTAAGGAGTGCACGTCCTAAGGAGGGTTCCTAGATATCATTTTTAATAATAAATTTATCTAAATTATTCTGTTTGCACACAAAAATACACACTAAGTAAAAATAATAGAAATTAGGGTTTATGAGCTTACACTTGGAGGTTTAGTTTGCATAAAGTCTTTGAAGGTCATAATAAGAGAAGTTGAACTAGCAAAGTACACCTAATCTTAAGGTCCCCAATTAATGATACTTAGATCTTCTTCCTTATATCTTCATCTTCACCTACAACATCTCTCACAAAGTGTCACTTGAGTCAATGGGGAGATTGATGCACCAACAAGTAAACCCAAGATAAGTATCCGTATCCTTATACTTTTCCTTTATTTAATTTGGTGGATATATGTATTTGTGTGTATTTGTTATATTAGTATGTTGTTATCTTCCATGCTTAGGTAAGTATATGTTATATTGTATGCGGTATTTCCTTTGTTTACAACCTTAGTTTAGATACCTCTTGGTTACCACCTAATGGCATTTCTATCTCTTTAGTTTACCCCTTTTATATCTTATATCTAGGTGAGTCTTTATTCATCGATTCCTTGTATAGAATTTCTAATTATATCTTTGATACCCTTATTAGAAACAACTCTCACATATAGCCCCACCCTACTTTGTGACACAACATCTTGTATGCATGTTGGATCTGGTTTGGTCTTCTCATTTTCCTATATTAAAGAATATTTATATTGTTGATTGTATTCACTCTACATACAATGTTCACATCAATAAATATGCTTTGACATCAATAAGTATGTCCAAACATAAAATCAAATATGTTGTCCTCCCTGACTCAATTAAATGATTTAAAGTTGTACAAATAATACTTAGTTTTGTTCGAGTGACAAAATTGTAACGTGTTGCATTGTGAAAGTCTTCTAGAATCACTTGCATACAAATCATTTTCTCTAACATTTCATGTGTCTCTACAAAACCCATCAAGTAAAGGATTGTACACAATTAATTCAAAATAACTCCCAAAATACCTAATTATTTAAATTTTGTTTGGTTTTCATAATAAAATTATAAATATAATATGCAATACCTTCTCAATATTCTTCAATATTCCTTGTAAGTTACTTGAGTCATGTTATGAGCTTGTAATGATATAGACCTTTGGGTGAGGCATTTAGGCCAACATTTTGAGTTTTCTTTTATACCATTGAGAAAACCATTTGGGCTAGTTTATGACCATTTGTTGATAATACCTTCAATCAAAGCCTTTCAATAAATATTGCTAAAACGTGTAAATAATTTTAGTTAGACAATAAATTTTGATGTGTATTTTGGCATAAGGCCTCTAAGACAACTTATGAACATTTTTTTGATATTTTTAAGACCTTTATAGTAACCTACCATCATCTATTGATATATACCACCCTACAAGGCCTTTAAGTCAATACATAGTCATTTTGTAATATATACCATCCTATGTTTAAACACTTATTTAACCTTGAAGAAAATGTGGATGCCATGTTAGTTTAGAGATCCAAAATAATGAACCATGTTATCAGAATAGAATTAGTAGTGAACATCAAAGGGTACATGAATTAAATAAGTTTGTTAATAATAATCCACCCTACTAAATCCATGTGTCCCTTTATTCTTAAACATTAATAATCATATTTAATTTAACTTTATATTTTGTGTATTTAAAATTTTATACAAGCAATCTATATCAAAAGCAATCATCTCTAAAGGATTTGATGACAATAAAATTTAATAATAGAGAATGAGAGAAATTAATTAATTCTAATAAAGAGGATTTGTATGATTTTTTTTAATAATGATATAATGTTGGTATTTCAACTAAAAGACACCACATTTGAAGTTCAACATGATAAATCTCTATACCAAGTGAATACACATGCAAGTTGCATCAAAAGATAATGTCAAAATGATTAGGCTTGTTAGATAGCTCCCTTATTGCAGCCCTAAAGAGCTTACATAAAATTATACTAATTAAATATCAATTTAACATTAAACTTACTGAGTGTACATATGTGTGTGTGTGTGTACATATATGTATATGCGCGCGCACGCGCGCACACACACACACACACATGTTTGAGACAATTTTTTATTTTATTTTGTGGGTTCCTATGTTATATGTGTATGTACACACACACACACACACACACACACACACACACACACACACACACACACACACACACACACACACACACACACACACACACACACACACACCTATATGTATGTATATATGTGTACATATATATTTATATGTATGTATATGTGTGTGTGTGTATTATATATGTGTACATACGCATACATAATATTGGAACCCACAAAAGAAAAATAAAATATTGCCTCAAACTTTGAAACTAATTTTAGTTCAACATTAATTATATATTGAAAATTATATTACAATTTCCTTACTATTAAAACTAACATATTTACTAAACTTGTGGCCTCAACTAAATTATTTGGTAAAATATAAAATCAATTTAACTGAATATTATAACAGTTCATTTTTTATTTTTTTTTATAAAAAAGCATGTAAGAATTAAAAAGAAAGTGGAGCCTGTAAACTTTAGACATTTCTAGAAGTATCTATAAAATGGATGTAATGTAAAGGAAATTATTTGAATATTTAAAATTAGTTGCTTTGTTCATTACCATAAATAAATTTTGTTTCTTTACATTAGATATTCAGTATCATTTTCATTATGTAGGTTGTTAAAGTAATAAGCATAATGTATTTAAGATGTTAAATTCAATTTCAACTATTACTTATACATTGTCTTAGAATCTCTAGAAGTAAATAAAAGGAGTTGATTATTCTCGATGCAATGACAAAGCATATGAATGGTCTTGGTGATTAGGATTTTTCTCACAAAGGCATTTAAGACAAACAAAGTGACAACAAACACCTTACATATGTAACATGTTTCTCTACGATTCTTATTTAGAGGGTGGGGGGCGGGGACGAGGCGGCAGGGGTTCGGGGGGAATTTGAAAATCAAGCTTTGTTGTGCATATTACAATACTTTCATTTACATTAGAACATTTTTTTTTCAAATTATATATCAATTTAAAAAATGTTAATAACCATTTCGAAAATCTAAGCACAGGATATAACAACATTTAAACATTTCAATACTTGAAAGATGATATTAACCAAGCATATTGAATACTACGAACACTCTCAAATGTGCATCCAATATTAACAAATGTTTTGGAATATGTATGTCAAAAATATAAATATGTTAATAGATAAATTGCCATAATCACTTGTAAGATTAAAGAGCTTGTTAAATACATTATTATTAGTTGATGAATACATTATTATTAGTTTATGAATGACTACACATCGTTGTTTCCATTTTTGGACAATCTAAGAAAAAACCTTAATTTTAAAATTTTACTTAAATATTACATGTTTCTTAAACATTTATCCATCATGGGGGTTACCCTCTGAAAAACAAGAACCAATATCAAGTTATAGGAAACTAGTTGCATTGCACTTAAAACAAATCGCTACATTTCATTTATATTTTTGAAGGCTATTTTATTTTTCCTAGGGACTAATTAGTGCAAGCACAATATTTCTTTAGGGCATTGAGAGGCATATAGTAGTTGGATGTCTCTAGTATTACCATATTCCATTTGTGTCTTGTATTTCTAGCTTTGTGAAGCATAACAATGGGGTCAAGTTAGGATGCCCTCTCTCACCAACCCTCTTTAGCATTTACATTGATGAGCTAGAGGATTTTCTTCAACATACCCATGTAGATGATGGTTGCATTTTACAAGATGTGGTGATAACCATACTTGTTTTTGCTAATGATGTCACTCTCATTTCTCGCTCTACTAATGGTTTATAGACAACTTGATGTCCTTGCTCATTTCATCAATTGGTGATCAATTTTTCACACAACTAAGGTCATGATATACAACACCTTTAGTTGTTCTCTTCCCCAATATTAGTTCATCTACAAAAAGGATATGTCTCTTCATCACACCTTTGCAAGGGATATGCCTCCATTTCTATATAGGAGCACCACTGTTTTCAGATCCACTTCCAAGATATCCCCTTCATAGAAGCACCTCTTTGATATATTCATCAAACCTATGTTTTTTTTGGGTCTGAGGTTTGGGGACCTAGTCTGGGGCTCATTGATTGGGCTCGTATTGAGAGAGTCCAAACTCTCATGATTAAGTGTATCACCCATTGCAAATAGACTATTCCTCAATGAATTGTCCAAGTTGAGTTTGCCGTTGAGTCTCTCTGCCTTCAAACTATTTTAACTATTACTTTTTGTAGTCGTAAACTCAAGACCATGAGGGATTTAGCTTCAAGCCATGGGAGGTTTCCATAATTAGCCCTATGTTCATCAAAGAGGATTGCATCATTGGGCCCCATGTATCGATGTTGTTGGTATTCTAATACTAGTTTGCTCCTCTAGTTAATTGACATCTCTACTGATAGGTTACCTCCTTCCAAGTACTCTTTGGATGCCCCTCATCAGCGTATTCCCTTAAAGGAGGTCATCATTAGAGTTATTAAGAGAGGATATCTATAGGGAGTACATCTAGGTCACTTGGACCTATCCTCAACCGTTCAACACCAAACTTGACTTTTATACTACACATTTGTTGTGAGTGGCGAATGGTGTCATTTGTCATCATGACCATCCGTAGTGTCATTGGTCTCACGACTTGAGGTTCTCTTTCGACTAGGATGAGAATGGGCTCATACTACTTACGACTAGACATATTTTTTTAGGAAATATAAGTATGAACATTAGTTATTATGATGAATACAATATTGAAACAAGGGATTATTGTATGTGAATTAACAAGTCACTAAAGATATCTTAGGATAAGAGAATCATGGGAGGAGTTGAGAGATATGAGGGATAAGGATCAAAGTTGACTCCTTATGTTGAGGATCAATCTCTCCTATATATTGTAATCTCCTATGAAGAAATAACATTCCAAGCAAATGATAGAAATGGTTTAATATTGTATCTTTTACGAGTTTTTTTATATATTTATATTTGCAAAATATAAACAACAAATAATATTTGGTATTAGAGCAGGTAAAAATAAAATTCCTCTGAAGAATTCAAATACTTTTGTGACTGGTCTGCACAATTCTTTATTAGATTTAACTCGACACTAGCAAGCTAGAGAATTCATGTGTTCAAGTACTGATATGCTTGCTTAGTTTTCTACGAATTTGTTTGGAGAGTTAATTTACAAAGAAAAGCGCCATTATCCCTGAAGGTGGACAAGGCATTGAGCAACCAATGATTAAAAGAATGCAGTTTTGAATAACAACTCATTGTTTTGATTTTATGTGTAATCATGTTTCAATGTAGATCCAAGCGCTGAATTACTAGATTTCTTCAACGACACAAATTGCACAGAATTGTTCTTGCATTTTGTAATCCAAGCTCTGTGAGTTGGCGTCATTAATGTGTTGTTTTCATCTTGCTTGGCTAGGAGTGAGCCGTGAGCTATTTTCATCTTCGAATAATTTTTCATTGAGTTGTGAGTCTTATTCAAAGCTACCACATCCCATGCACAGTGCTTTAATGCACTAAAAATTTCCTTTTGGTCAGTGTTCTAAAACTTTATAGTTTAGATTTAGGGATTAGTTTACATTTATTATCTTTTGTTAAGTGGATCGAGTCAATAATTAATGTGTTTTGTATAAAGTTACGTTTACAATCAAGATAGTTTAGTTTTTGGTCAAGTCAGTGTTATAATCATTTTTTGTCCATAAAAATAAATGTGAAAAGTATTGAGAGTCAAAATAATTGTCCTTAGTCATATTTTATGGTTATTATAAGTAATTAAATATTACTTTCTAGTTTATAGGTGTTAATATTGATAGGTTGTCATTTTTTAGGTTTTGTTAAATGGGAAATCTTAATGCAACTTCATAGATCATTCCTATTTAATAAAAAGTTTAGAGTTATTTTGAGTGT
This sequence comes from Torreya grandis, assembly GCA_037957365.1. Taxonomy (NCBI): domain Eukaryota; kingdom Viridiplantae; phylum Streptophyta; class Pinopsida; order Cupressales; family Taxaceae; genus Torreya; species Torreya grandis. The sequence goes on along the minus strand of JARHVA010003277.1, from coordinate 482,199 downwards.
CTTTAATATATATAGATATTCAAAGTATCAAAATAATATTTGAGTCATTTTTAAAGTGTCATTTTTTGTCAAAAGGTTATTAAAAACGGAGTCAAAAATTAAAACTCATTTTTTCGTCAATAAAGTATATCGAGTCATGTTGTTAGGAGTCTAATTTTTTTAGGTCATTTTATGTCATATAGAGTTATTGTCAAAATTGTTATAAAACAAAAAAAATGCCTCACGAATGCATTATCACTTGTAGATGACATCCAAATTGTAGGGAGGTTAATATAAATGAGCTTCAAAGCTGTATTTGTCGAGTAAGCAGCTTCTCATACTGGAGGTTGGAGAAAAAAGAGGATGGAAGACATTTGTACCTCTCATTAGCCACTAATGATGGAGTACCATTTTGCAATAGTGGCACTTTGCTTTATATTTTCAGCTTGTGTGAAATAAGAACAAAAATGTATTTTTATTCATATAATAAGCGAGAATTTCCAAATGTAATCCCCTAAAAGTAAGATAGTATAGGAAATCCAGACCATCAGTACTAAATCAGAAGAGGTACCTGATAAAAGTAGTTGGTAGGTGTGTTCCCACTACTTTTTGATTGGCTCGGTTGATGTTCCCAAATTTTGTTGATATAATTTTCTTTGCATGGTTGGTATGTTCTCAAGTAGTTGATACATGTTCCCACCTTAGAGGAGGTTCTCATGATTGGTTGATAGTGTTCCCATTTCTTGGTTGATTAGTTCCCACAATCAAAGTGCAAGAAAATAGCACGTAGGAAAATCAAGACGTGTATGTTGCTTAAATAGAGGATGGTGTTTCTCTCCATGTTCATATTAAGAGAGGGAATGTTAAAAAATATTAGTATGAACATTAATTATTATGATGAATAAAATATTGGAATGATGGATTATTGTATATGAGTTAACTCATTAGAGATATCTTATGATGAGGGAATTATGAAAAGAGTTGAGAGAAATGAGGGATGAGGATTAGCGTTGACTCCTTATTTTGAGGATCAATCTCTCCTATATATTGTAATCAACTATGAAGAAATAACATCCCAAGCAAATTGTAGAAATGGTTTAATATTGCGTCTTTTATATGTTTTTGATATATTTATATTTGCAAAATATAAACTAGAAATAATATGATTAACATAGCCCATGTGGGGACCAAATTGTCATCTTTGCTCCTTCCAAGGGGTGGAGACTAAGGAACACTTAATTTTCATGTCATATTTGTCATAAGATTTGAGGGAGATACCATTGTCTTTACAAAGACTCAGACAAATCTCTAATTACTTTCTTTTGGTTCTTGCACCAACAGTCCCTAGCCCTTTTTCTTTGAAAGGTTGTCATCCTTCAATGTAGGTCCCTACAAGGAGCCCCTAATGCCCCCAGGTTGACCACCTCTTGCTTTCAATGCATCACAGAGGTTGGCATCATTAATCACAATTTGGATACAACTACTTCACAAAATGAGGGGTGTAAGTTAGTGAGGTGGTGCTCATCTCTATACAACACTACTAGTGGTGCCCCAACACACTAGCTCTTGACCAAGGGGATCCTCCCCAACTTGGCATCATGGATCCACTCCTCAACATTATAAGATCCTACTTGGCCCTTTCATAGTGATAGACGATAACACAAAATATTCCTTTGTCCAAGCACAGTTACAGAGGTTTGACAAAACTATCATCCAATCTTTGTCTTTCATCAATCCATGCTCTTTGGGGTTCCTTGCTCCCCCCACATGGCTATATTTGTATTGGTACCATAATCACATGGGTTGAGGATTTATTGAAATGGATTTTCCCCTCGTTTATTTATAGTGTTTTTTATCTTCCTAAGGCCCTTTTACCCTAACACCTTGTATTGTAATTGGATGTTTTCTCGAGTACCATTGACCTACTTTTGGACAATTGTAGATATTTTATCAAGTGACATTGTATCAATCTATATAAATTCAAGTAATCAATATTAAACATTGAATTTCAGTCTTTGCCATATGCATGGCTATCAAATATTGATGATAATAGGGGATCTTAAAATATAGTAGGCCGACTACCTATGTACAATGAGCACCAACAATTAAAACTCTTCTTTGCATAGGGTATGCATCGCCGTAAAATCATTAGTGCTCCAATAACAAAACATTGGCAGAGATTTTCAAATGATATTAGCCTTCGTTTCTTGAAGATTCTCTTCCAACCCAAATTCAAAATAAAAAACCTTTCAAAGCAGAAAACAATTTCAAGATTGAAACATAATTCCAGAAGCAAACATTCAAGCCAATAGCAAAGATGATTTCATAATCGAAAAAGTGGATGTTTTTCCGGTAGCACAACTTTAGTCCCAGAAGAAACCCCACAAAGAAAAACAGAAAGAAACTTAATTTTTTTATTTAAAAAAAACAAAAACAAAAACATTATTACAAAACATTATTGCTATTATTATTTTTTCTTATATAACCAATTTCAAGCACAAGACGATTGTTTTGTGGTTTACCTATACAGTGACTAAACTTAATATTCAATTACTGTTTTACAGCAATTTATCCACAATGCCTACCGTACCAAATTCCAAAACAATATGAGACCGAGACAAATTATAATGAAAAGACGAAGAGAAAATGAGAACCACCAAAAATGACATTTCACAAACACTCGAGCCGAACTGGGAAACAGACATAATTCTTGCCTAAAAATATAATTTCACAATGAAAAACCCCAAATCATTGTTTCTTTTCTCATATAATTTCACAATGAAAAACCCCAAATCATTATTTCTTTTCTCAGTAGCTTTTCCCCTTGATTTTTCCTATTAAAAATTTTGTATGGTATTTTCATGGCACATTGCACTAATGCCACAGAAACAATACAACTAGTTGCTTTCCTGAACAGATCGACTAGAAAACAATAGCGCATCCTAAAAAACATATAAATGTTGCTGAAACACACAACCTTGTTAAATTTTGTATAGATTTCCTGTTGCCATATTTATGAGCAATTTCCAAGCTTTTATGGATTGATGTGCTATTGAATTAATGCCCTGAATTTCCTATATATGCCTGTCATTAGAACCTTGGGAAAAATCCTGTTATAGCATGGGAACTTGTATCCTGAGAGTATAGACAGGAAACACTAGGCATTTAAATGGGATCAGAAGAGCACCCGTGCTGATACATTCTGGTATCGTACCCCCATCTTCTGAGATTGACATTTTCAATTCAGTTTGAAAAAATAATACAATGAGAAATTCATTAAACGATTAGAAAATAAAAAGAATGTGTCTATAACTAGAATTCATTCTATTGGGAAAATAAGTGATCAGTTACAAACCATTGACATGCATTCAAGTTATAATTCTGATGATGAATAAATCCGTAATGCAGAACATATTTTTTAATAGCCAAACATCGACCTATTCCATTGTTTAATTTTTTTTGAAGGATTCAACATAGCAGCAGGAAGCCAACTAACCAATATGTCTTGTTGCTTTGGCTTTCAATTTGAAATTTCAGGCTGCTGACAATTGGCACAGAAATAATCTCATATTTATGTATGGTAGAAAGCATATAGATATTCTTTTGAAATCTTGCATAGCTAAATCAATGGGGCATTACTAATCTTAAATCACTGGAATTATCAAGTTGATATATTTGTATACAAAACATCAATTAATTATTTGACTCTGACAGATGTCAAAGGCATTGTATATGATGTACAAACAAATTTCATGGGGAGTTATACAATAACTCTATTTGGTATACAAAACTTACCATTCGAAAACCCCATAAAACAAGCTTTACTGTTTGGTTCACAAAACTTCTCAATATCACTGCAAGTCACTGATTACATGGATAAAACAAAAAAAAGCCTGCATCGCATCAATGCAACAGTATTTGTCAATTAATAAATTTCAGTAATTGATATAAACAAACAATAGTATGCAACTGCAAGTGTATCACTAATCACCTCAATCCGAGCTGAAGAAGCAGCTCAGGTATTCATGCAGTGAAATATGTATGTGTAAACATATTACAGCCAAAGACCAAATTCACAAATCTTGATCTAATCTGAATCTGAATCTACAGGAAGACACAATCGAGAACAAACTGATCGTGGGTGCCGATGTCTTAAAAGGCTTTCAGACCCACTATTATTGAATGATCCTAACCAAGTTCCATTGTTACTCACATTCAAAGCTGCAACCAAAAAATGAACAGAATAGAGTAAGGTACAGGTTAGAAATATATCTGAATTAGGAAATACATATTAAATTTTACCATCCCATGTACCTGTGTTTTCTAATGAATTAATCCCACATTTTTGTTCTGCAGTCTGCTGTCTTTTTGTACCGGAATTTTCTTGGGTATGTATTCCAGTGATGCTTCCATTGCCCAAACTAAGGGAAATCCAATTTGTCTGGAAAGTATCAGAAGTAACAACTGGCTCAATTGAATCATCCTGGACTGAGGTTTGAGCTGGCTGCGGTGAAAGAAACAACTGCAAAGAGGCATCACCATTATCAATGCTACTCAAATTCTCAATAGGAGTGCTATTCACTTCAGTATTTACATAGTGTTGTGGTGGATCTGGTGACCTAGCATGGTCTGGAATCCTTGATACTGATGACTTATTGGTTTGCTCCTGCAGAGTAACATTATATCTAGTTCCTGATGTAGCTCTTACAACAGAGATATGTTGTGAATTGGCAGTAGCTTCCGGTGCACTTGTATCCATTCCAAACAACTGAAACGGAGTGTTCTGGGAATTTGGCGACCAATGTGGTGGATTGAACTCAAAAGCATCAACCCCAAACAAATCAAGGGGACCATTTGCATTATATGAAACTGAGTTTAATGTAGGTGAACCTGTAGGAACAAATGGAATGCAATTGTGAGAAATAAGGGTTTCTTCTGGTAAATTTTCGGAAGAACTGATTCTGTCAAATCTGCCATGAGCAGGGTTATCTGAACCAGCAAATGCCGAAGCTGTCGATGAACCAATGTTTAGTTCATCCTCAAATTCTTCCTCTGTATCACTTAGAACTATCACTTCAGACTCTTTTTGATGTTGAGAATTAACATTTTTTACAACTGAAGATGGACAGAAAAATCCTAACGATGCAGAATCCAAATCGGGATCATCATCTACTAAAACATCCAGGTTTTCATTTTCTTCTTGATTGACACTTGGGTCTTCATTATTTCTATTGCTTGCTGTTGGACTGCTACATTGTGGGACATTTGTCGTTTTTTGTTTCTTTTTTTTGTTAAATGCATTGCTCGATGTCAGGTCATCTTTAGCTCCATTGAGTTCCCAGAGTCCATCACAATTCCTCTTCATTCCAATTTTTAAAGCCATTCGAGCCTCTGATATATAATCTTCCTGTTTCACCTGCTTTGAAATTTGAGGTCGGCTTTCAGCATCTTCATTCGAGATAGGGAAGGACCCATCTGGCAGATGCCATTGTTCGTGATACTTTGCTTCACCTTCATGTTTTGGACGCCATGATCCATCTGGTTTGACTTCAACTTCCGTTAAATCCTCAGGATAGCCTTTCATCTTTTGTTAAAAAAAAATGTAGATGTCAGATTAAGTCTAAGAAATGCCCAGAATCTATGCAACTGGATACCCAACATTAACTTAGATTATAACAGTGATGCATATTTCCTTACCACAGATGCAATGCGGCTGAAATATTGATCTATTACGATGTTCTCTAATGAGTAATTCTTCAGACATATAGGACATTGCCACTGCATCAAGAATCAAATGTGTCATCATTCAGTCTCAACCTATCAGTATGTATCAAGTACCAAAACTTGGGAGCAATTTTTTACGTAGAAATATATTATGCAATTTCTCTAACCTTTCTTGTACGCTCATTGAGTTCTATAAATGTTTGAAGATCAAAACAACCCATATGCTCACAAGATTTGAACCTCCCAGCCACATTCATGCGCAATCCACTCATCTGCTCTCATGCCAACAACCACAAGAATTTACTACATGAACAAATACCTCACTCCAATATATTTCCAAAAGGAATAGCATAAAGACCCATAGGCTGAAGTGATATGAACCAATAAAAAATTCTCTAGTTGCAAAGGAAAAAAGATATCATTTCTCAATAATCGCGCACATAATCCAATGCATAAGCAAAATGAATATCAGAATATACCATCCATCTCCAGTGCCTAGAACCTGGGCTACAATACTTCAAATACAGTCCCGTGCAAATAAGCTGCATTTGCTAGGGGACGGTTAACCCCAGCTATGAGATAATGTTATAATTTTATAAACACCAATGTTATGAATTAGCTTCCTGCACCTGAAACACATAAAGAGACTTGGTGTTACAGGGTTGATACAAATCCACAACTAGCCAAGTGCTATGTATGTATGACAATCAAGTCTTACGATACCTAAATAGGTCCACACACCTATGGGGAAAGCTATATGGTCAGCCAAACCTGCCATGGAGATCCTACTCCAATGCTCAACGCATGCATATACTATCTCCTCTTAATAGGTAGCTTTATGTGACTCTGATCAGTCACCATATAGCCATGGGCTTAAGACATCTATTCTTAGTGTCTCATAGCCCCTTTGCCACAAAAATGTAAAAAAATAGAATTTTGCTTATGTGGCATGCTTCCACCGTCATCCTAACTGGAGTTCCTATTAGTAACCCAAATAGCACCCTGCTTGAAGGCTGATTGCTCAGGATCTTCCTTCACACCTGGACTAACATTGGAATGATCTTAAGTGTGGGACACCTATACTCAGACCAGACCTCTAGTTTTGATGAGGCTAGCTCCTCTTATGTATCACTCATGCTCTGTTTACTAAACTATTGTACTTTGGGATGAAAAGGATTAGAAGGATAATTGAAAGCGAAATCTACTCTACTAATGGTGATACACTTATATTTCTGGTTCATCCACTCAATTTGAGCTCATAAAACACTGATAAGACAAACAAATCACTGAATTTACAACTTCAAATGACTCCTATGCAACAGCATTTCACATAGAGGTTTCATCAAGTAACCAAACATGAGGGAAATGCTGGAATAGGCCTAATTCAAGGCACTAACTAGTCAATATATCCATTGTTAGCTCAATCAATCAACATTAAACACTGTATATGACCTGCACAAGTTAGCATACCAGTAACCAAGTGAGATTAGGGCATGCCAAGGGAGAAAGTAATACCACATGTGCAAATCAAACCAATATAACACACTATACCAGAATATGGAAATCTGAAAACAGTCATCTTATTAATCTCAAAAGGTTACAAAGCTCAATCGTGGCAGAGTTTAATCATGTCCACGAGAGGGATCTGAAAATTGGCTTTAAATCCCCAATATATAGAAGGTAGAAGAAGCTCTAGCCAATGTGGCGTAGAGGTGAGGAGAATTCAACTAGAATTAACTCCAAATCAATTTCCTTTAAAAATTGCTAATAATAGTCCTTAAGACTTGTCTTCATGTTTCTTTGTCTTGTATGAGCTCCTTTTTGGCATTGGAAAGGGATGGTGGGTCCATTTGACTTGTCAAAGCTACTCTTGCATGAATGCTACGCCATATCTTGATTGATAACTCCACTTGAAGTGAGTTCAAGGGTATGTGAATGTCCTTCTTGCATAAAGACCAAGGAACATGCATGATGATTAGTCAAGGATTAGTCAGCTAGAGTGACTGGCACTAAAGACTAGTTAACTCCCACTTAAGCCCTTATTTGCATAAAATGGCACTTGTAGACTGAATTGTGCATGGAAATTCCAATTGAAGAGCAGATAAGTGGCGTGACAACTCCACATAAACATATTTGACAGCTTCCAATGCCAATTTCATCTTCAATTATTTGACCAATTAGGCCTACGAGGCCAATAAGGCCTAGTAGCTTATCTTCTTGCATTTGATGACCTTAGAACATGCATAAAAACCATGAAACCTACAAATACAATGATATTTAGGCCTCAAACAACTCCTCATATCATTAGATAGGTCCCTTTAATGAAGAAACATCTGCAACTTAGTCAAACAGGTTGACTAGGCTAGCTTTTCCTTGATTTTCTACAGAGTGGCTGTTTTGGATGAGCTACCAAGGACACTTGCAGACAGATTTTTGACCAACTGATGATTTGGGGATGAAGTACACGTTCCAAACTTTGATCTCCATGGATTGGATTTCATGTAAACTGCCTTGTACCTCATCTTTTGTGTTTTTTTCCTTAAAAACCTGTTTTTTACCATGATCCGTACGATTCCACACAACAAATTACCATTGTTGGGATCCTCTCTGAGTGTACTTGATGTTTGAAGAGGTTTCAGGTTGATTCATGAGGTTTTGATTGCAATAAAATCAGCTTTTTGCAAAACTGGTCATTATGAGGGTTTTGGAGGTGAACCTTCTTAACGATGGTTCATAAAGTATAGTCCTTCAAAACCAAATTTCTTGCCAAGAATTTTAGTATACAGACCCCCTCAACTTCCCTGAAAAGATCGGGTTCCCATGCAAAAGGTATGAAAAGATACCTACGTAAAGAAATTTGCCTGTAGAGTTTGCAAGCATTTTGGACATGCTTACACTCTTAGCGATGTTCATAAAGTACGGCCCCTCAACAAACCTCAATTGTTCATGAATTATAAGTGCATAGGGGTCCTCAAATCATGCTAAGAGCGTTTGGCCAAACCCTTCACACGGTGAAAGATATAAGCACTTGATCAGGTGGCTTGAATGGGTGTCTTGACTGCAAAATTCAAATTTCCTATGAAGGACCAATTTGATCTTCCCTCTTGCTCTTCTTTGCTTGATTACATCTTCATGGGCCCTGTACCATGTCATCATAGCATTTTGTAGGTGTCATCTTGCTTGATAGGTCTAAAAATGCCTTTTGGTGCTATAGGCCTTCTAGGCCTAAAACTGGTTTTTAGGCCTAATTGGCCAATATCTGAATATTGGAGTTCTCGAGACACCTGTGAGGGAGTATGAGGGTTGCAAAATCATTGTTTCCCATCCAATTTCACTTTCCATGGCTTCTCTTTGCTAGCCAAGCCTTTCTTGTCTTCATGCCTCTTAAGACTGCCTGCAGGGTTTCTAGCTAAAATGGCCTGTCAAACCCTTGATCACTGTGTTCAGCTTTCTATCTCTGCATTAGATTTTATAATCATTCTTGAAACCTCTTCTTTGCTCTCTAAAACCCTTCTCATGATGTTAACATCTCTTATTTAATGCTTTAGACCTCAAATAGGCATCATTGCCTCAATTAAGACTGTTAGCAGACTGCCTGATGACTGTGTTAAAACAGTGAGCGTTTCCACTCATCTTTTGACCTCTAGGATGGCATGATAAGCTTGAGAAAGTTGTCATGATGACCTTCACCAATTTTGAAGTCTTAATTCCACCTGTAAATGCCTTAAAAACACAAATTTCTCTCAAAACTGCCTGCCAAGTGTTGACTGTGCGTATGTACTTGACTGTGTATGTACATGTTGTAAGTGATTTCATGAGAAATGGAAGTCATTAGATCAATTTCACACTCATTTAGTTGTTATCAGTCCTCTCACCTTACTTAAAACCATCATTCACCCCTCTTCTAGCATGTTGACACTTCAAACTGTGCTTTTAGGCCTCACACAGTCAAAAAAATTGTCAACAGGTCTGTACCTTCATCCTTATAAGCTTGGCAATGTTTTAGTAGCTTGATCAAGGTGTTGGGAATGTCCATTGGTGCTTGACTTGCTTAAGTTCTCATATGCTTGCTTCTTGAATTGAGAGGTCTTGCATTGCACTTTGACAATATGAGATTACGACAGAGGATCCTGACCTTTGTATGGCTGTAGGCATGCTTTTTCAAGGTGTATGGCTGTAGCTCAAGGTGCTTAATAACTCTCTCATTCACCTTTATGAGTTCATGATGATTATAATCATCATTGTCTTCTTGAACCACTAATATTCATGAAACTCCTCTATAGGCTACTGTGTCATCATCAACTGGTATAAACTAGTGGAAAGCCTGTGTGTAACATGGCTGTAGGTGAGTGCTTTTTAAGGTGATTGACTGTATGATGAGTGTTTGAAGTCCTCTCTTTACCTTCTTGATCTCATTCATATCTTGATTGTTCCATTGATTGACCTTCAAGGATGAAACTCTGTTATAGTTCCCTTTGCTATCACTCCTTGCTTAGAAGTTGAAATGTGTCTTCATGGCTTTAGAAACCATGCTGTAGGTGACAATAGCCCCATGAGAAAATGACCAAAACTGAGTTTGGTTCTTCCTTACAATATGGTTTTGATACAAAACTTAAGCCCATGTTCTTTCAACATACCTCTTCATCATACTACTCCTTTCTTGAAAACAAAACCCTTTCAACAACCCTTGTACTTGACTGTGTTTTGACTTTTCCATGCTTGTACGGACTGTGTATTGACTTGACTTTGCTTGATTTTGCACTAACAAACCTCCAAGGCCATCATCATGCTCTCATTCCTGCTTGAAAGTCTCTATCAAGTTCAAATTCTCCCTTCACTTCTTTCATTTGACCTAGAATTGCATCTTGATATCATCTTTTGCCATCATGGCTGTAGCTTGCTCTTTTGAAGCTGGCTGTAGGTCTCATTTATAATTCCTTAGCCCTATTCAAGGCTTGACATGTATTATTCTTTGATTCTCCTTACTGAGGTTATTAACCTCATGTTGATAATGTATTGATTGTTGTAAACTGCCTCCAAGAACTTAGAGACCTGCTGACCTATCTATGACAATGCTTGCTGTAAGTGAGGTCTCATTAAGGCCTGTAGGTCTGGATTTGAACCTTTATTGTGCTATATGAGTCTCTTAAGGGTTATGACATCAACAAAGTTATATTTGGATCAAGAACCCCTTATTGAATGCCAACTTCACTCATATGTTGATGTCATGATGCTAACCTTCAAAGTAGCTGTGTAGTACAAGGAAAGGACATGAGAACATGGAGGCCTTCTCAAACAAGAAAACAAGAAAACTTTAAATTCCTCTCTCTTGAACCCTACAAATTCCTTGAGAAGCATCTAGACTGCAGATTTGCACTTCTGTTGTCTTCTTGAGCTGTAATTGGCCCTCACATGTGTGAAAAGGCCCTGATGACTGCCATGGAAGGGTGAGTCATGTCCCTGAGAACCCCTGCAAACTTGAATTTTTATGATATGATGCCCTGGTGAGAAGAAATTGCAGAAACTGACTACCTTCCTAGATGCAAGACTGCAAATGTATGCCTTGACTTCAAAGGGTGATTCATTAGGGAGAGATAGTCAATTTGAGAACCACTTGCCTCATTAAGAAGCTCTCTGAGTCTACTTTTACTGGCAAAAATTGCAGACCTAAATCTTCTCTCTCCTAACCGTACCAGTAGCAAACCTCAACGTCTGTCTCTATGTGCAAACTAGCAAGATGAAGGATATGAACCGGTTTTGGGCCTGTTTTGCCTCCTTCAGCCATGAAACTCTTCTGGAACATCTGATATGCCTTGCTGCTCCTGTTCATGGCCTCCACCGTATGGATGGCCGTACAATTCCATACTCTTCATGAAAAGAATGCATGAAATGGGTTCTTTTTGCCTTTTATTGACACTTTAAGCTCTCCACTGCCAAAAACAGAACATGATAGAAGGATCCACGAGTCATTTAGCATGCAAACAACAAGAATTAACCTTCTTCATGCTTTATAGAGCCAAATTTGGCATGTGGGAGCTAAAAATAGACCCTTTTTGGCTTAAATTTGCATCAAATGACCCCTTTAAAGTATGAAACTTTGGAACTTAGGCAATTACACAAATATGAATCTATTTGAAGGAAATATAAAGGCATTTATGACCTTTTGAGACCAGTTTTAACATTGAATGGTAAAAAATTGTCCCTTTTAGGCCAAAAATACATAGTTTAGACCACTTGGATAGGCTTATAACGGTACCCTGAGAAGTTTCAGATTTAGGGGGTGGCATTTGGCCTTGATAGGCCAAATTGCCAACATTTCCCCAGTACCCAAAAATATGACATATTGGTAATGCCTGATCAGATCAAATGGAAATGTAAGATATCAGTAGGCATATTCCAAACTAATTGATGGCCAATTAAATCAAAGGTAATGCAATTATTAATCATTAATTATTTACCAATTAGATGATAATAAGACCATATGATTTTTATTTTCACAATTTTCCAGCATGGTGGTCAGCTACAAGCCAATCCTGTCAACGACCGATTGCAAGTTATCTGCTTGCTAATATTCTCATGAGAAAATCTGCACTAGAGCAGATTGACCTGCTTAGATCATGTTGCAAAACATTTTTTAATTATAAAGAAGGCACATTCTATAATGTGGCCTCCTCTTTCCAAGTCTAGACCTTAAATCCATAATATTTTAAGGGCTTCGTTAATTGCATGTATGATGTCCATTTACAATTTTATTATTGACTCTTAAGAGTCATTAATTGTGCAAGGACTTATTAGTGGCTTTATTTGCATAACCACCATGGCTGTTAGTAACAATTGAACCTATTTGTTCTACTATTGGTGTTACAGATCTAATACAGGTGAATTAGCAATATATTTAACATCCTCATAAATTTTCAACAAGCCCATAGCCTATACCAAGCATCAAAACACACCTCTTATTGTCCATAGAGAGAAATCACAGCAAAAACAATTCTCCATGTTGAGTATGAGCTGTTGTTTATAATGATCCTTAGGGAACTTTCACATTTACTATATTTATAACCAAAACCCTCATGTTAGTCCCCAACTGGACGACATATTTCACCAGAAGATTGATAGGGTATATAGCATGGACCAATGATATGATCTCTGCACAAGAAAAATGGCACATTTACCAACCAGAAATCATATGGGGCCTGAGCTATTTTTTCCTGAAGCAAAGGATGAGTTCCACATGTTTGAGGCTTAGCAGTTCCAATGCAAGACTATGACAACGTAAGTAAATTAGAAGTGAGATAACATAAAATTATAGCTTTGATACAACATTATCAAATAAAAGAAAAAAATATATTTCTCAGATTCTCAAATGCCCTAGTAGAAACCATCATATGGTCCTATCTTTGAAGTAATTCATTAATTCCTAGCATCCACCTCTTATTTTCGCAAACTGTACTCAAATATTTTGCTCAAAACCATGAAAATGGATATTCAGAACAAAGAACAATTTGGATTCACGTTCAATGGCGGAACCCTTGGTCCTGTTCACTCTTGATGGTCTGCTGAATTATTATTCCCAAAACAGAGCTGGAAAATAGGTTATGTTGAGAAAATGTTTGTAAGATTACAAAAGATAAATAGAAACCAATTACAAAGTTATGGTAATGAATTCACAAAATTGAGCACCTGCACAATCTGTAAATATTTTCTAAAGATTTCCTTCAATGTGTCTTATGGCAGCCAACAAATTTGTTCTAAATAAAACTTTTTGTAGATAAATCATCTATCGTAGAATTATTATAACCAACAAGAATTTATTACCATAATTTACTTCTTACCGGACATCTAAGATTAGCTGTAATGGAATCTGCTACCACTTCCAAATCACTATCACTATCATCAGCATTTCCTAGGCAGCCAACACCACCAATACATCGCCGAACACGAGCAAGACCATCTTCAAAAGGTTCACCTTCTGGCTCACTAGGAACTAAGCTCAAAACCTGCATGAGTATTACAGATTTAATTTCATTAAAAGCATAACAGAAAGCCACAATGAATTTTCAAGATAATATATTTCATTATTCTTAAATCTTCACATATAGATGAAAATACCACTTTTTCCACATCCTGGGATTAATTCTGGAATTAGAGGAGTTGAATCAAGACTGCAATGGGCATAAAATTTCAAATAGAGCGAAATTGAAATAAGTTATTTACATCCATGTTTGTGTTTTACACATGGTCCATTCACAGAGATCATTTAAATTTGCATTCCATCCAAAACTTGGTCAAGTTCCTAAACATTCTGATGCATGGAAAATTCAACTTAGCTCACATGAGATGTGGCTGGGCCAAAACCAACTCTGCATGGGTACCCAGACTCATACAGATAGACCCCATTGTCTAACTTGAGGCATGATTTTCAAAAAAACAATGCAGGTTGAAGTATTTGTCATGTAGAGGCAACAACAGTTGGGTCTGCTAGGGAAGTGTTTCCCCTGCCTTCTTGAGGGTCATTCAACCCCAAATTTTATATTCTAACCTTGACCAATATGTCTTCTGAGAAGTGTACAGATCAATTCCTACTAGTGGCTGCTTGTCAAATTTTCTCCTAGTGACCTCTTGTATTGGCTCAGAAAGGAAACTTTCATCAGGATTTTGTAATAGCTTTCTCCTAGGTAGCATTTGATCTCTTAGGATTTCATAATGATTATAAAGAGACATAGACAGCTAATGTTTAAAATTATTGCTAAACTTTACTACGTTTTGCCCTCTATGGACTGTTATATATATAAACAGTATGTGTTATGTAATATGATTTCAGGATTCAGCTGCATAATTTCGGGTCAACCTACTTTGACATATATGAGTAATGGATCACAAGAACCCATCCCTCATGAGTACGAATGGTCCACTAAGCACTCACTGCATCTAGGTGATATAGGGGTGAAGCAACGGGACTTCCTAAGAGGTCACCCATCCTAGTACTACTCCGGCTCAAGTGCGCTTAGTCATGGAGTTTCCCCCATAATCAATCCCACTTAGCTTGAGACCCATTTGTAAAACCTTCAACAAATATTGTGCCTTATCAACACAACGTTTGTTTTTCATGACAAATAGTTTAAAACTGGTCAAACATTATCAAGACATTACATCACCAACCAAGCAAGTAGATACACAAGTCTAAAGAGGCTTGAAAAGTCACTGTTTTCATTTTGGAGCCAAGTATTTTGGGTGGCTGTCACAAGTGTTTGTTATAAAAAGTACACTACCAAATGAACATCAATTACAAAAAAGTAAACACGTACCACAAAGTAGCATAGAAGACCATGCGAGTAATAACATCTTTATATCATATAGGTAGGCCTTGTTACACAATGGCCTTACCTTGACATACATCATTCTATTTATATGACAGCACAAATCAGCAGTTGTCGGTTAAAGACAACCATCAACAACCCAAAAAAACTATAAGAGTCGGTACAATACTACATAAAGTCAACACTACAATCATTAATAATATGAAAATGCCAGCTACCAAAACATGTAATTAATAATGCGCTGATAACAATGACAATACTAACATGATGGCGTACATTATCTCTATTTTAAAACAAGTCGGAATCCCCTTCAACACAATCTAAATACCAGAAGGTAAAGATTGAGATTGAAGAGGAAAGACATAAGACATTCATGGAGTATTTGCTGTTGCATCGGTTGCTGCTGCTGAAACTAACAGATACCCTTGCTAAAAATACTTGTACCTTTTATTTTGAGAATGCTTACTTTTATTTAAAACAATCATTGTATCAGTCACTATAGCATTCCGAATGATCACAGTAGCAAGCATTGTAGCAGTCTGCACATTCACTATGGCAACAGTGTGGTTATTGTAGTGGATCTACAACATTTTAGCAAAACACTGCAGCACATACATATGGTGGGCCCTTGGCATGGGCATATGAAAAAGCCTCTGACATTGCATCTAAATAATAACTGCATGGTCTTGTAACAAAAATATTTTGCAAATGTTTCTTATAGGCCCATTTGGCCCGAACTTCTTCACAACCGTCTGACAGACCGTTATCTTTTTGTTAGGTGGATCCTAATAATTCAAGTACTTTCCTTCCATACTTAGAGGCTCAAAATCGATCTATTAATATTTTCTGACCTCAATGGATATAATTTTAAATTGGATCCAGTGACTGCATCTTTACACTCCATATTGTCCAAATTTGCTAATCGCATGGTCTTGTAACAAAACTATTTTGCAAATATTTCTTATAGGCCCATTTGGCCCGAATTTCTTCACAACTGTTTGACAGAGCGTTACCTTTTTGTTAGGAGGATCATAATAATTTAAGCAGTTTGTCTTCCATACTTAGAAGCTTGAAATCGATCATATTAATATTTTCCGAGCTCAACAGATATTATTTTACGTTGGCCCCAGTGACTGCATATTTGCACTCCATGTCGTCCAAATTGGCTAGTCACTTGGCAGTTGGCACAATTATGCATTTTAAATTTTTCCAACATTACTTCCTATTGACTGTTATTTTTTAATATAAACACTCCGAACATGAAGTTCTTGTACCTTAAATATTTATTATGCCCATGCTTCCTCTGTAGAGGTATGGTATGATACTTGGGTGCAGATATCCTTTGATAAGGACAACAATATGCCCACTAGTGTATGTAAATACTCAAGTAAGATATGCCAATAAATGTATCATGTGTGAAACTGAAAACTAGTTATGTGTCAAGGTATATGTATGATTGAGTTATGCATAGGCAGTGTAGGCTCATGGGACACAAGGGTACATGTACATCAAAAGATGTGAGCAAGGCTCACACAATCGGTAATAAAGGCCAAAGGCTACAATCACACTCAAATAGGTAGGCTCGGGGGCTCAAAATAAAGGAAGAAGAAGAGTAGGATTCTAGGCAACCTACAACTTCCCTTAGAATTTAATGCATGCTATGACAGAAGGTCCCAATGTATATGTTGTCATCATCGAGAGGCCTATGTAAGTGCTTAGCATGGGATCAACAATCAAATGGGCCAAGCTAGTGCAGCATAGCAAACATCAAAAAATCAGTGAGAAGAATGTAGATGAAAATATAAGGCAAGTGCCAAGGCATCAAATGAGCGAGATGGAAGAATGCAATCAATCTCTACAGATAAATGCACATGCATATAATAACACATAGATGAGGCAAGCTATGTAAAATAAGAAGTGTTTGGTATAATAATAATAATGTGTCAATGAGGCACATGATACGGGTTAGCAAGGATACCTGATAATTCCGTCTATGATGCCAGGATCTGAACTATAGGATTCATACGTATCACTCGATGTATTTCTCTTGTATTGGAGAAATAATTGTGGGATGTGTAATAATTGTCATCATCTGTAGGAGGGATGTGTATATCAGATTCTCATGAAGCTAATGTAGATTGTGCAAGAGTATGCCATGGTATAATATTTCATTTTGGTTTCAAGTCAATCTTCCAACATAAATGGTGAGGTAATGTGCATCTCAGATAAAAAACTATAGAGTTGGAGCTATAGGATCTTTTGTGATGGACGAGGATACGCTAGAATGTTTGTTATGAAAACTACACTACTAAGGGAACATCAACAACATAACAGTAAATACATACAACAATGTAGCAAAATCATATATGCAGTGCTAAGAACAGGTTGTTTGCTACAAGGACTTGTTACACACTGCCCTTACCCCAATGTACATTATTCTATTTATATGACACAACTCAATAATTGTCGATTAAACACAACCATCAACAACCAAACATATCTAAATAGAGTTATTACAATAATACTTAAAGCCGACAATACAATCATTAACATGACAATGCTGACTTCCAAAACATGTAATTAATAATATGGTGATAACAATGACAACATTAACATGACATTCTACACCAAGATTGATTGGATATGCAATTGTTTCCACCATAGTAACCATTGATGAAACTTTTCTGGATAAACTGCATGGAAGCTCAAAACTTATGTCTGACATTTAAAGTGAGCTACCTCACTCATCTTCAAGGAAACAAAGTTTGGTGAGGAATCATAGACGTTATGGGCTTATAAATATGTTCTTTTAAGGGATAAAATGGCAAAGAAAGATAAAAGTCAACATTAAACTTATTTAGGGACGGTTGACTTTTTGTTAAGAATTATTAAACTGTAAGGAATGAAGACTGATAAAGCTGTTGTAGTCATGAGATTTATAAATTGTTAAGTTGTAGATTAATTAATGTGGTCAACCCAGTTTTTTGTTAAAAAGATTGGTTGATTATTAATATGTTATACTAGGTATGTAAATTAGCATGTAGGGAGAATTTGAAGAGCAGGGCACAGCACAGGGTAGAAAGTTTTATAGAAGATAAGATGGATGGGAGAGCAGGGTTAGCTAAGATAAATTAATGTTTCAATAATAGCTGGATAAATTAGTAATAATGTTCATGAGAAAACAAAATGACAGGTTCAAAAAAACATGAACTATGTTCAAGCCAAAAAAATCTGGGAAAAACCTAGAAAACATGACTTAGAGAATTCTGTTCAAGCAATCATCCCAAAGCATGTGGAACTTCATATAGAATATTGGATGTAGGGTCAATTTAGATTAGAGATAGAGTGAGTTAATGTTGACCCACACTCTTCAAGTGTTTTATATGTATGGCTGAAAAAAAAGAAAAGTGGCGGTTTCTTTTTTTTGAGACAAAAAGTAGAGAGCATATATTAAAGATAAAATATTACAACAAAGGATAACTTTAAGAAAAAAGGTCATCCATGCTTTGCCAAGAGGAGAAGGTCAACCAAAGCTTCCAGAAGAAAGAAAGGTAGCACAAAAAAGCTTCCAATAGATACAAATTTACATGTTCATCACCAAAGCAAATCACAAGCATAGTGTCAAAAAATGATTTTAGTTGCCATGTGCAATATTAACCAAGAAATTTTCCTCATTTGGGGAGCAGGAAGACCATGCTTTGTTTGATGAGGATCCCTGATGTGGTAGATTAGTTTGGTTCCAAACAGCTTCCTTTTTCTTATATTTAGTATATACCTCAGCATAAGTGGCTTGCCACTATGTATAGATGTGTAACGATATGGATCCTAGGAATCAAAGGGATGTTACACCACAAACTCAAAGATTGGAAATAAGGCCTAACTTGTTTCAGACATAAGCTATTAACTCCCATACTTTCCCAATACGGTGTCAACAATTCATGTGCAGAAGCAATAGCTTAAATCGAGCAGCAATGAACCATTGGAAGAATATTTTACAATCTTTTTTATTTGTGTAAAGTTGCATCAATCTCTTTATACTGTTGGAGAAGGAAACAAAGTTCTCTCACTTCTCTAGAGAAATTCAAAAGCAAAGTTATCTCTAATAAATTGTTGTAGCATAGGGATATGAAGCCTAGTCTATCCTTATTTTGATAATAGAGTCTAAGTTAACTCTAGAACATAAAAGAAGTGCAACAAAAAACATTATATTTGGTATTTTGCCTCATTGCACAAGGGCCATGATATAGGAGGTTACCAAAGTTAAAAAAACTGCACGCAGCAGAACTGTGTGTAATGGTTCATATTATTTGATCTTGTCGACTTGGGCTATGGGCATAACTCATGGAATTACCTAGAACTGTTCCTGTTGCAGTATTGTGCAATTGTTCTCAAGGCAAAATGCCTTGCATCTGGGCACTGGAGTGAACTGGTTGAGTTGGTTGGCAACCTTGCTCCATCATCATGTTGCAGGCGCTGCCTCGTTTGGCATAAAGCGACATGTTTGAATCTTTGCCCATGAAAAAGACCTGCAGGCTCAATTACATGTTGGTTCATGAACCAAGACCTCTTGGTCTGTTTATTTTCTTCCTTTCCCATTAAAGACATAGCTTCTAGCATCTTCTTGATCAGTGAAATTTCTATATTGTACCAAGTCCCACAAAAGTTTTTTTCATGGAAAGCACAGCCTTCTAAGTTCTGATCATGAAAGCTCTTATGGATATCACTAAGTCACCTTTCTTCCGTACAAATAGTATTTTGTTCTGTAATGCGACACCTGATAAATGCTTCCATCTTTAGTTAATTTGCAATCTTAGGTTCAGCACTTAGATTCAGTGCTTTGACCCCACAGGCATAGTCTTCCAAATAGGATTCTGTAAACTCTTATTGATCTAATCCATGTCTTCCCAGGTAATGGGAAAAAGGATTCAATACTGGCACATTAAAATGCTGCTAATCCATCCCAAATATTATGGCACAAGAATTGGTGCTGCCACCAACTATAAATTGTTCTACAGTTTGTGCGAAGCCAATTTCCTTTGACCACCAGGATTGAAAAATGCACTTACAAAGCTCCACTTTACTTCAACATTTGTTCGGAACAAATTTTTCTGCGACTCCTAGAATAGAATCTGATGCAATGTTAACACCAATGCATGTCTGAAATAGTTTCTGGGCACAAAGTTTCATCTGAATGTGTCTGCTATTTGATCTGCCTAATCATGAAGGCTTTTCGGCGCTTTCTTCTTTTCTGGGTGCTCCAGTAGCACAAGCAATGACTAACAGTTTATGTTCTTTCGGGAATGTGAAACTATTTTTCTGCCTACTTTTCTTGTCAGTTGTTTGGCACAAGTATTCTTTGACGATGATGCCATATTTACTTTCAGTGCTGTTTAGTCAAATATTTTCTTTGGCTATGCACGCCTTGTAGAATGATTCTTTGAGACTTTGCATATCCAACTTTGCTAATTCTGTTTAAATCAGAGCAATGTCCCAAAGTGCTTTTGAACAAGTTATTTCTCTCTATCCCTTATCTTCAGTTGGATAGAATACTTGTTGAACAATTACATGTACTTCTTTATGGCCAATCCTTATTTTTGGCTCAAATATTACCAGTTCATCATCTAGTCTTTCCAGTATGTAAACGGATAATGTTTTCTCTGGAGTACTTGTTTAAACTCCCTAGTCTTGTATTCAGTTTTGGCCTTTCTGCTGTTGTCATTCTCAAAATAATCCCCACCATAAGGACCATACATCTCACCCTCCAGCAGACAAAGGCTATATTTTGGGTGCCTGAAATTGTAGATTGAAAAGTGGATCTCAAGTTGGCATAACCAATTGTCCAATTCTTTTTCATAGGTGAATACTTCTATTTTCATTTTCCATTTTGAAACAAATCAAAGTGTTTCCTATAGGCTAATGGTGATGTGTTGTATCGATTTCTTGCTGAAAATCAAACTGTTGATTGGAGGAGGCTTGGAAGGGCTCTCTGCTAAACAAGATTACAGAATCCATATCTGAAGTTGCTACCCTTTTTGATGAAACTGAAAAAATTGCTAACGGATGTAGAGATCAATGCCACAGTCCATGACTCATTCCTGGAGGATAAGCATATCTCTTGATGCGAACAGAGATTAATGTAGAAGGTGCCAAAGGGCTTACGCTGGTTCAGACATAGCTGCAAAAGAAAGCTTGCAAACCGATTTGTAGGCACTCAATGCTCGTGAAAGTCATATTGAACATTAGATGACGAATGATAGTCACACTAGACAGAAGATTATATATCAAACTGCTTTTGGCATGTTTATCTACCATGCCACCTTGTCAAGTGCCATCAATGTCAGATCTTTCAGAAATGTAAATGATTCAAGGTCAGGAATGAAACTGGTACTATTAAAGGTAGTACTAGACATTCAATGAAAGCTTCAAAAGAAGTAATACATCTGCATTTTAAGTACATGAAGTTTTACAGTTATGGAACTGTGCATTACACATCTCTAAATAGTATATTCAACGAGTTTCAAAATTCACTAAGATCATATTGTGTGTCAACTTTGACAGATCATGACTCCCTCACTATTTACCAGTGTTGAGAACCATAAGCACTAAAAAAATCTGGGCATTCTCTACTTTCAAAAAAAACATGTTCATGATACTCCATTGTAAACAGAAATTTTAGGCTTTCTAACCAAGACAATCTTTGGATATATGCCCATTAATATCAAAAAAATGAGCAAATTGCATGTTTTAAAAGTAAAGCTCTAATTAACCCTTTTAATGGAGCCCCTACCTTTGAAAACATATTTTGCAAAGTATAATATTGTAGGTGTGCAACTAGGTCAAATCCATGTCGATATGGGATCAAAATGTTGTCATTTATGACATGGTGATAATTCAAACTCCAATTCAAAACATTATGATGCATGATATGATGCCTATAGGTGATTCTTGTGATGTCCATTCGTAAACATGATAAGAAAATGGTATATCTTATTGTGCTGCTCACAATACAACAATAAATGCAAATTATATTGGCCTACCAATACTTATCAATAATTATACATCATGGAAATTGTTGAAAGAAAGGTATGATGCACAATCCCTACACCTTGTGGGAGCACGGTGTTGATGAGCACAAAGCTAAGCTTTTGTTTTATAGGATAATGGATTAAGGACAACCTGTGTTGGTCAAAATATCCCCTTAAATGATGTATAGGTCCAATAATGTTATAAATTCTTATTACCTCGTATAGATTTGCATTATACCTGTTGCATTGATAAGGTGTGCTTCAAAAAAAATTAAATTTTGTGAAGGTATAAGCCACCTCAGGAATGACCAACCTTACAAAAATTTACTCCCTTATTGTATTTTTTTATCACATTACCCCACATGCTTGCCTTCCCTTTGGGATTTCACCTTCTTTTATTGTGGATATTGGATAGTTAGATGCACTTGGAGTTGTATTAATTTTGAAGGATATAAGCAGATTCATTGGATTTTGTGGGTCATAATAATCGGAAGTTCCAAGAAAAGGGGTATGGCCGTGAAGCCAGATCAATTAGGTATTGAACCTTTGTCCAGAGGCATGAAGGCACAAAGAGTAAAGTCATTCTGTGTGTTGGTGAAGAAGGTACTATCATACAGGCATAATGTGAGTCACCCCATG
Organism: Torreya grandis; assembly: GCA_037957365.1. Lineage (NCBI taxonomy): Eukaryota > Viridiplantae > Streptophyta > Pinopsida > Cupressales > Taxaceae > Torreya > Torreya grandis. Next base: position 459,512 of record JARHVA010003277.1, on the reverse strand, counting down.
GTGAGATTTAGTAAAAGTGTTGCCATTCACTTGGATACAGTCATGGAAAGTTAAGCGTATGACCTTCTCACCCATCTTTAGCAATGCACTTGGGACCAAGCATAATTATACAGGATCCTGATTAGAACCACACCTCAGGTCCTGATTAAACTAATACCCAAGATCAGTGTACTCATAATTAGACATTAAAACAGAATCCCTTGTTCATTTTGTTTTATTTGTGTATCTCTTACAGGCACGTGGAAAAGTTGTAATATAGAAAACAGCAATTATAAGTGGCTTCACAAGCCTACAACTAACTATTATACTACTAGGACCTTCCCTTAAGCAAAGGCTATGCTATATCATAAAGCAAATTAAAAATATTAAATTACAGGCATAGTATTTCCGTTTATTTTAAAATGCCAGAACATTTCCAGATTGAATATGTTGTATATGTAAGTCCACATACAAGTTTATAACTAGCAATTCAAATACCTGTTGGACTGTCTGACGTTTAATAATCCGAACACCAAGGCAAAATTGCCGTGCATCATATGCAGATAATGATATCCTGTTGGTTCCTTCTTGAGTGCAAGCTATGATCTGAAATGAAACCAAATAATGACAGTATAATAAAACAATAATTGAAACTTAAGTATAATAAAGCAATAATTGAAATTGAAGTATAATCAAAACGAAAAAGCGTCCCCAAAATTAGCATTTTAAAGTCACAGCTTGAAAACCATGATTACACTCAACGATCATACAAATACATTTATGCTCCCAAGCATTCATAGGAACTAAAGAGTCATACACCACCAAGTAGCAATAATTTAAAGGAAATGCAATAATTAGGGATTTCTGCAATTTGGATTAAAAATATATAGCATATCCATATTTCTGGTTATTATTTATGCACATATATCTATAAGACTATATGTGTTGTACATGCTCAAATTGGCCTGTATCCAACAATAGCTAACTTAAGTTTCTAAAATTGCAGACAGATCATACTTTGTAAGCAGAGAAAGCAGAACTCTAGTAAATTTTAGCCAGTAAATCTTTCATAATCCCAAACAGTGCACATGCTAACAATTGCTTCAGCTCTCTAAAACCAAGAAATACTTATCAAACCAAAATCAATAACCAGAGATGCACCCATCATCAATGACTATTCAGTGATTTGAATCAGAACTGAAAGGAATATGCTAGTTATCTCCACAAAAAAACTCTCACCATAAAACTTCGAAAGCATGAAACACGGAAAGAGAGAGGAAGAAGTAAAACTCAATTACTCTGATTCTCTCAAAGCACAACAAGAATACTTTGTCGAATGGAATGAGCTTAAATGGTAAATGAAAATGGGCTTTCAAAATACAGACCCGACTTCAAACCCTACAATACATAAAGTGTTGAGATTGGGCAAATAATCGCACCTAGCATGTTGGGTGTGGCATACCTTAATAGACAAGCCTGGGTGCAAGTCCCATGTGACTTTGACGGAAGAGATACTCTTTGTTTACCAAATCATAAAAAAGCATAAAAAGGGTATTTCATTTAATATCATAACTATTGTCTTGAATTCACAAGAATTTTATCCATCAACAAGTACTGGCACTAGTAATAAATCATCTACATAAAATACCAAAATCAACATGCTTCAGATAAACATCACGATCCACCTCACATTTGATAAAGCCACAAGATGGCACTTATCTATCTTCCCATACCATGCCCAAAGGGCCTGCTTCAACCTATAGAGTGACTTCTTAATCCTTCAAATTCACCAAGCTGCTCAAGACCTGTTGGTTGCTCCATGTAAATCGCCTCCTGAAGATCACCATTGACAAATGCACACTTGTGACTCTTAGGATCAAGCTACTTCCTCTTCTCATCGAGAATATGAGCTAATGCAACACTACGAAACATCCTGTAGTGCATAACAGTAGGCTTCCTACCACACCACTTCTCATGTGGTGTCACATCCCTCACAGCCTTAATGGGAACTTTTATCAAAATATAGTTAGCATAACAAACAGCCTCAACCCAAAATATGTCATTCATACCAAAGTTCCATTTTTACACTCGACTACACCATTCTGCTAGGGAGTACCAAGTTGCATTACTCTTACCATAAAAAACCATGCTTGGAACAAAAATCCTCCAATGTATGATTCACCCATCCCTATCCAATCTCAAACACTTAACATACTTCCCAGACTGTCCTCAATCAAATATTTCCACTTAAAAAACTTTTTTAACGCAAAAGACTTCCTTCTGACAAAATATACCCAAGTCCTCTTAAGAAAATTCATCAATAAAGCTCAAGATATAGTCTGCACCTGAAGAGATGGATGATTCATGTTGCACAAATCAGATAAAACCGATTCCAGATGTCCCTTAGCATTCCAGGTCTTGCGCTTCTCAAACTTTTGTCAATGATGCTTCCCAAGAACACATTCAAAGGTTGTCAGGGGTTTCACAATATCAAAGAGTTGCCTTTACTGGCTAAGCACGCCTTGACATGTGAAGTGAGGTGGAAAAGAACTCAACAATGCCTAATCCTCAGATAACATCTTTTTATGGATTTTAGCTTCCACATAACTTTGCTATATTTAAGACACCCTAGGGTTTAGGAGAAACTTAGTCATAGGAAACCATCGACTATCTGAATGTGTGGTACACTAGTAAGAGGCTAGCCCCAACAACTAAGACTCTTGTACCTCAAAGCAGGAATAGTGCTGCTACGGGTATGGTGAAACCCTCCATAGTTAAGGCTCTAAAATATTGGGTCGGATCACTATTCTATGAATAGGATAAGTATATCATATAACCTACAGCCCGAACACACCCTGTCCTACTTATCCTCTGCATTAACCCTAATCAGAGATTCACAATTCCAATTCAGGGTATATTAGTACAGTGATGTATAAAACTTCAATGGAAAATAGCTCACCAACAGTGAAAAATTTACGCAATTTGACAAAACAAAGTACAACAAAGTCAATTCGGGAAAGAAAACCACTTATTTCACACCTATCCTAGATTATACTCTCTCCATATTGATCATTTTGGTATAATTTCCCGGTAAACCTTGTGGTAAGCCTAGGGCGACTAAAATGCAAGGCTAGCATTCTCAGAACATTTCCTTGGAGAAGTTGGATGACGAAATCAAGATAATATGGTTAACGCAATCCACTAAACCAATTGTCCAAATTGGACAAGTTAGATTTAATTGATGACATGGATAACCAATTGACAGGACTAAATGCCAAATACAATACCATAATCCAACACAGTGGGTAGAATTATAACACTGGACCACACTCTAACAATAACCAAAACATTTCCCCAGACTGGACAAAAGATTACACTTGTAAGTTGGAAGCTTGCCATAGAATAGGCTTGGATCATTTCCCTCTTATTTTCACAGCTGTCAAATTGAACCTGAAAAAAAATCATCCGTTCAGATTTGAAAAGATGTGGATGCAGCACCCACAGTTTGAAAGCAAAATAAAAGAGTGGTGGAATATACCTATTGAGGGAACAACTCTCTTTAGAGTTGCTTCCAAGCTCAAAAATGTTAAAAAGGAAGTTAAGAAATGGAATAAGGATTGTTTTGGAAATATCTTTGAGAAAAAGAAGACTATTAAGGAAGAAATTAGTAGAATTCAGGAAAAAAATCAGGAAAACGGTTATACTTCTGACTTCCATAGAGAAGAAAGTGAACAACTGGTTCAATACCAAGATATTATAACTAAGGAAGAAACCTATTGGAGACAAAGATCTAGGGTGCAGTGGTTAAAAGGAGACAAAAATACAAAGTTTTTCCATCTTTCCACTCTGAAACACAGAGCTAAAACTCATATTCAACATTTGAAAAAAGGAGATCAGAAGATAACAGAGGAAAAGGAAATAAAGGAGGAAATGATTTCTTTTTTCTCCTCCCTGATGAAGGCTGATAGAAACATCAACTTGAAAAGTCAGGATGATATCCTGCGCGTGGTTCCTCCTTTGGTCTCGAAGGAGCAGAATAACATGTTATGTTCTATACCTAAGGAGGAGGAAATCTTCAAAGCAGTTAGATCTCTAGGAGGTGATAAAGCACCTGGACCAGATGGGTTTCCCATGTTCTTTTTTCAAAAGCTCTGGAAACTAATTGGCAAAGATGTCAGTAATGCGGTGAAGGAATTCTTTGGAGCCAAACAAATGCTGAAGGAAGTTAATGCCACTTTTCTGTGTCTGATTCCAAAAAAGGTTGGAGCTAACAGTCCTGATCAGTTTAGACCAATTAGCCTGTGCAATTCTCTCTATAAGATAATATCCAAAGTTCTAACAACCAGATTAATTCAAGTGATCCCGTCGATAATAGCTGACCAGCAAAATGGATTCATTCCAGGCAGACAAATCCTCAATTCTGTAATAACGGCGCATGAGAATATTCACTCGTTGTTCAGCTCTAACAAAGAGGGGTTCATAATGAAAGTGGATATTGCTAAAGCTTATGATAGGGTGGATTGGTTATTCCTTTCTAATAGCCTTAATGCCTTTGGCTTTGAACAAAGAGTGGTTGATATGATCAAGCAGTTGATATCTACTACTTCTATTGCTGTGTTGGTAAATGGGAGTTCGTCTCATTTTTTCAATCCGTCAAGGGGATTAAGACAGGGGGATCCTATTTCCCCTATTCTGTTTATAATTATGGCTGACAGTATGGGGCGATACTTAGGGGATTTAGTTTGTAAAGGTTTATTTAAGGGCCTGAAACCTTCTTCGCATCCTTTAATATGTTCCCATGGTCAATTTGTTGATGACACCATCTTCATGGGGCAATCTGAAGTCACAAAAGCTAGAACTTTAAAGGAAGTTATAAATTTATATTCTTCTGCCTCTGGACAACTGATAAACTGGAACAAAAGTGCAGTATTCTTTACTAATACCCCAAGTCACAGACAGAACAAAATAGCAAAAATCCTTGAATGCTCCATAGGGTCTTTCCCTTCCTCTTACCTTGGTCTCCCTTTTGGGATGAAAGTTCCTGAAGCTTTTTGGGAAGGACTAATTAACAAATTTAGTAAGAAATTAGCGGGATGGAAAGGTAGTTTTCTAAGCCAAGCTGGAAAGCTCACCCTCCTTAAAGCAAGTCTACAAAGCATACCCACGTACGCTTTGAGTCTTTTCAAAATCCCCACTAAATTTGCTGAAGCTATTGAAAAAATTCAGAGAAACTTTCTTTGGTCAGGAACTGAGGAGAAAAGAAGAATGCCTTTAATAGCATGGGATAACATCTGTAAACCTATCAGGGAAGGTGGACTAGGAATAAGGAAAATTAGAAGTATGAACACAGCTCTCTTAGCTAAGCAGGGTTGGAGGGTTTATCAGGAAAATAAAGAATGGAGCAAAATATGGAAGCACAAATGCTTATTTAAGGCAAAGTCTCTCCCTGAATTCTTTTCTAATCCAGACATTTCCCATCCTTCTGCCATATGGGGGGCAGTCCAGGGGACTAAACATGTTTTAGAAGAAGGAAGTTCCTGGAAAGTTGGAAATGGTAATAAGGTGAAATTTTGGGAAGATATTTGGTTAAAAGGAAAACCTTTGTAAGATGAAATCCAAGATAAAGATGTTATAAGCCGTTGCAAGCAAAGAGTGGGAATAATGGTTAACCAATACTGGCAGAACAACTCCTGGGTGAACCTCACTGACTATGATCAAGATTTCAAGGATATTCAAATATCCCTAAATGCTATATCTCTATACCCTAATCTTGAAGATAAGATTGTTTGGCACAATGAGCCAAGCGGACAGTTTAAAGTTTCTTCCATTTTCACTTCAAAGGGAAATGGCAACAAACCGCTGTGGACGAAGGCTTGGATCAAGGGGCTCATCCCTAAAATCAAAATCTTTTTCTGGACCCTTCTCCAAAACAAAATCTTAACTTTGGACAATTTACAGAAAAGAGGAATATATATTGTGAACAGGTGTATCCTTTGTAAGAAGGGTCTTGAAGATAGAGATCATTTGTTTGTAAACTGTTCTTATACACAGCTAGTCTGGAAAGAAATTCTCAATATGTTGGGCATTGCATGGATCCATCATAAAAATGTGGAATTATCTCTTAAAAGCTGGTACTGCCCCTCCAAGAATTCTGAAGCAATTTTTTTATGGAAACTTACTCTTCCCCATATTTGGTGGGGAATATGGAAGGAAAGAAATAACCAAACCTTTAGAAATAAAGAGCTCCCTGGATGGGTGGTAGGACAGAACATCATTAGAGCTATTAAGGAGAATTTTTTATCACAAAAGAATCCAAGCTCAACCTTTCAAGTGGATAATCCCTTAAAGTACGGAAAATTCTAAAGGTAAACCTGATAATCCCAGATTAGGAGTTACATGGAATGCTCCCCCTCAAGGGTGGATTAAAGGAAACTTTGATGGAGTTGCTAAAGGGAATCTGGGGAATGCAGGTTGTGGTGGTGTCTTGAGAAACCATACGGGAAAGGTTATTGATGCTGTAGCAATCCCCATTGGTAAATCAAATTGTCACATTGCCGAAGCTACTGCCGCCCTTCAGACCATCACAATAGCTGTGGATTCGGGATATCCCAAATTGTGGCTAGAAGGGGACTCACTGAACATCATAAATATTCTTAACAATAAAAATATTGTGTCTTGGACTATAAAGGCTATGGTAATGGAGATGAAAACCTTAATAAAAAAATTTGATAAAGTGACTATAACCCACACCTATCGTGAAGCCAACGGAGTTGCAGATTGGTTAGCAAACTGCGCAGTCCGGACAGGACAAAAAATGAGGTGGCAGGAAACATTAGAAAAGAAGGTGGAACTGAGGGCGCTCATTCTTCATGATGCAACTCATGCAAAAGAGGGAACGATTAGATTGTTATAGAAACATAATGAGTTGGAGAAGTGGCTGCGCGGAGAAAGGTCTTCAATCATTAAAGAGGAAGGCTCTTGAAAGTGGAAGGCTCTCGAGGATCCTGAACGTGCCCAAATAAAGCCGACTCTCAAATCAAACTGGCAGCAGGTGGGATCATTGTAAAGTTCATAGCGATTGGGTTTCCAAGGAAATGAGTATGGCTCGCAAAAGGAAGGGAGAACCAAGGAAGCAGGAACCCAAAAACTGTGACGAATGGAGAGAGAAACAAGATGTCTGGAGAATCCTGCAGAAAGGAAAAGTCGTGAACTATATGGAAAAGCTCCATGGGTCAAAACCGCATATCACTACGGCCTTTTTCAAAAATTGGATTGATGAAAGGGTCACATTGCATGGCATCACAGTGAACCTTACAGAGGATTTTATAGCAGAGGTTATAGGGTTGCCTACGGATGGACTTAAATTCTCCAAGCAGACAAGCATTTCGAACGAGGCCTTTTGTAAGTTCCCCAAGACAGATGTGGAAGAGCAGAAGTTGGTCAAGAATGGAGATTTCTATGAATTGGAACAGATTAAGGGGATATGGAAGGATGTCTTATGCTGTATAAGGGAGTATTTCATCCTGGACGGAAGAAGCAAGAGAGTGCATAAATTCCACTTTGTTTTCCTTAATCATTTCAGGCACAAGGTAAGACTGTCTTTTCCCTTTTACCTGCGCTATTCTTTGGTCCAAAGTTTATTTGCTCACAGGAAGAAGGAAACGCGTCCTATCCTGCATGAAGGCCTAATTCTGTTAATCGAAGGCTACTGCAAGAATAAAGCTATGGTTAAGAACCCTAACCAGGGAAAAAATAAGGAGTCTGGGAGCAGAAGGAGTGAAATTGTAAAAGGGAAAGACAAAATCAAGTTCCCTAGCGCCAATAATCAGAATGTAGAAGAAGATACAGAGTGGGAGAGATCTGATAAACCTAGGGAGGAAAATTTGGAGGACGAAGAAGGAACTGAAAGCTGGAATACAAATTCAAATGAGGACGAAGAATGTCAAGAGAAGAACGAGAAAGGAGTCAACAAAGAGGAGGAATCTGAAAATAGTAAAGAAGAAACTGAGGAAAATCAGAAAGTGTCAAAGGAAGATATTGTCCAGGATGGCCCTGTTTCAAGAAATGAAAAGGAAAATACAGTTCAGGATGACAATCAAGAAATGGACATGGAAATTCAAACTGGAACCAAAGAACAGTATCAAAAGGGCCGAGAGGATCACTTTGAAGAAGGTGGGAACAGTCCCAATAAGAATTCTAAGGAATGGAGAGAGAAGGGGCAGAACGATGGAATGCACACACCTGTGAGTTGGGTTAATTGCAAAGCAGAGGCTTCTCTCCAACTTGATTCTTGGATGTGTAAGGAGATTAAGGATCTCAAAAGGAAAGTGGAAATTATGGAAGATAACCAGAAAGCTGCATGGAACAAAATTAACATCATGAAAAAACAGATAAGAGATATCCCCGTCAAGCTCAAAGATTACGAGAATAACCTTCGGGAACTCATTAAGGAGAACAGAACGAAAATGGAGGAAGTAACGTCTAATATTTGTGCTGCAGCTGTCAATATTGAAAAAAGAGCAAACGAGGAGACTAGATCCTTGGAGGGGCCTAGCAAAAGGACGAGACAAAGCTCTATAAAGAAGGCTACACAAGAGAGAGCCAAGTTGGCGGCAACTACTACTCAGGATACTACTGTTGTGAAAGGTAAAGAAACTGTAAAAATGATTTTGGAACTGGAAGAATAGTCTGGTTCTTCTTGTTGGTTATGTTTACTGGTCCTGTTTTCTGGTTTCTTTTTGTAATCTTCTGTCTATGGTGCAGCCAGATCTTTGTTAAATCTGGGTTTTGACCGGTGGTCTCTCTGGTGGTTTCAGGTCCATATAAAACCTGTTTTTGCTACTTCTCTGTAGTAGTTTTTAGGTTCTGCCTGTGGTCGTTGAGGCTTTATCTTTCTTTCTTTGTACTTGGGTTTCGGGGTCCTTTCAAAACCTGATTTTACCTTAATCTAAAAAACAATAACCAAAACAATTATGGGTGACTTCCTTATACACCTCAACTAGTTTCCCAAAAAAAATCCAGTGATGACCTTGCATGCTAGTTGTCTTGTAAGAACCCTTATTAGTTCTACTCCAAAAACTCAGTTTGAATGGATTGACATTTCGTCAAATGGTTGGCATGCAATGTCTGAGTTCGAATTTTCTGAGTGTTTATGTGTTTTTGATGTTTGTTTAAATGTTGATCTCAATGCCAAAAACACATACAATTGCATAGAAATGATAAGGAATGTTTACATATGCTTATACAAGGAACTCACATATAATATTGCTTCTTATTGAATAGAAATCAGGTCTGATTACATTCTTATCAACTCTGATATGCAAGTTATCAGACTTTAACAGCACTAGAAAACCCAATACAAATGAGATATTTAAGTACCCAATATACCAATAACATACCTAAAAAAACTCTACACAAAGTACTATAGCAGCACTGTAGCGTGGGTACTATTCAAATCACTGTAGCGCGAGTACTATTCACATCACTGTAGCATGGGGTACTATTCACGTCACTGTAGCAGCAGATCAATAACCTCTTACTTTTAATGGCTGCCGAATGAATCTTCAGGTCTGCAGTTGATCAATCTTCAATACCCTTCAAACCCTTTGATATTTCTTCACCTTTTAGCACAAATAAGACTCCTAGATGAAGCCCGCACACAGGGAATAATCTCAGCTGGTCTTTCACAGCCTCAAAATTGCACAACCTATGAGAGTTTTCATTCTCAAAGGCTCAACAATGGTAGAAACCCTTTTGTGTTTCTCCACACAGCTCACACGTCGAAACACAAGTAATATATTCTCCAAAAAAAAATGACTTTATGCTTTAGAATCCTTTTATAACCTCTCAAGAGAGGTCAACCTCCTTAAGTGCCTTTAATTCCTTTTTGAAATCCTCTTTAGGTTTTTAATAAAAACTTTATTATAAGTCTCCATAAGAGGGCGCTCAAATCCATGAAATATTAAATGTACTTTAAGTGATTTTAAAGATGGGTCATGACCCCATTGAAATAAAGTACACTTTTTGACTTTATAATTTAACTTTATATTAATTAATTATCATTAAAGTGCCTTTAATGATAATTACTCATTAAATACTTAATATTTCGCCCATCCAACTCATTAAAGAGATCAACACTGCAACTGAGACCCATCTAGGTGTCCTATGAAAAATAGAAACTGACTCCCTGAAATGGTAACTTACTATAAATAGTAAGCATGAAGAACTGAGTCAAACGAAGGCCAAACCTGAACCCAAAAGCACCCTGAAGAAGAAAACACAACCTGATGACTACCAAAAAGGACCCTCTAACCAACTCCATTAGCCTATGAGGGTCAAATGATAGGCTAATCCTCCAAACTCTGATGCTTGCAAAAATGGGGACATTACATGTATGTTGGAACACAACTATATACTGAGAGGGGGGTGAATCAGTATATTGATTAACTTAGTCATTTTCAAACTTTTTTAATGCAAATTAAAAAGCATATGCAGAGATCACATATGCAAAAACACAACACCATATGTATACGTGGAAAACCTAATATGGGAAAAACCACGGTGAGAATAGCTGCTAGTATCTACTATTCTAATCCAACGTCCCAGTCAAAACCTCATTGGTTACAATGTTTAAGGGAACTAACTCTAAGGAGACACAAATTCCCTAATTTAAGAGCACCTACTCTAAGGAAGCACCAACTCCCTAACTGAGCACCAACTCAGCTTATTTGATGGCACCCACCTATTAGATTCTACTATGGAACTACAACTCTAGATTACAATATAGACTCATAAATGAATCCAATTCTCTGTTCTCTATTACAGGTCTAGTCTGTAACTGTTCATGCTCTGCACTTCATCTCTCTTCTCTTCTCTGCTTCTGTGTCTCTATATTTATCTATTTGACACACTTCAACAATCTCTTGCTCTCTGCCTCTCTCTCTCTATTCGACTCTGCTCAACAACAATAGCAATAGCTCCAACAACTTTTGCCTATATCCTAGATGACATATATATAAGCAATTGATCTAGGGTTCGTATCTCATCTATGTTCACACTAGTTTGCTAACACATCATGCTCAGTTCTGTTGGACTTTAGTTCTTGTCTTTAACTGCAAGTTTCCCACATCTTGAACTCATGTTCCGCTGCCGTGATTCTTGGTCTCATTACTATCTTTAGCATATACTGGGTTCTAGTTTTGATGCACATGCCATATTGCACAAATTTGATCGATTACAACAATCAATCTCATTGTCTATATTGTAATTTATGGATTACCTGCATGTTCCTATGCTTGACTGTTAGGATGATTATATCTTTAAATATCGAATGTTGATCTTAAGTTTGGTGCCACGATCTGATGGTCTTCATTCAAATTGCTCAACTTTAAAACACGGCCGTTAGATCAATCTCTGATAGGCTCACGCGCTCCATTCGATCTTTATATGCTTTCGGACTTTAACTATTCAACTTTAAAACGCGTTCATTGATCTTTCTGATCTAAGCTCCCACGTGTCGTTAGATCTTCATAGTTGCACGAACTTTATCGCTGTCTATGGTTAATCATCGACCACTTGGTCTCATCTCGTTGCATCCTCAGTCTTTGGAACGAATACGCTCCGTCGATCTCGTCAAACTAGCTCGATCTTTAACTCGCCTCTGTGTCGTTAAACATCGAGCACTTTATCCCATTAAGTCTGCTCACTCCGTTGGATCTTCACTGCATGATCATCCGCTCATCGTTCGATCTTCTGACAAGCTCAAACTTTATCTCTGATGAGCTCCTGAAATGTGACACTTGGCATTAGCACGTGCCTTCTACACATTGCTGTCAGTTCCCACTATTGAGACACTTGGCATCCTTGCATTGATCATTGACTATTTGACTTTGAACCGTACCGTAGATTTACTGTTCAAGCTCCGTGATTGTGACACTTGTCACTAGTGCATTCACTCGCAGGTGCCTTTGACATATTGACTTCACTGCGTGTCATTGGATCTTCAACGTATGATTAAGCGCTAACCATTAGATCTTCTAACAAGCTCAAACTTTACCTTGTGCAGATTTAACTATGGGGCCCATCTCAATATGCCTGGAAGGCTAACTTTTCACCTTCATATTTTTTGCTTCGCTCATCCACCTGTTCTGAAATTTGGACCATATAAACTAGGCATGAAAATGAACAAACCCATATGCTCATTTCTTCCTAAATTCTTCGCATGTGTGAAATATAACGCCATTAATCTGCTCACTCAGATTATTCTGCCAAAGAGCTAATTATGCTTAGAATTGCCTGGAAGGCCAACTTTGTTCTTGCATAACTTTTGATGCACTTCATCGCATGCCCTGTAATTTAGCGCATAAGATCCTCTCGCACAGGGGATTTCATCCATATATTCATTTGCTCCAAAAACCTTCATACGTGCAAGATATGGCATCATAAAAATGCATACTCAACGTTTTCTTGACATGTGCAAATTTGACCAAGTGTTGGAAAACACTGTCAAAATGCCTAGGAGCTCAACTTTGCTCATGCAAATCTTTTGTCGCAATAAATCACATGACCTAAGATTCAATGCATAGAAACTAGGCACAAAAATGAACAAACCCATATGATCATTTTGTCCTAACTCCTCCATGTGTGCAAATGCTGACCTCATCAACATGCTTACCTGGCTCTGGTTGAACCCTTTTGCAAATTTGGCAAAGTATAAAAACTTAGTGAATTTTGTTTGAGTAGCCAACTTTGCATCCCCATATCTTCAACTGCGCTTCATTGCATGACTTCAAATCTGGCGCATAACAACTAGGGACTAATGTGATCACAACCATATGACCAACTCCCCTAGACTCATCCACACATGGCAATGGTGACGTTAGCAACCTGCCTTCTCAGATTTTCTTGTCATAGACCCAAAACGTCTAGATGAACAAAATGAAGAACCGGATGAATTCCACTCATGCACACAAGCACTCCAATTATCCTTGACCTCTAATAGGATCCCTTGCATATCCTCTAATCACCATATTCAACCCTGAGCATCAATGACATCCATAATGCCAATAATCTCCCTTTTGACATCAATGACAATCACATTGCCAACAATCTCCCCCTTTGTCATTGATGGCAAACTAAATGCTCTGATCTTCTAATATTCTGCTCCTTCCCTGACATTGTTTTCATTGGCTTCTGATGAGTATGAACTGAAGCTATTCATACCAAACTTGCTCCCCCTTAGGCAATGGCACATTTGCCTAAACACAACTTGGACACATGCTCTGATCTTATTTAGCATTTGCACTTTTTTCTCCAAACTTTTGCAGAGTGCATTTGCATTTTTTCTCCCCCTTTGACATCAATGGAAAGGGACTCTTTCTCATTGTTTGTCCAAATGTTGCTCCCCCTTTATCAGATAAAGGAGTTTGTCCAAGAATCTGCAACCATCAACTCATTAGAAATTTGCAAAAGTATGCATACCTGAGTTGCCTTTTCTCTCTTCTTCCAGGTTTTAACAAAGTTTCTATGAGACTCCCCCTGAACTCATGCCCCATCACTAGGATCTAGTGATGTGATGTAGGAGCCACCAATCCTAACTTCTGTTTCAGATACTCAAATTGTTCCTTGGGAAGAGGTTTGGTGAATATGTCTGCAACTTGTTCCTGAGTGAGCACATACTCCATTGTGACCTCTTGATCTACAACCTTTTCTTTTAAGAACTGATGATTGATATGTGCTTGGTTCTAGAATGCATCACTGGATTCTTTGATATGTTAATAGTACTTGAATTATCATAGAGAATAGAAATAGGTGATTTGTACTCTACCTTGATGTCTTTTAGTGTTTGCTTCATCCACAAGACTTAAGTGCAACATGCCACTGCTGTCACATACTCTGCTTCTGCTGTAGAAAGAGTAACTAACTCTTGATTTTTGCTCAACCATGAAACAAATATGTTTCCAAGAAAAAATGCACCACCACTGGTGCTTCTATCATCCATGCTCCCTGCCCAATCTACATTTGTATATGCTGTCAAAGTGAAATCTTCACTTTTAGGATACCGTAGGCCATAGTCAATTGTGCTCTTGATATATCTAAAGATCCTTTTCATTGCATTGACATGTGACTCTTTAGGAGCAGCTTGAAATCTTACAACCATGCACACTGCTTGCATGATATCAGGTCTTGATGCAGTTAGGTATAACAAGCCACCTATCATTGATCTGTACATAGTCTGATTTGTATCAAGGGACTCATTCTCTTTGCTCAACTTGAATCCAGTTATCATGGGAGTACTAACTGGTTTGCTATCTTCCATTCCAAACTTCTTGAGCATTTCCTTTGCATACTTGGTTTGAGATATAAATATTTCTTCATCAGTTTGTGTTATTTGTAGACCAAGGAAGAAAAAAAGTTCTCCAAGCATAGACATCTTAAACTCACTTTGCATTTGTGTAGCAAATTCTTTACACATTTTGTTGTTGCTACTACCATAGATGATGTTATTTACATTTACAACAACAATCAACATATGCTCACCTTCTGATTTGAAGTACAAATTGTTGTTTGCACATCCTTTGTTGAAACCTTCTTGTTGCAGGTACTGGTCCAATCTTGAATACCATGCCCTAGGTGTCTGTTTTAGACCATACAGAGCTTTCTTTACTTTGCATACATAATCTTCTTGTTTTGACAGCTGAAAACCTTCAGGTTGTTCTATGTAGACTTTCTCTTTTAAGTTCCCATTCAAGAAAGCAGACTTAACATCCATTTGATAGACTTTAAATTTCTTGTAAACAGAGAATGCTAAAAATATTCTTATGGATTCTAATCTAGCAACTAGAGCAAATGTTTTCTCAAAATCTATGCCCTCAACTTGTGCATATCCTTTGCACACCAATCTTGCCTTATTTTTTATGACTGCCCCATCCTCATTGAGCTTGTTTCTAAAGACCTATTTTGTACCTATTACACTCTTGTTTGAGGGTCTTCAAACTAATTGCCAAGTTTTGTTCTTTTCAATTTGGCTCAGTTCTTCTTCCAAGGCTTTTAGCCAATTCTCATCCTTGTTGGCTTCAACATAGATCTTAGGCTCAATTTCAGACATTTGAGCAAAACTTGTTCCTTGTTTTGTGCAACTTTTCTCCTTGTCTAAACTACTTCATTCTTGTTGCCAATGATCTGCTCTATAGGATGATCACTTTGAAAAAATCTTACAAGTGCCTTTTCATTTACTTCCTTATGCTCTTCATTAGCTACTTCATCTTCAAAATCTAATTTTTCATTATAGATTTCTTGGTTAGGTTTAACATGCTTTAAGCCTTCTTCAACCTTGACATTGATGCTCTCTACAATCTTGTGTAGCCCTTTGTTGTAACATATGTAGGCTTTGCTTTGGGTGGAATAACCAAGAAATATTCCTTCATCACATCTTGACTCAAAGCTTCCCAAGTTGTCCTCATTTCTCATGATGTAGCATTTGCTTCCAAACACTATAAAGTACTTAACAGAGGCAAGTTTTCCATACCATAGTTCATAGGGAGTTTTGTCACTATTTACCCTTAGTTAAACTCTATCCAAGATATATATTGTTGTTTGGACTGCTTCTCTCTAGTATCCATCAAGGAACTTGGCCTCTCTTAGCATTGTTCTAGCCATCTCCTTGATTGTCTTGTTCTTTCTTTCAACAACTCCATTCTACTGTGGAGTCCTTGCTGCAGAGTAATGTCTTTTGATTCCATGCTTCTCAGAGTCTTCTGAACTCATTTGAGGTGAATTCTCCACCTTTATCAGATCTTAAACATTTGATTTTTTGTCCAATCTCATTCTCCACCATGGCCCTGAAGATCTTGAATCTCTCAAATACCTGTGACTTGTCCTTCAAAAAGGTTACCCATGTCATTCTTGAGTAATCATCTACAAATAACATGAAGTATCTCTCTCCTTTAGATCCTCTTGTCTTAGTAGGACCACAAAGATCAGTATGAACTAATTCTAGAGGATTTGTAGTTGCATACTCCTTTGTTTGAAATCTGACCCTTGTTTGCTTGCCTAGTTGACATTCATTGCAAGTAGTGTCTATAGATTTGGCTATCTTAGGCATGTATCTAACACACTTATTTAAGCTCACTTTGACTAGGTTATCAAAGTTGACATGACCCATTCTTCTATGCCATAACCAACTCTCATCAATCTTTCCTATCAGGGAGCTATTACCATTCACTTCAACAAGATTATAGATATTGCTTTCAGTTCTTTTCCCTTCTGCAACTAGTCTTCCAGATCTTTTTAACTTGCAGCCTTCTGCATTAAATATGACCTTATATCCATTGTCACACATTTGGATGACACTTAGCAAATTATGTTTCAATCCTTTAACATAAAGGACATCATGTGTGGGCAGTTTTCCATCTATGTTCAAGGTTTTTTTACCTCTGAACATTACTACAGTGTTGTCTCCCAAGCTGACAGATCCTTCCTTACATTTGTTCAATTTGATGAACTTGCTCTTATCATCAGTCATATGTTTTGAGCAACCACTGTCTATTACCCACAAATTTTGTTGTTTGGCATGGAGTGCAGTTTGAGCAATCATAGATTGATCTTTCACTTTCCACACATCCTTGGGTTTTTTATTTGGCTTCTTTTTCTCCTTTTCAGAGACTTGTGAATCTTTGTTCACACTGCGAGGCATGCCTTTTTAATTTGTGTTTTTGGTCTTACAAAGTTTGTTCTACATTGTTTAGCTATGTGACCAAAATTATTGCAATTATAGCATATTACATTTGTATCTAACAAGATAGCAAATGAATTTCTACTTACAAAATTTGTTCTCCTTTTAGGTACAACTCTACAATCAATAGCCCTATGACCAAACTGATTACAGGTATAACAATAACCATAGAAAGATAAGGAATACCTGGTCATAACATTTTTTTGTGCAGTATGATGAGCTCTTCTAAACTCTGGCTTCTTCAAGTCTCTCACTTTTGTGTATCCATCTGCATTAACTACCTTTGTCTTCTTCGTTTCTTCAGGGTTCATTTCTCCTTTAGCTTTCTTCGCATCAACAATGCTTGTATCTGCCATTGTGTCCTTGCAAGCTTTCTTTTTCTTTTCTCTTGATTCTCCTTCTACTTTGAAGTTGTCATATGGGTTAGTTGATGTACTAGTTATGGAACTTTTTCCTTTTTCATAATCAAGATCAAATCTCTCTTTTGAAGGTTTTTGAGAGTTGATCAAATCATCAAGAATGTTTGATCCTCCTTTTAGCTTCAGACCTTTGTCTATTTGATCTTTAGCTTTCTCAAGCTCCTTTCTCAAAGCCACTATATCTACTTCTAACTGCATGCATTCATCAGATTTAGATTGTAGTTCAAGTTTAACTACATCTTCTATTCTTTTGGCCTCTTCAACTTGTGTCTTTACTCTCACTACCATCTGATCAAAATTTTCAAGACTTTTGGACAGTTTTTCAATTTCTTTTAGTCCAAGCATCTTCTGCCTTGAGTTCTCTTTTATCAGTTTGTCTATTTCCTCTAAAGCACAGATGAGTTCACACTTTAGATCCACTTCTCCTTCATCAAAGTCTTCAACTTCTTTTTCTAGATCTATATAAGTTGATCCTAATGCCATGACTAGGACTTCCTTTTCCTCAACCACAAAAGCACAAACATGATCATCATCCAATGAATCAATGTTTTCTTTTGTGTACAGACCTTTCTTGTTTTTGAAGAAGTTCTTGGAATAGTGGGGTTTCACCTTTTTACTACTCTCTTCTTGCTCAGAGTTATCCTTTTTATTATAAGGGCATTTAGCAGCAAAATGTCCTACTTTACCACAATTAAAGCATTTAAAAGGTAACTTACCTCTGTACTTTCCAGACCCTCTCTTTAATCCTCTGACAAAGTTGCTTTTTCTTCATCAGTCTCATCAAATCCGAATGTAGATGATTCTGCCTTTACTGGTTTTGATGCTTTGAATGCAACTTCTCTCTTGAAGTTGTCTGCTTCTACCATTCTCATTTCATAGGCAGTGAAGGTTCCATGCAACTCATCAACAGTGAGATTATCAAGATATCTTACTTCCTCTATTGTAGAGATTTTAGAGTCATACATAGGTGGCAGAGATCTTAGGACCCTTTTAACAATGATCGATTCTTTCATCTCTTCTCCAAGGCCTCTGATTGCATTTACTATTTCATCTACTCTAAGGAGGTAGTTTGCAATTTTCTTTTTTTCAATCATTTTAAAGCTTTCAAACTTGCCTTTGAATGTTTGTAGCTTGGCCTACTTTACCTTGTCATCACCTTCATAGATGTTCTTTAATTTGTTTTAGATATCTTGTGCATTTTGACAATGCATCACTTTGACAAACTATGAATTAGACAATCCATACAAAATAGCATTCTTAGCCTTGGCATTGCTCTCATATGCCTTCTTGGCAGCATAATCAGTAGGAATTGTAGCAGGAGCTATATATCCATTCACAACAAACATCCATACATCAAACCCTCATGAAGATAGATTTGCTTCCATTTTAATGCTCCAAAATGCATAGTTTGATCCATCAAAGAGAGGTGCTTTGTTTGAAGAAGAGCCTTCTTGACTAGCCATTTGTGTTCACCATCCAAAATCTACCTAAGTTGATTAAGCTTCTTCTATGGAACCAGGGCTTTGATACCAATTGTTGGAACACAACTATAAACTGAGAGGAGGGGGGTGAATCAATATATTGATTAACTTAGTCATTTTCAAACCTTTTTAATACAGATTAAAAAGCATATGTAGAGATCACATACACAAAAACACATTAACACCATATGTATAAGTGGAAAACCCAATATGGGAAAAACCACGATGAGAATAGCTGGTAGAATCTAATGTTCTAATCCAACCTCACGATCAAAACCTCTTTGGTTACAATGTTTAAGGGCACCAACCCTAAAGAAACACCAATCCCTTGATTTAAGAGACCAACTCTAAGGAAGCACCAACTCCCTAACTGAGCACCAATTCAGCTTATCTGATGGCACCCACCTATCAGATTCTACTATGAAGATACAACTCCAAATTACAATATAAACTCATAAATGAATTCAATTCTTTGTTCTTTGTTACAAGTCTGATCTGTAATTGTTCATGCTCTGCACTTCATCTCTCTCTTCTCTTCTCTGCTTGTGTCTCTATATTTATCTATTTGACACACTTCATCAATCTCTTACTCTTTGCCTCTCTCTCGCTCTATTCGACTCTGCTCAACAACAATAGCAATAGATCCAACAACTTTTCCCTGTATCCTAGATGACATATATATATATATATATATATAAAAGCAATTGATCTAGAGTTCGCATCTCATCTATCTTCACACTAGTTTGCTAACACATCACGCCCAGTTCTATTGGACTTTAGTTCCTATATTTAACTACAAGTTTCCCGCATCTTGAACTTATGCTCCACCGCCGTGATTCTTGGTCTCATTACTATCTTTAGCATATACTGGGCTCTAGTTTTGATGCACATGCCATATTGCACAAATTTGATCAATTACAAAAATCAATCTCATTGTTTGTATCGTAATTTATGGCTTATTTGCATGTTCCTATGCTTGACCGTTAGGATGATCATATCTTTAAATATCGACTGTTGATCTTAAGTTTGGTGCCATCATCTGATGGTCTTCATTCAAATTGCTCAACTTTAAAATGTGTCCGTTAGATCAATCTCTGACAGGCTCACGTGCTCCGTTCGATCTTTGTACACTTCCGGACTTTAACTATTCAACTTTAAAACGCATTCGTTGATCTTTCTAATCCGAGCTCCCACGCGCTGTTAGATCTTTATAGTTGCACGAACTTTATCTCTATGGTTAAACATTGACCACTTGTCCTCATCTCGTTGCATCCTCAGTCTTTGGAACGAATACACTCCGTCAATCTCGTCAAACTAGCTCAGTCATTAACTCACCTCTGTGTCGTTAAACATCGAGTACTTTATCCCATTGAGTCCACTCGCTCCATTGGATCTTCATTGCACGATCATTCGCTCATCGTTCGATCTTCTGACAAGCTCGAACTTTATCTCTGACGAGTTCCTGTGAATGTGACACTTGGCATTAGCACGTGCCTTCTACACATTGTTGTCAATTCCCGCTATTGAGACACTTGGCATCCTCACATTGATCATTGACTATTTGACTTTGAACCACACCGTAGATTTACTATTCAAGCTCTGTGATTGTGACACTTGTCACTAGCGCATTCACTCGCAGGTGCATTTGACATATTGACTTCGTTGCACGTCATTGGATCTTCAACGTACAATTAAGTGCTAACCGTTAGATCTTCTATCAAGCTCGAACTTTACCTTGTGCAAATTTGACTATGGGGACCATCTCAATATGCCTGGAAGGCTAACTTTGCACCTTCGTATCTTTTGCTTCACTCATCCGCTTGTTCTAAAATTTGGACCATATAAACTAGGCATGAAAATGAACAAACCCATATGCTCATTTCTTCCTGAATCATTCGCGCGTGCGAGATATAACGCCATTAATCTGCTCACTCAGATTATTCTACCACATAGCTAATTATGCTTAGAACTGCCTAGAAGGCCAACTTTGTTCTTGCATAAATTTTGATACACTTCATCGCATGACCTGTAATTTAATGCATAACATCCTCTCACATAGGGGATTCCATCCATATATTCATTTGTTCCAGAAACCTTCATACGTGCAAAATATGACATCATAAAAATGCCTACTCAACTTTTTCTTGCCATGTGCAAATTTGACCAAGTGTTGGAAAACACTATCAACTTTGCTCATTCATATCTTTTGTCGCACCACATCGTGTGACTTGAGATTCAGCACATAGAAACTAGGCACAAAAATGAAAAACTCATATGATCATTTTGTCCTAACTCCTCCATATGTGCAAATGCTGACCTCATCAACATGCTTACTTGGCTCTGGTTGAACCCTTTCGCAAATTGGCTAAGTATAGAACCTTAGTGAATTTTGTCTAAGTTGCCAACTTTGCATCCCCATATCTTCAACTGTGCTTCATTGCATGACTTCAAATCTGGCAAATAACAACTAGGGACTAATGTGATCACAACCATATGACCAACTCCCCCAGAATCATCCACACATGGCAATGGTGACGTCAGCAACCTGCCTTCTTAGATTTTCTTGTCATAGACCCAAAATGTTTAGATGAATAAAAGGAAGAACCAAATGAATTCCACTCATGCACACAAGCACTCCAATCATCCTTGACCTCTGATAGGATCCCTTGCATATCCTCCAATCACCATATTCAACCCTGAGCATCAATGGCATCCATAATGCCAATAATCTCCCTTTTGATATCAATGACAATCATATTGCCAACAATGTATAAAGAAGAATAGTGTTTTTTGTCCATTATTTTCCCACATATCAAAAACACCTGATAGATTTATTTAATTGGGAACATGAAGCTATTCAATGTTATCAGTGGTTGGCGAAGACACATGGGATTAGTTCAGTGAACACCTACTCACCTAATTTGGCCTTAGTGCATATGAGGACTTCACAAACTCACTTTGTCCATGATTCCCAGTCCCAATATGAAATTTTTTCCAGTCGAACAAAAGGGCTAGATGAGGCATTTTCCAAAACTTGCTTCAGCAGTGGATTAAAGGAAGATGCTCGTGTCAAAGTCAAAATGTTCAACCCCACTACTTTGATAGAAGCGATCAGGTGGGCTATATTCGCTGAAGATAAATATACAACCCAACCTCATCCGTATAAACCACCACAAGACAAAACCCTTAGTTGTTCCGACCAATGCCAAATCAAGGCACTTGACCACTACCAATTAAGTACCCAACTCATTAGGAGATGGCTGCTCACAGAGCAAACCGGTTGTGCTACAATTGTGATGAAACATATGGCCCAAGCAATAAATGTACCAAACAAAAAATATATCTCTTGGATGTTGAGGCACCTTCCATGTCTGACATGTAGAATGACTTAGAAGAGAAGCAACTAGATGGCAATAGTCCATGTGATGACCCCGTCCCCAAAATTTCAGTGCATGCCTTGGCAGGGATCACAACTCCCTAAATTATAAAGGTGTTGGAATACTTCAAAGGGCATAACCTAACCATCCTCATTGACTATGGAAGCACTAATAACTTCATTGACCCTCAAATGGAAAATCAAGAAACTTGTTATGTATATCCATGCAACAATTTTGAGGTGATGGTAGCTAACTAATGAACATTGGCTTTCAAAGGGAAATGTCATAATGACTAAGTTTCAATGGGTGATACAATCTGAAATTTGCATGTTAGCATTTCTATTAAGCGGTTCCAACATTGTCTTGGGATCCAAGTGGCTTCTCTCATTGGGGCCCCTCCTCTAGGACTTCTTTGAACTATGGATGCAACTCAAGCTAACTAGGCAACAATACACTTTACACAGAATGGCAACAGGATCCATCCAAGTTGTTAGTTCTCACCACATGGCTAAGTTGGTAAAAAGGGCTCTCTGGGAATAGTGGCTCAAATTTGTGCAATTCACATTGTAAAAATTGGGACATCAATGGGACCCTCGGACTTGCAAGGGATTATCCAAAGCATTCACAAGTGTTTGCAGAACCTCAAGGATTACCACCTCAATACTCACGTGATAATGCAATACAACTCGTACTTGGTATTCAACGACCAAACATTAGGTCATATCATTACCCCTACATACAAAAAACATAAATTGAGAAGATGGCCAAGGAATTGCTTGATGTAGGTGTCATTCAACCAAGTGTTAGCCCATATTCCTCTCCAGTGCTACTCGTTCAAAAGAAAGATGGGTCATCACGATTGCGTGTGGATTTTCATGAGTTAAACAAACTAACAATCAAGGAAGATTTCCTCTTTCCTGAGATTGATGAATTGCATGGGGCCCACTTCACTCCAAGTTAGATTTATGGTCCAGATATCATCAGATTCACTTATGAGAAGATATTCCTAAGGTAGCATTTCGAACTCATGACAACCACTATGAGTTCTTGGTGATGCAATTTGGCCTCACATATGCTCCATCAACATTCCAAAGTCCGATTAACCCATAGATTCAAATCTCATCGTAAATCGGCGATTTATCACAATTAGAAGGCATGATGGTTTATCCTTCCAAATATCTACTTCATCTTCTACGTCCTTTGATTAGCAGTTAGGGTTAAATTCATATATATATGAATTTAACCCTAACTGCTAATCAAAGGAAGTAGAAGATGAAGTAGAATATATTCATATATATATATAGAGAGAGAGAGTTTAAGCTTGTTGTTTAAGAATGGCATCGACATCCAGTTTAATGGCTCGTTGTAAGCGTAAGTCCGATGACCCTTCTTGGAAGCATTGTGAAGCAATGACAAAAGGCAACTATGTTATATACAATTATTGCAGGATGAAAATGAGTGGAGGTGTTTATTGCCAAAAATACCAAATTGCACGACTACTAGAGAATGATATGGCATTGTGCACACAAGCACCATGTAATGTCTGCATTTTTGAAACTAAAATAATATTATTGCTAAAATAAAGTATTTTTAAATACTTAAAAATAAAGTAATAATATTAATCCAATTTGAGTTCCACTTAAGTTGGGTCTTGATATAGCAAGACCCTTAGTTATGTCGTTTGTGATGGTTGGCTTAACCAACAACCATTGGGTCTTGTCCCTCAAATAGCATATTGTATGTCGAGGTATGGGTGCTTGTTTTAGGTCCTCCCTGTACTATGGGAACTGTATTGAGACTTATCTTTTATGAATACAAGTTATTGTTTGGATTACCATTCACAGTATGTTGTTGTTGATGGTCTAGTATCTCAATATACACCAATCCTACAATGGGTATTCAACAATCTCTATTACCTTTTCGGGGTCCATTTTCAACCCTTCACATCAGATCACAAATCCCAAATAAATCAGCTCTTCCCTCAGGAAGCTACACTTCTTCAAAGTGACCCGCAACTTCTCCTCCTTCAATCATTGCAATACCAACCTCAAAAGTAACAAATGCTCTTCTTTTGTATAACTGAAAATCAAAATGTCACCCAAATAGACAATGAAAAGCTTACCCAAATAAGGTTTCAGCACTTCAATCACGAGTCTCATGAATGGACTAGGTAAATTTGATAGTTTGAATGGCATAACAAGCCACTTGTACAACACATCCTTTGTTTTGAATGTGGTTTTCAATTCATCACCTTCTTTAATTTTAATTTGGTGATATCCAATTTTCAAATTAATCTTGGTGAAGTACCTTGCTTCACTTAAACAATCCATCAAATCATTCATCCTTGGCAATAGAAATCTATAGTTGATAGTGATCTTGTTAATTGCCCTGGAATCCATACACATTCTCCAATCTCCACCCTTCTGAGGTGCCAATACTCTTGGTACTAAACATGGGCTCAAACGTTCCCTTATTAAACCCTTCTTCAATAGCTCATTTACTTGCCTCTTCACTCCCTCATTCTCCATAGGTGTCAACCTATGTGTTGCCTTATTTGGAAAACTAAATCCATACAAGGACCAATGCCCTCATGGGTTGTGATCTATCTGACAAATCTTTTGAAACAACCTCAACAAAACTCATCCAAAAAAATCGACAAATCGAAACGAATTTCACTCACCTTGTTTCTGATCACAACTTGAATCAATTTGGGGATGAACAAAAAAATGCCTTTTCCTTCTTTGTTTCCTTCAAGAATTGTTTACTAGAAACCAACAAAACCTCAAGATTGTTGTCCACCTCTTCTCATCTTTCCTTCAATGGGATCAATGTGAACCTCTTACCATCCTTCACAAGTGTGTAGGTGTTTTCTCTACCTTCATGCATGACCTTTCTATTAAACTACCATAAGAGCTTCACCATGCTCTCATTTCTTCATGTGAGTCAGGAATTTAACACTTTCTTCATCCACATGAGCATTACGATTGCTTACTTCATTTTGTCTACTATTGTTCTAAAATGTTCTAGGACATTCAAAGGCTCTATATCCAACATATCTACATTCAAAACACTTGCCCATGAATCTTCTACCTCTTCCTCTACCAAAGTATCTTCCTCCTCTAGAAGAATAACCTTTTCCTCTTTGGGTCTGATTCTAATTTTATGAAGTGCTTGATTCACTTTCTTGAGTATGTTGTCCCCTATTGTTGTTTGTTTGTCCTCTCTCTCTTGAGAACTTTCCTCTACCTCTAGATGTATTTTTTTGCCTTCCACACAACGTTTCTTGTGCCTTCAATGCACATTGATAAGATTTTTTCATCAACTGCAACTTAAACATTCAAACTCATCTTGAATGGAAATACGTAATCCATTTATATAACTTGATATCTTCGCTTGATCATCTTCCATATGATCCGTTCTAATGGTGTGCTTATAGACCTACTTCGTGTAGTCATTCACATTTAACTCTCTGTCCCAAATTATGCAAATTTTTTAGCAAACTTAGCTGATAATCAAGAGGCCTTTCCCAACTTAAAGAATTCGGTCTGAAATTATACAACTTAACTCTCTGTTCCAAAGTTTGATTTGGTCTTTCCCTCCTCTTCCTTTCCAAATGCACATGATCACACCACAACAATGCATGCCCTTTCAACTTGGTGCAGGCAAACTTCACTCTTTTGGGGTCCTCCTTTGACTCATAGTCAAATTACTTTTCTAGCTTTTTGATCCAATCACTAAGATCCTCAAGGCTCAAGCTTCCTCCATAGCAAGAGGTGTCCAAATTTAGTTTACTTCCCATGTTTGCAATAGCTTTCATAAATCTATCTTCCAATTCATCCACCATCTCTTCCACTTGAATCTTTTTAGTTGCTCCTTCTTCATCATCATTTACATCATCAACTAATGTTCCTACTTTTTGAGCAGTCTCTATTGCATCCAACCTCACTTGGATTCTTTTCAACATATATGCCAAGTCTACACTCTAGGTGCCCTTCCACCTCTAAGAGGTATTTCTATGTGTGCCATATATTCACAACCAAGCATGCTTCTCTTTCGCTACCTGCAAATAACTCATCAAGATCCCCACACACTCAACCCAACAAGGCAAACCATGCTCTAATACCAATAGATGCAAGCAGGAATGATGGGGCCAAGAGAATGGCTACCTTATTCCCTAGTAGGTGTTACACTCTCTCTCTCTCTCTCTCCACATCCTAGTACAAGTAAGCTACAATTACAATGCAAGTGCTTACAAGATAATAGACGAGATTACAAAGTATAGCTCCATGTTTTTTTAGTTTTCCCACATTGGGTTTGTCCATGGTAAATGTGTCTATTATTTTTTCATGAATGTTTCATTCACTTGCTTACTTTCATTCCATGCAACTTCTAAATTAACATGAACATGCAAAAAAACCTCTAATTGATAT
Source organism: Torreya grandis (assembly GCA_037957365.1). Classification (NCBI taxonomy): domain Eukaryota; kingdom Viridiplantae; phylum Streptophyta; class Pinopsida; order Cupressales; family Taxaceae; genus Torreya; species Torreya grandis. Next base: position 433,094 of record JARHVA010003277.1, on the reverse strand, counting down.
GTTCAGATGATTACAAGCATAGTACATGTTTATGACAGAAAAATAGATGTTGAATTGAATTTCGCATAACTTAAAAAATCAACATACTCTTTGTTGCACTATTGTTCTTTAGGAATGGAGAAGAGTCACATGTTGATAGTTACATAGAAGGGGAATGACTTATGATATGCAGTGAATATAAGTATGCATTTGAGCATATACACAATTGCACAATCAATATATGATGTATATGGCAGCCATAGAGTTGTTGTAACATCGATTTGCAATCCTAGATTGTTCTTTCAATAGCATCGATTTTGGGAACAACACTTAAAGAAAAGATATATCCATGTTGGTGAATCTTGCATTTGAATCTCTAGGTCGATTATGAATCACTTCCTTATTTCTATTGGCTTCGTTCAAGTCATACTCTCTTCCCATTGGTTTTTGAGTTTATCCATTTTTACATATTCTTAAAAAACACATCACCCAAGCTACATGGGCTTTTACTTGGGCAACGGACCCGAAAATGTAGAGGAATAATACACATACACATAGATTCTATCCTACATAAATAACATATAAAGCATTATAGTATAGAACCGATAAAATGCAGAATATAAGAAATGGAGACCTCTATTAATTGGATGAAGATACTGTGATATTACACCAATGATAAGAATATTCATGTTAGATTGCTATGAGATGATATCCAAGAATAATGAAGAATACAATACATGTAGGATTCGAGGACTCCTAGAAGGATAGGTGCAATGGTTGGGAGTGACCCAACCCATTGGAACTTCCCGCATAACCAAATTCAAAGTAATAATCTATCTTAACTCCTGCCTCTCAACTCACACACAACACAGCACAATCGTTTCTTTTATTTTATGCAATATAACTCTTTCTTACAAATGTGGTCTACATAACATCCTAGAATGCAATTTAAAAATGAGAAACCCCTTTGAGAAATCAAACAAGAATATTTTAACCAAGTAGTATTAAAATAATAACAACACCATGCTATTCCAAGAAAATGGATTTTAAAAGCACAACCAACAGTAACATATGCATCCAGTATGGGGGAAAAAACATATAAATCCCGTGCACTAGAAACCCTTGTTAATGGAGGAGGAAACTAAAGCCTTGTGCTCAAATTACCCCCAACTAAGGTACTGAAGAGGAGGAAAAAAAACTTTAATCAAAACCAAAATTAGTTTATTTTCTCGTAAACCATAAAGCTCTTAAATCATATATTGATGAGACAAAGTCACATGGACTATATCGTAATTTTATTATATTCTAGTTATTTGCACATATCACTATGTATTTATCATTCTCTAAAAGCCTCCTTGTTCTAATAGCTTATTGTACATCTATCTTCCTTTAGAAGCTTTCCTTTCCCTAGAAGCCTCCTTTTCTCTAACTTCTCTTAGAAGCTTCCATTTTTTCAAAAGCCTTTTGTATATCATTGTACTCTATAAATACATAATACAATAGGATCTACTTTACCAGATATGCCTATAAGCCCAACCTGGTATGGGTACGGGTACAGGGGGTAGTACGCCATCCCTACACCCAGGATACACCCCGGCCCCTGCGGATACGGCTGGGTATGTCTGAGAACGTACCCGGGCATACCCGTAGGGGCTGGGGCGTACCCTGGGTGTAGGGATGGCGTACCCCCTGGGAAAAAGCGTATTTTTTAATTTTTTCCTCCTTATTTTGCCGGTCAAAGTCAAATATGGACCTCAAAAAACATTTTTAAATTTTTTGAAGTGCATTTGCAACCCTAAAAGCATGAATCACACTCATTTTATCAAAAGATAACAACACATTTACCTTTCATTGCATTTTTACCTCCCATTGCATATTTGTTCACTCTTGCTGTTTTAATGGCTGGCTGTGTTTTCAAAACGCGAGCCTCAGTCAATTCATCTGTATCTTCTTTATTATGGCTGTATATAACAGCTATGAAGGTTTGCCAGAACAAGTCAGCAAGTCTTCCAGTTATTTGATCGTGTTTCAGCCTTGCCAAAATAAAGGGAATAAATTTCTGTAACATGATCAAGATGAGCGAGAGGTTGAAATCAATTATGTCTTTTTTTCCTTATCCTCTATGTCCCAAAAATATGGTTCTCCAAGACTCTTTTTGTGCAGTACATACAGTAAGATCATTTGCATAGGTATAATACGAAGCTCAACTTGTGAAAAAGCTCAAAGAAGAGAATAGGCCATGGTCTTTTGTTGATTTAACACCAGGTCATCTCATTGTAATCTTCACCAAACTGCATAGAGTGCATCTTCTTTTGTCTTTATTTTTGTCCATACTTTGTAACATTTGCACTATGTACTTGTAATAAGACTAATCTATGTTATTATGATATTTGGCATCGAATTATTAGTATTTTTTGTGGTTATTTAACTTATTATGTTTCCTCTATAAATATTATGTGGTTAATTTTGCTTATATGGCTATATTTTTTATTTTTTATATATAATTTTGTACGGCCATACCCAGCCGTACCCAAACCCCCCAAAAAAAATCCCCCGTATCCACGTACCCGATACTTGTAACCGTACCTGTACCCGTATCGGCTACTTAGAATAGGATGTTCAACATGTATAGTTGCAACATTATCTTGTACTCTCTCTTGTTGCTTCAATTGTGCTCGTATCATTTGTTATAAAAGCCTAATGACAAGGCCTCTTACTGTCTCCTTCATTTAATATACACATTGTATATCTTGCACATCTCTGCCCCTTGGACCAATTTTAGAGATCGCTAATTATAGATGTGGGTCGTATTTTTTATATTTGCTCTGGTGCCTCTAAAATCTGATCAACATAAGAAAGATGTTCTTGGATTTTCCATCTCTGTGTGGAAATTTTCAGATCACGAAACTGCTCTCAGAGATTACAGATCTGCTCTCAGCTTCCCAGATTTTCTCTTAGCTGTTCAAATCTGAACTTAAGACTTCCAGATTTACTCTCAGAATTCAGATCTGCCGTCCAATTTTCAGATCTTCTCTCAGAAATTTTAGGTTTGTTATCAAAATTTTCTGATCTGCCCTCAAATATTCAGTTCTAGTCACAAAAAAATTAGATCTGCTCTCAAAATATTCAGATCTTTGTGATCTCGGATTTTCAGATTTGATATTTTCCAATTTTAAAATCTGATTTCAGATTTTCAGATTGCCATATTCCAGCTTCATTCTAATACAGGTCCTGCATTCAGTCTTCGTTCATATCCTGCAGATTGTCATTATCGACCTAGATTTAGCTTAGATCACAGTGATGTGTCCTGGATCTGTATCAAAATGCCTTTGAAAATAAATCTCCTAAGAAATGGTCACAAGAATCTATGAAAATGAATTCCCTTGAGCAGATCCTTGCTAGTCATGCCAGTGCTCTTGAATAAATCCTTTCCAGCCAAACTAAGAACCAAACCAAGCTTATGCAAGACATGATCAGAACAATGCTTCTGCAGAATTGAACTATAGCACTAACCGCTCAAGAAGTGAAAAATGGTGTTTAACTTTCCACTAAGATAAAAGTCCCTTCAATGGCAGCTTCTATGCTGAGAAGATTGACTCTTGGTTCTAGAGCCTTGAAGCATATTTCAAGATTCAGCTTGGGATCACTGATGCTGACATAATGCAAACTGTCAAAGTACATATGGAAAAGGCTGCTCTAGATTGGCAATATATTTCTCATAAGATGCTTGCAGCTGAAGAAGATGAAGAGAATAGTCATCATCAAATCATTACGAGTTGGGTTCAAAGACATTGTGAACCAAGGGTTCTGCCCTGTTGGGTATCAAGACAATCTATGGGCCCGATGGATTTACTCAAACAGCTTCCAGGTCATTTGGCACAACAATGTATTGAGCTTTTCACAAAACTACAGGTCAAGCTGGAAATTTCAGATCCTAAAGAGGTTACTCAATCAAATTCAAAATCTAGTTTACTTCATAGTCTTAGCATGGACATAGGCGTGTTTCAAGTATATTCCTTGAAAAGAGCTTATAAGATTGCTACCTTTGTTGAAACTTGTTTTGTATTTAAGAAAGGATCTATCCTATCCATAACAATGTTTCTTCCTCAAACCTCCGGAGCCACCCCTCCCGCCCCCTCTCCTCCCCAACACCTCCGGCACGAGGATGTCCTAGGCACGCCTGGAGGCGCCTCCTGTCTTAAATACAAAACAAGTTTCAACAAAGGTAGCAATCTTATAAGTTCCAGCACAGCCATGGATGCCTCTGGGCGTGCCCGGGAGGTCTCCGGGCGTGCCCAAGTGATTCTGAGAAAAAAAAAAGAATAAGGGATATTTAAATTTAATGTTTTAAAATTTTATATATAATATAATATTAATATTTATAATTTATTGTTATGTTATAATAATATTTATATATTAGATAAATATATAATAAAATATATATGTATAATATAATTAAAATAATATTATTATTTATATAAGTATTATACTTATAATATATTGATTTTATTTAACTATTATATTTAATATAATATATAAAAAAGTTAAAACATATTATATTATCATAATATTATATAATAATAACATATTTTTATATATAAAGCCATTATATATAAAATATATAAATTATATTAATGTATATAATTATAATTATTATATTAATTATAATATTTATATAATTATTATAATCAAATATATTTCTTTATATAAATATTAAGAAAAAATTAATTATATATAATATATTATATTAATATATTTGATCTAAAAGAAAATCTGATAAATTTAATGGATGAAAAATTGACAAATTTAAAGAAATAAGTTGGCATCCAAGAAAGCTGAGGATTTGGTATTTGTGCATTCCAATTTGTGCCTCCTTTCACACAAGTCTGAGGACTATATGCGAGGGCCTAACAAACTTTGGGATATCCTTCCAGAGAATACAGACTTCGATGCCTCCACATCTACATTTGCACAAGTTTCATTACTTGGTGTGCATGATGTCGATGACAATGAAGAGAATTCAACCCCAGGGGTGGAGAGTGGAGCTAGTGGGAGTTGTCCAAGTGGAGCTAGTGGGAGTGGCATTCATAATTATGAATATGAGGACAATCTAGATGAATTATGAATCTATGATTTATTCTACATTTGCATTTTGAAAATTTGAATGTATTTGCAATGTATACTTTGAACATTTGAAAATTTGAAGCAATGAATGAACAAAATCTATGTATTTTCAAGTGTTTTACTAAAAATAGAGTAATATGCATATATATATATATATATATATATATATAGACGTACCCACGGCGTATCCAAATCAAGGTTCTAGAAAAATGGCATACCCGTGTCATACCCGTACCCATATCCAAACAACATAGCCTCAAACCCTTCCATATCTAAGTCTCAATCCAACCCCAATGGACAGTATACGGGTTGATGCAAGCCATCTTCATCTACTAGCAGGTTGACGTAAGCCATCTTCATCTACTAGCAAGGAATAAGCATTGTATTTATCATAAGAAGCTTGGTCATTTGACTGAAAAATGCAGAACTCAACAGACCAAAAAATATTTCTAGGATCTTCTTATAGAACTTGAATCTCAGGATACAAAGATTGCAATTGAAAATCCTTTTTCTCTAGATCTGCAACATATCAAGTTTATTAGAAACTACTAAGTAAGTTTGAAGAAAGCACTCGAAATTCCAAATAATAAGGTAAATTTTATCTTGGTATCCTTTGCCATTGATAGTGGCAGTCAGCAAAACCTAGTATCTCACAAGCTGGTTTCAAATTTACAGCTTCCTACCAAAACACATCCAGCTCCTTATCAATTGAGTTCGGTCAAGAATGTTAGGAGAACAACACTAAATGTGCAATTACTTTTGGCATCAGACCCCTTAAGGATACAATTCAAATTGACATCATTCCATTGAACAGTTCTGATTTATTATTGGTGTGTCCTTACCAGTATGACTGACGTACAATTCAAGATAAGCAACACAACACTTACAAAATCCATGAGGATGGTAAAATATACAGACCCACTTCCTCTTCTTTTTCATCTTCACGGAACCCTCCTTTAATTTCTGGCAAGCAAGCAGTTCAAAACTTTAATATAAATAAGTACCTAACTCTTTGTTTGGTCTGCCAAGCAAAGGAGAATGACATTTGGAAATTGCTTCCTTCGAGCATCCAAGTCATTCTTGATGCATATTTAGATACTTCTGAAGAAACACGCCGCCTCCTAGAGCAATCTAGCATAGCATTGATTTGGTTCCATGTTCTCCACTTCTTAATTTTCCTGCATACCACACCACACCTAACGAGAGTCCAAATATGAAATGAAGCTATGAAAACTTCTTGAAGATGGTAAAAATTGTTTCAACACTTCTTGTGGTTCTCCAACTCTCATTGTGCCCTAGAAAGAACTAAATTAATGGAGATTTTTTACAGATTTCAGATCCTTGGCTGTGAAACCTTGGTGGATTCTCTTTATTAATCCCAAAGATGCTCCATAATGGCTCCAAAAGCTACAAGGGAATGCTCACTACAATCCTCATAGGGATCAGTAAGTATTAGGCTATTAGCACTCTTGACAAAATCCTTTTCAATCATGGCGGCACTCTTGAACAGATTGTAGCTATACATACTAAAATCCTGACCAAGCTAATGCAAGAACTAGCGTGAAATATCTAGATTATGCTTCTGCAAAATTAATCATATGCACAACCATGCAACATCTCCACAATGCTTCCACCTAGCAACTTGACTCCACCTACACACCAAGCCTAACATCTTGACTTCATACAATTGTCAAGGAAATTGATGACTCTCCTTCGCTACCATCTCTACCATCTCTACAAGAGACTCTATATATGAGATTTTCTAAGGGTATCAGATCCTTGTTCTTTATGTGATTCATGTAGCTCTACCCACAGCTTCTTCTTTTGTCCAACATTTGGCTACAATCCATGCACAAGTTCATGATATTTTATTGAACACTCGAACCAAATATAAAGAGCTTCACGATCAACATCATGTTACCCTACATTTTCAGGTTGGTGATAAAGATTGGCTCTACTTGGATAAGTAAAGATTTGAATCTCAACACCATCATAATCTCAAACCTATTTATTATATGCCTTATATTATCTTGCAGCAAACTGGAGAAAATGCTTTAAGATTGGATCTTCCTTCTTAGCCTGGCATTCATGATGTTGCACCATTTCACAGAGAGACATCTCCTACCACCCAAGATGCATCTCAGAAACTAGTAATCATCTTGGAGACTAGCATTTCCATGTCTGTTTTTTATTTTTATTTTTATTTGATTTTTGTACTCTTGACCTTGGATATGATGAGATATCAAAGACAAATACTAATATAATTACTCATCTTTTGACGACATATAATTTATTTACTTTTAAAAGTTATTAATGTTTTCTTACACTATATCAAATCGTATAATATTTTATTCTCTAAATTATTTATATATATATATATATATATATATATATATATACACACACACACACACACACACACATACATTTTTACTTTTTTGCCATTTTTGAGTACTTGTCTCCTTTTTTCTGAAAAATGACATACTGGAACCCATCCCTATCTTCATGTGCCATACCTGTATCCATCTCCATGTACCGTACTTGTACCCATCTCAAGTCTCTATCCCCTAGTAACTATGTGATTGTCAGGAAGATTAATAATTCTAAGTCTATGTTATTAACCACATACTAACTATTGGGATATAGCTCACTTGGTCTTGGCAGCCTGCAGAGGTAGCCCTGGTCGTGGGTTCAATGCTTACTTAAATTGTGGTGTGGGGTGATGGCCCACATCACATGCCCCGAGGTTTATACGGGGGTCCCTCCTTGTGTTAGAGCAGTCAGCTCTGGATACTAGGCCGTTTCAGCCCCGATTCCCTCATGTTGCCAAAATAAACTTTAAAAAAAAAAAAAAACACACACACACACACACATACTAACTATTATTAGTTGGTGGTGGTTAGTCGGTAATTCTTCCCATTTAGGGAAATTGTATTCTATATATTGCTTGTGTGAAAGTTAATAATATAAAACACACATTGTTTGCTGTGTTTTATTGTTTTGTATATGTGTGTGTATGAGCATGTGATATCAGAGCCACCTTCGGTAAGAAGCATGTAAGATTGGTTAAGGTGGTTATGAGCAACATGGCTGGAACGAAAGAAACTGATAGAAGAATGACTCCAACAAATGAAGACCAACTTTTGTGAGGAGAGTATCTTTGGTAAAAGACAAATCAATACCTGAGACGATGAAACAAATCCATATATATCATTTTAATACTGCTGTCTAAAGTTTTTCATAAATGTTTCACTCCCTATGTTGGGGCGTATAGTTTATGTTTATTTCTGGGTTAGTGAGGAGCAGAGAGCATTATAAGTGCAGAGGAAACCACTGTAAGAGGCACCATTGTCAAAGGGGCATGAGGCAAACATTTTTTGGCATTGGAAGAGGTGCTGAGTGGCGTGGAAATCACTGTAACTGGCCTTAGAAGCAAGTGCTGGTGAGAAAAGGCATTAAAAGAGCATTAATTGCTGTAACAGGCGTAAAATATGTAGAAGTAAAGTTTCATTTGCTGTAGGATGGCATTGAAATCTGAAAAGGTCTTATTTGCTTGCTATTGCTGTAGAATAGCATTCAAATCTGTATATAAGTTTGCAAAATACATTGAAAAAGTCAACTACAAAGTGTTACAACCTGCTATAAAGCTTTAAAATCTGCATATAGCATGGGAATGTGCTGAGTGTGAAAATATTGCCTGTGAATGTGTCAAAGGACTGAGATGGAGAGGCGTTGAAATGTTAAATGCATGAAGAATGGTGTGATTCTTCTTGAAGAGACGTCCAAAACAAAAAATCTTTTGTTCCATGCTGCATGGGTTCCAAACACACTACCAAAACAGATATTATTTCTTTATCACAGCCAGGTAAAACAATGCATTCAATTTAATTTTTTGTTTTCTTTGGTTTAAAAAATCAGGGAAAGTCGTAAAGTTGGCTATAGTCAATATTTTCTTTGTCCAACCATAGCAATCCCATAGACCAGTCGGCGAATCATTCTTTGTAAGACTATGTGAAGTCATATTAAACAATAAAATCACAAGTTCAAAACCCATTCCCATTGTTTTGTTGTGTGTAGAATTCATTATTCAAATAAGGCAGTATATAGAAAGTCCATGATGTACCATTTAGATTCATGCAAAGCAGAGTTGGTAGTTGACTTTTTGCTAAAACATTCATTTCACACCCTCAAGTCATGAGTTCAAACCCCACAAATGCCAAAATACAATTTTTTATAAACTAGTCAAATCTATTTTTCTGCCCAAAACCCAAAAATCAGTACATACTGTTATGTTTGTTGCCATATCTTTGGCATACGGTCATATCTTTCTATAAAATTGAATTTTATGGAAACTAGACTCAATTAAGATTACAATGAGAACAAATGCCAAGCGGTACGGGTTGTCAGACTAGTAGATTTTAATCCCAAAAAATAGGAAAATTTGAAGAATTTGCATTGGTGAGGGGTCTAGAGTGCAAGAAACTAGTGTAAAACTTAAAAATAGCATATCTTTTGCATATAGTGGTCAAAATTGGCATATAACAACTCGTTTTTCATGGCACAACCTTGATGGATGTTTCTACACAAGAAAATTTATATTTGATTCTTGTAAAAGCATATTTTGGCTTTAACGCATCTTCTTGCATGTATGTTGAAAAGATGGTAGCATAAACAAAGAGAACATAATCTATTGTATTATTTTGGGAAAATAAGGGTGTAATGCTCATATATTGAGTTATTTGAATGTGATCCAAGTGCAAAGACCTGTCTACCCAAGATTGTTTTTGTTTTCTAGGCATTATCAGTTGAGCCCAACTCGGGTTGTGTTAAGTATTTTACTTAGAGTTGTTTCGACATCTACATCATGAATTTTACACTTTACACATGAAATTTTATCACTTTGCATTCCAGTTTCAAATTCACATGAAGCTACTTTTCTTGAAGATTATTGGGTCCAATTCAAGCCATTATTTATGTACTTTTATTATTGGCACTCTCTTTTGAAAAAAAAGATTTCTACATTGCAAACAACACTGGACACACAACAAAATCTTGTTTTCAAACCAATTGTCCAACTTGTTGTCAAGGATGTGATCAACCTTGGTATACCATCTACAAAGACCACAAACTCTTGTTGTAAAAATTATTGTTGAATTTGTTGTTTCTAAGCCCAAAGTTGTTTCAAATCCATCCAAACCAATTGTGGATAAAATATCTGTTTGTACTTTTATTGTCAAGTCTACACCTACTGTGCAAATATGGGAGACAATGAAACCCAATAAACATCATGATGGTCTAGGATTTACAAGCATTGTAATTTTTTATATGCCAGAGTGGAGTGCTCCAAACGCATCAGATTTGTATCTATAAGCCTTATGAACAATTGTACAATTGAGACTTCATCAATTGGTCAATCTTGAAGTGCAAACCGCCAAGTTGACAAGTCGACCAAAATCAACTTGTACTAAATCTAGTGAAGTCCAGACTTGTTCTCAGTGTGGAGGTAGAGGTCATACTTCTAGTGATTGCTTTGACCTACACCCTTGTATATCATGTGGTCAACATACTCATTTAGTCGATCATTTTTATCTATGAGATCTACCTACAAATTCTATGATGCATGTTTATTTTGGTTGGATAAATCATTCCATATGGTGATCTAAGGTTTGTCAGTTCTCCAAATCCTATAGGAGAGTCCAATACACTATTGACAATGATGACTTGTCTAGTCATGATGATGTTGTTCATCATGTTGGTGTCGACCTTGATTCCTTTGATGATGATGAGCAGCTCAACCTTGTAGATCTTGATGAGCTTGATTATACTATTCCATATTCTAGCCCTAGCAGCTTGCTGAGAGGATTGTAGCATTGGAATTGAATCCCACAAATAGTGTTTGTGCATCCACTTTTTGTTCGAATTGTATTGACAAGATCAAAGTTTCAAATGCACCATCTACATCATAGTAGTTGTAGAGATTGACAACTTAGTAGACTTAGGCTTACAAGTAGTTTGTTAGGAATATTATTAATCCTAAGTCTATGTTATTAATCACATATTAGCAATTGTTGGTGGAGGTTAGTTGGTAGTTCTTCACATTACAAAAAAATGTGTTATATACAATATTTGTATAAGAGTTAATAGTATGAAACAAACATTGTTTGTAGCAATTTGTTTTGTATATTTGTGTGTATGTGTGAACAATAATGTTGTGAATGTGACCCAACTTAAGCTTTATGAGCCATCACATTTGAAGGAAGAGGTGGTTATTTCTCATCCTAAGGACACCATTCTATATCTTTAGCTACATTTGACCAAGTCTCCTTTGGGGGAGGGGAGATGGGGGAGGCAGAGTGTAATGTCCCCTTTTTCAAACTAAACTAAACAAGGAACCCCTAAGTCTATTTAATTTTCCGTAGACTTAAAGAGGGACAAATTCAAGGGAAATAAATTAGTAATAATTCTTTAAGTATTCCTAAGGGTACTTTTAAGTCATAACTTAAAAGGGGAATATCCAAAGGGGTATGATTAATTAAAGTGGGCCAAACGAGTATTAATTATAAGCCCAAGTGGAAAATTGGAATTAAAAGTAATTATTAATTACTTTATGGAGCAAAGAGTAAATTAAAATAAAAGTAATTTTAAATTGCTTTTAGGGTTTTGGGTGAAAAAGTAATTATAAAAAGGTGAAAAAGAGGATAAGGTGATCCATTATTATTATTCAACTTTTGACAATTCACGACTGAATTTCAAATTCATTCAACTTCTGCTTGAGAACGAAAACCCTTTTTGTAGCCAAACCAGAGGAAATCAGAGGATCAAACCCGTCTAGTTTTTTGAGGTAGCTTCATCCAGGAGTTACACATGTGACACAATCAGGTTATTTTCCAGAATATTCTGAATCACAAGGTTTGCATACTAGGTTTTGAATGAAAAATCAAACATTTAGGCTTTCCAACTGTAGTGACTCATATCTAGGCTGAATTCTTCTTGTTTGTGGCTACTATTGTGTTGGTGTCTTCCCTTTTGGACTGTAGCGAACCCATTCAAGAGGTAACCCCATGCTATTTTTGAGTAGTGTGTTGTTACAGACCTGGGTGCTGATGTTTTCTTGATCGCTGATCCCTGATAGCTATGGGAATTAGCTTCGTTGAGGGTTTGGGAGCTTGCTGCCACCTACAACAATCCTCCAACATAAAAAAAAGGAACATGGATTTGAGTAGGTTCTGTAATATCTATGTGGAAAAACTCAGTTTCATACTTATTATATTATTTGATTCCGTCAAACTTTGCATAGGAAATAACTTGGACAGCATATGAGCATTTGAAATTATTTTATCATAAGTTTTGAATGAAACTTCAAGATTGAATTTTATTCAATAAATTAATCATCTATTTCCGGGGTTCATCTTCTGTTTGAAAAATCAGTATTTGCTTGAGAGGGATATATATGATTGTGCTTCCCCTATTATATTGGGACATGCACGACCAAGAATTGCAATAAAACGATTTTTCAAGGGTTCTTGATTTATATTACATGAGGGTTCTAATTTCTTCAAGAGGGTGTTGAATTTATTTCTTCTAGGGGAAATTTATTTCTTCTATAAGGGAAATCTAAGTTATTTTATAAAGGTTTTACAGGAAATTCAGAATTGTTAATATTTATCCCAAAAGGGATATTTCACAGAGGGGGGAAGCAAAGGGGAGCACAAAAAGGAAATGGTGTGAAGTACTCTTAAAATCCTAAAAAATATATTTGGATAGGAAGATAGCTTGAGAGGGTGAATGGGTGGTATGGCGGGTGGAGATGTGTCTCTATGGAATATAAATTTTCAGCATCCTTAGGATGAAAATACTATTATAGATGTCCATACAGGGACCACACGGCACCACTCCCCTCCCACTTGGTTGGCTGCAAGGGATCCTTGCCAATTCAAGCCAAGTGGATATCCCAATTTCATCATTTGAGCAACACTTTCCACATCTAAAAAAATTGGGGGTGATTTCCTCTTTTTTTTTGAAAATAAAGTTTAAAATATATTGAGCGTAGAGGAGAGAAATCTATGTAAAGATAATAACAATTATATTCATATTTCCAATGAAATTTACCAAACAAGGAGTGCATAGATTTTTCAATAATATACAACTCAATTTCAGGCACCTAAGAAAGATGAGCATGTTTAAAAATAGCCACATGGTAGAAGTCTGCTAAAATTTTGCTAATAATGACAACTGTATCTAAACCATCTAGAACCGCTACATGACTATAATTTGACAAAATTTTAAAAAAAACTTAGAACTCATGTCTTTGTCATGTCTGAATTGTATCACAATGCCAGCTATCATCTATTGCAAATAAAATCATGTAGTTTTTGGCGAGGCAGTCCCTGGGGATTGCATACTTCCTACAGTGCCTTCTATGTTTTTCAGATTCCATCCACTACTAGGCTCACGTTCTAGGGGATGATGGATAAGCAAATGGAATTCATACCCCTAGATAGTATTGTGCACTAAACTCTCTAGTTGGCTAGCATGACATTTTTGACAAACATACATGACACCCCTACCCTACATGGCTTCCATAGCCCTCTTTTTGACATATTTTTATTCTAGCATCTCCACGATAACCCTCATATGGTGTTCATGTTGGTCCATGCTTCAAATTTTCTTGTCCTAGTGGTCAAGAAGTTGCATAAAACAAATTTCCAGAACATGATTAGTGAAACCCTTCCTTTCAATATCCTTTTAGATTTCATGAGAAAAGTACCACAAAAAACAATTTCATATTGAGGATTTGTATGGCCTATTTGGCTATGCGAGTCAAAGGAATGACCAAATTTTGGTTGGGGAGTCGGAAGAACAATGTTCGAGTAGGTGGGAGGAGCCTTAGGGGAGGTGTGGTCATTGCGAAACTGGGAAACGCGTAGGAACATGACTAAGGAAGTCTTCACCTACTAGAAATAGAAGAAGAATGGTTACGTGGTTTACAGACATGGATCCCAATTTATGCAATTACATGATATATTGTGGCTACCAAATAGGATACATGGGCTACAAGGGGAGATATGCATGACTAGAAGACCTGAGGCTTTTGATATGCACATCCAATCTTACATGGGTGTTGTACGCGCCCCCCACATGAGCCGACAAAACTTGGGGAAGAGGAAAATCCACAATTACATCATCATTATCAATCTTGATTGTAGACATTGCACCATTCTCCATCTTCATCCAGGCATCAACTTGTCCTTGATAAGCAAACTAATAGGAATTTACACGATGATACTCCTTATCCTACGTTGATAAGTTCTTGGGATTTTTTGCTTGTCCACCCCCTTGGCTTGTTTGATAAGACATTTCCTTGTACTGTCATTAATCAACTTTGAAGATTCACATTTGTAATTACAAAACACGAGAATTATTTTTATAGCTCTTTCCATAAGTGTGGGCCTCCTCCTAGGTGCCATGAATGCCCAATTTGAACCAGATAGCACTTGATGATAAATGAGAGGTGCATATTGATCAAGCTTGCCACATAAATTGCACTCTTGTGTGAGCTGTTGACAATTTGAGTGAAAAGATTTTACAACCCTTTGAAATCGTCCTTCAAAATCAATGTTTGTGTTCATGTATGAAGGTGGAGGTCTTGAATTGACACAAATACAAGGGTAAGGGTCAAACTCACCTATAGAACCATAATTAGGAAGCAACAACAGATTGTCCTTATTTATTATCGCTAAGATATGTTGAAACACTAGTTAATATGTCATCAATCTCTTTACCTGAAAACCTAGATTCCTAGGAATCAATGGAGGCACATGTCATCTACATAGATCAAGCAAATATAAGAGGGCTTGTTGCTTGACCACCACAAAAACCATATGAACATAAAAAACCAAGAAAGACACAAGGTTGCATGTGGAAAATGGCTTGAGAGGCAATTGTGCAAAGCAAAAGGCAAAGATATTATGTAAGAAAATAAAGGAGGAAAACGAAAGGGACAAATGATTGTTGGGGGTTTAGAGTGGTTAAAAGGAGGAGAGGAGTTGAAAAAGCGAAAGTAACTTGGGGAGAGGATTGTGAGGAGATAACCATCTGACTAGAGGTCTATACAAATGAATTATAATGGAAGGAAGAAAATAGCGAGTCAGGTTATACCAAGAGACACAAGGTGGATAAATAAAATCATAAGAAAAATATTGGTGATGTAGAGAGCAGATGGAATTTAGAAAGGGTGGGTGGGGTGAGTGAAAGAGGCATTGACTTGGATGTGTGGGTAAGCCATGTTTTATGGCTTTGAAGGGAATAAGCAATAGGGATATGACTTAGCTCAGAACAACCATGCATAGTTGGAGAATGTTGAAGAGTAACCATAGTTACCAAATTACAAGATTTAGTGGTGATGAGCTCCAATTCCACTAGAGTTCGAACTTTACTGCGAGGTCATATTTGTTCCAGAAAATCTTGACTACACCCAACTTGTAAACTATGACAACTAATTTTGAGAGGATGGCCACCACCCAATTATGATGCCTTTTAACATAATTTCCTCTAAGAAGGGAGGAAATAATGACACAGTCACATGGGCTATACTAGTCGCATAGACTATATTGTATTTTTATTTTACATTCTTCTTATTTGCGCATATCTCTATGTATGCATCTTCCTTTAAAAGCTGCCTCACTCTAGAAGCTCACTATGCATATATATCTTCCTCTAGAAGCTTCATTTTATCTCCTCTTATTATCTTCATTTTGTCTAGAATCTTCTTTGTATATCATAGTACTTTATAAATGCCTAATACAGTAGAGTGTACAGCATATATGGCTGCGGAAATATCTTATGTTCTCTCTTGTTGCTTCAATTGTGCTCATATCACTAGCAATGTGTCAATGGAAGAAATTAATGTTCCCATATGTAGCCAATATCTCAAACGAGAATACATGAATTAAGAATAAACATACGAAACCCACAAAAAACACATTTTATTAGGAATTTATTCTGCCACACTTTTTATAAATGCCAATATTCCTGAATACTCAGGCTAAACACCATCATAAACAAATTCACTCCCAAATTAAAGCATATGAGATATTTCAGATCGTAAAAGCCACTCATCATGGTTGGTTTGGAACCTTCCAATGAGATACTGATTGGGAGTCGACACCTATCACAAGCACGCAAGTCATGTAGGTAGACTCTCACCCCTAGCCCATCATCACGTCCATTGGCTCCCAATAATTGAGGACCTGGCCTATTTGTCACCCGCACTGCAACACCTGCAATAAAAACAATTATGAAAATGGAACGAAAAATACATTATAACATTCTTAGATTTTGCATGTAACTACCATTAAAAAGGCATCAAAAGAATAGATATCAAAAAATCAAAATCATAGGCTTACAAAATGGCATTAATTTATTAAAATTCAAAAATTCTAATTGTAACATACTCAAAAACAGAAAGGAACAATGTGTCAAACACAATCAAAGCTGGAAAGTTGAAAAGCAGACAATATCAAGTAATCAATACCTCAGAAAAACAAGATAACTCAAGATTCTTATAAATTTTTAAAGCTGCTTATTTTCCTCAATTATGTTGCAAACATGTTCATCACAACTACTGCATTCATCACAACCGCATACCTCATTAAAATCTTAAAAGTCTTGTTTTATAACCATATGGTTGGTTTACTTATAAAATAATAAAATATCAGAAAGATGATCCTCTCAAAGAGGTTTACGCATTTATAAGGTTAAAAAAATCAAATAAATGTGTCATGTCTTTTTTAATGCAAAATTCAAAGCAGTGTTAAGCAGCACGTATGTGCCACAACGGCAGCAAAAATAATTCTTAATTTTCAATTTTGCATTTTCAATGGAACAAATTGTTCAGTCTCTTCTTTAAATAGACTACAACTGATCTGCAAGATTTTATACTGCCAAAGTTTCTAACTTCCTACCTCTCCACCATTCACTGCTATCTAAACACTTTAATGTCAATAAGGAGTGGCTTTGAAGGATGAAATTTTATTTGCTCTATGTAATGTTCCCCTTTCAAGCTAGTCTTTGGGATAAGACCCTTAGCTTGTGCGTTCCCAAGGGCTACGGTCTTTTAAGGCAAAAAAAGAACATTGGTGAGCTTCAAGAATATGTTCTATTAAAGCAATTTATTATCTAATTTGGGGACCTTTTTTAAAGGGTCACTATAAAGTGCTATTATAAGGAAGCTTGTAATATATCTTTTTTTAAAAAGGAAAAAGTAACTCCCTCTCTATTTTGGGCGCCACAAGTGAAGGAAGCTTATAAAAGGAAAATGATGACTCTTTTGAAAAGGGTATGCAATTTTTATATTGAAATTCTTGTGCAAGTATGTCAAACTTGAACAAGTGACTTGAGGACAAAAACCTTCAAGTGCACCAAGGAGTTTGGGGACGAAAAACTCCATTCTTCTACCAAGACAACTCTATTCAAGGACTATAATTGTGCCATAATTGTGCATAATTGTATGCAAGAGGACCTACAAAGGTGTCTTTGGACACCACCTTCAACAAGGAATTAGTATAATCCTTCAAAGAGCTGAAAACATTCAAATTGCAAGTCAAGGAGGTGGGCGATCTCGGTGGAGAAGCTCAAAACAAGTTTGAAGGCCATCTCAAGGGTGGCGAATTCCTTTGGAAGGGTGGAGACCCCTCACAAGAGGTCAAATTGGTTTTTGGAACCCTCTTCTAGAGTCAAGGTAAATTTCATAATTTATTTCATTTATTTGGTGATTTGTGTGGAACAATTTGCATATGTTAAAGGTCAATCTAGACCCTAAAATATTCCAGAATTTATTATAATATTTTTGGCACTTGGACGACTTGCTTGGAGAGACCCAAAAGGTTAATTGAGGGGCAAATTCGAAAGAATAATATTCAAAATTATTTCTCTTATTTTTATGAGGTGTGGCGACGCACTTGTGGAGATTTTTGAGGTGTTTGGTGATTGAAAAAACAGTTGTACATTCAAGTAAAAATCCGATTAATAACGGATATTTTCAGCTGCATCGCCAATCTATTTGGTCCAAAAAAGGTACATTGTTTCTGCATAATTTTCAATTATTTTGGATGTGTTTTCGCTTGGATATTCTATAATTTTTCCAGCTAGGGTTAGCTGGTTTTGTGAAGCAAAATTTCAATTGTTTGGTAATTTATTCTAGGGTCTATTGGGTAAACCCCAACTACGTCGAATTCATCCCATTTGGGGGCATTACAATGATATCATAGCCATATCTTGGCTAGATGTGGGAGTCAGGGTCTATATCAAACAGTAACATGGATAAGGGAAGGATGAAAGGTATTACACAAGGCTAGGATCTAGGGAATCAACCCTTCAGAATGGAGGACCTGCCCTTGGTCCATTAAGATCTAATGGAGGATTATGATGAGTACTTAACTCTTGCACCTAAATACCGCAGGGGAGGAGCTTCGAAGATTGGCTAGGTTTGAGATATGGAAAGAGGCACCATGGGTACATAGCTACACAGGATGATTAGGGGAAGATAGTTCTTCCAACTTTTGATGGTGATCTAGGTATTCCGGTAAGAGCTTGGGTTAACAAGGTGATTGAGTATTTTGACTTGAGGCCTAGAGGTAGAAAAGAGGCTTTAATTTTTGTGATCCAAAATTTGGATGGGGCTGCCCATGAATGGTGGCTTCATGGAGGAGTGACACAAGGGCATAGCACTAATGGGACACATGAAGAATTGCTGGAAAAGATAGTTGATAAGTTTGAAAAGAAGAGGGAGCCACCTACGCCTAAAACAATAAGGGCACATACAAGGAACTCCAATTGGATGAACAAGCATAATTTCCAATTGTACAAGGGGCAGCCACTCCACATGTTTGCCAATAACCAAAAATTAGTCAAACATAGCCTCTTTGTGAGGTGTGAACAGCTGGAAACTAACTCAGAAAATTCAAAAAATTCAATGGCAAGTGAGGTTCTGTTTTAAGGGCAGCCCTTAAAACAAATAACAAGCCAAATTTCCAATTGTACAAGGGGCAGCCACTCCACATGTTTGCCAATAACCAAAAATTAGTCAAACATAGCCTCTTTGTGAGGTGTGAACAGCTGGAAACTAACTCAGAAAATTCAAAAAATTCAATGGCAAGTGAGGCTGAATTTGTACGGCAGCCACCAAATGAAGAGCCCTTGATGATTGAGCATCAAAAATTGGTCAATTGTGGACCGAAGGAGATGAGCAATCAGCTGAGATTGAAGGCAGAAAATTCAAAAAAATTAAAGGCATGTGAAAAGGGAAAAGAAGGGCAGCCACCTAAGGAAGAACAATATGAAAATTGGGAGAAAAGAAATGAGCATGTGAAGGTGAACCAAACTGAAATTGAAGGGCAAATACATCAAGGAGAAGTGGACAGCCAACATGTGACAATGAAAGAGATGATTTCTACCCTATCTAGTGCCAATAGACGTCATGTTTTCCGTGTAAAAGGAACCATTCGTGGCAAAAGGTAATTGTGTCAATGGACAATAGAGCCACTCACAATTTTATAAATGCTAAAATTGTTGCAAAGACATAAGCTGCCCACTAAAGAAAATGGTGAATTTAAGGTAACCGTGGGGGATGGCTCCTCCATCTCATTCATTTCCAGCACTTTGGAGTTGAAACTAACCATGGGTGAATATCCCTTGAAATGAGAATTCAATGTGATTGATCATGGTGAGATAGATTTTATGCTTGGATCCCAATGGTTCCAATCCCTTGGTAAATACACTCATAACTTGAAAAAATCAGAACTGGAACGTATGGCAGTCAACAAGGAAATTGGTCTCCATGGTCTAAGCAATGGAACACCCATGTTAGTGACTTCAAAAAGGATGGAACAAGCTTTTAATAAAGGGCGGATTACATGGGCAGCAGAGATATTTATGCATGATACAAGGTCTGATTTGAAACAACAGTTGCACCACAAGGATGTTGAAGTCATCCTAGATAGATATGAGAGAGTGTTTAGCAACAAACCACATGGGATGCCCCCTGATAGGGGATTTGAACATATAATTGAACTAAAACGCATAAGAGTAGTGATCACGACTCCCTATCGCCACCCATAGATCTACAAGGAGGAGATTGAGAAGGATATTCAAAAGTTACTTGAGATGGGGAACATAAGACCAAGCTCTAGCCCCTTTGCTTCTTCAATAATGCCTGTGAAGAAGGATGGAACCATGAGGATGTGTATTGATTATAGATTGTTGAACAAGAAGACCATCAAGAATAGGTATCCTATACCTAGGATTGATGAGCTCATTGATGATCTTCACAGAGTGGTTTACTTCTACAAAATAAACTTGAAGTCCGGTTATCACCAAATTCGTGTGAGAGAGGAAGATGTGCAAAAAACAGCTTTTCGTTGTCACTATGGGTATTATGAGTTTTTGGTCATGCCCTTTGAACTCACTAATGCTCCTGCTACATTTCAATCTTGCATGAACCACATCTTCAAACATCTAAGGAAATTTGTGCTAGTGTTCTTTGATAACATATTGGTATATAGCAAGACTTGGGAGAAACATTTGCACCATTTGGATATTGTTTTGGGAATGTTAGAGTAGCAAACCCTCTTTGCAAAGAAATCTAAATGTGAGTTTGCCACTTCTAAAATTTTGTATTTGGGACTTGTGATCAATGCACAAGGGGTCCAAGTGGACCAACAAAAGATTCAAGCCATACTTGATTGGCCACCTCCCACTACTATGACTCATTTGAGAGGGTTTCTTGGATTGTGTATCTATTATCGAAGATTTGTGAAGGGCTTCTCCCAACTAGCTGCCCCCCTTACAAACTTAACAATGAAAGGTCCCTTTGTGTGGTTTCAAACCGCTTTGGAGACCTTTGATAGACTCAAGGTAGTGATGAGTTCTTGCCATGTGTTGGCTGTTCCGGATTTTTTGCACCTTTTCACATTGGAATCTGATGCTTTGGAAGAAGGAATAGGGGTTGCTCTCATGCAAAAAGGACATCCCATTGCTTTTGAAAGTACAAAACTCAAAGAAGGGAAAAAGAAGTTTCCAATTTATGATAAGGAAATGTTGGCTATCATACATGCATTGGCCAAATTCTGTCAATACTTAAATTGTGGAAGATTTATAGTTAAGACGGATCACAATAGCCTCAAATACTTCCCCACACAATCTGATTTAAATGATAGGTAGTAGAAGTGGGTGAGCAAACTTCAATCCTATGATTTCAACATTGAGCATATGAAGGTAAAAATAATAAGGTGGCTGATGCTTTGTCAAGAAGGCCCTATTTGTGTTCATTAAGCGAATTAACAGTTAATTGGAGGGCTGTAATTATAGCTAAGGTAAAAATAATAAGGTGGCTGATGCTTTGTCAAGAAGGCCCTATTTGTGTTCATTAAGCGAATTAACAGTTCATTGGAGGGCTGTAATTATAGCCAAATATGCTCAGGATGAATGGACTACCACAGTTTTGGAAGGCAAGGTGATAGACAACAAATACAAGGTGCATGAGGAGCTGATTTTGTATAAGGGCAGAATTCTTTTGGCCCCTTTATCCAAGGTAAAACACCAAACTATGAGGACTGTTCATGATGATATTATGGCTGGTCATCAAGGTTACTACAAAACATACAAGAAAGTAAGAGAAAGATTCGCTTGGAAGGGTTTGAAAAGAGATGTTTTATTCCATGTTAGGGAGTGTATGGTTTGTCAAAGGAATGAGGGAATGACTACATTTTCAGTTGTTCTCTTACAACCTCTTCCAATTCCCCACCCAAAATGAGAGAGCATGTCCATGGACTTCATCATAGGGTTACCTATGTCACAAGGTAAATGTGGAATTGACATAGGTAAATGTGGAATTTTTGTTGTAGTGGATAGATGGACAAAATATGCTAGTTTTTTTGCAATTCCAGCCAAGTATAGTGCTCCATATATAGCAGAAATTTTCTTCAAAGAAGTTTTCAAGTTGCATGGGTTACCCAAGAGCATCATAAGTGATAGGGACAGCCAGTTTATGAGCCACTTTTGGCAATAGTTTTTAAAGCTAACAGGGATTGAATTGCTTCCAAGCACTAGTTATCATCCCCAAACGGATGGGCAGACCGGAATTGTCAATAAATGGGTGGAAAGATATTTGAGGAATTACATTTCAGGGCAGCAAACAGGTTGGAATAGATGGTTGTACATGGCAGAATTTTGTTATAATACTACCTACCACATGTCTAGTGGTATGTCACCATTCAAGGCATTGTATGGTTATGAAGATATTTCATTTTTTGACTTTGTTTTGAGGGATAGTAGGGTGCCCAGGGCTGCCAATTGGATGCAACAAAGTTCTGAAATTTTGGATCAGATCAAAAAAAACTTGCAACAAGCTCAAAATCAACAAAGCTTTATGTAGATCAGCATAGGTTGGAGAAGCAATTTGAAGCTGGGGACATGGTCTATTTGAGATCGCAACCTTATAAGTAATCTTTTCTCAAGCAAAGTGGAGCGGAAAAACTTAAGCCACATTTTTATGGGTCTTATAAAATTCAAACAAGAGTGAGAAAAGTGGCTTATGAGCTGGAATTACCAGAAGGGAGTAAGATTCACAATGTGTTCCATGTTTCTTCCCTTAAGAAAGCTTTTGGAAAGCATATCATACCCTCCATTGATTTGCCACCTCTTGATGATGAAGGTAAATTGGTTTTTTGATTCTTGAAACCATACTTGAGGTTCATGAGAAGAGGCACTACAATTGCACTATTATGGAATGCTTGGTACAATGGAAGGATATGCCTATGGAAGACGCAACTTGGGAGAGGGCAGCCATCCTTCAACACCCAAATTTAGAATTTCTTGTGGGAAAGCAATTTTGGGAAGGGAGGACTGTAATGTCCCCATTTTCAAGCTAATCTTTAGGATATGACCCTTAGCTTGTACGTTCCCAACGGCTAAGGTCTTTTAAGGCAAAAAGGGAACATTGGTGAGCTTCAAGAATATGTTTTGTTAAAGCACTTTATAATCTAATTTTGGGATCTTTTTTAAAGGGTCACTCTAAAGTGTTATTATAAAGAAGCTTGTAATATATCTTTTTTTTTTAAGAAAAAAATAACTCTCCCTCTCTATTTTGAGTGCCACAATTGGAGGAAGCTTGAAAAAGAAAAGGGAGGACTCTTTTGAGAAGGTTATGCATTTTTTATATTGAAATTCTTATGCAAGTATGTCAAGCTTGAACAAGTGACTTGAGGATGAAAACCTTCAAGTGCACCAAAGAGTTTGGGGACAAAAACCTCCATTCTTCTACCATGACAACTCTATTCAAGGGCTGTAATTGCATAATTGTATCCAAGAGAACCTACAAAGGTGGAAACATTCATTCACCTCCATTCTTCTACCAACAAGGAATTAGTGTAATCCTTGAAGAGCTGGAAACATTCAAATCGCAGGTCAAGGAAGTGGGCAATCTTGGTGGAGCCTGGAACAAGTTTGAAGGCCATCTCAAGGGTGGCAACTTCCTTTGGGAGGGTGGAGGCCCCTCACAAGAGGTCAATTTGGTCTTTGGAACCCTCTTCTAGGGTCAAGATAATTTTCATAATTTATTTCAGCCATTTGGTGATTTGTGTGGATCAATTTGCATGTGTGAAAGCTCAATCTAGACCCTAAAATATTCCAAAATTTATTATAATATTTTTTGCACTTGGGCAACTCGCTTGGAGAGACCCAGAAGGTGAATTAAGGGGCAAATTCCAAGGATTAATATTCAGAATTATTTCCCTTATTTTTCTAATGTGTGGCAACCCACTTGTGGAGACATTTGTGGTGTTTGGTGATTGAAAAATGCAGCTCTATGTTCAAGTAAAAATCAGATTATTGATGGGTATTTTTAGCTGTTTCGCCAATTTATTTGGTCCAAAAAAAGTACATTGTTTCTGAATAATTTTCAGCTATTTGTGAAGTTATTTTGGATGTGTTTTCACTTGGATATTCTATAATTTTTCCAGCTAGGGTTGGCTGGTTTTGTGAAGTAGAATTTCAGTTGTTTAAAATTTTATTCAAGGGTCTATTGGGAAAACCCCAACTAGGTCGAATTCGTTCCATTTGGGGACATTACACACTAAACTTTTGTCTGTTTTAACAGATAGATATCAAACTTACACATGCCTAATCTTCCTACTATTTATCCCATTTTTATCCTTGTACTTTAATTTCAATTCTCCATGTTTGATTTGGATCTTGTATCTTTCTTCACAATGGAGAAAAGAAGCTTTGTATAGGTACTTTTCGAAGGAGAGCATTACAACATGGGAATCAATTTTACATTTTTGTTTCCATTTTGTTTATTGGGTCAGATGCATAGGGTGTGTTGGCGCTTGGATGCAATTGTGTGCTATAAACACCACCGATAATAATAATGTTTGCATTGCAAAGTGTTTACAAACAAGTCATTCCATAAAGATTGCCTACTGGGGTTCATATTCATGGTCATGGTCCAAAAATCTTTATGTTACAATGTTTCTGAGTTGGTGATCCCATTCCAACGATTCAATGTCAAAGTGTAAACTATTGGTGTCTTTAAAATATCATATTTTATTTTGGGTCATAGGAGTGGGTTGCTTGCCACCAAGTGTATTTTGAAGACAACTTTTAGGTGACCTGAGTAAGCAAGCCCCTTTTATTAAATTGTTTCAACACGTGTGTGTTGATGATGGTCTAAGGATGTATTTCTATGTCTAAGGGATCCCTAGGTTTAATATTTTTCAAAGCCCCTAAATTGAACATTAGGATACATAAGAAGAGCACAAAAGCATTGGTTGGTATATCTTTGAGCTTAAAGGTATCTGCTCTTGCACCTTGATGCAACATTGCACCACCGAAACTCAGCAACAATCCTCGGTGCTAATGCGAGGGCTCTCAGTTCATTAAGGAACAAGCCAGGACTGTTGATCAGGGTGAGAATTGTATGCAAGATAAGCAAGGCATGGGAGCGCTGATCAAAAAGTTAAACAAGGGTCAAATGCCCTGTTGAATGGAAATAGCACTAGTGCTTGGGAATCAAGCTCACGAATATTTATAGTTTGCCGATGCATGGGACCGTTGGATGCAATAAGATTTAATAGGGACCATCAAATGTTAACCAGACTTTAATGTAGAACACTGAAGCAATTCAAATGAGTCAACAAAAAGTCAACCGGCATCGTTGTGCTAGGTTGCAATAGCGTATTGGTAAAGTAACAAGCAGGTTTTTATATTATTTTGCAAGCTGGTCCCACACGGCCAAATGGCAGCAGGAGCGCAAGAGCAATGTTTTTCAGTATGGAACTGTTAAGTCTGCTGCTGGACTGTCAGATCAGCATTCATGATAGAGGGAGTGATCCTGTCCACTAATAAATAAAGAAGTGCCGCTATTTTGAATATGACAACAGCACGGCGTTGTGTATCAGATTCTGTTAAGATTGCACTACTGGACTGTTGATTCAAGAAAACGTGTGCACCAGATAAGCATGTGACAGCAACTAAAATAAGTTCTTTAATCTTGTGGCTTATATGGCTTTAATGGCTGTGGTAAAGCAATCACGTGTCCTCTTCCAAAGCTAACCAAAGTATGACACATCAGCAAAGACTCCCATATTTCTTATTTTAAATTTGAAAGCTTGTGTTAAAGCTTGTCATCTTACATATAGACGTAAGGTCTGGGTTGGTGGCAAGCCAGTGTAAGAATTATGAACAAGATGAGGCTGATATTCATCACATGTATGCATTTGCCGATCTGATTAAGATTAAATTTTGCAAGTTTCAAGGGATAGCTAAAAAATGGCTAAGGCTGGTGGCAGTGTCTATCCCAAGATAAACTTTACAACAAACATGTAGTGTATGGAAGTTAAATTTAGGAAAACTCATGGTTCCAGAGGTGATCCAATGTCCCCAGATTGTTTCATGGAGTAATCACTATTACAATAGAAGAGAGCAAAATCACGAATGATGACAGTGAGATTATCTTGAACTTGAGCATTGATTCTGTGAAGTATGTATGTGAGCTAGATTTGCATGCAGAGTATGTAAAAATTAGTAAGAAATATTGGCTGCAGAGGTTAGAAAGTGAGAGGAATTCATGGAGGAACATGTTTTTAAGTTTCCACTGGTTCCCCAGTTCTCAAAGAAAAGCTTGATATGACTGGAGAATGAGTCCAAATGAGATAGAGCCTATTAAGAGAAGTTTACCTTCCAATTACATCTAGGATTCTATTACAATGGCAAACCAGGTAATAAGTGAAGATGTAGATGGCCCTTTGATAAACTATGAAACCACCATTTTATATGAGGTCTATCATAGGAATTTATTGGTACATTATGAC
Organism: Torreya grandis; assembly: GCA_037957365.1. Taxonomy (NCBI): domain Eukaryota; kingdom Viridiplantae; phylum Streptophyta; class Pinopsida; order Cupressales; family Taxaceae; genus Torreya; species Torreya grandis. The sequence goes on along the minus strand of JARHVA010003277.1, from coordinate 406,623 downwards.
GAGGGTAAATACCATGCTAAGGAGATGCACCAGCAACTATCAATGTTTCATTAGAACCTGAGCAGGTTTAGTATTACAGTATTGCTCACACCTAGTACATATGTTCCTAGTGACGATAAATTTCCTGGACTAGGTGAAAACCCTACTTAGATAGAGGCTGAAGATGGAAAAGACAAAAAGAAACTAGCCTAGTTGTGCACTTGGAAGATTTGTAATATATATTGAAAAAGTTTGGTATAGTGACATTCACGGGCAAGACTCACTATGAGATCCAATCTATGCAGAAAACAATTGACAAGTAGTGCAAGTAGATGCTATGAAGAATTGGTATAATGAGGTTGTGAGGGCCGGAAGTTTGTAAAACAATATAACTCGGGTGGATGCCATGCCAAAAAGATGCACCAACAACTATCAATGTCTCATACACACCCAAGGTGGTTTAGGTATCACCGTATTACTCACACCTTGTACATATGTTCCTAGTCTACCACTATAATAAATTTCTTGCCTTGGGTGTAAATCCCAATTACGTAGAGGCCGAAGGTAAGAGAGACCAACGGAAACTAGCCCAATTGCAAACTTAGAAGATTGATAATACATTGAAAAATACTGACATAGTGACATTGATAAATCCAAAAGCATGAAGCAATTTCAAAATGCACAATTACACAAACAATCCTTGAGCAAAAGGGCAAATTCTATTCTAATTCTTCATTATTCTCCAAAATCAATACATAACACTAAGAGTCTTTAAATAAATCACAACTTCAAGATGAGTTTACGTGTACAACTAAAAACCTATTAAAGCAAAAAGGGCACCTAGATTTCACTGAACTTGCTTTTTTTAGAAAATGCTAAGGCTCAGATGGAACTACTAACTATCCCTTATTCTCTACATGTCTAAATAAATATCAAGGGTGACTTACAACTCAAGAACAAAGAAACAAAAATATCAAATCTGAAAATTCTAAAAATACCAAAAATAAAATTAAAATGCAATTTTCGACCCTTATATGGTCGATTTCAGCTACGAAAAAATTGTCGAAACAAACTCTAACAGGGTAGAACGGGTTATAGCAACATGCAACTCTTTGAGATCTTCGTTTGAAAAAAGGGGGGGCTGAGTCGACCTCCCAGATCAAAATGTATGGCCTACACAAGATAGGTACCCACATCATTCTCCTCTCATTGAAAAAACCTCTGCTCTTGTAAGTTGTCCTGAATAAACTTTTGCTATTTGTCCTTGTCAGGCTTCTTCAATTCCCATTATGAAATCCAAGGTGTTGTCTTCCTATTGTAATCCCTTCCATTGGGTCAAATACTTACTGTAGCTTCCTTGTCTAGTGTTCACTATCTTCTTGTCCAAAACTTGTGATATCTTTTCGTTCTTCTTTCATGGTACTTGTTGCTTCCAATCCACTTCTTCTTCATCCCCTTCATTGTCCTCTCCATGAAATGCATATAAATCAGAAACATTGAATGCTAAATAAATAGTAAAATTTTGTGGCAAACTTACCTCAAGCATTGTCATTTATTTTCTTCGCAATTTTGCATAGGCCAATCTTCTTAAACTTCAGCTTGTTGTATGCTCCTTGGGGGAATCTTTTTTCCTCAGATATACCATCACCAACTTTCCTTCTTCAAATACTTTTGGCTTTCTTGTTACATCTGTTGTTGCCTTATACTTCTCATTGCTTTCTTGTAATTCTCTCCTTACTTCATCTTGCAACTATTGCATGTGTTCTGCAAATGCTTCTGCGTCATCACTAACCTGTTTTGCAATTGGTAGTTGCACCAAGTCTAAAACACCATTAAGATTCCTCCCTTAAAGAATTTGGAATGGTGATTTCCCTATTGATCTATTCATTGAACTATTATATGCAAACTCAACCTGTGGTGATTTCAGGTCCCATTGCTTGGGCTTCTCTTCAACAATGCATCTCAACAAAAATTCCAAACTCATGTTTACTACCTCTATCTGTCCATCTATTTGAGAGTGGTAGGCACTACTAAATTGCAGTTTAGTTTCCAACTTATTCCATAGAATCCTCCAAAAATGACTTGGAAATTTTGTATCCCTGTCTAAAGTGATGGGTTTTGGAACGCCATGCAATCTAACATCTTTGATAAACAGATCTGCTACTCTAGTGGCATCATTGGTTTGTGAAGCATCGCAGACCACCTCAAACACCTTGCTAAAATCTGTTAAAACTATAACAGGTCCTATCAACTTCTTTTTTAGAAATTAGAAACTTTTTGTCGTTGCTTGTCTACATAAATTCGTTTCCTCTAACACAATTTGATATTGGTACAACAATACTACTAAAATTCTGAATGAATTTTTTGTAAAAGATTGTTAAACTATGGAAACTTCTTACCTCTTATATGTTTTTTGGAGTAGACCAATCAAAAATTACATTTATTTATTCTTCATCCATTCTTACACCACCTTCTGAAATAACAAATCCCAAAAATGCCAAATTCTCCTGCATAAATTTGCATAGAGTTTTTCCTTTTTTAACAGTTCTAATACCATTCTCAAATACCTTAAGTTCTCTTCTTTATTCTCATTGAATATAAAAATATCATCAAAATAAACTGCTACAAACTTACCAATATAATATTGTAACATTGTATTCATCATCCTCATAAATGTGTCGGGTGCATTGAAAAATCCAAATGGCATCACCAACCACTCATATAATCCACCCCTAGTCTTGAATGTTGTCTTCCACTATTCTCCTCCTCGAATCCGAAATTATAGTAGTCACCATGTAGATCAATCTATTGAAGTATGTAGCTCCTGCAAACACATCCATCATGTCATCAAGGTGGGGTATAGGAAATGTCCATTTGATTGTGATCATAATGATTTTTCTTCTATCTACAATCATCCTCCATGTTCCATCCTTCTTTGGAGTCAACAATATAGGAAATGCACATGGACTCATGATCTCCCTTACCAAACCCTTTCTCACCAATTCAGTCACATGTATATTTGACTCTACATGTTCAATTAGGCTCATCCTATAAGCATCTTGATTAGTTAGAGCTGGTCCTAGAATTAAATCAATGTGATGTTGAATATCTCTCTATGATGGTAAACCATCTGGAAACTTATCAGGTATAACATCAACATATTCTTCCAACACTTTTGTTGCCTCTACTAGTATTTGCAAAACCTTTGTTTCTTCTTTATTTTGCATTAAGGCATAATGGAATCTTGTCATCTTCATTTCCTTGATAAATTCTTTTGTGGACAGCATGCTTTCTACCTGCCCTTCTTCCTTAAGAGGTAATAGAACTACCTTTGAACCATCCTTCCAAAAGGTATGTCTTTTTCTTTCCATCATGGATTGCTTTCTTGTCATATTTCCATGGTCTACCCAACAACACATGGCATGCATCCATTGAGATAACATCACAACATATTTCATCCCTATAAGTCTTTCCTATGGAAAACTTCATTAACCACCTTTTATCGCCAGTAACTTCATTTCCTTTTTTAGACCATAAAATATGGTAAGGATAAAGATTTTTTTTCACATTGTAGACCTAGTTTTTCTACCTTTTCTTTCAATACCATATTTTCACAACTTCTAGCATAAATAATAACTTTACATACCTTTCCTCTTGAAGTGCATCTGGTTCAGAAAAGAATTTGTGAGCAGCCATGAGTCACTACTATCTTGGGCCTGCTAATTCCTTGGAAAAATCATTGTTCTTCTCATCATAAGATCCTCTCCTACATCCTATTGCAACTTTTGGATTTTGTTCTTCTACCTTAGCCTCAACCAAAATCACTCTTGGTTGATCCTCTTGCCTCCTTTCTTGTACATGATAGTATGAACACTCAAATACTCTCTGCCCTTTTTCTCCACATATTTAGCAAACATAAAGTCTGCATGGAACATTCCATCCTCTACCATCACCATAGTCTCTATCTCTCTGAAATCTTGTTTCCTCTTTGCCGATTTTGGAACCCTTATCTATTATCATCTTGTTTCTCCACCACACGGGATGATTTTGCATGGGGCATTCCATCCTCTACCACCACCATAGTCTTTCTCTCTAAAATCCTCTTCCTCTTTACTGATTTTGGAACCCTTATCTATTATCATCTTGTTTCTCCACCACACAGGATGATTCTCCTCTTGTGGGATTAAACCCACCTCATCCCTTTACTAGAGATGAACATCTTTTCAACCCAAGTGATCTTCGAAAATGCTATCTATTATGCTTCTATTCTACCTTCAAAGCTATTTGAAAGGCATTTTCCATGATATTAATCCTATACACGCTTAGTTCATCTTGAATAAAAAAAATTAACCTTTTACATAGCTTACAACCATTTGTTTCTTTGTTTCACCACGCTCCACTCGAATGGATTTGTAAAATTCATCTATGTAGTCTTGTACATTGTGCTCCTTCTGCCTTAGGTTCTAAAATCTTCGATAAAGGGTTTGTATATAATCTACAAGGAGTAATTTATCTCAAAGCTTCTTCTCCATCTTGCTCCAAGTCTTGATCTTTTCCTTAACCTTCCCTTATCTTTCTTTATGTGATTGATCCCATCATATCATTGCATGACCCTTCAATTTTGTGCATGCAAATTTTACTTTCTTCTTTGTCATTCTTTTCCTGTCACAAAAACTTTGCCATACTATTCAACCAGTCTAACTCCTCTAGTTTTATACTACCCCCAGATTCTGAAACTTCCACCTTTATTCCTTCATTCATTCCTTCTAATGCCCTAACCATTCTTTCTTCGATTGACTGTGGTTGTTCTTGTTCTTCCCCTTGTTGTTCTTGTTCTTCCCCCTGTTGTTCTTGTTCTTCCTCCTCTTGTTGAATCTCTTCTTCCTACTTTGTTCCTTCATTCGTGTCATCTTCTCTTTGCCTTTGTATCTAACATATAATAATTGTAGTGAGCTCTTCCACTTGCCTCTACAATCGTTGCATATTCATATTCATATGTGCATAACCTCCTTGTCCTCTTGCAATCTCACTTAAATTTGTTATTCAAAAGATTTTTTTTTTTTCTAAAATAAAATTCAAAACTCAATGAGAATTCACACAAAAAATTACTTTGAATTTTCTACTCAAAGTTGAACATGCTTTGATACTGGATAAAGAATCCAAAAGCATGCAGCAATTTCAAAACACACAATTACACGGACAATCCTTGAGTAGAAGGGCAAATTCTATTCTAATTCTTTATTATTCTCCAAAAGCAATACATAAGAGTCTCTACATAAATCACAACTCAAAGATAGAGTTGTTAAGCACAACTAAAAAAGCTATTAAAGTAAAAAAACTACCTAGAGTTAACCAAACTTACTATTTTCAGCAGATACTAAAGCTCAAATGGGCCTACTAATTGTCGCTTATTCTCTACGTGTCTACATAAATCTCAAGGGTGACTTGCAACTCAAGTTCACGCGCAGATACAAAATTATCAAATCTGAAAATTCTAAAAATACCAAAAATAAAATTAAAACACAATTTTCAGCCCTTAGGCGATTGATTTCGGCCCCAAAAATTTGTCAAAATGGACACTTGATGGTTAAAGCAGTTTATAGTAGCATGGAGCTCTTTGAGATCTTCATTTCAAAAAAAGGGGGCTCAATCATTTCCTTGATCAAAAGTTGTGGCCTCCGCAGAAGGCTCCTACATCAGACATTTACGAGCATGACCGACTATTAAATCCATATTATCCAGAAAAATTTGACAAGTAATGCACGCATATACTATGAAGAATTGATTAATTGATGTCATGAGGGTCCTAATGGTTAAAGTGAATATGTGTGAAGTTTGTAAAATATCCTAGAGAGAATGGAGAAGATTGAAAAGTTCATGGTTGAAAAGAAAGTGGTAATGCAAACATAAAACGAGATGTGAGAAAACAGAATGGAGGCTGGCCTTGAAATTCTAGATATGAGCTGGAAAAACGAGGAAGAGGTTATTAAACATGGTTTTAAGACTATTCAGAATGGCAAAGGATATGGAATACGGTAATGTTGAGCTAGGAAAAGCACATGAGAATTTTGCCACAGAAATGCCAAGGTAAAAGGCAGAGACATTACAGTCAATTGCCAAATCAAACATTGTTGTCAAGAGTGGTTTGACACATCCCTACTCTTGGGATAGTAAATTACTAAGGAGGAATGTATCAAGTGATGTGCTAAGATCCTAAATGATTTAAGGATGAAGTTAAGCCAGAAAAGGTATTCATTCTTATCAATATGACCAACTTGGTTAGGATTATGGTTGCTACAGCTGCAAAAAAATAATTTACAGGCAAAAAAAACTCTAACTGCAATGATAAAATAATAAAAGATTTGGAGGCATCATGGGAGATTGTACAATGACATATGGGATGAATTGGTGAGCACTTGGGCCCCAGTAGGGGGCATCTACTTCATGATTCCATTCACCTTTCTCCATTTTGAGCCTATCTCATTGAGAACAGAATATTCTATATTACAAAACATGGTTAATCAAGTTCGGCATGGCATTACATAAGGTACGAGGATACATGAGAGTCTCATGTTTGATTATGATTTGAAAAGCTTACAAAGTGGCTTGGTCAAATGTTGGAGGTTGGAGGTTGAAGTGTGGAGCATCATTGCAGTTGATCCCCATCAACACAGAAGATCTGAATATTCCTCCAACTCAGCAGGTAGGTAATTCTTGTGGAGCTTGGTGAAAAGGTTTATAAATTGAAAACAAATACACAAGCAGTGGATCCTTTCTTGGCCTGGATGCTTGTGTTCCGAAAAATAATCATTCCATTTTGTTAATCTTTTTTACTTGCTCTGTCTGTTCACTCTCTTCTTCTTCTTCATGTCCAGGTATGAAGATGCTTGCAGCAACTTTCCAGTAACCGGATATGCTAGAAGCTGAGTCCTGAATAGGCCATTAGGTCTAGATAAGTTATCAATTTCATCATCTAAGTCTTTTTGCTAAACTCCTTTTAAGAATGTTTATGATGAAAGTTTTTTATTATGAATTGTTCATACTTAAGCATATTATCATTTTACACTGATGACGTTTATGACAGTAAATCATGGTCACTTTGCTCTTTCACATTATTGTAAATATTTGGTAATCCTTCTTTATGACATTTTCATTTTGCTGCAAATTGATTATATCTGAACCTAGATCAGTGCAGTTTCATTTACAATGCACGTGCAGATTTCTTTCATGTTATTAATGGAAAAGAACTAATCTGAATCCTTCTTTGAAGTTAATAGCATTTCACTTCTTTTCTTTTTTTCAATGTCTTATGTATTTCATGAATTAATGTGGATTGCCCAATGAATTAATTAGCACCAGTCTAAAATGAATCATTTCTAACAATTTCATAAATATTAGAATGTTTATGTTGAAAGTTTGTTGCTATGAATTGTTCAGACTTCAGCATAGTATCATTCTACATTGACGAGCTTTATGGCAGCAAATCATGATCACTATGCCCTTCCAGATTATTGCAAATATTTGGTAATCCTTCTTTATGACATTTGCTATTTGATACAAATTTATTATGTATGTAGTTTCATCAATGATGTACATGCAGATTTCGTTCATGTTATTAATGGATAAGAACTAATCTGAATCCTTCTTTGAAGTTAATAGCATTTCATATTTTTGTGATTCTTTCCATGTTTAATGAGTCATTTCATGAAATAGTCTGGATTTTCCAATGAATTAATTAGCACCACTCTTAAATGAATCATTTCTAACAATTTCTTAAGTAATATTTTAATGCTTCATTCAACATGCTAGCAAAAAGAATATGGCATATCTTTTAGCATTCATGGTTTTCATTGAATATCTTTTTGTTTATCGGATCTGAAGGATTTTTTTGATAAAAATGAGGGAAAATATATTAAAATTGATGAGGATGCACAAAAACCATTACAGCCACAGAACAACAGACACATGAATGAGATAGAGATCAGAGCTTCATCTCAGCAGGGTTTACAAAAGTACATATCATGAAACAGACCAAAAAGCCCGTCATTTAAATTTTGAGCTTAAGATTGATTAAAGCAAACAAACCTACCCAGCCAACTACTTAAGAAGAACTAGGTACAAACTTAAAATACAATTTATAGAAAAAAAAATCACTGCCAGCAATATCAAAATGCAAGACAAGCGGGGCTCCAAAGGCACATTTAAGGATTTTCCATCTTGTCCTCTAAAAAGACTTACTTTTTCCTATCCCATCCAGAGAGTGCAATCAATGCTGCTTCTCCTGGATTCCAGGCAGTTTGGCTTCGTTTTTCTCCAGGATCATCCATTCCTTTCTGGTTAAATATTTTCCATCTTGTCATCTAAAAAGACTGATTTTTTCCTATCCCATCCAGAGACTGCAATCCAGAATCATCTATTTCCTCCTTGTTGGCCCAGCTTACACTCACTAGCCTTGCAATTGGACAATAGATTGGAACTGAATACTCCTCTGCTTGAGTGTTATCTTTTCTGAACTTCCAGCAAGGGTTGCATTACATTTGGGCACCGAGTTGGATAGTTACAACCCTTTCATTGCATTTCATCTTCTGTTAAAATTCTACCCTTAACGGTTAACCTGAGGAAGGCTTTTATCTTCAGCCAGCCCAGCATCATCCACAATTTATTCCAAACTTTCCTTGGGCTCTGATTCTCACAGTTGAGGATGGCATAAGCTGTAGAGACTTTGCATTCACCCTCAGTGTGGTGAGGCCACACTCTTTTCTCAGCTCTAGTATTTAAGAAAACAACCTTGCTTGCTAACTCCTTGAGAAGACTCTTACCCTACTAAGTAAAATCATATGGTTGGGTGACTAGCTGTGCATTCCACCCTTGATTGTTTTCCCCTTAAGGGATTACACAATCTGTTCCATATACTTACCCTTGGTTCTGCAGAAGCCTTTGAAGTTCCTGTAGGTTAAGATCTGATTCCAGGGTCTTTGTCGTTACAGCTGTATTCCAAAAATCAGATCCTTCTTCCATTTCCTATCTGCCATATAGTTTCTAATTGCAATAGTCCCATTCCTTTTGTGATGTGTCCAGCCATGGCTAACTGGGGTTCCTATGTCACATTCAATTTCTCTGGGTTGAGGAGGATTGAGGTATTTTCTTCTGATTATATCACTTCACAGGGCTGGATCGCTTTGCCTCAATCACCAGGCTAATTTCATGGCCAGAGTCTTATATGATCTGTGAGTATTAAGTGACGTTTTAATAAATCTGAATCAGGGAAGCCCCCCTTTGGTCCTTGTGTAAAGGATCCTGAGAGAGGAAATTTCGCCCATGGTTGACAACTTACATGCAGTTGTGCTCTCAAGCAAAAGCTTGAGATATTGCTTCAGCAATCTATCTGAAGAGATAATACAGTGGATAATGGGGTGTATCAGCTAGGCATTCCCATTATAGGGTAAAAGCACCTAACATTTGGGGTACATCCCAGCCTCACCCAACTCTCCCCAGATACACCTGATACCCAAAACCAACAGGCACACCATACAAGTATGTATTGGGAAAGGGTCCGTAGAGGGCACACCTAGTTTTCAGATTGGTAGGGGCTACCTGATAACTGTTATGAAAATGCTATGTTAAAAACACAAACATAGAACTCCAAATATAACCCAACAGCACTTCTGTACAAATGGTATTTGAGGTGGAGAGAAACCATTAACTGGTTCAGCAATTGCATATTTTTCTGTTTAATTCAAATAGAAAGAACTCAATTGAATAAGTAACTTCTTACATGAAACAATAATTACAAAGGAATAAACAAAATCTTTTATTCTTTTATAACATGTATGAGACATCCGTCCAAAACAGAAATTAAAGCCTTATAGGGAAGCTTAATGCATGTAGTAACAAACATTTTACTGGTGACTTCCTAAAAAAAACTTATGACTTTAATTTCAACAATTAGGGTAACATGATAAACCATACCATTAACCCGAAGATCTGCATACTGCGGCCAATGCATCCTAAAAATCACCATGTCATTAAGAAGAATGCACCACACCTGCAAAATAGGAATTCATACTAATAAACAGAGAAATTGCACAAATAAAGTGTGTTACAGACAGACACCAGTAACTGCTATCAAATACCCATTTAAAATTAGATTGTAGGTCAAGGATTCAGTTAATATTCGACAAAATCCTTTCTTATCCTTCGGACAGAAATTGTGCTCAATCAGTAGCACGTTTTAAGCTTACATGAAAACATAACCTATGCAGTGATTACTGCCTAGATGCCCATAGGCAGATATCCAACGCTTCACTCAAAACATATAGCTTTACAATCCCAATCTATTCCTTTTTCCCTCCAATAATAATAATAATAATAAGGGTGACTTACCATCAAATGAATTTTATTATTGGAGAGTATATGCCTGAATTTTTTTAGAGATTTGATCGTTACATGGAATGAGAGAATGACGGGCTGCAGCGTGTGCAGGTCGCGGCCGAGCTAGGGCAGCCGTGCCCTAGCCTGTTCAAAGCGGTGGGTTGGTGTGCGCAGGTGTAGTTTGGGGGAGCAAGGGAATGGTGAAGGGCTGAGGCGTCGGGCAGAGGCGTCGCAGGGTCACGCTGGACCAAGGAGGGCGTGATCATGGCTCAACAGGGGCCTTTAAAAACCGCGTTTGGCAAAAGCTTTAGTGTAGCTGTGGGCATGAACAGGCAGGAACAACAAGGTAAAACAGTAGGTCAGGAGTTTTCTTCCCAGAATTCAGGAGCAATGGATTGGAGCTTGCCCGGGGGATCCAGGATTATGAAGATTAATGGTTGCCTGGAGAAATGCAAGGAACGACCTAAACTGGTAATTCCTTTCGATATGATTTCGGAGGTTGTGGAATATTATTCCAAGCATTCTTTGTATTGCAAGTTTTTGGGTCTGAAAATTTCCCTTCTATTTCTGGAGGGTTGGGCCAGAAGAGTGTGGGAGCCAGAGGGAGAAATGGAGGTCACGTTATTGGCAAATAACTACTTCATGGTCACGTTTGTATGCCTGGCTGACCGCAACAGGGTTTTTGAGGGAGGGCCGTACTTTTACAATCAGGTCGGACTTTTTGTTAAACCTTGGCATGCTAGTTTTAATCTTTCTGAAGAATTACCAACTCGGGTTCCGGTATGGGTTAGGCTCCCCAGACTTCCTATTGAATGCTGTCGTGAGGACGTTCTCCTGATGTTAGCTTCGACGCTTGGAAGGCCGGTGGGGTCTTCTACTCAGACTTTAGGTAAGAAAGTCATGACTTTTGCCCGAATTTGTGTGAAAATTGATTTGAGCAAACCATTGCCTGATGCGCTGGAAATGAGTGTGGGTTCATACTCCTGGGTGCAACAATTGGACTATGAGACCATTCCCTTCAGGTGTCGCCTTTGCCATGAGTATGGACACCTGGTGCGCAGATGTCCGAAGGCTAAGCCAATGGAGCAACATCCCCAACCGCCACCTAGCAGCATTCCCAGCGCCGATAAAGGGAAGAAATCGGGGGTTGGGGAGCGCAGGGATGCTGAAGGTTTTGTACAAGTGAAAGCTCGAAGCCGTAACAAGGGCCAGAAGAGGACCCTTAGGGAGAGGCAAGATGATGACTCTTTCAACAGGTTTGAAATCTTGGACGAATTGGGCCAGCAAGAAGTAAATCCAAGATTAATGAGTGGGGAGCAGCTCGTGGGAAGTTTAGTACCAGAGATTAATTCAGTCAATCTTCCGGTGGTTCTTCAGGAAGAGTCGGCCTTACCCATGGCTGTTGAGGGGCAGACAAAGGAATTAGGGGGGAGGCGACAGATAGGGACCTGGAACAGAATGGAGAGGACCTGTACCCTTTGACAAGGGTTGTGTGGATAGAAGTAGATAAGAAAAGAAAATCTTCTCCTCACTTGGGTATTCTCCAGAGGGAGGGAAAGAAGGGGATGTCAGAGTGCTAAAGTGGGGCGCAAGGACACGGACAAACTCAAGATGATTGGAGAGACCTTGGTGGAGTCTGGTGCGGTTAAGACTTTAGACTCGCACTTCTTAACTCCTCCGAAATTATCATTATCTCGTGGAATGTAAGGGGACTGAACAGCGATCCCAGACAAAAGGCTGTTAGGGAATTAGTTAGATGTCAAGTACTTGATATTCTCTTTCTTCAAGAAACTAAAATTTATGTGGATGATATGAGGAATATCGCACCCAAGTTATGGAGGTATGGTTCATGGCAGTGCATTGGAACTCATGGATCTTCGGGGGGTGTGGCTTGTTTCTGGAATCCATGCAAGATCCAACCTGTGTCCCGGATTTCCTTTAAATCCTCTTTATCTATGGTGGCTTCATGTATTGAGTCGGGTGAATCAGTCATTTTTTCCAATGTTTATGCTCCTCCAGATTTCCACGGTAAACTTTTTGTTTGAAAAAACATCCACTTTCTTCGTCAATTATTTCCCTATTTGCCTTGGATTGTGGCGGGAGACTTTAATGCTATTCTCGATTTAACGGAGAAGAGAGGAGGTAATGCACGGCTGGAACCTTCTTCTCTCCTGCTCCAGGATAATATTGAGGCACTCAATTTAGTGGATATCAAGCCGGTTAATGGATGCTTTACCTGGAACAATCGAAGAGTGGGGGACAGGTGCATTGCAGAGCGTATAGATAGATTCATGACCTCCTGTTACTGGGTGGGGGGTCCGTGGTCTTCCTGCCTTGAGATTCTTGATTGGAGGGGCTCAGACCACTGGCCAATAAAATTGGTCATTTCTTCTGCTCGTGAGCCTCTGAAGGCGCCTTTCAAGTTTCAGCTTATGTGGTTTAGGGACCCGGACCTGTTTGGATGAGTGGCGGAGTGGTGGAGGAGGGGCAGGCTTGTTGTAGGAACAACAATGTATACTTTTGTTAAGCTTCTCCAATTCGTCAAGTACCAGCTCAAAAAGTGGAACCGACAAAGTTTTGAGAACATTTTCCAAAAGAAAAATGAGGCGCAGATGGAGCTAAATGTCATTACCAGAACCATTCGAGATGAGGGAATGACTGAGGTTTTGCTGAGGGAAGAAGCCAAGGCCTTAAAAGCTTTGAAGGAATGGGAACTAAGGGAGGAAATCTTTTGGAAACAAAAGGCCCGGATTGAATGGCTTAGAGAAAGGGATAAGAACACAGCCTTCTTCTTCAATTCGATTCGAGCTAGACAACATGGCATGGAGATTACTTCTTTGGTGTTGGACAGTGGGGAGACTATTTCTTCTATGCAGGGTATCATTAATGAGGCAGTACAATATTTTGCTTCGTTATTCAAGGAGGAAGCGCAGGAGGACTCGACTGAAGAGATCCAGATCCTGTCTTGTATTCCCTTTTTGGTGACCAGGGATATGAATGAGCATTTGATGAGGGATATATCCTTGGAGGAGTTAAGGAGGATAGTCTTTATGATGCAGAAAGGAAAGGCGCCTGGTCCAGATGGCTTCCCGATTGAGTTCTTCCAAGAATTTTGTAAAATTATTAAATTTGATCTCATGGCTGTTGTTCAAGAATCCCAGAGGAACAAACAAATGCTTCGGGCTTTGAACTCCACCTTCCTGGCTCTCATTCCTAAGGGTGTTGGGGCCGATAGGCTGTCTTTTTAAGCCCATTTCCCTCTGCAATGTCGCTTATAAAATTATTTCTAAGCTGATCGCTGAGAGGTTAAAAAAGTGGCTGCCTGCGCTTATCTCGAAGGAGCAAGGTGGCTTTGTGGAGAGCCGACAGATTTTGGATGGGGTGGTGATGGCTACTAAGACTATACATTCCATGGTCCAGTCCAATGAGAAGGCGATGTTTATCAAGCTGGATATGTCAAAGGCCTATGATAGAGTTCGGTGGTCCTTCCTCCAGAAGGTCTTGAGCGCCTTTGGTTTTGCAGAGGATTGGATTCATTGGGTTTTGAGTTGTGTGAACTCAACCTCCTTTTCTGTTCTGATTAATGGTGAGCACTCTAATCTCTTTGGGGCTTCTCATGGATTGAGGCAAGGCGACCCTCTCTCCTTGTTTTTTCTGTTGGCAGAAGGCTTGGGTCGATTGATCAAAAGAAATGTGGACGATGATGCTATTCAGGGTTGGCAGTGGAGAGGGGAAATCCCTGTACAATCCCATCTCCAGTTTGTGGACGATGTGGCTTTGATGGGCAGGGCTACTATTAGGAAGGCGTTTAACATACGCAAGAGCCTGGATGTTTACCTTGCTGCCTCTGGACAAGTAATTAATGAGGGCAAATCATCTATTTTTTCTTTAACACTCCTCCGGCCATACAGCGAAGAGTGGCTTTTATCTTCAGGTTCCAAATTGGGAGTCTCCCACTGCTTTATCTCGGGATTCCTATCTCTGCTGGCCCGCTGGCTAAGGAGTCGTGGCGGGCGATCCTAGACAAATTCCGGGACAAGGTGAATCATTAGACCCATCGTTGGTTATCCTTTGTGGGTCGGGTTCAACTGAGTCAATCAGTGGTGCAAGGTCTCCCTATTTATAGGTGTATGGTCCAGGTGGCGCCAATGAGCTTTGTTAAGGACTTGGACTCCTTAACAAGACAATTTTTATGGGCTGAGAATTTATCTTCGACCAAGTGGAGCCTAATTAAGTGGGAGACGGTTTGCAGCCCAAAGAGGTTTGACGGGTTGGGATTACGACAGTCTGTGCTATCTGGTACTACTTTGGCTGCCAAACTACACTGGCGTTAGTGCATGAAGCAAGATCGGCTGTGGGCTAGAGTGTTGTCTCACAAGTATTTTTTTGGGATTCCCCGGAGAGATATTCCACGGTATGATTTGGTTGGTAAAGGCTCGGCGATTTGGGCGACTCTCAAGAAAGGAGCCACGCTGATTAAGAGGGGTCTTTTCTGGATATACAAGAGTGGGGTGGAGGTCCAGTTTTGGCATGACTCATGGGAAGGTTTCCCTCCTATAATTTGCCAATATCCTCAGCTGAGTACTCTAGCCCAGAGGTTTTGTGAAGCTGGCTGGAAAAGGGTGTGCAACTTTAAATCCCTTTCCTTTCAGGGGCAGGTGGCAGTTGCCAGATGGAAGTCCTTGGAAGAGTGGTTGATTCTTGGTTTGGAGGCAGTGTGCGGACCTGCAGAATATTCTGTCCCGACGTAGTTGCAACGCTCTAATGGACAGCGATGTGTTAGCCTAGTCCCCGAACCCCAAGGGGAAGTATACGGTGTCCTATGGCTATCAAGAGTTGATTTCCCAGCAGTATGAGGATA
Source organism: Torreya grandis (assembly GCA_037957365.1). NCBI lineage: Eukaryota > Viridiplantae > Streptophyta > Pinopsida > Cupressales > Taxaceae > Torreya > Torreya grandis. The sequence goes on along the minus strand of JARHVA010003277.1, from coordinate 391,412 downwards.
GAGGGGAAGTTCAGTGGTGGAAAAAAGTTCGGAATGGTTTCTCGTGGCCGAAGTGTAACTGTTTTACATGGACTTTAGTGTGGAACAGATGTTTGACATGAGACAATATTCGAAAACGGGGATTTGCCGGTCCTTTGAGGTGTGTGATCTGCAATAGAGAGGAGGAAGACTCCTCTCACATTTTCTTTCGTTGTCCCTTCACTCTTCATTTGTGGCATTTCTGGTGGGACACCTGGCGGTGTCAGTGCATCCACGTTGTCTCTTTGGCTGATTTTTGGTCTAGAGTGGGCCGTCTCCCTTCTTTGACTTCCTTCTTGCAGGATGCGTGGTACGCTGGCCCCGTGTTCCTGCTCTGGCAAGTTTCGCTGGAAAGAAACCGGAGGATTTGAAGGAAGAAAAATTGGCGACTCCGCAGGTCTAGAGCAGAATTAAGGGAATGATCCAAGAATCTATTGAAGCGAAGAGCGAGGTTATGCTGCCATTGAAAAAAGGGGACGCTGAGATGCTGGAACGATTTGGCATAAGAGAGTTATCTCCGATCTCGGCTTGTGTCAGACGTGGTACACAGGGGTAGCGGAAAGTTCAACGGTTGGGGAAGTGGACGCCTCCACCTGCTGGGCTTTTGAAAATTAATACGGATGGGTCGTCTAGGGGCAACCCAAGGGCGGCTGGGATTGGTGGGATTGCTAGAGATTTTTTGGGATCTGTGATTTTTATTTTCTCGGCATATCAGGGAGTGCAGACGGTTAATAAGATGGAAGGTTTGGCTATCCTATATGTTTTGAGGAGATCTTATGCTTTGGGTTGGAGGAGGGTGATCTGCGAAGCTGATTCTCAAGTCCTGATTAACTTGATCCTGGAAAGAAAAATTTCTGATGTGAGCTGGCACTTAGCCACGATAGTGCAGCAAATTTTACAGGTGAGTTCTTGCATGGAGTCGGTATCCTATGCCCACTTTCCACGGGAGTGGAATAGGGCAGCTGATTGTTTGGCGAGATGGGCGTCGGAAGAGGGAGAAGGCCGCAAGGCGGATGAATGGGAGCAACTGCCTGGCGATTTACGTCAGGAACTGGAACCCATTCTTGCTGGAGATATTGGTGGAGTTGAGGTTTGAGGCTGTTGTTTTTGGTTTGCTTGTCTTTTGGGCTGTTTGGAGGCTTTTGTAATCTGATGTTTTAAGTTTAATAAAGTTTTTACCCTTTTTTATTCAAAATAATAATAATAATAATAAAGAAAAACTTATTATTTTCATATTCTTCTTTGAACTGTTGAGATACATCATCGGCAGCTTTAAAATGCAACATTAGCAGCAGATCACATGATGCACCAAACGTCAAGAAATACATGACAGTCCATAAATTGATTGGTAGATGATGTAGCAGCACCAAAAGCAACTGGTCCTTTAAACTTACCATGCCAATGGTCAAATATTTAATACTTGATGCAGTAATGGCCAACCAGCACATATCTACAAATTAATTAATGGCAGTAGGAGCACAAAAAGCACCAGATCCTTTACACCTATTGCACCAATATTTTATGACATTTCCCTCAACAAAGTCATCAGTAGGAAGCATTTTAAACTAGAAAACAACCTCTAGGTAATAACAATTCGGAAAACTAAGATAGCAGGCTATAGTGTAGAGTGTTGATTGGCCGACAGACGTAGATCAACAAAGAATGAGTAAAAGGCAAGTCAAGACGTCTAAGTTAATCTCCCAGTAAAATTAAAACATTTGGAAAACTAAAGCATGACAGGAAAAAAAATGATAATGCAAATAGCAATCTTTAAGGTTACAATTTCTTAGAATCATGTGAGATGGGTCTGAATACAAAGTTCTAGAAGATAGGCCTATAAGGCATTACATGTACCAAAAGCTTTCTCAATCCCAATAAGGCATTGGGGTTAAAGACCTTGGGTTGATGTGTTAGCAGAATTAAACACTCCTACAACAGCAACTCCTATAAACAGCACCGAATCACCTACCAATGGGGTGGCTAGCTCCAAGGACTTCACAAATGACTATAGGAAGTGGCACCACACTTCCTAACAGCATACCATGCCTCAACGAAACCCCACACAGCCTTTCCAATGTGAAATATGTGACAATAAAAGGCAGCGGCCAGCCCTTGTTTATTCCAACGTCCCTCTAGCAAATCAAACCATGTTCATTCATCTAAATCTGCCTCCTACTTGGACGCCTCCCTTCATCATCCCTTCCAAACTCTACATTAAGCTTTTCATAAATTCTCAAACAATTTGTATTTGTTCTCAAATATCACAAATTATTTAAACTATCTGTCTGACAAAAATGAATCCCTGCAAAACCCTTATTTCATAACATGGCATCCAAACATAACTTTCCTAGCAAAACTTCGATCACAACAACAAAAACTGAAAATTATCTTTTCAAAGTCTTAATTAATTTCATAACATAACCATTGAAGTACCGATGCGAAATCTAAGTGACTCCGCCAATCACCAACTAGGGAAAAATCTTTCACCACCGAAACTGATCTTCCCAAAAGGGTTTTCGTCCTCTAGAGACTGAGATGAACCAAGTTCGATCTCCAGGACCACAAGGGTTTCGATCAGAGAAATAGAATAAACTCAACATACCAAATGAGCTCTGAATTCCCCTTTTTATAAATTTTTGAGGAAACTTTCCAGAAACTCCTTTTTAAAATCACTTTATTCAACCTTTTAACTCCAAAAAGTGATTTATTTTATTTTTAAAACATTTTCGGCATTAAAAGTCACTTTTAAGCGTCTCATCATTTAAATCTTCTCGTTCTCTTTCCAACGAGCTGTAATACTGAGGCGCCCAAATAATTATCTTAATTAAAATGGCAACCTTAGTAAAAATTAATTAAATATAGCTCAATATTACACCTGATTAGCGAAAATAGCCGAAATGCATCGAAACCGAAAATTGACTGCGCAGGAGAGATCTCGATGATAAAAGATGATAAACGGACCTGACTGGGTGACTTACTAAAAATACACGCTCCCTCCAAGAATCTTGGAGCCCAAACCAAAAGTCGGAAATAACATCTGAAAGTGTCATATGACTCCTTTAAATCTCTTGAGCTCATTGGTAACATCAATTTACCCCTTTGAACATGCTGACACAAACCTAGAAAGTCAGCGCCAACAACAAAACAAGCGAACCTGAACAAAGGGACATTACACAAAGGGTGAATACCAATTTTATTCCAAAAGGGCAATGACCCACAAGCTTGTGCTCAACAGCATCACATAGTTTGTAAGAATATATTATCTGTGAATTTATAAAAGGCCATGTTGCATTTTGCCCATTTTGAGTAAGCCAGTTTTCTATTTGCTATCTTAACAATCAAATCATGCAACCACTAAAGAAATAGAAAATAATCATATAAGACCCTCATCTCCAAAAGTAATTCTATAGACAAACCAATTTATCATTTGCAAGAACGCATTTTATTGGAGAAAACTAACTTTTTATTTTTGACAAGACCAACAATAATTAAGTACCATTAGCCACACATTCAATTCAAGAAATAATCACACATGCTGTCCCTGTTACCCAGCTGTTAGCAGCAATGTACCTAGTACCATTAGCGTGATGTTATGCAGCACAATGCATAGTACAGCCTACTTAGTCATTAGGCATCTCTTGAAAGAAGCTAGTGCACACCTTATTTTGGCTATAACAAGGACACTGTGGACTATTATGTGTAAACTTATGGCATATGATTCTGGGAAGTAGCACTATGGGGTTACTCTTTTGGCTTATTTCTCGGTATATTGTCCTCAATTATTGTGGCTGCTTCTTGCTTATGATTTTTTATTGTGCTCATTCAAGTTGAATTTTTTGGGTGACAAACCCTGCATCTACTGCAGGCAGTATTATTAAAGGGGTAGAGCTTTAACAGATTTGGCATCGTACTTGTCCTAATGGTGAGCATAAGAGGTGGCTCGAAACATCGACAATACTCATGGATCAGATCGCAGCTTCTCCATTTCGTGATGCCAATGAGGATGATCTCAGTGCATATCCTCTCTCTTTCCAGTAAATATAATTTCTTGTATTATTGTTTCAGTCAGAGTTTCTATATATACCGAGTTATTTTTCAAGTTAAATTTTGTTCTCATACTTCCCTCCAGTGGCCATTCCACAGCCCTGCTGTCTTAAACTATGTTTGGGAAAACGCAAATCAATATAGAGTGACTAGATTGCAAGTGGTATTATTAGAGAAGTGATCAGGCTTCAACATCTTCACCAATGCAGATTATCTCAAAGGATATCCTTTCTCTTTCAAGTAAATATAATTGCTTGTCTTCTTGTTTCACTCAAAGTTTCTATATATAACCCGAGTTATTTTTCTGGTTAAATTTTGTTCCCATACTTCCTTCCACTGGCCATTCCACAGCCCTGCTGTCATCAAGCATCTTTGGGAAAACATGAAACAATATAAAGTAACAAAATTTGATGTGCAACAAGGAAGCAGCCTTATCTCTGAGAGAATAATATTTATATTGTGTGAACATGAATAAAATATGGAGCAATACTACGACAAGTTAATGCTGCTAAAGAAGATAAGATAGACATTGCATCATCAGACATATACACAAAATCCTTCATATGGCATCAATGGTGAGCACTCAAGGTAAGACGGTTTGCGTACTTTTCAGAAAACTTTGTTCCAGAAATAAAACAGCATTACAACTGTCAAAGTTTATATGAAGTATATCTTCTGACTACCAGTACTCCCCTTCCAAAATTGCAGCAGACTCCTATGCTGAAAACTTAAGATTCTTCCCAGAAAAGTTAGAATTACTGCTGCACGTGCACAGTATGGTTTAACTGGAATGGTATTGTATTTTCTACATTGGCTATTTTCAAGTGTTTACGACCATCAGTTTACCAGTTTGTGTCATAGTGGGTCTGTGGAACAGGTTCCTTCAATGATGTGAGTTTTACTTTTGTCTGATGCTGCTGCTGTGCCTGTTCTGACAAGGAAGCATTCAGAGGGCTTACAATTTGTTTGACAGATTCCCTCAGCGAAATGTGGTCAGACTTATTGACAGAGGTAATTGAAAATGTATGTGAAGTGAGATTCATACCGAGATTCATACAGAAGGTACTCAAATTGTTCCGACTTTTTGCCTTATTGAATTGTGATTTACTAAATGTGGTGTTCAATGTTTACGGACAAATTGGGCTTTGAGAGGAAACTATGGGGTTTTTGGGAAATGAAATTGTTGGTATCGAGACACCATGCAGTAGTTTGATAATGAATCTCGATAAAATGCAGTCTCTTTGATGGTGATGATGGAGGCATCAGCACAAAATCAGCTTGTTGTTATTTCTGAAGCATTTAAATTGCATGGAGAATGTCTGCATTTGGAAAAGTATCCTCTGAGAGATCATTAGTTATTTATTTATGCCACTCTTGTCACAATGTTTTTCTTGTTTGTTGCTGAAGATTATCAGCCCTAGTGTAATGTCTCCGTTTTGGAAGTCAAAGTAATATTATTGCTAAAATAAAAAGTATTTTTAAATACTTAAAAATAATGGCAATTAATAGAAAAAACACTTCATGTTATAAATTTCACTTAAGTTGGGGCCTTTTAAGGGTCATGGAAACATAAGGCCTAAAGTGAAATTATAAAGATGTCCCTTTCAATATTTTAAATTAACTCTTCCCTCCAAATTGGGTGCTACACTTGGAGGCTTTTTAAAGAGGATGAGGGCTCATTTGAAGATATGCTGGTTTTTTATATTTCTTCATGCTTGAAGATTTTGTTGAACCTGCGTGTTCAATAGGAGTGGGCACTTTAACCCATGATTTGCTGCTGATTATACAACAAAAGGTATCTTTTGACACCACTTTTGCAAAAGTAAAGCTTTTTTATGCCCTAAGGAGTGGGGCGAATTACTTTGGAGGTTTTGTATGCATGATTTTGAAGGTTTTGTGGTCTTTTACTTGCATCTTGGCTTTGTTAATTTATTGTCCTAATTTTGCAAGTGGAGCAAACCACTTGAGGAGTTTGACGCTAGAGTTTGAAGGCTCCAATTGGTCAAAAATTCATAAATTAATTTATCTTAATTTATTTGATATTTTTCTGATTATTGGTGTTAAGTTTGGATGGATTTGTGAAGGGTTTTGAAGGAGAATTAAATAATAATTTTCAGAATTCTTATTTAATTATTTTACATGAAACTAGGGTTTTCAGATCTTCGGAGTCATTTCGGTGACTTTCCCATGGAAAGAAAATTATGATTTATATTTCATTGGAAAGCGTATATGTTTAGTTTCGTTTTAAGCTATCACTTGATTACAAATTCCAAGTATTTTCGGAGTTATGGATTTATGAAGTTTCGGCTGTATTTTGGGCATAAAAATTATAATTTTCAGAATTTCGAAAAAATAATTGGATATTCATTTTCTCCATATTGTTGTGCATCTACAGTAATATTTTCATAATTTTTGAGTGGCTAGAAGTGATAAATCTAAGATTGGTGAAGACTTTTTATCCTCTAAACAACAGCAAAAAAGTGGCGATTAAAACTGATTTTTCCTTCATCCTTTTGTGGCATAAGGAGAGAGAAAGGTATTTGTCTAAGGGATTTAAATCTGAAATTTATTATTTATTTTCAGATTATTTTATTGGCAGAAAATACCCTACGAAACCCTCATTCTTGACATCTAGGGTTTCTGGAATTAAATAAGAGTGAAAAATTAAATTCTCAGTTTAGCGCTTGCTGATTTTTAAATTAGAGTTTGTCGATTTTGGGGAAAACCCCTTTTGCCCTAATTCATCCCATTTGGGGACATTACAGTGATATCAAAACACCGATCTTGTGCACTTGTGGAGTTGAATTTAAGATTGGAATGCAAGCTAATAATCAAGTTTTTCTAAGGAGAAGAAAATGATTAAGTTTCCTCTTTCTTTTTTTGATGGACTAATAAGATTTCTGGGACATAATTCCTATGGAATTCTATGTGTGTGGAGGATGCCCTCAAATTTATCTCTTTGTACTTGGATGGAATGACACATAAGTGGTGGCATCATGTGTTGAGGACCCAAGGGACCGATTCCATTGCTTGCCTTGAAGATTTCAGTCAAAGGTTCCTAGAACGGTTCGATATGCAAGGATGCAAGAATGAGCAAGGTGAAAATATTTCATTAATTGTCAATGTTTCCCTATCTTATAATGATTGCATGCATGTTGGTAATGTGACAGAAAAGGGAATCATGGAATCTACACATCAAAGGGAAGAAAATTCAGATTTATAGGTTGAGAAAGAGAGTTTGGTGGATGAAGCACCAATTTCACATGAGGATAGTGATATGCAACTGGCTCTATTTTCCAAAACAGCAGTACATGAGCAAATCAATAATGTTTATGATACTAGAAAGAGTTATGAAGGTACTCCATACATGTGCACACAAGGTATAGATGAAAGTGAAGAAAAAGGGAAATCTCTTGTGGTAAACAAAGGATCTACGAGTGAAGATCTTGCACCATCTTTCGGATTTCTATTGGCTAATTTTCAGTTTGCTAAGACAGCCACTAAGGGTAAGCAATTTGACTATCTTCATAGCAAGAATTGGTTGTACCACCATCATACTTTGTTTTTGCATTGTTTTGATCATCATGAATATTATGCTAACAAGGGAGATTATGAAGATATTTTGCATGGTTTGAATGACACAAAGGTTCCTTTATCTTATTTTTTTGAGTTAACAAAACAAGTTGAGCCACATAAAAGAGGAAAAATTTGGCACTTTCAAGGCACGCTACAGCCCATGTTGGGGAAACTTTGTACCAAGGTGCATTCTGAAAATTGTCGCACAAGAAAAATTTAATTAACATGGCAGGTACAAAAGCATATAAAAGGGGATAAAACTCAATATTGGTGGGATTTGTTTGATGATGCATACGTGTGTGAGGAAGCTAAGAAAGGGCAGCTAAGAAGAGGACATTCGTTTCAGATAAAGGGATTCGGACCAATGAGTTTAGGTGATTGTGTTATACACTTGCAAGATATGTTTTCCAATTTCGTTAAGCTTGTTTTCTTTCTGCAAATGGAAGGACTAAATTTACAAAATAAAGGATTGATGTGGTATAAAGAAGGTCCTAGCACACTTTGGAATGCACACTATAGGAGCACATATCCTCTAGTGTTTTTCCATGAGATGAATTTAATTATGGTTAGCCTTGCTAGGCATAATAATTTGATTTAGTTTTGGAATTATAATCTTCATCATATAGGGCATAAGTCCATAATGGTTTGTTGGGAAAAACATGAGGTAGACCCTATTGCTTGTGTATGCTATGAAGATTTTCAGTTTGCAAATATAAAGAAGAATGTTGAGCTCACTAATTTCATGTTGGGATGTGAACAAAGCAAATTTGACATCGCTGCCCCTAATTTGAAAATTCAGTTTGGTATGGTTGGCACATGTACAAATGTCAAAAATTATGAGGGAAAGGATTCAATGCAAATTCTTTCAAGGTATGAAGTTGCTGTATTTTTGTTTAATATCATGATTGACCCACTAACTGATGCCCAAAAAATAGGGATTGACATGGAAGGGATCATTTTTTATGTCATGGTGACATTTATGACTAAAAACAGGGAATTTTCAGCCCTCTTATTATGGGCACAAAAAGATTGTTTAAGTATTTTTTATCATAACTGCTGCAAATTAATTAAGATTGTTGATTGCAAAGGGGACAGCCCTCTTATCACTTCTATTTCAATCATTAAGAGTCACCCAACCACATGGGAAAAGGAATTTTAGTTTGCTAGTAAAAGGGATTTTGTTTTTATTGTTCCAAAGAGGTTTGCAATCATTTCCAAGTCAATTTTAGGGAAAAAGAAACAAGATTACAGCAGTATACAGGACAGCATGTTTGAAGTTTGGAACCTCTTCAAAAAAATGGAATTCATGAGAAGATTATAAGCAAGAGAAGAGAATCTAATGTCATGTCAACAAGACATGAAGATGAGATCACAAAAGTGTTGTTAAAACACTATACTTTTCTATAATATGTTTGTCCCACGTGTAGGTATGAAAAGACCAAGAAAAAGAAAGAAGGTTGCAGAAATTTTGGATCAGCGAAACTACATTAGAGGCATAAGTTTGTGCTAGCAAGAGATCTCACATTTGACTAGCATCGAATCAAGGCTTTGGGGTCACTACATCATGTCTTCTCTCTTAGACATGATTCTTGGGCATATGAGCTTGCATATGCTTGAGGGAAAGCAAATTTAAGAAGGGAGGATTGTAGTGTCCCCTTTTTAGAAGTCAAAATAATATTGTTAAAATAAAAAGTATTTTTAAATACTTAAAAATAAAGACTATTAATATAAAAAACACTTAATGTTGTAAATTTCACTTAAGTTGAGGCATTTTAAGGGTCATGGGCAAATAAGGCCTAAAGTAAAATTATAAGGATGTCCCTTTCAATATTTTAAATTAACTCTTCCCTCCACTTGGAAGACGCTTTTTAAAAAGGATGAGGGCTCATTTGAAAATATGTTGATTATTTATATTTCCTCATGCTTGAAGATTTTGTTGAACCTACGTGTTCAATAGGAGTGGGCACTGTAACCCATGATTTGATGTTGATTATACAACAAAAGGTGCCTTTTGACACCACCTTTGCAAAAGAAATATGCCATAAGGAGTGCGGTGAATTGCTTTGGCGGTTTTGTATGCATGATTTTGAAGGTTTTGTGGTTTTTTTCTTGCATCTTGGCTTTGCTAATTTATTGTGCTAATTTTGCAAGTGGAGTGAACCACTTAAGGAGTTGGACGCCAGGGTTTGAAGGCTCCAATTGGTCAAAAATTCATAAATTAATTTATCTGAAATTATTTGATATTTTTCTGATTATTGATATGAAGTTTGGATGGATTTGTGAAGGGTTTTGAAAGAAAAAATTAAATAATAATTTTCAGAATTATTATTTAATTATTTTACAGGTAACTAGGGTTTTCAGATCTTCGGAGCCATTTTCGGTGACCCTCCCATGGAAGGAAAATTCTGATTTATATTTCATTGGAAAGCCTATATTTTTAGCTTCGTTTTAAGCTATCACTTGATTAGAAATTCCAAGTATTTTCGGAGTTATGGATTTATGAAGTTTCAACTGTATTTTGGGCATAAAAATTACAATTCGAAAAAATAATTGGACATTCATTTTCTCCATATTTTTGTGCATCTACAGTAATATTTTCATAATTTTTGAGTCGCTAGAAGTGATAAATCTAAGATTGGTGAAGACTTTTTATCCTCTGAACAGCAGCAAAAAAGTGGCGGTTAAAACTGATTTTTCCTTCATTTTGTGGCATAAGAAAGAAAAAGAAAAGTATTTTTCTAAGGGATTTAAATCTGAAATTTATAATTTATTTTCAAATTATTTTATTGGCAGAAAATACCCTACGAAACCCTCATTCTTGGCATCTAGAGTTTCTGGAATTAAATAAGGGTTTGAAAATTTAAATTCTTAGTTTAGGGCTTGCTGATTTTCAAAACAAATTTTGGGGATTTTGGGAAAAACCCCTTTTGCCCTAATTCGTCCCATTTGGGGACTTTACACCCAGTATGTTTCTTTTTTCTTTTTCAGCCAGCTTTACCCTTAGGGTTCAGTGTGGGTGAAGTAGAGTATGCTTTTAAGTTGAAGAGGTCCAGAGGTAGTTTGGCTTATCCAAAGAAGAAGTTCATGGTGTAATCAGATTGTAATTTGATACTTCCCAGAATTTTATTAATAGAATTCGTTTCCATATTTTGAGAGGATGTGGAATGCTGGAATGTGTGCTTACATTCCCAGAAAATTGTTTCTTATTCTTATTATTTTTGACATTTAGAGGGCGGGGGACCTGTGGACAGCCCCCATTGTCAAATATAAAAAAGAAAAAGATTGTAGACTATGGACAACATTAAAGAGAAGTGATACCTATCTTGATATGTATCATAATTGTTTGTCCAGTTTATGCGTTCATTTCCTTGCTTATTTTTCTGTGGACGAAAACAACTAATTGAAAAGGGCAACTGTTCAACAAGTTACATGACTGTGCAGTGAGTGAGCTTTGTAAGCATATGAGAAGTATTTCCTTATTTGAGTACTAAATAAAATGGCTATTTGCTCGTTTGTATATCAATATTGATGGCTTCAAATTATGAATGAGTTGAACGTGACTGCTAATAAACTAAAACATGTAAATAGAAAAATCATTTAAACACGGATGTGGTACTTTTTAAAGAATTACTCTATTTAGAAATATCCTCTGCTAGTGTATTCGATATCAGTTTAATAGTCTTCTCTCTTGCAGTCACCCTAAACAAGCTGGTCCATGGTATTTGAAAACCCTTTGGTTGTATGTTTACTGTTGGAACCTAAGTTCTAAACTGCATATTATGTGCGTTGAATAACATGGCCACAGCTATTGTATATGCCATTCTCAATTCATTTGTAACTGGAAAAGTCAAATTATACTTACACGTTACCTGTATTACGGCATTATTGGTTTCTAATACCATTAGCTCATTTATACATGAAAGGCCAACAAAAGGCAAAAGGCAGAGTTTTGTTAAAACCTATAGTTTAGAGGAGATAGCTGATATGGAAGCTTCAATATTACGTGCAAAGAGAGAGGCTTCACTTGCTGATGATATATCATGGGGCATAATGGAGGATGCAATTGAGGAAGATGCTAAGGTATTGTTTAAAGTGATGATGGACTATTGCTCTGTACGATCATCAAAAACTTTGTTCATGAGTTACATTAAACTAATATTGATTTTTAATGACCAACTTGCACCATGTAATTTTCAAATATTTTTCATCTGTATGCAGGAAGAGGACGAAGAAGTTACTTGGCAAACATATAAAGGCGAGCTTACAGAGAAACAGAAAAAAACTCGAGATAAAATTATCAAGCGAAATGAAAAGGTAATGCATGCAATTGTATTTAGGTGGGTAATCTGAATTATATCTTTATGTTCCTAATCTTCCATCTGTAAAAAGAGAGTATTAGACATAATCAGTAATGGTCCTTGAGGAAATTAAGAAATCCCTCAGAACCAATAATAAATGTTATGAGTCGAATGCTTGGAAGAGGTTAAAGTATTATACTGCTTAATGTGGATCATAATGATACGAATTCAGCCTACATTGTTGGGAGGTACAAATTAAGAGATTCAAAACAATATAAGATGAGCCTATATTCAAAGCCATTGCAAGGAAATTGTGGAACAAAGAAAAATGATAGTCCACTGGAGTGGACCTAGTATCACCAGCTACTCTCAACCTGAGCCAAAGATTGATTCCTTTGAAGCCACAAATGTTGGCCTAGAGAATTGAAGTGAAAGGAAACGTTTATTTCCAAAAACTTTATTGCAATTTTGAATCATTATAGTTGATTCAGTGTTTGATGTTTTAATTGCATTCTTGTTTTGGAGGCATGTTTTTGAATGGTGGCATGCTACTTATGTGCAAAGTGTGGTTGAGTGATGCACAAGTCAATTGTGACATGGGCCTAAGAGTAGCATGGACGGGGTTTGAAAATTGTTTTGACATGCTAGATGTGTTGATCGATAAGGGTAATTATCTGAATTACACCATCCATGGAACGAGTCTTGACCATCCATGATACTAGGATTCATTTTGTTAGGAGTACAGATCGATACCCTTGCACTCCTCAAGTGACGGACATACATGTCATATTGTGTTTTTAATAGGAGAAAGCAAATTAGCTAAGTTACCAGTTCGTTTTTGGTTCTGGTGCCGGTTTGAAGAACCCAGTTTGTTGGTATGACAAGTTTTTTCCTTGGGTTCATTTTGTGTTCGCCCGTACAAAAAATATATAAAAAGTTAAAGAATATAGAAATTCTAACCTGATACATAGGAAATTAGTGCCATTGTCATTAACCACATAGTATATCTTGATAAGTTGATAACCACTAAACATAAATCATAAATATTAAAATATAAAATATCAATAATTACCCTATCGTTGTAATTAATTACATCAAAATTAATTTTCATAGTCATATTGCTCTTCATCGAGAGCATCAACATCATCATGATGTTGTGGTTCATTAGAAGTAGAACCACATGGACTATCACCACTGCCACTTCTGCTAGCTAAGTTCTATGTTGTCAAAACCGAAGGACCGCCAATGCCATCTAATGAGAAGCGGGAAATGGAAGCATCCAAGCCAACGACCTCTAAATCTATATCCCAATGCTTTGTTTTTATTATTTGTGTTGTTTTTAGCTTTGGCTTTTGTTTATACTTGGCTTTTAGGGTGTAGGAATGTCTTTTTTATTATTAAATTGCATTGGTTTTGGCAAAAAAGTGAAAAATAAAAGTTGTTTTTAACTTTTTTTTCCGTAGTAGACTACGGGTTCGTTGCCACAACACCCAGGGTTCATCCTTGGGCACCCGGGTGCATCGAGGGTTCTTGAAGAACCCCAAATGCACCCGGGTGCCCAAGGTCGAACACTGGGTGTTGGGGCAACGAACTGTATCCAAATCAAAACCTGGTTTGAACCCAAATGCCCAATGCCGGCTAATTCCGACAACCCGGTAACGTTGCAAATTAGTTCATTGTATTTATGTTGAATGAGATTCTTTTGCATTACAAGTGAATTTTTTTACGATTATCGGTTAATGGGCCGAGTCCCAAGATTCCAGTTTCTCTACAACAATGACCAAATTCTATGTGTAGTATTTGCAATCAACACTATCAAAATTTTTTTTGAGTTGTTATCTCACCAATTGTTTCCATACTAGGTCTCCAATTAGGGTATAGTAATTTGTAGGTTGGGAATGACAATGGTAGGGTATAGGAATGTGAAGGTGTGGGAGGAGAATCACCACCAGGTACATATGGGCATGGAATTACATAAATGTTGGGTCTTTTTGCAAGGTGGTATTTTATTTTGTTCAATCCCTCACTCGCGAAAAAAATTACATTGTACGGTCTCCCTTCTATGGGGAAACATGGCTGTCTTGGGATAAAAGTCACAGAAATTCAGTTGTTTTAATTTTCCCATCGATCCTAGACATTAAAGTGCATCCTACCTGTGCAAGAGAGATGATGCTTAACAACTATAGTGTGCACATCTTAGCCAGTCTCAGTCAAAGCCCTTTGCCTATGAGCCTCAAAACTAGACGTTTTGAAATCTGCACCTAAGTGTTAAAGCTTAAAAAATAACTTGTTTATATGGAGAATTAACAACATTGAAAGGCATTATGAACAAACTCAAAAAAAATTTATGGCTTCCTTAGTTTGATGGCAAATGAATGATAAATATCACCCATTTAGTGGTCTTGGGGGTAGGTTGAGATCCAAGTGTGGCACCAGAGAAAAACTCCTATGGTTGGTGTCACCAGGACTAGGTTAGGATCCAAAAAATGAGGGACTAGGAATTGTGGGGTGGATGAATGTGTAGGCGCGGAAGGGGTGTTATCACTAGGTATAGTTGGGTATTGAGTTACAAATAGCTGGGTCATCTTGCAAGGTGGTATTATAGTTTGTTAGCTTTACACACTACAAAAGTTAAATTGTACATTCTCCATGCTTTTGAATGTTCCATGTTTGTACAAAATATAATTTAGGTTTAAAATATAAAAAAGACACATTTTTTTTGTCCAAACAATCCTCCAGAAGTTATCGCCTTCATTTATGTATTCAGGTTAAAAAATTGGTTGAAAGAACTGCTTTGTTTTTCACCTTTTTAATTTATATCCTATATGGCCGAGCAATCACATCAGAATAAGCTAATTTTGGAAATCTTGTCGAGTATAAGCTAATTTTCCAAACATGTGGGTACTCAATCACTTAGCGAGTCTCTTTTGGTGTTGCTCAGAATTTGATGATTTCTCCCATAAAAACAACATAATATTAGGCATAGGCTCAGAAATTATCTATGTTAAGCACACAACACACTGGGAGGGTGGGCGGAGCGGCGGGTGAATCACTGTGATTTAAAACTTTACTTTCTTAAAATTAATGTCCACAATAAAAACATTCACACAAGATCTATCTATTAAGAAAAACAAAATTTACGTGGAAAACCCTCTCCCAGGAAAAACCACAAAGACGAGCTGCTTAGATTTACCGTCCAAATCCAGCTTCAAAATAAAAATTCTTTTACACAATTTATAGGCACCAACCTACTTGGAGACACCGATCCCCACCACCAAGCACCAACTTAGCAAGAAACACCAATCTCTTCTTTATGAGTTACCGATCGCCATTGAAACAATCTTTCACCGCACTATTGTTGCTTCATCAATGAATGATGGCAAAATCAATCTCCTCTCTTCTCCACAAAAATCTGCTTATACATGAATGACAGAAAGAATTAATGCTTCACAACTTATCTACCTTCTCTTCTCCTTATATAGGCTTCAATGCCTCTTCACAGGGGAGGCAACCTCTCCAAAAGACACCCATACACCAAAGGAGGCGTCTATTCATTTAATTTTTAAGTTTAACTAAGGGGCATGATTTCCAAAAGGGGGTCGGCCTATAGAATTTTAATGAAAGTCAGCCTAGTTTAAGAGAATTGGCCCTTCATAGGCTCTTAAACACAAGTGATCGGCCCTTTCATTTGTGGGCATTGATTTCCTCAAAGATAATGCTTTTTACAATAATGATAATCCTGTTGCCATTACTTATAATTCTGTTGACATTAATGACAATTTCATTAACATCATTATTTCAATAAGAACTCCTTTGACATCAATGACAATATTTCAACAATCTCCCCCATTGTCATTGATGGCAATCCTGTAGAGAAATAGTATATGAATCTCCTCCTTGCTGAAGAACTCCCCCTTGATGTAGTTCTCCTCCTTTGCTCCCCCTTTCTTTAACTCTCCCCCTTTGACATCAATGGCAAAGAGACGTACAATACAATCACAATGTATATCACCAAAGAATCCATGGAGCTAAAAAAAAAATGCAATGATGAGCTCCCCCTTAACCAATGCTTCTCTTGAAGAATTTAGTGACTAGATGAAATATGAATCACTCCCAATTTATGCCTTAGAAACTCAAAAGTTTCTTTTGGGAGGGGCTTCGTGAAGATATTTGCTATATGTTCCTCTGTGGCAATGTATTCCAACTTTGCATGTTGTTCTGCACCCTGTTCTCTCAAGAATTCATACTTGATAGGAATATGTTTTGTCCTGGAGTGCATAACCGGATTCTTCAAAATATTTATTGCACTAGTGTTATCACAGAGTATGGAGATTGGATGATCATACTCTATCTCAAAATCTTTCAATGTCTACTTCATCCAAAGAAATTGTGTACAACATGACACTGTTGCTATATATTCTGGCTTCGTCGTGGATAAAGAAACAAAACCCTACTTCTTGCTTAACCAAGACACTAGATTGTTGCCAAGAAAGAATGCTCCTCCACTTGTATTCTTTCTATCATCACAACTTCTTGCCCAATCTGCATCTCTATATGCTATTAGATTTAAATCTTCACCTCTTGGATACCACAAACCATAATCCAAAGTGCCTTTTAGATATTTGAATATTCTTTTGACGGTTTGCACATGAGTTTCTTATGGTGCTGCTTGAAACTATGCTACTAAGCCTACTTTTTGCATGATGTCTGGCCTGGATGTTGTGTTGTATAGTAAGATAACAATAATGGATTTGTAAAGTGTCTGATTTGCTTCAAGAAATTCATCATTTTTACTTAACCTACATCCTAGAACCATGGGTGTGCTAATTGGTATGCAATCTTCCATTCTAAAATTTTTCAACATCTCCTTGACGTACTTGGTTTGTGAGATAAATATTCCTTTATTAGATTGAGAAATTTATAAACCAAGATAAAATGACAATTCTCCTAGCATGGACATCTAAAACGCTTTTTGCATGTCCTTTGCAAATTCTTGGGACATTTTTTCACTATCTCCTCCAAAAATGATGTCATCCACATAAGTCACAACAATCAACTAGTTTTCACCTTTAGTCTTGATGTAGAGATTACTATCTGTGACTCTTCTTTTGTAACCTTGTTGTTGTAGGTATTTATCAAGTCTTGAATACCAGGCTTTGGGGGCTTTCTTTAGCCCATAGAGTGCTTTGTTCAACCTACACACATAATCCTTGTTTTTTGATAAAAGAAAACATTCTGGTTGTTCGATATATACCTCTTCCTCTAACTTGCCATTGAGAAAAACAAACTTGACATCCATTTGATAAACTTTAAAGTTCTTAAAACCAGCATATGCCAAAAACATTCTAATGACTTCTAGTCTCGCAATAGGGTCGTAGGTTTCTTCATAATCAATACCTTCAATTTGAACATATCCTTCACAAACTAACCTTGCTTTATTCCTTGTCACTTAGCCATCTTCATTCAGCGTATTCCTGAACACCCACTTGGTACCAATCACATTTTTAACTTTTGGTCTTGAAACGAGTTCCCAAGTATCATTCTTCTCAAATTGATTTAGCTCTTCTTCCATAGCATCAATCCAATGCTTGTCATTGCTAGCTACTTCAAAGTTTGTAGGTTTTATTTTAGATAGTAAAAAGAAGCTTACTTGTTCAGATGTACCCACTAATCTTCTTCTAGTTTGCACCCCAACATCTATATCACCAATAATTTGACTTTCCGAGTGACGCTTTTGAACAAATCTAGATGGTGCTTTTGTATCTTCTCATTCCACTTTCTTTTCTTTTTCTTCTTATTCCTTGTAGTATGGTTCTTCTAAATGGTCATTTAATTGTACACTCTTTTTGAGGCCTTGTTTCATTCATTCTTATGCTGGCACTTTCTACAATATTTTGTAGTCTTTTATTATAACATCTATATGCCTTACTTCTTGAGGAATATCTAAGAAATATACCTTCAATAGCTATGAAGTCAAACTTTCCCAATTCTTCGTCATCTCTTTTGATGTAGCACTTACTCTCAAACACCTTGAAAGATTTAATTGATGGTCTACCCTTCCATAGCTCATAAGGTGTTTTGCTATTGTTTACTCTAATTTGCCCTCTGTTCAAAATGTAGATTGTGGTGTTAACTGCCTCTTACCAAAAACGATTTGATAGCTTTAGATTCATTCAACATTGTTCTTGCCATCTCTTAAACGGTTCAATTCTTCCTTTCTACAACTCCATTTTTTTGTGGAGTTCTTGCAACTGAGAAGTGTCTTTTTATACCATGATGCTCACAAAATTCTTCAAATTCATTTGAGAGAAACTCATCTCCCCGATCTGATCTCAAACACTTGATCTTTGAATTGGTTTCATTTTCAACAAAGCTTTAAAAGCATTAAGTTTCTCAAATGCCTCATATTTTTCTTTTAGAAAAGTGACCCATGTCATCTAGAATAATCATCAATGAGAAACATGAAATAACTGTTACCTTATATGCTTTGCATTCTTGTAGGCCCACAGAGGTCTGTATAGATTAGTTCCAATGGCTTAGTTGTTGAGTACTCCTTTGATTTGAAACTCACCCTTGTATGTTTCCAATGCTGACACTGCTTGCAAAGAGTATTTGAAGGTTTTGTAATTTTTGGGATATCTCTTACAGCTTGTTTGGTGTTGATTTTCACCAGATTATCAAAGTTCATATGGCACATTCTTCTATGTCATAGCCAACTTTCATCAATTTGACTCAAAGCATTTTTCTCCCTTGACTTCACTGAGTATGTATAAGTTGTTTGTTGTTCTATTAGCATCTGCAACTAGTTTTCTTGTATTTGTCTCTCTGATCTCACACCCTTGAACATAAAATGTGAGGACATGTCCTTGATCACACATTTGACAAATGTGAGGATGTGACCTTGATCACACATTTGACTAACACTTTGAAGATTATGCTTCAAACCTTCAACAGACAAGACATTTTATGTTTTTGTCTTCCCATTGTCAAGACTAAGAGTACCTTTTCCAGCTATTCTTGTCATAGCATTATCCCCAAATTTTACAGTGTCTTCACTTATTTCCTTCAAAGATAGAAATTTGCTCATCTCCAGTCATGTGACTTGAGCACCCACTATCAATGTACGATTGTTGCCCTTCGTCTTGTGCATGAAATGTTGTTTGCACAAGCAAGATTTCTTCTTCTCCTGATTATCTTCTTGCTTCTTTTTTCAGATTTTCGTAAGTTCTTTTTTCTGTGCAGCATACCAGCATCCACTTTCTTGTCTTGTCTAGGAGGTTCTACAAAAATAATTCTACAATAATGTGTTATATGTCCATAGTTATTGCACTTATAACATACAATACTATTCACATTGTAATTTGATAAAGGGGCAACCATAGTTATTGCACTTATAACATACAATACTATTCTCATTGTAATTTGATAAAGAGGCAACTGAGTTATAATTTCTACTTGAAAATCCATAAGCACTTCTGCCATTGTCCCATGCATACCTATTTATTGCACATCTCTTACACTCCATTGCTTTATGCCCAAAATGATTGCATAAATAACAATAACCATAAAAAGAATTTGGGTACTTGATCATATTAAACTGCCTGGGAGGAAATGATCTTTAGAAATTTTTAATAGGGATATACTCACCTTTGTTGTCTTTTTGAGGAGTATCATACTCTTTCTTCTTGTCGCTTCTACCATTCACAGACCCCTTGAGTACATCTATGCAGCTCTTAGGCTTCTTTGCATATACATTCTTTGGTGGTTCTATAGTTTTTGAACTCTAATCTTCTTTAATGATCTTCAGGTTTACTTCATAGCCAAGATCATGCTTAATGAATGGTGACCTTTGGCAATTTAGTATGTCACCCAATATTTCGGTACTTTTTTCAAATTTTAAACTATTTTTCAATTGACTAGTTGTCTTCTCCAATTATTTTCTTGAAACAACTACTTCAAATTCTAGCTTTTTGCAATTGTCTTCAGTTTGACTCTCACCTTCTCCTCTACCCTTTTTGCTTCTTCTAGTTGAGTTTTAAAGCTGATGATAGTTTTTTCTGATTCCTCAACACTTTGTGACATTCTTGTTTTTAAAACACAATCCTCTTCTTCATATTTTTGAAGTTGTAATTTTTGTTTCAAATTCTTTTTCTTAAGCACCTTTATCTCACTTAAAGCACAAATGAGTTCAAGATCTACTTCTCCTTCATCTCCGACATCTTCTTCCTCTTCTAAATATATTTTTGCTTTTCCTTGTCTTATCAAGGTGTCTTCACTTGCAAATTCGTCACTTTTTGATTCTATAGCCATGAAAAGGGTTTCTTCTATGTCATTGTTTGATATACTTTCATCGCTCTCCTTAGTTGAGCTACCATCCTTTTTGGAATAGAGACTTTTCTTGTGTTTATTGAAAATTTTCTTATATTCATTTTGTTTGTAACTTTTCTTGTATTAATGAGGTTTGCTCTTCTCCTTTTTCCTTTCCTCATTATGATTTTCTTCATCATTACTATCATCTTTATGTACACTTATAAACAAAACGTCCTATTTTACCACAATTAAAACATTTGAAAGGTAGCTTACCTTTGTATTTGTTGGATCCTTGCTTAAGCTTTCTTACAAAAAGGGCATGTTGGAATATTGTCATTGATGTCAAAGGAATTGTAATTGATGTCAACAGAATTGCCAACAAGATTGTCAACGGAATTCTCAATGGAAATATCAACAGAATTGTAGATGGAAATGTCCACGGAATTGTTGACTAATGACGAAAATGTCAATAGAATTGTCGATGGATGACGGAAATGTCAACGGTCACATCTTTTAGTGAAAAGGTGCCTCTTGGATGGGACGCCTCCTTTGTGAAGATCCTTTGAGGACTATATAAGGCAGATAGAAGGTTGAGAAAGATATGGAAGTTGAAGTGTGAGACGTGAAGATTAATAAAGAAGAGAAGGAAGCGTGTGGAGAGTAAAAAGATATATCATACAAACACATGAAAATTTGAAGAATGAAATTCATTCTTTCTATCATTCAAGCATAAGTAAATTTTTGTGGAGAAGAAGAAGAAGAAATTGAATTTGTCATCATTCGTTGATGAAGCAACAATAGTAAGGTGGAAGATTGTTTCAGTTGAGGTCGGTGCCTCAGAAAAAAGAGATTGGTTTCTCTTGCTAAGTCGGTGCTTAGTAGTGGAGATTGGTGTCCCCAGTAGGTTGGTGCCTACAAATTGTTTAGCGACAGGGATTGGTGTCTATTGTAGGTTGGTGCCTATGAATTTTGTAAAAATATTATTATTATATGGATGGATTTGGACAATAGTTCTAAGCAACTACTCATTTGTAGTTTTTTCCTCGAAAGGGTTTCTACATAAATCTAGTGTCAATCTGTGTCATTTTTAAGTAAATGCTTTGATTGTAGATATTAAATTTCATTAAGTAAAAGATAAGATTATATTGATTCACCTCCCTTCTCAGTATAAGTGTGTGCTTAACAATTGGTATCAGAGTGATTCCTTCATAAACAACCTAACCGATAGAAAGTAGATCTCAGATGTACACATGGCCGGACAAGAAAGTTTCTCTACAAACAAGGCTCCGTTGTTTGATGGAACAAATTACATTTTTTGGAGTATAAGAATGAGAACCTATTTAATGGATTTAGAGTTTGATATTTGGCAAGTAGTAGTAAATGGTTATACTGCTCCATCATCTCCACCAACGGATCTAGCCAGAAAGAAGGCTAGTGAGAATAATGCCAAAGCCATGAATGTTATTTTGTGTGGCTTATCAGAATCGGAGTTTGTCAAGATTATGCAATGTCATTCAGCAAAAGAAAATGTGGGACAAACTTTAGAACATCTATGAGGGTGACAAGAAAGTGAAGGCAAAACTTCCAAACTCATAGGACACAATTCGAGAGCTTGAAAATGAAAGATGAAGAAAATGTTGCGGCATATCTTATTCGTGTAGATGAGATTGTTAACACCATCAAAGGACTTGGCGAAAAGGTTGAAGAATCCATGATCATTCAAAAAGTGCTAAGGTCACTTCCCTTGAGATTTGATGCAAAAGTTTCAGCTATTGAAGAAATAAAAGGCTTAGACTCATTAAAAATGGTTGAGTTGCATGGGATTCTCATGGCATATGAAATGAGAACTGAAAAGGAAAAATCATCTATGAAGGAAGCAACCTTCAAAGCTTCTAAGAAAGGGAAATATAAAGACCCTGAATCAAGCGATAGCACCATCGATGAAGAAGATGAGGAGGCCTTGTTTGTCAAAAAGCTTAAAAAGGAATCCAACAAATACAAAGGTAAGCTACCTTTCAAGTGTTTCAATTGTAGTAATATAGGGCACTTTATTGCTAAATGTCCACATAAGGAAGATAGCAATGATGAGGAAAATCATGAGGAAAAAATAAAAAGGAAAGCAAACCTAAATACAAAAAAAGCTTCAAACAAAACGAAAATAAAAAAAGTTTGGTAAGCACAAAAAAGTCTCTATTCTAATAATAAGTGATGAGAATATTTCAGGAAATGACAGAGAAGAAAATATGTTCATGGCTATAGGAATAATGAATGATGCCTCTACAAGTGAAGACACCTTGAAAGAGGAGGAAGATGTCGAGGATGAAGGAGAAGTAAATCTTGAAGAACTCATATGTGTTTTAGGTGAGATAAAATTTCTTAAGAGAGAATTTGAAACAAAGATTGCAGATTCAAAAATACAAAGAAGAAAATCATGACCTAAAAACAGAAACATCTCATAGCCTTGAAAAGTCAAAAAAGGTCATCATTAGTCTAAAGATTGAAATAGAAGAAGCCAAGAAGACAGAGGAGAAAGTAAGAGTCCAACTTAAGGCAAAAGAAGACCACATTGCCAAGCTAGAATTAGAAGTTGATTTCTTAAAAAAGGAATTGGAGAAGACACGTGCTAAATTGAAAAGCACCAAAGTACTGGATGAGATTCTCAATTGCCAAAGGTCATCATGCATCAAGACTGGTCTTGGTTATGAAGAGAACCAAAAAAGCACTAAAGAAGGGCAGAGTGCAAAAACTACAGAACCACTTAAGAGGATGAATATAGAGAAGCCCAAGAGCTACGTGGATGCACTCAAGGGATCTGTAAAAGGTGAAAGCGATAAGGAGCACGTTAAAAAGGGCATGTTACTCATCCCAATGACAAACAAGGCAAGAATGTACCCATACAAAATTTCAGAAGAATCCCTCCAAGACAGTATAATGCGATTAGGTACACAAATTCCTTCTATGGTTATTGTTATTCATGCAATCATTTTGGACATAAAGCAATGGAGTGTATGACACATGCAAGAAATAGGTATGCATGGAATAATGGCAGAAGTACTTATGGAGTTCCAAGTAGAAACTATAACTCATTTGCACCATTATCGAATTACAAAGAAAGTGACATTGTATGCTATAATTGCAATAACTTTGGTCATATAGCACGATTCTGTAGAAGTGGTTTTATGAAACCTCCTAGGTAGAATGTGAAAGTGGAAGCCATGAGTAAAAAAAAGGAAGAAACTTCAAAAGTATGGAAAAAGAAGCATGACCAAGAAAATGAGAGACCTATGCTTTTGCAAACTGCATTTCATGCACACGAGGTATCACTAAGCTCATAAAAAGCACAAATTCAAGGGGAGCTAATCATTGCATTATCTTTCAACTACATAGATTCTTTGGTGATATGCATTCAGAAGACAAAGAGAAAGATCAACTAATGAATATTCTTTGTGAGTGATGATGCAAGTGATGGTGTTGTTATTAGAAACAAGTCAGAGAAGTAGGAACATAGCAAAATGAAATCAGTCAGGGTGTAGAACATCTTACAACAGGTATGGGCCAACGTCAAGTGCAAATTGCAGAAGGTAGCTCATATCCATCAAGTGATTAAAATAGGAATGTTAATGAGCATATGGAGCATGATATGCAGATAGAAAGGGAAGTGAAAAAGAGGAGTTACCACTTGAGTAGCTAGAGATAATCCAGATGGATGTAGATGATGTCAGAAAACCCAGATTTGATCAAATTCAAGGAGAGCAAATGAGACAAGAAGTCCTTATGCAAAAGGATAGGGAAGAGTAGAAAGACAATTATTTAGTTGTGGTGATGTTGAAGATGACATGGATGTTTCGCCAATTGTTAAGCACACGCTTATACTGAGAGGCGGGGGTGGCGGGGGACAAGGGAGTGAAACAATGTAATCGCGTGCTTAACAGGGCCCCCTTTTCATCTTGTTTATCATTGGTGCTATCGCTTGATTCAGGGTCTTTATTTTTCACTTTCTTTAAAGCTTTAAAAGCTGCTTCCCTTTTTTATGGCTTCTCTTTTTTAGTTCTCATTTCATACATCATGAGGATCCCATGCAACTCATTCATTGTTAATGAGTCTAGGTCCTTTATTTCTTCAATAGCAGAAACTTTTGCATCAAATCTCAAGGGAAGTGACCTTAGCACTTTTTGAATGATCATGGATTCTTCAACTTACCGAGCCCTCTGATACTGTTGACAATTTCATCCACAAGCAAATAGCCTGCAACATTTTCTTCATCTTTCATCTTTAAACTTTCAAACTGTCTTCTATGAGTTTGGAGCTTGGCCTTCTTCACCTTGTTATCACCTTCATGGATGTTCTGAATAGATAGAGGTTTCATGGGCAAATGCTTTAGGTTTGAAGATTTTGTTCATAGAGCCTATGATTGCCCACAAGCATAAAATAACAACAATAGGAGAAATTAGACTAGCAATATGTAAAGACCCTTGCAATTTAGGCTTTTAATTTTCAATTATGACTACTCAGGTATTTCGTTAAACACTTGTCTTACAAATTCTATACTTGCTGATTCCTTGTTTGAATGGATATCAAATATGATTTTTATGTCTTTAAAGGACTTCTATGATGTCTAAGCAAAGAACTAAATGCAATGCTACTCTTTGCTTTTTTTTGGATTTTCAAATGCAAATATATGAATACTACAATGAGAAAGTGCATCTACAACAATATGACATTTTGACAAACACTTCTCATGCAATTCAAGAATGAGGAAGTCTGAAAACTCATTGTTTGCTGATATGACGTTTCTGATTACAAATTTCAGACTTACAATATGCAAAATATCAATTACTAACCAAGCCAAAATGAAGTATGAATGAGCTCTAATAGCTGCCACTAAATCTGCATACAATGTACTCAGAAAATTGACAATTGCATAGGCAAATTGAGACCAAGAACCTGATTTATTGATGCCAAATTAAAGACCAATGCTCAACAATGAATTCAGAATTTTTTTAACCTTTCAAAGGTGAAATCGCCCTCCTTGACACTGGCCGCCCCTGCCCTGGTGGTGCAGATCAATCAATAAATAATTGCAGTCTTTAACCTCCTCCAATTTGTCCTTGAAATGATTGTCTCGACGATAGCAATTGATTGCTCAAATACCCAAAATGATACACCTCTCCAATTGAAAGTTATAAGCAAATATGTAGGTCTCATGTAAGTTGGTTCACCTCCATGACAACAAGTAACAAATCTGATATGCACCTTCAAACTCTCCAAAATTAACTCCAAATACTCTCAAATGGAACACCCTTCTCTCCTCAACAAAAATGATGCTAAAATAGAAGTCAAAAGGCACAAAGTTGAAGACTCCACACCCAATCGACCTCCATGAATGATGAAGCAATAAACCCCAATGTGAAAGACTTTAGTATCTCTCACCCAAATTATGCAACCCTTCGGAGAATCTTTCACCACCTCAGTTATGCCAATCAAAGAGAGTGACCGTTCTCAATGGTTGAAGTAGAAATCTGCAAAAACCCTAGGCTCCACAAGTAATCCATCAAAGCAAATGTCATGTACTGGATGTGAAACAATGAGCCTAGCCCTCTGTTTATTTTTTTTCACCAATAGGGGTTGGCCCCTTCTAGAAGATTCTCCCTTTTAAAATAATATTTAATTGCACTTTAATAATGTTAAAATATTATTATAATATAAAGTGCAAATAAACATTATAACATGAGAAATACATTATCTCACTCCAAAACCATAAAAAAATCAAATGTGAAGCCACAAGCAACTACCCAAACAACCCTCTCATCAACTCCTTGGCCTACAAGGGTCCAATGATAGGCCAAACTCCAACAATGTTTGAATACTAGTTAGAAGGGGACATTACACAATAATATTGCACAAGCGGATAAAGAAACCTTTGAATCACTTGATCACATGGAAGAACCCGAACATGGAGAAGCTCTCATGACAAAGAATGTTGCTAAAACTAGCCAAGGTGGAGAAGGAAACAATGCAAAAAAATAATCTTTTCTAAACCATTTGCAAATCTGGAGGTAAGTATGGTAAGGTCATTTTTTAATAGTGGTAGCATGGATAATTTGGTTTCTAACGAAATGGTAGATGAGCTTTAATTGAAGGGGGTAGCACACCCAAATCTGTATGTCTTGGTTGCAAAAAGGGCATTAGATTTTGGTAAATGAACAATGTGTGGTCAATTCTCAGATTGGGTCTTATAAAGATGAAGTTTTGTGTGACATTATGCCCACAGGGTAGCAGCTGAATGAATCAAGCACCTACACCCTTAATTACATGGAGAAACTCATTCACCTTAAAGAAAAGGCCCAAAACAACAAACTATACAATATCAATGATACATTTGCATAATGTTTCTACTAGTATTGGCATAACAAAATTATCATTGTCAACTATCAAAAGACTTTTGGGGGTTAGGTGGGTCTTAAGGCAACTTTATACACCAATAAACAAAAAAATCAATTTATATAATGTCCTCAAATGGGATGATTTCATGCAAAAGAGGTTTTCACCTAAATCCCAAAATTTTGAATATGCAATCAACAAACCCTAGTTTGTAAAATAAGCTTTTAAAACCCTTGTTAGGCCCTAGAAACCCTAAACACCAAAATGATATAGTTTTATGGATGAATTCCAGCCAATAACTTATTCCAAAATAACTAAAAAATTGGTAGAAAATAACTAGAAATTAAATTGCACAAAACAAGTACCTTTTTTCCAAATTTCTGAAGCTCAAACGCCACTTTTTGATGGCTGAAAAATCTGATTTAATTCCAAAAATACCGCTGTTGTTATGAATATTTTTCCACTTCAAACCCTTGCCAAAAATCTGCCCTCAACAAATATTTATTTTTTACGAACTAAAAACTTCAAAAATTCATAGCTCCCTCAATATTTGGAATTATGATGCAAACAAGAGCTCAAACTAATCATAAAAATAATGGCTATCAATTAAAAATAATTTTGAAATTTTCTTTCCATGGGAAGGTCACCAAAAGTTGCTCCAAATTTTTGAAAGCCCTAGTTTCCTGTCAAAATAATTAAATAATAATTCTGAAAACTATTATTTAATTTTCTACTTCAAGCCCTTCACGAACTCCTCCAATTCCTTAGACCAACACACAAAAAGCTAGCAAATAAAATCAAAATATTTAATTTGCAAGAAATAGACCAAAAGAGGCCTCCAAACCCTAGATCCAAGCTTCCAAGGTGGTTCGCTCCACTTGCAAAAATAGTATAAATATTTAGCAAAGTTAATATGCAAAAAAATAACCACGAAACCCTCACAAAAATTCACACAAACTCGTCAAAGCAAATCGCTCCACTTCTAGGGCAAGAACAAGATCTCTTTAACAAAAAGTGGTGTCAAGAGACACCTTTTTAGATTGATCAACATCAAAGGTAGTGAACCTCTATTGGGCTTGCATCCCAATAGTTTTCTTCAAGCATGAAAAATAATTTATCAAAATTTAACATATCCCCCATTGTAACCTTTGCCATGTATTTATAACTTTTCAAAGAGAGTGAACCACTTTCGGAAGATAAAACACCTTTCATTATCTCTACTTTAGCTCCCATGCCGACATCTTTTTGAATAATATATTTAATTATTGGCCTTAATTAAAATTACTTTAAGGTAAATAAATTAATATTTAATTCATTTAAGCACCTCAGTGGTAAAAACCACTTTTTAAATATTATATTGATTAATTAATAACTGTCTTATGATAAAAATCACTATTTCGATAATTAATAAATAACTAATAAAATAAGATTCCCCAAGAAGGGCTCCTTTAGTCTATGGGGCAATAGACTAAAGGTCTTCAAGACCTGTTTATTCATGATGTGGAAATAGGGACATTATAGTTTCGCAAACATGAACCTCTATTTGAAGGTTAGGAGAGACTTCTTGCATCCTTAGGCACCAATAAAAGATGAGGAATATTTTTAGATAAGTCACAAAATGATTTCATAAAATAACTTTCTTCAAATGATTTGGGGCCCAATTTTTACACTAGTGTTTATTTCTCATTTTGATACTCTATTATACCACTGGACCCTTTATCATCTATTTGGCATGTGTTACCAAGACGATATTCATTTATGCAGACAATGGTTCGTTTATTGATTATGATGAGATACAAACTATATTATGCTTCTGTAGTTTCTAATTTATCACAGGTCACCTGTTGATAATTAGATTACTGTGAGATTGCAAATGGTGGCATTAACATGCCGGTATATGATGTTTAGGTTTATGTAAAATGTAATTGAGATGACATGGCTGCTCTTGCTTAACAGTGTTAATTGCACCAATAACATGGCATTTGGGTCACTTGATCACCTTGTGATAGTTTGACTTTGGTAGATGAATGTATTTTTGCGACTAGTGCATGAAGCACTTAAGTACAATATTATCCTATAGGTTTACTTTATATGTACATGAGTTTTAGACATATTGATGGGTACAATGAGGGTACAAGATACGAGGATGACAAATGGATACAAGACAGTGTTTAAACGTTGCAAGTGGAAGAGATTGCAAAGGATACAAGACAAAAGTGAATGCAAATGATACAAGACAAAAGTGTTTAAACGTTGCAAGTGAATAAGATTGCAAACCCCAAATACTTTCCTTATTTAATAAACCCGTATTTTGATGATAAGGCCAAATTTGAAAAGTGTGAAGGGCAAGTTATTCATTCTTGACACGTGATTAGGGTGTGGGATCCAATAGGTTATGTATGGGGGAGTTTTGGAAGCCTTGTTAAGCCACTAACTTGCTTATAACTCTCTAGAGAGGGGCTATAGATATCTAAAGGTTTTTGGAAGAGGAAAGAAAATCCAAATGAAAGGACACATGTCCACTTCTGATTGATGAGATTTTGTGGGTCTTCCTATAAAAATGCCAAATTTTCCTAAGGATAACTCTCGGCCATTTAGGGAAAGGAAGCTTAGGAACTAGAGGAAAAGCATAAAACGAGTATGATAGGCTTCTGATCCATAAAGTTTAATACGTCACATTGTATTTTTTTGGGGTTTTAAAATAGGTTTTCCTTCTTAGTTACATTGATGTATTTTAATTGCATTGAGGCTCCTGTAGGCATTTATTTTGATGCATTTTTTATGGGTTACTATGGCTTGTTAAGCCTTGTTTCAATCACTTTTATTTGGCTTGGGGAGCCTTGTTTCGCAATGTTTTGATTGTTGATTTTTTGACCAATTTATTGGTGAGAAATCTGTGCCATTATGCTGCCAAAAATTAACCAGCTTTGTGCATGCTGTAATGGGAGATTGAAGGATGTGAATGCATAGCTGGCACTAAGGCTTGTATGGGCAAGCACCTAGTGTATAATGAGATCTTCGAGACATTTTCTTCCTGTTGAAGGATAATAAAGGTATATATGTATTTGTGATGGCTTTAAAAGCATTCATTTACCCATTGACGGATAATGGAGGTATATTCTATTTGTAATGGCTTTGGGAGCATTCTCTTACACATTGAAGGTTTATGAAGGTGTATTACTATTTGTGCCCTGTGTCATAGGATTCGCCGAATTTCAATGAAAAAATTCAAAATTCAGCAATTTTAATAGGGGCACAAAAAATTCGTTATAAATCGCAGTGAAATTTGTATGCACCAATTTTGTTTTCGGTTTTAGCCAAAAACCCTAAAAATCATCAAAATTAATTGAATTGAAATTTATAAAAGTTCGTTTTTTAACTTTAGGGTTGGTTAGGGTTAGGGAAATAGGGCTTTCAATATTTTAATGTCATCTCATTGCTGCTAAAACCTACTAGTTTGGATTTTAATCCGCTTGCAAGGCAACTGCTGAGTTTAATTCGTGAGCCGTCAAAGCTAAGAGCCGGCCAAAGAAAAAGGGTCTGCAATTTCTTTGTTTCGACACAAAACCTAGCACTAGCAAAGTGGAGTGAAGGGTCTCCTATTTCTGTGTTTGTATATCTAAACTGGACAATTTCTGTGCATTGTTCCAGTCCTAAATTCTGGTGCATTGTTGCAGTGCTATTTTCCTTTTGTTGTTGGGGCCTATTGTCGACCATTGCCATGGAGGCATATAGTTTTTAATTTTAGCTACATTCTTTTAAACTTGAAGCTTTGGTTTAGTTTTACTTTTTTAAAATTAGTAATTTGTATTTAGTTAGATCATTACTATTTTTTTTTGAGTTAGATTGTTAGTTAGAATTTTTTAATCTCTAGTTATTTTTTATTATTTTGGAAATTAGAATTTTTTAATCTCTAGTTATTTTTTATTATTTTGGAAATTAGAATTTTAAAATCTCTACTTAATTTTTACTATTTAGTATTAACTTTAGATTTAATTTAATTTTTTTTATTTATTTGTAATTTGTTTTCTTCTTTTTTTTTTCGTTTTTTTTTTTTTTTTTTTTTTATATGATTTGACTTATTTTTATATGTTTTTTGTGGTGAGAGTTTAATTGTGATTTTTTTTTCGAAATTTAACCATTGGCGAACTTGAACTGAATTTTATCCTCTTCAAACTCGAACTCGAACTCTGTGACTTAGCTTGTGGCAAAATATCGATGACTTAAAATTGGCCTTGGCTTGCACATCCCCCACCCCCCATTGGGAGAAAACCTATGGATTGTCATAGCATATTTCAAGATTTTGAGATGATGTTTTTGTATATTTTTTGGCTCATGGATATCATCTTACCCAAATACAGCTGCTTGTACCAAATCTAGCAGCGACCATGTTTACTGTGTCTTTCCCTAAACTTGTACCTATGGTAGTCCTTGTGAACAAATAATAAGGTTGGTCGTTGCTGGTTGAACCCCTTAGCTTAGGGTTGACTATGACTATGGGTCTAATGATGTCATTTGAGTGGCAAGCACCCTTGCATTCTTTGGTGTGGATCTTCACCTTTGGCATTGCTCTTGATTTCACAGAGCATGTTGGGCTTGTAGATATTTATCTTCAATGTTGACCATTATTGCATCATTTTAGTTGTGTTAAAGTTTTAGTTCATGTTGTGATTTTGATTGGCCAAGGGCCTGACGTACCTTATTTATGATTTGGACAGGTGATGACATGTGAGAGTTGATTGGGTCATTTGAAAGTGTATTTGTATAATTTTGTGAATTGTTGTGATGCCTTGGAAAGTCTGATAGGATTATCGAAATATGTATATTAACTAATTCTGAGATTAGTGGCAAACCTGTACCTATTTTTGATGTAAATTTTAATTATGAGTATGCTGATGTGGATGACTAACTATTGACTGAGTATATAAGGTTATTATATGTTCACTATTTTAATTGAGTAAAATGAAAGCGGTGTCACTAAATGTAGGGACACCCCATTTTTGTGGGTTGCATATCTGGGGGAAATTCAATTAGAAAGTGGAAGGAATTAGTATAGTTTGTATTGCTTGTAGGATTGATTAAATTGTATACTGGGATGAATTTATTTGCGTTTTAGAAACAATTATATAGAATTTTGGTGTCTTGGGTATAATTTTTAGGCCTTGAATTGTTTCAAAAAGATAATTATTAAAAAAATGTTTTATGCTAGAGCTTTGGTATGGGGGTCGGACCAGCCTTGAGGGTCAGGCCAGCCTGTGTGTTTCGTGGAACGACTGTTTCATGGAAGGCCAGTCGAGCTAGGGTCAAGGACCCCATCAGGTTCGAACAATTGAGCCCAGGCCTAACAGCCTGTACAGGTATGCTTTGAAGGGTGACCCGGGCCAGATGGGCTGAGGCTTAACCCCATACCATGTGCCTTATTTCATAAAAAAGGAAGTACCTCTGGGGCTCGCTATGTCAAGTCCCCAAATACCAAAATCACCCCAACTTTTGAATTGTAAATGAAAGTGAAATCCAACAGAATAAGGAAGGCCTTGAAGGCTATATTGAAAACTGCAACTATTTTGCTTAATCAATAAAGGAAAAATATGATTGCAAACCCCAGAAGTTGGAGATAAGCCCTAAAATATTTTACTTCTTATTAAACTATTATAAAAGCTTACATAAAACTAAACTCGTTTTCTACTCTTTTCGTTGTATCCATGCAAGCATGGCAAGCTTGCTTGAGGCCTCCCATAGAGGCCATCGAAAAGCCTTAAAGGATGAGAGTGGAAGCTATGGTAGAGCCTCCCTCTCTTCCCTTGACTCTTCCTTTTGTACAAGAATGCAAATGAAGTCACATGTGCACTGAGTGTCTTTTGTAAACCTTCACAAAGAATTTAGGGTAATATTAGGGTTTGAAAGAATGGAGGGTGTAGGATTAAATAAACCTGGGTGGAGATAGAATCTTCAACCTTTTGGAGAGAAAGTGAGTTTGAACTTAAGTAAGATACGCATGTTTTAAGGTTGAATTAATTATGTTTTAAATGTGGCTTTAAGTGTGCACATTCTAATTAGAGGTTAAGTGAGTATCAAAAAGGGGATGTCACTTAAGTGACATCCCTAAGTGTTGGACTTTTATTTTAAAACTCACTTGAACTTTATAACATGTCAATATAAACTAAAGTGAATGTAGAATTATAAAAGTGAATTTGTTATTATGAAAGTAAATGTGAAATTTTAAAAGTGCCTAGGTGGATTTTATTAGACGTTGCATATGGAACACGTTGTGACCTTGCAACCTAGCTTGGATTTGATGGACCTCTTGAATTGGCAACTAGGTATACTTGTGACTTCAAATGAGTAGAGACCTTGCGACCACTGGTGTTGTGTCAACCTTATGATTTGGCTTAACTTGATAACAAATGGTTTGAGACTGGCTCGTGATATTATTGTTGTGTTTTTCATGGCTTGTGGCACTTGTGTGTGAGACCCATCACCTTGCAATAGTTAACAAAAAAATAATTTAACTTGTTTCAACCTAGTTTTGTTTTTAAATTATGGGCATAAAAATGCCATAAATTTCATACCCAAAGCCTTGGTAGTTGTCTCGAAAATGTGTCTGCATCTCAAAGACTCATATACAAACATCTCTGAATGTCAAGAGTGTTTCATTGACATCTCCATACATCTCCCGAAAACAATCCTTGACAACTGGGAAACATCCTATAGAATTTTCTTAAATGTCATATACGACATGGAATTTTTCCTCTTGTACTAATGATTGATTAAAGATAGTTAAAAGAACTAAATAAAAAGACTAATAAGCATGTATTTTGCTGATTTTTGCATAGAAATTTACATGTTCTATGGAAAATAATTTTCTTATCAAATCCCAAAGCAGTACTAGTAAGAAATGTAAATAATGGGAAAAATTAATATTTCCATGCATAGATTGCATTCTTAGTCTTTATACCACACGAAACCAACAATGAAGGGGAGGCAAATGCCTTCATAGAAACCCTGAGGATGGAGATTCAATTCCAACTCCCATCACCCAAGGTTGAGGGCAACTCAATGTTAGTAACTCAAGAAAAGAGAAAAGGAGTCACTCCCAGCTAGAAGTTCTACAAGATACTTTGTAAAGCTCAAAAAATCCCTTCTCAATTCAATCATATTTCATTCTACCATCAATTTCATGAGGGAAACAAACTAGGAGAATTCTTGGCCAAAGCAGGTGCCAATCAAGATACCCTTTCCTCGATATGTAGCTCTCCAAATTCGGCAGCCCTTGTCACCCAAGACATGAAATCCCTGAAAGGGCCCTTCTAGCATGGATTCATGGAATTCTCGATATTGGTCATGAATATGAGGGGGATGATGCTAATATATGTGTATCCACATATTTATACATATTGTAAAATAATTTTTATACTCGTATCCTTTGCACACCCTATTCCCACAAATTACTAAATGATAGATTAGAAATTTAATGCATTGGCTTGGAATACAAATTTGGTTGCCCAAAGTTGTCGCAATCTACAACAATGTCTCGTTGTGTCATGATTTAATGTGCCCATTTATGATTTGGGGAGGTAATAGGACAGTCCTACTTGTTCAATGCCACATAGGTTAACTCAACCCATGCCAAAAAAATTCACTCTCCATCTGAATTTGACCATTTGGATGCAAACAATATGCTCTTGTTTCATTTTCACTTAGGCTATACAAGGTCTCTAAAGCAATGGCCCCTAGAAGACATGGAAACAAAAGGATTTTACATAAGGAGGGCCCCTTTGGTGGCCTAGTAAGAAATGATCGTCTCAATCTACAAAAGGCACGAACATGCTATTTACTAGAACTTGTAGACACAAATAATTAATCATTAAGCATTTGACAATGTTAATCTTGACATCCTTACCTTACTTGGTATGTTCGTCATTTCGCTAACTCGCAATCTATAAGAGAGCTTCTATTGTCTTGTAAACACTGAAAATATCATACAAGCACCCCTATTTCAACCCCATTCATCCCTATTTAACCTACAAGTTCCTACCAGACATTTTCCAACAGTCTTTGTCTTTCTAAGACAGGACCACACTAGGTCAAACAGTGCCACACTGCAGCGTTGTCCACTAGTGTGGCCTTGTCCCCCGCACTCTAACAGTTACTTTTTGAAATCAAGACTTTTTAAAACGGCTCTCTTGTGCCTTTTGTAAAGTCAATTGGAAAAAATATTCCAAATATTCTCCTATATAAGCCCATCCAGGCCACTCAATACAAACTTGATCAATCTAGCAACCACTTGGCAATTCTACTGCACAGTGAGCAAAAGAGCACTATTTCTTCCAATTTCAATTCTGTTGCATTCTAACAATCATAGCCCAAGTTTGAATACCTTTCATTGCAAGTCAAGGGCATCTATTATCAAGCATTTCAATCAATCTTTTAGCTACGTTCATATAGTTGCACAATCACAGATCACACAAACACCTTAGGAGAGAGAACTACATGGCTTGAGGCCCATTTGGGCTATGTAGGCAGCACTCAAATTACACGGAGTTTTCTAAGGGTAGTTAGGCTATTCCCCTAACCCTATTCTCCCATTTTTGCATTTGATTTCTATCTGGTTTTTGTGCAGGAACAAGGGTTTGTCTCTTGCAAGTCTTCTGCGTGGCATATCGGCAAACAAAATTAAACAGTCAACCCTTGCAGACAGTCGCATAGACACGGATCGAAAAATCGGTCACACAATCAATCAGGCATCGCTGCAGTCAACAAACAAGGCCACAGTGCGGCCCTGTCCTTCTACGAACTTGTCCAATCACAATTTAAATTTCTACATTCAGTCCTGACACAGTACACAGGTGTTTTCAAGCAGTTTTCAGTCACAGTTAACATGCACAATCAACATAAAATCTAATTCAAGGAAGTTTGCATATCCTTAGGCTCATTTACTATTTTTAGCAAATTGTCAAAACTGTAAATTTTGTATTCTACTGTAACTGTTGTATATTCCTATATATTAATTTCAATACTTTAATAATATTCATTTGAGTACATTCAATTCAAAATAGATTAAACAAAACATGCATTGGCCTTGAGGGAATTGATCACCATTTGTGGGTGAAAGGGGCCAATTCAAGCATGGTTGACAACTTTTAAAGGAACTTGGCACTGATGGTTTCTTAATTTTCCAGATTAAATGGCTGGCTGATTGTTTTCTTTGGAAGGACTATTTGCCAAATGATGAAGACCCTAAAGTGCAATGGGAGGCTAGTCGTGGTGAATGCAAGGGTGATGATAGGCCAAATTATAAACAGTAAAAGGGATGGCGGAAGTGGAAGAACAGGCAGCAAGGTAGTGTTGCAGTCCGCAAGAGAGCCAAGCAGTAGCAGAGCACTTTCAATGACTAGAAACTCGTCACCACATACTCTGCATACTGCTTTAAGGATTGGAAAAAATATTTTAATCCAGCCGTTCCCATTATTTAGAATTCCTCGACTTTGATCATGGTTGAAAGATAGTGGTGGATGATAAGGGGAACCACAGCATATTCGATGAATTTCTCATCCAATCTTTCATCAACTTCACCAATCCAGCATGATTTCATAGGGACCTTAGCCATAGAATCAAAGTGTCGACCATTGATTTAAATACAAGTATTTTTTTGCTATCCAACTTTGACATGTTATAATTCTCTTGTTGCCATTAGGTAGTGTCTTAATCACTCTTTAGTTATGTTCAGTTGCACTTTAGGTTGTGTTTTGACAGACAACCATTGGGTCTTTTGTCATATAAATAGAATGATTCATGTTGGTGAAATGCCATTGATGTGACAGGTCCTTGTACGTAAAAATTGTATTTTGCACTACCTTATGCAATAGAGTTGTTACTATATTATGTTCTTCCATGTTGTGGTATGTATTTATAATTCTGCAATTGATATTCCTTTGGTACTTTAGCTTTTAAAGCCGAAGATCTGTGTCCCTCCCCCACTAAGAGCAATAGTGGCTGGCCATGGGCCATCAAACATGCTGTAGGTTCTCTAGGATCCCAAAAAATCTGTGCACAAACTATGGGACATAGGACTGACAAAAGAATTAGCATAAAACTGACTCATGTCTTGGATGTGAGCAGAGATGTAATATAATGGAACAAGAGATAATCAGAAATCATTGCTACCATTGCAGGCAAGGTGATGAGCCAAATTATCATGGTCCCTTCTCCTAAGAGTGGGCATGGTCCTGCATATGGATGTCATGGAGGTGCTGGTTAGAACAGGGTTTCTTTTCATGTTGCAGATTCTAGCAATGACATGTTGGATGTGGTAGGTTCCTCCTCGGCTACAGGCATAGGGGGGTATCCCCCTCCAACATAATGTCTGCTGGTCTTCTGGTATCATAGGTGGTTTTGAGGTCTTTATGTATGCAGTTCTTTTTTATGCTTCTTAGGGTTTTATTCCCCGTACTTGTATGCTTCCTCTCAATTTTTTATCAGATGGAGAGGCTATGGCTATGTATAAATCCTGTTTTAGGAGGTATATTGTATGTGCTTTTTATGTTGCAGCCTTAATGACTGTGTGTCTAGGCTGCAGCCCATATGGACACATCCCTAATAACACCCCTGTTTCAACTATCAAAAAAAAATGATGTCAATGCATACAAAATCTTTATCAATTGATTGAAATGTGAAAGGGACATTTCATGTTAGTAGCTCGTGCTAATAAATTATAGCATTACCTAATAATTTTCTAACAAACAAAAAAATATGATGGAATTCTCTATAGCCATCAGCTTTTGCAAAAAGGCCTGCAAGATTATTCAACCATTGCTGACACCATGCATAATGGAGAGCTGTCAACATACAATGACATGTAGAAGCGATATTTATTTTGGACATTTCCAGGTATATGATCTGTGACACTATCCAAAAGAGCTTTTTTTCAATAACCACCTTATGGATCCAAACCATTCCGACTGAACACCAAAGAAAGGGTGGGGCTGGTGAAAGAATAACTAGAAAGGTGCCGCAAAGACTCAACAATCACTTTATGAAGGCTTCAGTCCATCAAACCTATTGGAGGTTTTCTATTCAACCTGCTCGTGACCAGATCGATCAGCTTGGAGGGTTCTTATT
The DNA here is from genome assembly GCA_037957365.1 of Torreya grandis. Classification (NCBI taxonomy): domain Eukaryota; kingdom Viridiplantae; phylum Streptophyta; class Pinopsida; order Cupressales; family Taxaceae; genus Torreya; species Torreya grandis. The sequence continues at coordinate 353,667 of JARHVA010003277.1, read as the reverse complement.
TGATCTTGTTTAAGAGCTCTTGAATCAGCTTTTTTTCTTTTTACATCTCCTGGCCTTTTATATTATGTATTTTAATATCAGTATGTATTGCACAAGTATTTTTAAATGATTATAAATTATTTCAACATTTTTGAGTTTTCATTTATAACTCTTATAATAATCTGTTTCTGAAATATATATTAATATAAAAAGCTTTTTGTATATTTTCCCTTTTCCCAAACACCCGTATCCTTTTTTTTTTTTAAGATGGCATCCATATCTCATACCCTTAACTGTACCCATTTCATAGTAATTATGGAATTATGTTGTCATAGCTTCCCTCTTGGTGGCACCAAAAACTAGTTTACTGTCAAATAGGTAAGACAATCATGTGCCATAAGCGATGTCACAGCTTCCTTCTTTGAAGAACTGAACATCCAATTTTTCAACAGGTCAGCTAATGATGTCATAAGAGTGTTTAATAGTCTCATGCACAGACTATCATGCTACAAGTGAAGTTATATATCCCTTCTTAATTAGATTAAAGTCCCCATCAACTCTGCCTGGCTTTCCAGCATAAGCTTTTGAACCTCAATCATTGGTGTTCTTTCTGAGGTATGGGCCTGGCCATTGCAGTAACAAACAAGACATAACTCTTTTTGTATGGCGTATTGTACACCACCATTGATGTTTCATTATAGTTTAGTTAGTTAATAGTTTTCTTTTTCAATCTATTAAGATGAGGAAATTCATACAGTAATGGTTTCTTTTATGTTACAATATTATTGTTTTTGGCCATTTCCTCTAACAGTCAAAGTTGTTTTTTTCCTTGTTTTGATCTGATAGAACATAAGAAGTAAGCCAGGCTTTTACTAGTTATGTGGGACCTAGATAGCTGTCCTATCTAAGTAAAGTGTCTTCTTTAAAAGAAGGATGTTTATGAAATTGCAGGAGTTTTTTCCAATAAGACATGTTTTCCGTTGATTTTATTTTGCCCTAATAATGTCTCATCATTTGCTACCAACTTCTTGGTGAGATGATTACAGGATGATGTGAAAAAATATGTCTATTGTTTTCCCATAAGATGTAGTTGACTTAGCTAGATGATAGTATTAAATATTGAAATATTTATCAACTCTGCCCAGCTCTCCTCCAAAAGTTAGAACCCTCAATAAACGTCCTTCTTGTAAACTATAGGCCTAGCCAAGGTCATAACAAGTAACACATAATTCCTTTTGTATGGGATATTGTCCCCCGTTTTCTATGAGGAAGTCACACAGTGAAGGTTTCCTTTATCTCCAAATATTATCATTTTTGGATATTTCCAAACATTCAAAGTTAGTCTCCCTTGTTTTGTGGACATGCGAACGTAACAGGTAATCCATCCATTTCCTTGATATTTTGGCCCTATATAGCTTTGCTATCTGAGTAAAGTGTCTTCTTTAAGATTAGGATTTTCATGAACTTTAAATTTTTTCCAATAAGAAATGTTTTCTGTTGATTGTCTTTAGTTGCTACGATATCTACTTGTTTCTGTCAATTGTTATGTGCTTCTTGTTGTAACGGTTACAGGATAATGTGAAATACTATCTAATTTTTTTCTCCCTCAACATGTACTTGGCTTGGCTAGAGTTTGATGATAGTCCTCAAGCTTCTTTTGTCTAGCATTAAATACAGTAAATATTATGATTGTCTTGTTTTGAGTTAGGTGCCTATAATGGAGGTTCTGTTGAGTCGTATGTTTACTAGGACTAAGATGGATGTTTAGAGAAGTTATTATTTTTCTATTTATACATATGCTTGTTCAGTTGTCAATCGTCAGCTCTTATTAATTACATTGGATTAATTTGTAAAGTACTCTTCTTGAATTTATCACTGACTACAATTTTCTTTGTTCTGGGAGAATACGGTGTTATTGTACACTTAGATAAGTATTCTTTTGGGTTTGAAATAGTTTAGGGGTATTGTCATGTCATTGATTGCCAACTTCATGATTGTATCATGTTACTACAATATCTATTGGGTACTACTAGTTTTGTATCATGTTATTTTCCTGAGATATGTAGACTGATAGCAAGGCTGTATAAAATATGCTATTAGAGTGTCTTAAGTTGTTTTTAATTGATATTAATCGAATCAGGAGGTATGCGTAAGTGTTGGTTTTCATAGATTATTAAGATATTTTAACTAATTGAGATCTTTATCATGGTATAACATATTTTTCTAATAGTAGATATTCTTGATTTGGTAGTGTGCACCTGTATATTCTGTTTCTTTTTTGTTTTAAACATGCAACTCATATTACCCCAAAGAACAAATGATCGGCTGAGCATTAGGAAAAACTCAAGCTTGCACAATCAACATATATTCTGTTTTAACGTCATGGACAGTGAGAACCTCATGTCTTTAATATATAGTTGTTGTAATCCAAGTTTAAAGTTATTTGGTATTTTATAATGTGTATTTTGGAAGATATATAGATTTACTTCTTGTTGGAGATTAATCTTTATTTGAGAATATTAAAAATCCTAAATTTGTGTGTTATTTATACAAATATGAATTTTTAATTCATATAATGAATAATCTGAGGAATATGAGATGGCGTGTAGCATTCAGCTCTTTTGTCCATTAGAGATATTATGATGAATGTTGGGTTTACATTTAAAATTTAACTTCTATTCCACTTTGCACCCACTCTCCCCTCATTACATGAGAAATAGAGACATTACCCATAGACACTTGGAAGGTTGGCTAAGGCAATTATTGGAGTTACTTTGTAACTCATTTTTCTCTCTTCACTCTATTTAAAGATTCTACGAGTCTATTCCTCATCACTCATTTAACATTTCTTTTAGAGTTTTTCTTAGGCATCTTTTAGTGCTTCTACGGATTGTGTTATATTCTCTATTATTCTCTCTTGAAAGAAGTTTTATGCACACTTTGATATCTTCTAATTGCTTTGGGCCATCTTTCAATAGCAAGTGGGGGTTTCTTCCAATGTGTCGGTTTCCCAATTGATAAATCTTGTGTCTCAACTTTTTCATGCTATGGCTTTATGGTGAATATTATTTTTATTGCATATTTTCAGTTTCACTTGTAATTCAAGGTTTTAGCAGTTGACGTTTAAATTCTCTCTTTCACTTTTAGTATCCTTATTAAAGTGATGTCTCTGAGCATGTTAGCATGGAAATGCCCTCCATTCAAAAAATTAATCAGATCTTGAAAATATTATAGTATTGGTAGTTCAATTTTCATTATGTTAATGTTTCTGAATTTGACAACCTTTAGGCTTGTTGTCTTAGCTCTATTTACTTCCCTTTAATTATGATTGTGTTTTGATAACTAGATTTATCTTGATTACATGAATTCATTCTCAACAACTCAAGGATTGATGGAGGCCAGCAAAAGCATGTCATATTTACAGTTTGAAGTATAATATTTCATCAGCCACAATTGAAGCTAGACGGAGAACCCTCAGAAGCTTTAAGTTGCCAAGGAAACAAAGAAATGAAGCAGAGTTCAGTTGAGTTCTTTGAGACAATTTCCAATTACTTAAAAGTAATTGGCAAGAGATTTTGTCTTTAAAGCAGATGATCAAGATTAATTTTAGTGCATTGCAGATTGAAGCCAAAATGTGATTGGTATTTGCAGCTGAGAGGGTCAAAAACCCTTGACAAACACATGCAGATGTAGGAAAAGATCAAAAACCTATAGGAGCATAGCATTAACTCAGCAATGAACAAGGAAAGAAACAAACAAGCATATGAGAAAATGCACAAGAAAATACTCCATAATAGGGTAAAACAATGTGATGTACAGAGATATCACAATACATGGATGGATACAAATGATCTCCAAAGAAATCATATATAGGAAATGGCTAAAGGAGGAAATACTGTTCACCGACCTAGTCAAAGAACTCAAAATAAAAGCCTGATCACCTAATGTCACCAAAAGAACGAAACTAACCTTGGGATATGTTTGAACAAATTTAAAGTTACTAACTGTACGCAACTGGAGTACCCATCATCATGACTCAGTGACTCATCAATGCACATCATCCAAATCAGAGGATGGAGAAGTAAACACAATAACACATCCCCAATTCAAATGAACCCTCATCCATGACTCAAGTAAAGAATCTCCCAAGTTTGCTTCGATGTATAAGCCTCTTGAATCGTTCAAATAATGATTCGTCTAGCAATTCATCTGCAAATGAGTTGAACAGCATACATGTAGAAGCACTAGTCCCTCTAATCAAGCCAAGTCAACATCCAACCATGCTAAAAACAATGTCATATCAAGTGGAGGCACATAAAAGTTGCCAATTATAAGAAAAGTACCTGCTGCATCATTTTTCGCTTGTGTGTCCTCTCAAGAACAATCATTTGTCTTAGGCATAGGCACTACCATAGGCATGAATTAGCAAAACACTGAAGTGCAGTAATGCGAGTGGCAGTATCAGCATGCATCATGAAACCAACATGATCACTCTATTGTCTGATTGGTCTTCCCACAAAGGGAACAAAACACATGTACAATGAAATCTCTGAAGCATAGTTCATCTTATTGCAATAATCTAAAGAATGTCAAAACGAACAATCATCTGAAAATTGATTAGCTCTACCACAATATGTGTAACGATCTAGTTAAGTAGAAGGCCTCATTGAAGAGTATTGTTGCAAGGCCTCAAAATGTCCTCAATATGATTGAACTTCAAAGTTCTCAAAGAGCCAATCTTGATCTTCATTTATCAAATGATTAAATGCATCAATTATGCTAGCCAATCTATTCTAGAGAGAAAAATCATCATTTCCATCAACATTAGGCATCAATATGAGAGGAATTGTCATCACAATGTGAGGAGAAAACATCATCACGTCCATCAACACATTAAAAGTATCATGCATAAGAGCACTGTTTGCAAGTTCGATAAGTGGTTTCACTTGGATTCCTAGGCACATTTTGGCTCAATCTTACCATCTTCAAGAACTGTTTTGTGCCTTTAATGGCATCTGAACTTGCGGTAATTGTTAAAAATCATAGGAGATTATATAGAGGTTCAATGAATATACAACATGAATTTAATAACAGAGTCGATAGAAGGGATTATCAAGTCTGATAGGTTATTACAGAATATTTGTTCGCAACTATACCCATATCACTACACCTTCAACAACATTCTTGAATACAGATTCCTTTTCGTGGTCAGAGGCTACCGCTCAAGCATTCTAGCAACTCAAAGAGATCCTTAATTCCACTCATGTTTTAGCTACCCCAGATTTCTCTAAGACATTTGTGGTAGAATGCGATGCTTCCGAATAGAAGGGCACCCCTTTGCATTTGAAAGCAGGTAACACAAAGTCAAGAACTTGGTATGGCCCACATATGAGGACATGTTAGCTATCATTCATGCAATCATTCAGAGGCAAGAATATCTCATGGGCAGCAATTCAAAGTCAAGACAGATCATGAGTCTCAAGTAATTCTTAAAGCAGTGACTGTCATCAAAAGGGTAGTAAAAATGTGTCCCCAAAATATGGGGTATGAAGTTAAAATCATTTACAAGGAGGACAAGGAGAATATCACAATTGATACTATTTCTCAATACGAAGCAAAGGAAGCAGTGATTGGTGCCATTTCTTTACCCCAACTAGAATGGGTAGAAGTGGCACAAATGAATGGCAACAAGACACTCCAGCAAGGAAAATCATTCATCAGCTTCGGAAAGGCCCATCTTCTTCATATAAGTATGCTAGGTGATGAGATTCCTTATAGTATAAAGACAACCTTCTTTTATGCAAAAAATCCCAATTGAAAGCTAGTATTCTGTCTCAAATGCATGACTCATCAAGAGGAGGAAATTCAAGGTTCTTAAAAACATATCAAGTTATAAAGAAGGATTTTTTCTTTGGGAAAGTCTCCAAAGGAATGTACAAAAGAATGCAGTTGAGTGTTTATTGTGTCAACAATATAAAAGAGAAAAAGTCAAGACAACAAGTCTCTTACAACCTTTAGTTATTTCAACACAACGTTGGGAGGAAATATGAACAGATTTCATTAAAAGGTTGCCAAAGTCAAACAATGTGCATGTGGTATTGGTGATCGTGGATGGACTCGCTAAGCATGTCCATTTTTGGGGGCTCTCTCATCCATTTCAAGCTTTAAACTTGTAGAAGTACTCATGGAAAAGGTACAAAAACTCAATGGCACCTCAACATCATTATGAGTGATAGAGATCCTATATTCACTGGCATTTTCTAGAAAGACCTATTTGTTGGACGGGGCAATAAATTAGTGCATGGCTCATCTTATCATCAGCACTCAGATGGACAAACACAAATTGTGAATATAGAGGGATATTTGCATTCCTTTATTTCAGACAAGCAACCACAATGGTCCAAATGGCTTTCAATGGCAGAACAATGGTATAACACCATGAATCATACTTTGACAAAGATGACTCCTTTTGACGATCTTTATGGCTATCCCCCACCATCTACTACTTCTTACTTGGAGGGTCGTCTCAAAAGCAGTGTGGTGGAAGATCATATTCAAAACCAGAAAAACATTCTCCAAATTCTCAAGGAAAACTAGGTTATGGCTCAAAAGAGGGTGAAATAGCAAGCGGATCAGCACCGAAGTGAGAGGTATATTTAGAAGGTGATTGGATCTTCCTTCAATTGCAAACCTACAAAAAAATGTCATTAAAGCAATGAAAAAACAAGAAGTTAGCACCATAAGTTTATGGTCCTTGTAAATTTCTCCATTCGATTGGTAGTGTGACGTAATATTGGAGCTTATACCTTCCAAAATTCATCCTATATATTATGTTTCATGCCTGAAGAAAGTCATTGGTAACAAGCTTCCAATCCTGTCAAAATTACCATGAAAAAAGGAAGTTCATCATGGAAACAAAGGCAGTCATCGAGAAGAGAGTGAAGCAATTGTATAGCCAAGCCATCTTGGAATCTCTGACCAAGTGGAAGATCCAAAATGGGAAGACAAGTAATTCATGCAAAAGCATCCAAAGTTGTTAAGCGTAAAGGGAAGCACTTACTTGCACAGGACAGGTATTTTATACACGTAATAGTATATCTTCATAAGTGAATTAAGGTTATAGAGTGGTCAACTTGTGGCATGCAAAACCTTTTTATTTTCATATATTAGTTCTATACGGTTTATTAGGGCTGACCTAAATAGGACTATGGGGATTCCCCTACTAAATTGTCTATAAATACAGATATATAGCCTCTTCTAAATCAGAATAAATAAAATTCTCTATTTCATTTCATTATAGTAATCATTCTAGAGAATACCCCCTCGAAGTGACCATTATATCTGATTTAGTCATGTCACTTCATTTATCATTTGTGCACCAATATCTTTGGATCAGTTAATATTTTTCGCATTCAAATGGATCTACTATTGTTGTATGAGTTTGTTTTATAAGAAAAATCACAACATTCAAAGATAATTTGATAGGATGGGATTGAGTCAATTAGCAATAACATAAGAGAAAACTTAGTAAGCCAAGTTGAATAATGCAAATATCCTATATTTTTTCAAAAGTGGTGCTGAGCAAGGGTCAAATCCTGACAGGTTCCACGTAGGGCTCGAACTCTGCTAAGGCAAAAATAGGAGGCTACAACGCAAGTCTCGGATCTCAGCAAGTCAGAAACAAGGTGTTGAGTAGGTGTCAGATCCCGATAGGTGCTTGACAAGAATTGAACTCCACTAGGTGTTCAATAGGACTCAAACTCCACTGACTACTTCAAGGAGCTTGAATCCCGCGAGGTGCTCAGCAATATTTGAACCCCGCTAAATGCTTCAAGCAGCGAACACCGGCAAATACATTATGCAAAAAACCCTAATGTAGCCAAAATTCCCTAACTCAAAAACGAAGAGGAACACACCTAGAGTGTTGAATGGAAAGAACAAGAAATAAGCACAAAAACCACAACCAAACGGGCAAAAACAAGGAGCTAGGACCCATACGAGAATGAACCAGAGCTTTTGAGCGAAAAGAAAATGAAGTGAGGAACAATGGAATGCAAAAAATAATAAATAATGGGGCAGTCAAACCCTTGCACGCACAAATATCGACCCTCATAAATGAGGGTCGGTTAGACTTCGAGGTCTGCTTAGCAACCATCGGAGTCCGACGTCTGTTTTGCAGGTGTCTAATTCCGACTTAGACTTGAATGTTCACTCTTCCAACTTAAACCTCTTCATTTGCAACTGCTTGAACTCCAATTTCCGACCTCTCACTTGACTTGCTTAAAATTTTAGATGGGGTACCCAGATTTTGCTATAAGTCCAAAGTTGGGGACAACAACTAGCTCCAATTGGGAACTTGGGTTGTCAAAGACAAAGGATGAACTCCATAATTTTTGGTTTCACAATTTAGTTTACAAGTTCATTGGGCTATGGAGTCTCCATCATGACTGACAACACTTTCCAACAAAATGGCAAAAGACAGACATGAGAAAAGAAAATCGAAGAAAGGAAGAACAAAACCGAAACAAAAAGAAAAAGACAAAGCAAAAAAGGAAACACCACCAAAATCCTAAACATAACCTATATACATGGCCAGTGACAACCAGCCCTTACTGCTTGAACAACATTATATATTCCCTGCTATAAGGAACTCAACTTGCTTAAAATTCTAGATGGTACCCAGATTTTGCTATAAGTCCAAAGTTGGGGACAATAGCTAGCTGGATCCAATTGGGGACTTGGGTTGTCAAAGACAAAGGATGAACTCCATAATTTCTGGTTTCACAATTTAGTTTACAAGTTCGTTGGGCTATGGAGTCTCCATCATGACTAACAACACTTTTCAACAAAATGACAAAAGACGGACATGAGAAAAGAAAATCGAAGAAAGGAAGAACAGAACCAAAACAAAAAGAAAAAGACAAAGCAAGGAAACACCACCGAAATCCTAAAGATAACCTATATACATGGCCAGTGACAACCAGCCCTTACTACTTGAACAACATTAGATATTGCCTGCTATAAGGAAGCGGGAGACGGGTGCCATCAAGATAGGCCAGATAGAATGTGTTGTCCCCACTAAAGTGTCAAATCTTGAAAGGACCTTTCCACAAAGAATCAAACTTCCCATGACTGCCTTTAGGCTCATGCCTTTTGTCCCAAAGAAGAACAAGCTCACCAATTTGAAAATTTCTCTACTTGGCCTTCTTGTCTATTAGTATTTTTACCTTTTGTTGATGCTTTGTAATCCGATCAACTACCTCAATTCTTTCTTCTTCTACTTTGTTTAAATACAAGATCCTCTGATCCAAACAATCTCTAAAATTTTGATCTTCAACCTCCTTGGCCAACTGAAGAGTTGGTAGCTCCAATGAAATGGGCAAGGCAACGTCAATACCATACATCAGCTAGGATGGTGACATGCCAATAACCCTTTTTGGAGTAATGCGGTCAGCCAAAAGCGCATCATACAACTTGTGCCAATTCCATTTATTTTCATCAACAAGTTTGCAGATGATTGTGACTATATTCTTGTTGCTCGATTATGCCTAAGCATTGCCCTGTGGGTAGTAATATGATGAGTGGGACAAAAAGATCCCATATCTGTAACAGAAACCGATAAGCTCAAAAGAAGAGAAGTTAGAAGCATTATCAGTCACTATCTTCTAGGGAACCCCATACTTGACCAAGATTTTTTCCTTGATGAAGTTACATACCACTTCAGAAGTCATTTGTTTGATAGGGATTGCTTCTACCCATTTTGTGAAATAATTAGCCGTAGTGAGTTCATTGGTGTGACCAGCGATGGAATCGGGGTTCAATACGCCTATGAAGTCAAGGCCCCATTGCTGAAAAGGCTCTTCAGTCACAACTGGTTTTAAGGGCAATGTTGCAAACTTTGGCCTTCCTACAAAATGTTGATAGCCTTAGCATTTTCACACCCACTCTTGAGCATCTTTGAAAATGGTAGGCCAATAGTAATTACCTCTCGAGATCTTGTGTCATAACCGGTGATGAAAAGTGACCACCACATGCTGTGCTATGAAAAGTTTCTAACAAACTCCTATGTTGTTCTTTATCAACACACCTTTGAAGCCATCAATTCCTCTCTTGAAACACATATTGTCCTGTATGACATACTCAGCAGCTCTCAACTTTATCGTCCTTCTTTTCTTTAACACTCAAACATTTGGGACACTCCCTGTATGTGAGGAAATATGTTATATTTGTCTACCCTTCATCTGTAGTACTGACCATAAGAACCATAGGTAGTTCTTTAGATGGGTCCTAAGCTTGTCACTCACCCAGGGCTTCATTATGTCCATTTTCAGCTATAAGATGACACAAACTGCGTCTTCAAACAAGCTTAGTTGGTTTAATGTCAAATCATATTCTTGGACTTTTTCTATCCACCCTCCTCTCTTTGAACCAAGTTCTTGCTACGTTCAAATAGACTTAATGGCAGGATCAAGAACCAAAACAATAGTTTGTGAGTTCAAGATGTAATACCTAAAATGCTTAACTGCCTTAACCACCATGTAGGCACGCTTTTCAATCAAGGAGTATTTGAGCTCATGATTTTTCAAACCACAACTCATGAAAGCTATGGGTGACTCAATTCCTTCATTATTCTTCTGCACCAAGATTGCTAACAATGTATGTTTTGATGCATAGCAATAGATCATTAAATCTTTGTTGAAATCAGGGCATACTAGAGTCAGTGCTCTGGAAATAACAGTCTTTATTTATTCAAATGTTTCCTTGCCTTCTTTGCTCCACTCAAAAGTAGCCTTACCCCTCATCATATCAACAATATGCTTAGTAAGTTCAACAAAATCAGGAACAAAACTCCTTAAGAAATTGACCTTGCCGAAAAAGGACTGAACACCTTGTTTATTGGTGGAAAGGGTTAGATTTTGAATGGCTTGAACCCTTTTCGGATCAATATTTGTTCCTTCTTTTGACACAATGTGACCAAAAAGTTTTCCTTCGGTCACCCTAAATACGAATATCGTGGGATTCAATGAAATGCCATGAGTCCTACATTTGTCAAAGACTCTTACCAAATGATCATAATGATCTTCACGCTTTTTTGAGAAAATAGAAAGATCATCCAGGTAAACCACTATGATCTTATTCTTGAGGTCATGGAATGCCAAATCCATCATCTTTTGAAAAGTAACTCCGGCATTGATGAGACGAAAATGCATTCTTTTGTAGGCAATGGTTCCCCAAGGTGTTGTAAATGTCGTTTTATGCTGGTCTTCCACTGAAACTTCAACCTGATTGTACCCTGAAAATCCATCAAGCATAGAAAGCATTTCCGATCCTATGACGGCTTGTAGTATCTAATCCATAATTGGTAAAGGATAATTATTCTTTAGAGATGCTTGATTTAAGTTCTTGAAATCAAAGCAGATGCCAATTTCACCACTCTTTTTATGCATCAACACAATATTGGCTACCCATGTAGAATGATGAATCGGGAAAATAATATGTACATCAAGCATATTTTGTATCTCAACATGAATGGTTGCAGCAATCTTTGGATTGTAATGCATTTGTTTCTATCAATAGGATGACATGTTTGGCTTCAACAAAATGCTATGCTTCATCTCTTTTGGCTGGAACGATTTTAGATCGTCATAACTCCAGACAAATATATCCTTGTATAACTTGAAGAGATTGATGAATCTGTGTCTCAAGAGAAGCACTTCCCAATGTTACATATCTAGGCTCTTCGTGAGTACCAATATTCACATGCTCATACTCGGAAGACTCAGGTGATTCATGGTGAACTTTACCTTTGATATACCTATCATAATTGTAAAATAGGTCTTCAAGAGAAACCAAACCTTGCAAAATTTTATTGCCTTTTAACTAAATCACCTCTTCACGTTCACTTGCATCCTAAGATTTTGATTCTTTCGTTACTTTGGTAGAGAAAATATCAGCAGTCTCATCTTCATGACTCTAGGCATGTGATTCCCTATATGTGGTAGTACTACCTTCAAAATAAATATTTCTGAAATTATCCGCCTTTTCAAGAAATGCAATTATTTGCTCATCATTGTTGAAAAGATGCCAATGTTTAGGATTATCCAAGACACTTGGCCTAGACACTATTTCTATTGTGTATTTTTCTTGTTCAAACCCTAGAGGGGGAATCATTAGTGAAGCTGAAATAGCAAGTGCATCCTCCTTTGCATTGCCCTCTCTTGGAATAGATACAATTTAAAATGCATCAAATACTTCAATACAATCCCACACACAATTCTTGTAATGCTTTAAATGATCATTCTTTACCTGATATTGATTCTTACTTGCTTCACAATGAGTTCAGCATCACCGTGTGCCTTCAGCTTTTGTATTCCCATTCGTTCAGCAGTCTACAAGCCATGAAGCAATGCCTCATATTCAGCAGTGTTATTGGTACATTTAAATTGTAGCTTAAAAGAAAAAGAAAAAGATTTTTTTGTTTGGTGACACAAAAATAATACCAGCTCCCACACCAACCGAAAAGCAACTACCATGAAACTCAAGAACCCAAACACCATTAGAGTCACTCTCAACTATTTCTGGCATATCCATCTCTCCTTCAAACACCATCATATAATTCCCTAGGCTTGTGTTTTCATAAAGAATATCAACTTTTGGGTCTTCAAAATTGCACACGGTAGGTTTGGTCTTTGATTTCGACTCTAACTTGTGCTTGACACCATTAACTGAAAAAGTAGCATGGAACAAATCCATCTAGATTTCCCCGCCTAACTCTTTACAAAAGCTTCTTCCTAGCAACATACCATACGTGGCTAGAATATCTGCCACTACAATTCTCATTTTAATCCTCTTCTATGAAAAAGAGGCCAAAGCGACTTGTGCATCCTTGATTTGACCAACTAACAGATCTTGTTTGGTGTCCATTGAGAAACATCGGCCAAAAGTCCTTGTGCAAGTAAGACCTAAAGCATGAGAAACTTTGGGCGACATGACATTATCAGAAGCCCTAAGATCAATTATGTGGTTGCTTAGCTTACAACCCTTCTGTTGAGGTCAACATACCCCCATTTTTGAAAAATGGGGACCCTTGTTTCAAATTGTGCAAATTTGTACCTTAAAATTGAAAAATCACTTGATCAGAATACCACTAGCATGTTTGCACATTGTCTTTATTTGAAGATCATCCACCTGGTTCTCATTTGCATTAATTGACATGTTTTCAAGTGATCATGATTTTACCCCTTCTAATGTTGCTAATGATTGTTGACTGTGTTTCTGTATTGCAGGGTCAATGGAATCTCACTTGTGAATGAACATGCTTAGGGTTTTTGTGTTTCAGTGTAAAATTGATCTTTTACTAACCTTTCATCTGTCAAAGATTAATTGAATCTATTTTTTTAATAAAAACCTAGTCTAATGTTTAACCTAGGTCCCTTTTGAATTAAATTCAAAGTTGGCGGGAACAATTTACGCGGGAACACTTTATATTGCCATGGACTTAGTCTAATTTTTATCCTAAGGCCTACTTGTGTTTATTAACACGACCAAACCTTAGTCTAAAAATTTTCATGCTTGGTCCCTTTATGTCTTGTGGCCCCTTGGTCTACCTTATTATAGCATGATCTAGCTAATCACATGGTCCCCTTTCACTATGTTCTAAACTTAGCTTAAGATTTAATCCTAAGGTTTTAATCAATACAACAAAACTTTAGGCTAAGTCGATTTTATTAATCGTAGGGTCCCTTTTAATTATGTATTAAAACTTAGCTTAAAGACTTTAGCCTAAAACCTTATTCGTATTTATTAATATGAATACAAAAACTTAGACTAAGACTTTAGCTTAAGTTTTATATATTTCCCGAGCTCTGACTTAATTATCTTCATTGTCCACAAGAACCAATCACACCCAACCTAGCGGATTGAAATATAACGGTGCACGTTAACTCGAAGATCCAACGGTGCATACACAAAAGTCAATAAGTCAAGCACCAAGATCTACGGTGCGCATTAACTTGGGCACAGACGATCCGATGGTGTGTGATCAAAGTTGAAAAGTCAAAAGACTCAAAACAAGTGCAGAGATGAAAAGTGTCGAGCACACAACCCACGGTTAAAACCTGAGCATCTTCCCTAAGATCGGCAGTGCACCATTGAGCGTACACATCCCGACCAACGGTGCGTGACAAGTGTCACCATCGCAGGAACTCTTATGCAGAGCAAAGGACTGAACCTAGCATACTGAGATTGACAGAGTGCGTTTGATCCATGCAATCAAGATCAACATTGCAAGATAAAGTTGACATTTCAATGAAGCTCAGAACGAATGCAGTAGTGTCAAGTGTCACAACCGTGAGGAATACGACAGAGCAGCCAATGGCTTTCAACTTCTCGGCTCAAGATCAACAAACTGTGTTGATTCGTGCAAGCAGATCCAACGGTGCAAGCCAAGACAGACTTTTCAAAGGGCTCGAAACCAATAAGGAAGTGACACACGTCCTAAAACAACAAATGGTCATATTTTGAGTATCAATGAACAGTATGCCACGGCGATACCACATAAGCAGACATCTCGGATTAAAAGATCTTGTAGACCTATATTTGTCATCAGATGTTGAGGGCCAATTGTTTGAAGACCTAACAAGGTAGACAGAAGAACTTTTAAGGGAACCAATTATCAATGCCAGATTGACTGACGAACAAATGTAACAAAACCATGAAGATCAAGGACAAAAAAAAGTTTGAGATTGCCGAGAGTCTCAAAATCAATTAAGTTGACACAGTATATTCTTTTGAAAAAGAACCTGTAAATCATTCGAATGGAATATTATGTTCTGTAAAAACAGGAGCAATATGGAAAATATATAGCTTTTAGGTTAGTCACATTTAAACAATGCCATTTGGTTCTAAAGCATTTGTAAAGGGATACTTGTCTTTGACATGTGTCTGAGTTTTATTTGAGAATGGCCGATTTAAACTATCTCATAGGTTGCTCTTGTAACCTATAAAAGGAGGTATTGTCATGGTGAAAAGGGGGGGAGTCCTTAGAGCCAAAATAACTTTGTAAACTTGGAGCAAGCAGTACAAACAAGGAATTTTGCAAAGTTTGTCCAATATTTGTCTGTGTGTTTGCTATCATGGCTGCTTTCTCAATTATCTGGTTTGATATTCAGATTTGAATTGTTTTTATGGATCTTAAATGTACACATGTTAATGCAGAATTGTCAATTTGGGCTTATGCTAGGTTGATTGAAAGTTCTTAGGTTTACTTCGCTCTCTTTGCTCTTCTTGCATCTGGGCTAATACTATTTGCTTGCAGGGGTAAAATTCTTAAAGTAAATCTTGTTCTTATTTGCATTACCTTTTCTCAGACATTTGCCTTATATACAGTAGGATCTATGCCTATGCAATTTCATGTTATATATTGGTTTAGTGCATGTCTTGATGAAATTTAAGCTCTATCATAATGTCTGGATTGAAGACCAGAAATACCCTCTTTATGCCCTACCCTTCCTTTTGCTCCTTTTTTGATCAGATCACTTTAGTTTAGCTTATCATTGTAAATATCCATGTTAGCATAGGGTTTAGACTTTAAGGTTTGGACATCATTCATTGGACTTAGTTCGGATCGGTTTCATCTTCACAAAGATTTAGGACCATGTTTGCTCCCAACAACCATTTACATGTTCAGTTTGTGAAACAGTCACTTAGCTTGGCCGCTACCCCACCACATATCTCAAGAAGATCACAACCAGCAACTCATGCAATGGATTCTTTGAATCCAAAATGAGAAGTGTTTCTTAAACACTATATATGTTGACCTAGTGATACACATTTAGGCATCAACACCTTCAAGTTAAGAGATATATAAATGGCTCTTGCTTACCAAGATTAGAAGTAGATGAGGCCATGGCATTTGCCGAGGGTTTGGAGTTAGATGTAACTAAGATTCATTTGGAGCTGGATTTGCTTACATAGTTGATACCTCCTTTCATAAAATGGAAAAGCCTATTAATCTTATCAATATTAGATCTTAAATACTCAACTTGAGACATTTACTGGCATGGTCTAATATATCAAATGAAGGAACATTGGAGAAAGATGTGGCATCTGAATTTATAGGTAATGAAGACATAGCAATGTTGTTTTTCAAGTTTGCACTGGTCTTTTGGCTTTTATGGACATGAGTGTGAGACGAAGCACTCACCTTGGCTTCTAGCTACTTTGTCTTCATTTGAGGAAGTAGGGAAGTTCCTCAAGGAAGAATTGTAGTCGTAGGAGATGCCTTAGAAGCTTCTTTAGTCTCACCCTTCTCACTTTGGTTCACTTTGTTAACCTCTTGTTTCTTTTTAGTATCTTCTTTCAAACCTTGAGTTCTCATGAATACTTCATAATATTGACTATTCATATTTCCAACTACATCCTCGTAATCCTCATCTTCACACTCATATTCCAAGAAAGCATTGTTGGAGTTGCTATTGGGTTCTTCAGTTTCATACTCCTGAAGCCCTAGATCTTACGTTTCAATTTCTTCTTCATCATACACAAACTTCATCCTTTTCCAATGCCGCATTAACCGAGGGCGCCTCAATGGCCAAATCTTGGTTGTGAAGCTTGCAAATTGGCCGATTATTATTATTAGGAATATAATTCCTTCGAGAGATCTCATGTTGTGATGTAGGCAATTGCCTTTGAGGTAACTACTTCTTTAAAGCGACAATATCATTTGCTAATTTTTGAATCAATTGTTCTATGCCATCCTTGATTTGAAGTTTGTCTCTAGACTTTGAAGAGTCACTTCTTAATTTCCCGGCCATAACCATATCATCTTCAACTTAAGCAGTAAATGCTTGTGTTTGTCCCAGATCAGGGAAATGTTTCTCCTCACAAGGAAACCTACCTTTGGTAGTTGTGCATTAATAAAGAAGAATTTCTGATTTTCGCTCGTGGGCTTGGCTACTTGTGGGATTTTATTCAATAATTTATTGAACTTAGCGACAAAGTCCCTCATTGGTTCATGAACTTCTTTCTTCGTGTGAATCAACTGTGCAAGCGATGCATGTGCATCTTCTACTGGTTTGAAACAACCTTTGAACTTAGTCCTCATGGTGTCCCAATTGGTAATGGAACCTTGGTGAAGATAATAAAACCAGACAGTTGCACCATTTGTAAGGTTTTCAACAAACAATCTTACAACTACATCCTCATCTTCAACCCCTAAAATCCCACATGCGGCAAAAAATGCAGCAATGTGTTCATTTGGGTGTTGTTTCCCATCACCAAAAAATCTTGGGAAATTATTTCACAAACCTCTTGGTAGTTCATGTAACTATCCAAGAGCTAGAGGCCCAATTGCATTTCCCCATGGTACAGTTATAGTTTGAAAAACTGTCTTTTGGAGTATAACGGTGTCAGAGAGGACAAGAGCTTGGCTTACCAAGTTACCTCCTTGTTGTGGCTTCTTAGCTTTTGGACTTGTAGGCAAGCTCACAAACTCTCTGATTATCATCTTTTTTTATGAAATTCAACTAGAAACTGAGTCATTGCAGATCAAAGAACGGATTGGACACCCCTTTGGCTTTACTCACTCTAGTAAACTATCTTTTTGCCAGAATGAAAAAGCTTATTGACCTGATGAACAATAGTGTAAGCAAGTTCAACAAATCACTTGTCTTGCAAAAGGGCATAGTTGTTCCTCAGACAAGGTCTATATTCTAAGTCTTAGGAAAAGGTATGGGATATTTGTGGGTTGCACTAGAAAAGCACAAAATGTGTCCCATAGTGGGCGCCAAACACTGTTGGCTGTAGAAAATGTTCAATATCAAAACGTATGCACTGCAAGCAATAGTATAACGGGACAGAGTCCCTCCTCTATTAGTAGGCGAGGCTACCTTTATTAAACAAAGAGAAAAAACAAAAACTAGAATATCTACAAATGTATATGTTATATTTGGGAGGTTTGCATGTGTTTAGAAAGAAATTTTAATGATTCAGATGTAGAAATAGAGTGGAAATATACGAATTAAGAGAAGGAAAGGAAGAATGTGAATAAATGATTAAATGCAACTTTCATTTTATGTTCCACATTCATAAACTAAAAATGGGAATGACTATTAACCAAAATGCAATTAGTATAAAATAAAGTTCAAAGATAAATAGTATGAATCAATGAACATAAGAACATTCAATCACAACAAAATGAGAAGCGCGAAGTCATGTAACAATCTTGCTTTATTAAATCTTAAGAAAAACACAATGTTCTTTATTTTCTTTCTTCTCTCCAAAATCTTGTATCTTGTCCAAAGTTACAAAGTTAATAGTCCTCTTGAAAGGCTTGCATGCCTTTTATTTATAACTAATAGGATAGAATCCTTCACCCATTGACCCAATAAACCACTTTTCTAAAAATAGAATTAGATGTACTTTTGAAGGTAAACTTTGACATTGTCAAAGTGCACATATTACAGCTCTTTGACTTCAAAAATGCCTATGTCAAAACGCAGTTTTAAAACTGCAAAAGAAAACATGCCAAAATGCACTTTTGGAAACTGCAAATCAAAGGTTCTCTTCTATCACTTGCTCAATACTACCTTTGCCATACCTAACTAAAATCTCTTTTTTCTTCTCCTACTGGAGCCTTATTCGATACTCATCAAATTTCTTCATTGTTTCTGTGACCTTGTCTTCATCTAGGCCATCTAAATGCACATATCAGATTTCTCCTTCAACCTGAAGATCTATCATTCAATGAGGAATGCTTTGAAGAATCTTCATATCTTTGTCAAGCTTATCAAAAGCACTCCAATATTGGACGAACTTTTGAATCGACTCATAATTAGAAGCGGCAGTTGGACTGGATTCTTGTTCTATCAACTGCTCGAATTCCTCCTTAATTGTTTCTACAAAAATCACTTTTCTATTATCATCAAGAAATGAACAAGGGAGCTTTTCAATTACCTCTTGAATATCACATTTAGTGTCAAGTGCCAACAATCATGATTCCTTAAACTTGCCAAGGGATTTTTCCAGCATCTAGATACTGAACTTGGTCGTGCCCAGTAACTCAGTTTGATCTCCCCAACATTCTTTATTTATGACTCCTTTTGTGACAAGGTTATCCGCATCAGCTCTAAAGAAATCTTCTAATTTTGGCAACAATTGTCTCAGTTTATTAAGTTCCTTTTTGTATACACCCAATGGGGAGGACAGTGGAGGGAGGGCGAGGGGATAAGGGCCTAATGGGAGCAAGATAAGGGGGAGAAGTGTCCAATAAGGACAGATAGGGGACTACATCACCCCTTGAAGACTAGACGGGTTCAGATCCTCCTCAAACTGGGGATTTTCCATCTTTCAACATCAACAATTGGTACATTATGCCCTTTAATGATGTCTATATCTTCCATTCCTTCAGTACCACTATCGAAATCAATCTCAAGGTTTCTTTTTGAGGCTAGGAGGTGGCAATTTTTTAACATGAACATATATTTTGCACAGAAAACAAGAATTCAAACTTCCTAGACACACTAAAAGGAACAAAAAGGATTAATTCTTTAAGTTGAAAACCAAGATTTCAGGGTATACTTCCAAGGGCTTCAAGGAAATTAAAACCCTCACGTCCATATGGGCAAGAGTAGCCCTAGTTTCTTCAACTTTCAAAAACCTCCCCTAACGGCTTAAGGTCTTGGGGAAAAAAATTCCACAACTGCAAAGGTACATTTTAGTTTCAACCCATTGAGGTACGATTTTCCGCACAATATCCTTACGATCTTAACTAGGATTCCAGAGGATTGCTCGAACAAATTTTATTGCCTCATTTCCATAAAGTTTTGTTGATAGCGCGTCTTTGCATATTAGAACTTTTGAATAGAACCAAAAAACCCCCTTTTGCATCATTCTATAAAACTAACGTACATGCCCAATTTTTTCCCTCAAACTGAATTCCATAATGTCCCTTTCTGGACAAATTTGAACAATTACGGATTTTAAAAAACCCTTGTTTTCTAAATTGGCAATTAAATAAATGATTCTACAATTGCTTTCAAAAATATAGCAGAATTGTAATTTCACAAGAAAGTATCAGTTTTATTTCAATTCTTTAATACTTTTACAAAACAGGTTTATTGCCAAAATCATATTACAAATGAATGCTTACAATATTTATGAAATTCCAACCTTATACTTGTTGTTGGAAGGACGATGTGTTGCTGCTAAAATGTTGGAATTTATTTGTTCTTATTCCTACAAATCCTAATCTTTAAAAGGGCAAAAGAATATTTTCTGAAACCCCGTGATCCCCTTGTTAGCTCTAGAAACCCTATTGTCAATTGTGTTCTCTGTTTTGGGCAGCTGAAACTCAATTGTAAGTTGTGATCTTATTCTGCACTTGGTGGAAACTCTACCAACAAACTTAGTTAGCGTTGTTTTATTAAATGATGCACCCAGGGTTTTGTTGCTTTAGATTATGATCTACAGTCATAATAAAGATGAAAACTTACAAATCTAAAACCCTAGTGCTCTATTGAATTGATGTTTGAAGATTTTGATGTAGCACATCCTAAAATTACCTCAAAGGTTTAGAGGGTTTTCATCTTCAAACCTAAATCCGAATGGTGAGGGTTTTCGTCCTCACAATTCGTTCCAACTATAAGGGTTTTCGTCCTTATGCTGAAAAACCGATGAACTGGAAGGCTCAATCAATTGAGAAATATTGATAATAAAAATTGAATGATTTACAATGAGGGCTCTCAATATATAGACTCAATTGTCACATTTAGGATTACAGTTATACTTTTAGGTTTGAAGATTTAGTTTTCACTTTTACTCTTTTCTTTTATTTCTAATAATAATAAACAAATATTAAGTTGTCACCTTTTTTTTTTAATAAAATAAAAAGTAAGTCACTTAGACAACTTAAAATATTAACTTTATTAATTTTTTAATTTTTTTGAAAAAGGGGACATGACACATTCAACCAGTTATCAAAAACCCCTCTAGAAAGCAGAGCATTCTAATTGAGACAAATAAAGAAAATCCCAATATTTTTCAACCTCACCTCTTCCAACAGCAAATCCATGGTCATAGCCTCATTAGCGCACAAACTATGGGTTTTTAAAACAGCAGGGGGCTTCCTGACTTGTTTTAAACCCTGCTTGGGCTCCCTTTCCTCTGCAGTGCTGAATCCATGGTGATCAAATGCAGCTCCATCTATATAGTTTGCACCTTCCTCAATGCGCAAAGTCTCACTAATTATTTTCTTCGATGTGGTTTCTCACTGTTTTGATTAGGGCTTTGATTAACATGATTTTTAATTGAGCTTTCTTCTGTATCCTTCCCATTAATGCCATTCCCATCTTCCACCATATCTGCCTTTTTGATGTTGGTCTTCGCACAAGTTGACTCTTTACCACCTTTCACTGCCTCCATACAAAGTTAGAAAGAAACCAAATCTCCTAAGCATAAATGATATCTACATTCTCCCAAAGAATTTACCACAGCACAGAATACGAGGCAACAAAAGCACACACAAAACCAAGCACAAAAGCACCACCACCCCGGCCAAACACAAAAAGGGTCACACAAAAACTAAGCATCCACAAGACCGAGAAAAACATACAAAACTAGCCAGACACAAAGGGGACTACATGAACAAAGAGGACAAAGGGAACCAAGAGAGGTCAAACAGCAGGAAAGCTTGAAGCATCTCAAATGGAGGGTGACTCTTTGATCAAAGCTCCAAGCTTTCCTCTCAATTATCTCCTTGTGATTATTCTATTGTCAATGTGAAGACTATTTTAACACATAATGTTTTGGGCTAAACAGTGAATACAAGTTAAGGGTCCCATATTAGTGATGCTTTTATGGTAATGAACATCAAGGGCTATACGTCTTTGGATGTGGTTTGGTGATGGTCTTCATCCATTCTAGGCCTATCATGTCTTGGTTGGCAACAATAACATAGTGTGGCTTATGTGTAGGTGACAGCATAGCCAATATTGTTGCCTCATATATCGCATTTTGTGAAGGTACCCAAGAGCAGAGAATCTATGACACCTGCTGCAGACAACTTCTTGCTTCACATTAATTCTGTAAAATCTGGATTTTACTATTGCATTTAATTTTTACTGCAAGGCCATTTATTTTCATTAGCCCAAGTTCTCTGTTACCTGTTTTACTCTTTAATAATAAAAAACAAAAGCTTACTTTGGTATAACAGCATTGACAATGAGTGGCAAAAACTAAATAGCAGATTTATAGACCAAAATAAAAACATTATAAAAATTCCTTCCTCAATAGGTAAAAGTATCAGACATGTCAAATTTATAGACCAAAATAATCCAATTAAAAACATATTATTTTCTTCATATAAGTCATTCCTTTTTTTATATATAAATAAGCTTCTTTTTTCAAATTTGATCGTGACTGTTTTCTTATTCTTTAATTTTCTTTAACACAACACATACAAAATGCAATTGTAAAACTTGTAGAGGACAGAGAATACAGTACAGTTCAGAACAACAAACCTGAAGATCATAACCAGGTTTTTGCAAAAGATCTCTGTCCGTCTTTGAAAGAATAAATGTTTTCTCTATGTTCTGCAATGGGCTTAACCTGAGACAAGAGAAATATTTAGCTGCCATCATAGAAAACATCATGATATCAATTTCAGTTCACTAATTATCGATGACACGTAACCTTTATCATACAGCAATGGAATATTCTAAAATTATTTTTCCCTCTCAGAGAAAAGCTGACAAATGTCCATTTTAAGTGGAAGAAAAATCCATTTTACAAAACAAATTCAGTGTTCAATGCCTAAAATAAAGGTTGAAATAAAGAAAGCGCATATAAAACTTCCTAAGCATATATTACAACCAGAAGACAAGATAGTTTCCACGTAAAAAAAGTGTGCTGTTATATATTGTTTCCTGGATCATATTCTACACATGGAAAATTTTCAACCTGAATATAGTAACTAATGACAATAAATTTTTCAATTTTCACTCCCATTTTGCTTATTATTTGTGATTTTATTCTACAACTATCACATCTAGGTGTTTTGGATATTTTCACATGCTGAACTTTTCCATTGTTAAGCCATGGGCCAATCTAAACAGCAGAAATAAATGACAACAATCTAGAGACCATCTAGTGGCACTAGAAATCATAAATATGAAAAGAAAATGATGAGAAGATAGATTTCTACTGTTTCATATCTTCTTGCACTACATAATAGTTTTTACAGGACAGTGTTCATGAGAGCTTGTCCTTAATATAAGAAACTTAATTCTTTATTGGTAAATGGTGCCCTTAAACAACAGAGGAGTCTTACCTTCAACTCAGATGCCAGAATTGAGGGGTATCTATTGTTGGAATTTTTACAAAAATCACTTACATATAAGCCTTCAAGATCTGGTTTGACTCCGACAGTGCTGCATGCACTACAACTGGCATGCTCGAACCAGTCATTGTATCTCATCAAAATGCCTTTGTGTTTTGAAGCTTATTTTTTGTCTTCTGTTCACATGTTTCATCTCTGTTTCACATCGCTTATGTTCACATGTTTCTTCTCTGTTTCACATCACTTATGTTAACATGTATCTTCTCATGTCGCTTTTGCACATGTTTATTCTCGCGTCAGTTCTATTCACATGTTCTTTCTCCCAGAACCCTTTGTGTGTCTCTTCTGCATTTCATCTCCCTAAAACAGGTTTGGTTGCATTTCAACTATTATGAGTGTTTTCCTTCTTCCTTTTGTGTGTCTTTCAATTCATGACTTTCGTCATGCTTTCCTTTTTCCTTCTGCTTTGCATGCTCTATTCTGTGATGCGTTTTTGTCCTGCTTTCCTTCTTCCTTCTGATTTTGCCTGTTCTGTTATGTGATACATTCTGCACCCTTCGTGACTGGTCCAGCAGTTCTTTTCTTTTTCTCTGAATTTTTTATCCGGTTGCCATGCCCTAATTGTTCTTTCTTGCATCCTCTTCAATGGTGTTGTGTGTAGTTTGTACCTTTTGGTATTCCTCAAACCTGCAACATGTTGTTTGTACCCTTCTCCTAGGGTTTGCACAAACAACGTGCTTCACTCATACCTAACTAGGGGTTCCTCAAGCAATTGGCTCTGATACCGATGTTAGCAAATGAATGCTGAAAAAACGAAGAAAAATGGAATGTATGTGGCACACTTACACTCATGTATGCGCGTCTTTTTATTAATCACAAAGTGGTTACATCAGTTAGGAAGGTTTCATAACCGTCCATTAGTTAGTCATTAACTAATAGCTAATTATAACTTTAACATCTTGCACTTCTTTCTTTCTTTGAAACCAAATTGAAAAAATCAGCTTTGAAAGAACTGAATAATACTTTCCTAGCCTTTGTCCCAAAAAGGATGAATGTGGAATTATTTAATGCCTTCAAACCAATCTCTTTCTGTAATTCAAATTAAAAAAAAATTGGTAAAGTAATGTCAAATAGATTGAAAAAAATATTACACAAGATCATTAAAGAAGAACAAGGAGTTTTGTGGAAGGAGGATGAATATTAGATGGTATCTATTTAGCTCATGAAACTATTCATTCAATCCACAAAAGTAAGAAGGCGAGAATGATGATAAAAATAAATATGAACAAAAGATTTTGATAGAGGAAATTTGAATTTTTTGATAAAAATACTAAATAAGTTTAGCTTTGCTTAGGATCGGGTGAATGGGTTGAAATTTGCATATGTGCTCCTACATTTTTAGTTCTTGCAAATAGCTTGCCTAATGGATACTTTCAGGTATCAAGGAATTTAAGGCAGGGAAATCCACTCTCCCTACCTATTTATTACAGTAGTTTTAGCTCTAGGAAGGAAGATAAAGAAGGAACAACAAAAAAGTTGTGTTGCAGGTATGGGCACACCCGAAGGCGTCCCAGAGGCATCCGTAATAGTGCCAAAAACGTCCGGCACTGTTCCGGATGCCTCCGGGCATGCCTGAGCATTTCCGGCGGGGGCATGGGATAGTTGGCCAAATAAATTTAAAAAAAACATTAAAAAAAACCTAAAAAACTAGTAAACCCTAAAACACTGCTAAGAACTTGTAAAAGCAGCCCCCTCCCTCCTCATAAGACCACACCAAAGGTATGAACAAACACTGTATTTTCAAGTGCTTTACTAAAAAAATGAGTAATATGCATTGTTTATATATATATATATATATATATATACACAAATGTACCCACAGTGTATCCAAATCAAAGTTCTAGAAAAATGGCATACCCACGTACCCGAGTCGTACCCATACCCGTATCCAAACAACATAGCAAAAAAGAAGAATAAAAGGTTTACACATGACCTCAATGGATTTAGCATCCCATTTTCAATTTTTGGGTGATAACCTTATGGTAGGGGCTCCAACTACTCAAGAAGCATTAACTTTTAAGATAATCTTAGATACTTAAGAAACTATTGCATGTTAGAAAATTAGCAAAGAGAAGTCAAAGAATTGATTTTTTATGTATGGAGAGAACTAAAAGAAATAATTTGCAGAAATATGGAGTTTGAAAGTTCAGAACTACTATTTATCTACCTAAGAATGCTTATGGAGGAGGGAAGGATCAAGGAGTGTTGGAAAAGAAGGGTAGATCGAATTCAAGCAAAAATGACAATGTGGAAAGAAAAATGGCTTAGCTTAGCAGGTAGAATTCAATTAATTGAAAATGTCTACAAGCAGTTCTAATATACATGATGTCTTGATTCCAAACACCAAGTAAAATAATTGAAGTTGTCACAAGATTACAAGAACATTTCTTGTGGATTAGGACATAGCAAAAAATTAAAAAATCCCTTAATACCCTAGAAAAGATATGCGAACCGAAACGGAATGGGAGTTTAGGTTTAAGAACCAAGAAGGTCATGGATTTATCTTTAGAAGAAAAAATGGAATGGAATGTACAAAAAGAAAAGGAAAGGATTTCAAGCATGGCGGTTAAAATGTATGTGGACAGGCAAGAAGCTAAAAGGTTATTCACTTTAAAGCCTCTTCCATATGGTTTTCAGACATGCAATTATTTGAGGTGTATCCCCATATTTAAAGAGGACTTGAGATAGAATGTAAGGGAGGGTAACAAAGTTTTGTTTTAGGAACAATATCTATACAAGGTGAGCTTCTTTGGCTCGAAATGACGAGCTTGCTGATCTAAAGGTCTATGCAAAAAGGACTTGGGCCCTGGGGTGACAAAGTTAAAAACTATTTCGTGTATTTAGAAGGAAGAAGAAAATGGAAGCATTTTGAATGGCTGCATCATTTTGATACAGGTAATATTTCAGTTCTGGAAAGTATTTTGAAAGATAATCCCCCTTCAAATGTGAAGGAGTGCTCAGCTTATATGGGACAAGAAAAAATAAGAGTAATTTTTTTTAGAAAACTTGAAAGATACAGTTACAGGTTCAGGTGCAGATACATGTACATGGTTCAGGTAAGGGGGTTCCCTATTTTTTTTTGGGACCTTAGGTACTATATATATATAGAGAGAGAGAGAGAGAGAGGCAAAGTAATCAAATTTAGCCATATTAACCATAATATGGCTCACTCAAGAACTGATATATATTTATATATAGACAAAGTAATCAAACTTAACCATAATATGGCTCACTCAAGAACTGCATGAACAAATAACCATATTGCTCTTCATCAAGATCAGTAATTGGTTCGTTTGAACCAGATGCATTAGGACTAGCAACAGTTTACTTAGATTTTTTTTTTTTCTTTCCTAAAATGTTTTTGTTGTGTTTTTTATTTGGTTTTTATCTTTTTTTTTGCTTTTATTACTACTGTCATACATAGATCAGCACTGTTTCTAATTATATTTTTATTATGACAGTCGGATACCCAAGGTAATAGAAGAACCCGAGAGGTATCCAGGAGGTACCTAGACCAGCACCACTACCAAAACCATACCGGTAAGGGTATGGGGGCCTCCAGAGCAGTACCCGGTAATGTAAAAAAAAATACTTTTAGAAGCATATAAAGGTTTTTTTAAGAAAATTCGAAAGGTAAGGATGGCAATTTTCAGCCAAGAAGGTGTGAATCAAGAATTGACTTCCAAATAAAAATTCTTTTCAATGGTTCCCAAGTTTTAGGTAAGGCACTGACATATGAAGCGCTTACCTATAAAGGATTTCATGGCTCTTCAAGATTTTCTTTTTGCAAGAGAAGCACAAAAGATGTGGATCATCTATTTATGCAATGTAGAATGGCATGGGAGATGTGAGGAAAATTCTTCAATAAAATGAAAGTGGGATGGGTTAGCCCAAAACTAGTAAGGAATTAGGTATTAGCGTGGCCAAGAAGGCTTCAAAATAGGATTTTGAAGGCCACATGGATGATAATCGACCCATTATAATCTGGAATATATGGTTGGAAAGAAACTCCATAAATGTTTGTGAGTAGGAAAATTCAACATGAAGAATATAGGGAAATATAGAGGCTTCAGCATCAGATATGGTTATCCAAAATGATAGACACCAAAATCTCAGTAAGACAATGAGTTATGGGGCCAAAATTGACTCATACCGATATAACCCTAAAAAAGAATGCAGCAGAGAACACAAAAGAAGTTACACATAATGCAGAACAGTGAGAGAGAACTATGAAATTGCCACAAAAAATTAATGTTATAGAATCTTCATTAGCATGGGTTAAAATAGATTTACAAGGATGAGGATATGAGCTAGCTGGATAAGACCAAGCACATGCCCCAGAATTGGGCATGCAAAATCCAACTCGATTTCTCTAATGCCAGTGAGGCTCTAGTGAACTGAAATACAAATCAGCTAGTCTAACTTACGTGAAGTCAATGAGGGTCCTGTTAATGAAGCCAAGTGTATGCATAAAGATTTACAATATACAGATAGTCACAAGAGATGAGATAATTACAAGGATAATTCTCATTGCAGCAAATGCGCACACACATAAAAACAACCTCATTTTCATATATGATTTATTGTTTATGACAAATCATTTTAAATTCTTAAGTTTTAAAATTCGCACACACATTGGTGTGTATGAATGCATCCATATACATCCATACATATGCATAATATATACATATCCACATACATAGATATATCCCGCACACCCTGTACCCATATCCACATCTCTTGGTAACTGTGCTGCTATACAATGTTTACCTCATATCTGGAGCCCTACCTTATCAATCCCAATATTTAAAGTCAGCACAAGTGATCATTCAAATTATAGAACAACAAAATTCCTGTGCTTGTGTGGCAAAATTATATAGAGGAATAGTAGATAGCAAAAATAAGCACCCTGGCAAATAAATTTTCCGAACATAGATGAATTACTACCATACTTTAAACCATATCATTCCACCATAAATCATTGTATGGCTCCAAAAAATATATATTAGCAAAAGATAAATACAGAAGTGGATGGGTTACAGTAGAATTTTATCAATTGTAAAATCATCTTTGACAGAAAAGCATGTGAGAAATCAAATTTCATAAGGCTTGAACAGCAACAACACATGTACTATGCGACAAGGTCAAAGATAAAATAGAAACAAGGAATTACATATTTCACCTATTTCGGAGATGTACTCTACCATATGACTTTGGCTCGTACTCTACACTTTAAACGAAATCCATGTGTTCGGATCCATATTTAAACTTAGATTGCATTCAATATTAAAGACAGTGCATAGCTTTCATATAAACAATCTTATAATCTAACACACTACCAACCACTGCTGATCATCTAGCATCTCTTGTTATCCCCTTCATAACATATACTTGATGCATTCTTGAACAGTATTACTAAGGTGGAATGAGTCTGGTGAAAAAGAATATAGGAAAGAATGATAGAGTTGACCACTGGGATGGTAGCAACACTTCATGCAAGCAAATAGTCATGAGTATTATACCATTTTTGAGTGGAAATGTATGATTAGTTGTATTTCTCTATTTTTTTTCCTTCCTACAGCAAGGTAAATGACCTCAAAGATACACAAACGTTGCATAGTATATTTGTTTCGCATATAAAATAAGACAATGAGCTTGGAGATTCTTTTATTTAACCGAGAAACAAATGAAAAAGAAGTAAAATTTCTTGCACTTAGCATGGGTTGAAATGGAATGTAAAAATATATTTTGCTTCTGTAACTGCCTAGCAAGCTTAATGGCCTATAGGCAGCGTTCAAGTAAAGCCTTTTATTCCCACTAAAACATCACTGAAACACAAGTAAAATGATTAAGCATTGTGCTTAGGTATCCACTGTATATATATATCACCTTCTAACACAATCTTAGTTATCAACTTGAACTCAACAGATTTCTGAAAGAAAAACAGAATCATATTAAACGATCCAACAGAGACAAACTGACAGAATATGGAAGTTCTATAATTTCAGACCTAGTATTGGGTCTAAAACAAATTTTTGTAGTTATTGTGGGCAATTTTCAACCTGACTGAACATTACCAGCTAACCATGAATTGGTCAAACCCATAACCTCCAAAATAAATATATTTTTTTGGATCTGATAAAACAAAATAATTCCAAAATAGGAAGTGGAGGTAAGCAATATTTTCCGAAAAAAAAAAGCAACTAACCCTTCTCCCGAGACGAACGATGTTGTGAGCTTTGTTGGAAGTACAGGTTGTGACACTGTCATGCAAAACCTGAAACACAGGCATTTGATGTCAATAATAAAAGTTTTTTCTTGTAAGAGTCAGTCAATATGAATGTCTTCCCATTACTAAATAAAAACTACTGTTCGTACACAAAGCAACCAAATTCATTGAAAATATGGCCCACGATAAACTGAAATTCAATTTTCCAAAGATGAAAAGGAATACATGATGACTACAAATAATCATTTCTGAACAAAATGAGGTGGTATTTTAAAATATTTCAGACATCAATGACCATACAATAAGGGCATATGATATTTGAATTTATTTAATTAAACAAGAAAATCCAAAAACTATAGCATCCATTGCATTCCTCTTTCAAATCCAAAAAGAAGCAAGCGGGGGATATTTTTCCAGCTAGGGAACTCAGTAATCAACTCATTAACAACTATAAAACATGAACCTGAAAAGCTGAATGTATAAGAGCCGAAAGGCCATGAGCTTCACCAAAACTTACGAGACATTTAATGTCCCTCCTGTCTTCAAAACATTTGACTATTTACTATTTTCTGCCATCGTTATCTTTGTATAATCAAAGCAAATATTCTGCAGCAGTCAGATTTAACTTCTTAAACAGTAAGCTGCGTCTTGCTACACTAATTTCAGGGTATATTACAGCTCAATCCCTAGAAGTTGCTGTCGAAATCAAAGAGAATACAGGACAGCTTCACACAGAAATTTTGTGCCATAAATTTGGTGAGCTTAGATCTCAACATAGGCAAAGAGAAGGAAGGCTGGGAAAATCTACAAAATGAAAAAATGATATATCCTCATATGAACCGATGAAAATTATAACAGGAGAAGACAAATAAAGAATTAACCACCAAAAACTGATGCTGTAGACTCTTCTTGAATATTGGTTATATTATATATAGATTTGCAAGGGTGAGGATGTGAGCTGGCTCAATAAGGCCAAGCACATGCAAACTGCCCCCGAACTGACATGCAGAACCACCCCAGTATAACTTACATGCAGTCAGTTGGGTTCCAGTGAACTGAAATTCTCCATTAGTTACTCTTAACTTACATGAAAGAAGTAGGGCTCCAATGAACTGAAATCCTCAGTCTAAATTACATGCAATCATTGAGGCTCCAGTGAGTTGGGTCAGATGTACATGTAGAATATTTACTATTAACAGTGATGAAAATAATTACAAGAGAGAATATAACTGCAAAGGTGATTCTCGTCTAAAGGCAACATTAATATGATAATCAACAAGACACAGTAGAGTCCAGGATGATGCAACTTGGAGCAATTATAACGTGCATGAGATGTTAATGGGTCTGGGAAAAGAGGCCAGAAGTTCAAAATGTAAAAAGTATGAAGAACATTAAAAGCATCAAGCATGCACATTCTACAACAATCCTATGAGTTTATTTTACTGTGAATAATTTATAATTCAGAAATAACTTCAGGGGAAAAAGAAATCAATAACATGGCCATTGTAATATATAGTGTTAACTAGAACTATTTCAAAATCATAATAAACTAATGCTTCGCTCAAAATATTTTATATCATTAATAAAACAATTACCATTCAGACGACATAATTTATTCAATGTGAACCAATGGAATTCACACTTTGGAATGTGAGCCTTATAAATGTCAAATTTGTATATAGGAAGGAAGGGTACAGTACAAAAGCAATTCAAAGCATAATTTTTCCATTTTGCTATAAAACAATTCTTTTTCCATCTGCCAAAAATGACTAAACAAAAAGCTATGTCAAAAGCAATTAAGCTATGTCCCCAGCTTTCAGTGTTCCGCATGCATTCCATGGCATTATGCACAAGAAACAACAACATTGAGTTTGGCAGATTACATCCCAAAGAAATGAGCAAAAGTATTTTGGGCTTTTACTAGGGTATACCACCTAGGATTCTAAGAAACTAGACTTCATTCTAGCTGTGAATCATTTTCTCGATCCTTCAATATGGCTGAGGATGATATTTAAAGGACATGAGTGTACATGTAAAGCACCCACCTAAATAGCTGTGATCTCAAGTTTAGCCCATTTCCCCTGAACCCTAATCATCAAAAACGATTAAGAAATCCAAACATAAGGGAGTAAGTTTCTTCTTATCCAACGAGGAAAACATCAGAAAACGATTTGTGCTGATGAAGCACAATGACAAGTGTTTTCTCAACCCTGTCCCAAGCATAATCATTACCTCAGAAGGAAAAACTAAGATAATATATTGAAAACCAGATCAAGGATCGTGGTTTACATAGAAAATATATTTATGTAGTCAAACTTACTTTAGCACGACAAAAATCCAAAGTTGTTTCATACAAAACTAAGAAACATCATTTTGCCATATTTCCATCTTATTTCATGTGTTGCTCTTTGAGTTAGCAAATTGGTCTACTCTCAAAATGAGAAGGAAATAATCTATTCGACTGTAATAGCTTCAGGACACAACAAATAAAATTTAAAATATAATAAGACAGTATTTTAACAATCAACAGAACCCTTTGACTTGGGTTGTGGTGTAATGGTAAAAAGGTGCACTCATAAAGAGTGAACAAATTTTCAAATCAACATGACACAACAAGGCAACCCTTAGCTTGGACTACATACACACATGTCATAACAAGTCCAGGACTGGGGTTTGTTCTCCCCAGAACCGGTCTAGGCCCGGTGATGTTCCTGTTTACCCTCAACAAAAAAACCAAAAAAAGACAAAGCCCTTTGAAATTCAGGCAGAAGGAAAATCCATTGTAGGGAATATGGGGGAAGATAGAAGCTTCAGTATCAGAATTGGTCAGTACTTTAAAAACCAAGTCAAATAAGCTATCTGAAGAATATAAGGAAATTCTAAAAAGATACAAGCTGATTAAGATACACGCTAATGGAGTTTTGTGGGAAAAGGCTGGACAATCTTAAGGTTGTGTGGGAGCAACCTCCTAGAGACTGCGTTAAGCTCAATTTTGATGGAGCTTAAAAAGGAAAATCAAAATCGGCAGGAGGAGGGATTATTAGAGATGATGATGGACAACCTCTGTTAGAGTTTTCAACCCACCTGGGACTGGATACAAATAATAAGGTAGAACCAATGGCTCTCTTAGAAAGAACAAGTTTGGCTAAGGAAAAGGCATGGAGAAAGCTTTGGCTGGACACGTTATTAGTGATAATTATTGAAAAAATCAAAATGGGGCAGTGCAATGATTGGCAAATAAGCAATATCATTCGAGAAATTACAATGGGAAAAGAGAATTTCGAGATATCATACCAACATATCAGAAGGAAATACAGCAGCAGATCTAGTGGCTAAAAGCAGGACAAGATGGTTTATGTTCATCATTTTCCCTCTATGGAAATAAAGCTAATTTAAGAAGACTCCACCCAAGCAAAAGAGCTAGCTCTTCATTAAAAATTGTAAAACTCGGGATCAAAAAAAAGATAGACTTTTGTCGATAAACTGTCTTTATGTGCACTAAGTAGTGGCTTTTCATGATTGAATCGAGCAGAGGAGAATGATAAAAGAAGAAAGTTGTGATTAATAAATGATGAAAATCCACTGGCTTTTATTTTTGCTAACTCTCTAGCAGTGGGAATATGATTGGAGCTGAAAAATGGAAATTTCCTTATGGGCGGAAAAGTAGATACTTAAATTTGATTTTTGAAAATCATTTAATATTTCATTTTCCTAGTTTGGTTAGTTAACACCAACTGGGTGTTGGCATCTTGCAAACATTTTTTTTGGGTCTATGGACCCTTAACCCTAGGTACCTTTAGCAAAAAATAAACATAGCCATTTGACTTAATTGAAATAAAATTAATTGCCAATAAGAAATGCCAAACAAGAATATGTATTTATTAATAACAATAATAATACAGAAGCAACAAAAAGATAATCAAACAAATAGTTCTACATTGTGTGAAATTATGAACATGCTCTGCTCCTAACTTGGCATCAACCAAGTGAAAGAAAACTAGCAAATCGCTAATTTAGGAATCAAAAAAAAAAAAAAAAAATCATACACTAAACCAATAGACATAAAACTCTCCAAAAATATGTCATATTATAACTGATATACCTTCAAACTAGATAAAAAAGAATTCTTTTAAAATTTCCATAAAACATTATATGGAAAAGCCAATAATATGTCCATAACGGAAAATTTTAATGGATGAAATCGTCTTACAAGCATAATGGTTGGCAAATCTTTCCAGTTCAGAATCTGATAGATGCATGTATAATAGGCTAATTTTGAGGGAATAAATAAGATTTGGTACTAATACATGCACATTTTAGAGAATAATCATTTATGTACAATTCATATGAAAATTTCGTGAATACTTCTAGAAAAATTGTTGATTGGAAAAATCTGATTTTTGAAAATTTTGTGACAAATTAGCCAATTGGAGACTGATAGCCCATAAAAATGCAGTGGCACATAAGCAACTAATTTTGCATTAATTACTTAAACTCAGGTTGAATAAAGAACAAGCCAAAGAGAAGATATAAAAGAGAACATACGGATCAGCACGACTGATGCGGCAAGCTTCACAATAAAATAGAGTGGGAACTTCTGCATGAACACCTTCACCAGCCTTCTCAGGAATAACTACACATGCTAAATGCTGCCAGACTTTGCATTTGTTACCATCACACTGCAGCCAATTCAATTACAACAATATTCATAAAAATCCATCACAGAATGAAAACATATAAACTATATTCAAACCAGTCTATAAAAGATAAATTTAAAAACTTAGAAGTATGGGAACATAAATATTTAATAAGATATTTGATTTATTTAATGCAGAAAACAATGAGATGAGTATTTGTGGGCACACACCTCTGCACGTGTAAACATAGATAAACACATGCATAAATAGGTATATCTAACATGATATATTAAAAAATATGTATAGGCACATCATATATATATCAAACTCTAGACCATTCTACAAAGAAATCGGTTGTCTCTACATCTGCCAAGCACCCTCTAAAACACAATGAATATATATACATAAATAGAAAATATCAACTTGCATGCATTTTCTCTATGTTGTTTTGGTACTGGTACGGCTACGGCTACATTTCAGAAATGCAGAAATGCCATTTCTCAAAAACCTTGATTTGGAAATGCTGTGGGTACGCCCCCCTCGCCCACCCCCACACACACACACACATATACATATATCTATGTGTGTGTGTGTGTGTATATATATATATATATATATATATATATATATATATATAAACAATGCATATTACTCCTTTTTTTAGTAAAACACTTGAAAATACATGGTATGAAAATATTTGTCTATAAAAGATAAAACACTTAAAAATATATAGTATTCATTCATTCATTACTTCAAAGGCAAAATGTACATTCAAATCTTGAATAGATCATCTAGATTGTCTTGGAAATCATGAATGCCACTCCCACTATTTTTCAAATTTATCATTTAATGACGCTTTCTCTCTCAGGGGCTCGCCAGTGCAATGAATCTCCCAGAATGTATGCCTTAAGGGGTGCACAGCAGACGGGGCGGGATCGGCTTGTGTCACTTTGCGAGAGATGTTCTCATATTATTCTATCATACCTACATCCCTTCATGCAGCCTTCATACCTCCTTTGATGTCTCCTTGAAATCTTAAAACTCTGAAATATGGCTAAGTCTGAAACCCTAGAACCCTGGAATCTGACTAATTCTGAAATATGATGGGTTCCTCCAAAACCTAGAATTTGCATTATAGCTCCTAGAGGTCCAAAACCACTCTCAAACATCCTGAAAGTATATAAATATAATATAACTTAAAGTATAAGAAACTAGATGTTCGTATCTCAATGTAAACTAGATATCCCTATCTAAATGTAAAGTTAAGAAACTAGATGTTCGTATCTCAATGTAAACTAGATGTCCCTATCTAAATGTAAAGTTATACTTAAAATGTTTATTTTATTTATATACTGTCTGGTTCAGGCTGGTTTTACATTTTATTTTTTATTTTTTTTGCCGACTTCGATTGTTTTTTCCTATCGGAAACACCTCGGAAATGCCTGGGTACATTGCGAAAACATACCGTACGTTTTCGAGATGTACTTGGTACATTTCTGGGATATACCTAGAGCGTTTCCGACATGGAAACGCTTCCAAGGGGCAAACACGTGTGTTTGTGTGTGTGTGTGTGTGTGGGTGTGGGGGAGAAGGCAGCGGGTGGTAGAGGCGGCTTGTTCCTGCAACACATGCATTTTCTCTCTTTTTTCATTTCGTATAAAGGCATTCATCATATAGAAAAAATATTTGTTATTTACATAAACAGAACCTTCTCAGAGTTAAAACTATTGCCAAGTATATTCCAAGAGCTTTCTAATAAAATAAAAAATGAGCGTGCATCCAAGTCGATTAGTCATGTTGAACCCATGTGCCAACATGCTTAGGAAACAAAGGATTAGAAGTTATAGTAACCACTAAGAACAACTAGGAATGCCTATTTGCATTCATATGATAGTGTGATCATCAACTTCAGAATTAGATTTCTTATGGGAAAAGAGACATTTTCTTTATGTGGTCGAGTTTGGATTGACACAAAACTCAAAGCATAATCTCTTGAAAATGCTCCCACCTATCACCGTCTATGCCCTCCCACCAAAACAAGAAAGCAACAAAATGTTTTCAAAAAATAGCAAGGATTGATCTATGTCAGCCACAAGCCGAGTGGAATCTTTACCTTGATCTATTATTTCCTGTAGAAATTGCCTTGTTAAATAAATGCATATTTTTTTTAACCCATGCTGCAACTACTATAATTTCACAAATTGTGATGGTTTTCGAGTGTGTTAGAGTAGTAGAATGTGAATTAGGATGAGTATAGTACTTGCAAACCATAAACAACTAGCAAGAAATGAAACAACCACATGACACACAAGATTTTAAGCTAGAAACCCAACATGCAGAAAACAAGCTGGAAGCGGCAACTGCGCACCTTCCTCTTCCCTTCAATGAAATCAGTCAATACAAAGAGCTCTTAGGAGCATACAACCCACACTCTTTACTGTCTCTCATCTTCCTAGTTCTATGATAGAATAATTACAAGAGCATAGATTAGTTACAGCCATATCAGGTGGCTACTCAATGCTACTCTCACCAAAGATTTTTTGGCGTACTCTTTTCCCAATCAAAACCACAATTTCTGACATCACCCCCAAAGCATGGATCTCCTATGCTAGTACCCTCTATGATGTTCCAGACTATCCTCTTGCCACTACCCCCACTTCTCCACCCTCCTCCTCTGTTTCCTCCACTTCTTTCATCAAGAGATCTATTTTGAAGTTGTGCACCAGCAAAGCATCTGATTACAAAGGTCTCCAAGCTCAGTTCATCAAATATGGTGTGGATTCCCTTGCCATGCTCTTTAATGAGGTGTTATGTTCAAATTTTTCTCAGTCGTGGTCCTAGCACATCATTCACCCTATTCAT
Source organism: Torreya grandis (assembly GCA_037957365.1). Classification (NCBI taxonomy): domain Eukaryota; kingdom Viridiplantae; phylum Streptophyta; class Pinopsida; order Cupressales; family Taxaceae; genus Torreya; species Torreya grandis. Next base: position 316,565 of record JARHVA010003277.1, on the reverse strand, counting down.
AAGTTTGGGGATCTCTCTATCCCTGGGAACTACAGGTCCATTATGATTGGGCATACATATGCCAAACTTTATGCCATAAAGTTAGACATGCATTTTCCAAAGTACGAGGTAAGGAATAATATCAGAGCTAGGGGGCAAGTTGGCTTCAGGAGGAACTACAAACTATCGACCACATCTTTACACGATGGGAAATTATTGAAGAGGCTCGTCACAAGTCTTCCAAAGTCTTTTGTTGTTTTGTTGACTTCAGGAAAGCCTTTGACTCGGTTATGAGATGTGTGCTTTTCCAAAAGTTGAGAGATATCGACATCCTAGATTCTATGATTACCGTTGCTTGGAGACTTTACGAGATAGTTATTGGGAAGTTTCATACTTCTCACTGTTCCTCTGACTTTGTGAAGAGTACCTTTGCTTGCTCTCACTGACCCTATTCAGCATTTACATTGATGAGTTAGAGGAGTTTCTTCGACATCATACCCATATGAATGATGGTTCTATTTTGCATGAGGTGCTTATAGCTATCCATCTTTTTGTCGACGATGTTTTCCTCCTCTCACACTCTGTCAAGGGCCTACATCAACAACTTGATGCCCTTGCTCTTTTCTATGAACTTTGACAGCTTGTGGCCAACCCTAGTAAGACTAAGATCATGATTTTCAATATCTCCAAGCACTCTCTCTTTAGATTCTAGTTTTTCTACAAAGGGGAGCTTCTAGAGATCACATCCACCTACACATATTTGAGGGTCCAATTTTCGAGTCCATCCTTTGGCATGACAGATACCTCTCACTCGCACCTTTGCACAAGGTATGCCTCTCTTTCTGTCTTGAAATGTCAATGTTTCCAGATCCACTTCTAGGACATCCCTTCCAAGTTACGCATTTTTGATACAATCATTAAAATTGTATATATAGTTCAATTGTTTGGGACCTAGCTTGGGGACATTGACTCGTCCCATATTGAGAGGGTCTAGGCCCTCATTCTATAGCACATGATCCATTGCAAGTGACTCGTTCCTCAATGCATCATCCAAGCTGAATTTGCTGCCCAACCATTACACCTTGAGACTATCTTCATGCTTACTTTATACTTTCTACATCCACACACGCAGATCCTTGGGGGACTCAGTTGCTAGTCGTGAGAGATATGCGCACTTAGAACTTTGCTCTTCAGAGAGGATTGCTTCATTGGTCCCCACAAGACTCCGACACTATTGGTACTTTGAGACTAGGTTGCTCCCTTCTATTGACATCTCTATTGATTGGCTACTCCCTAAATGTGACCCCCCCCCCCCCGGCTCCTTCCCACAAAGGGCGTCATCATTAGCGTTGCCAAAGAGGTTATCTACAAATAGTATATCGAGGCCACCTAGACCTCCCCCCTTGAGCCACTTCGCCCCAAGCTTGTTTTTTACACCAAGAATTTGTTACATGTACTAGATGGAATTATTCGTTCCCCTCACTATTTCCAATGTCATTGGTCCCACAACTTGATGTTTGCCCTTGGCGAAATGAGAGTGTGTTCTCACCAGTTACGGGTTTAAACAAATCACCACATTCTCCATTAGGACCGGATCTGACATCTTTGCTCCCTCCAGGAGATAGAGACCAAGGAACACTACATTCTCAAATTCCACATTTACTATGACATCCGAGAAAGATATCACTAAGTCTACAGGGACTCAGGAAACACTCTACTTCCTTCAGATATTCAAACCAACGATCCCTGGCTCTTTATCTTCACGAGGCTATCACCTCCGATGCAGATCCCTACAAGGGGAGCCTAGAGGCTCTAAAGCCCCCATGTTGATCACCTCTTTCTTCCAGTGCATCTAGGCGATTGGCAACACTAAGCACCCCTTAAACACCAGTACTTCACACATCAAAGCTAATAGATTAGTTAGGTAGTGTTTCTCTCAACACACCATTATTACTTAGATTACTCATATCCCCTAGTCTTCTCTCCCTCAACATCATGGCTCTGCTCCTTCCCGTCAGCGTGGCTCTACCCCCTTTCAACAACATCGATCTATTGCTTACTAGTCGCACCCAAGACCATAGGGGCAAACTCATAATATGAATTTCTTTTGTATTGTGGTAGTTACACTGGCCTTGGATATTAGGGGCAATCATATACAAAGTGTTTTCCTTCCTCCTATGATCTCCCAACCTGGCCCCTCGAACACTGGGTACTCCCCAACAAGAACTAACAGATCTTTTCAAAGTGATCGATGATGGCTCAGACGGCTCCTCCACTTCAAGCATAGACAAATATATTTGATGAAGTTTTCTTCCAGTTTTCATGGCACATGCTTTTGGGGGCTCTTGTTTGCCTTTCATTGCTATTTGTGTTGATTTCATTGCCACCTATGCTAGTGGTGCGCTGCTTTATTTTGTCTTATGTACTTTTATTCCTTTTTTTTGCTTCTAGGATTCTTTCTTCCTAGAACTTTATATTGTTGATTCTTGTATCCTCAAGTCCCGTTGGCCTACTTTTGATCATCTGTGGACATTATTATAATTTCTCTTTCTTTCTCATATAAATCATCCTCCAACACTTTGTATATTATAAATCCATGATCAATGGTCACTATTGCCAATTCCTTAGCTCGTGACCCTTCCTATGCATTCAGGAGATGTCTCTTCTAACACCAAAGGTTCTTGAAATGCCTAGAATGAGAAGACCAATCAATTCAAATTGTTACTCTATTTGTGCAACTGATGCGGGCAAAACCGCCGCTTAACATGGAAACCAATGTGGGGAAAGCCTAATAGAAGTGGCAATTGCACATCTTCCTCTTCTTCCCTTCAATGAAATCAGCCAATACAAAGAGCTCTTACAAGCATACATCCCACACTCTCTGTTGACTCATGTCTTCTTATTGGAATGATGGAAAAATTGCAAGAGCATAAAATAGTTACAGCCATATCAGCTAGCTACTCATTGCTACCCTCACATCCAATCATCCTGCAACACTCTATAGATCATAGATCTATGATCACTGATCACCGGTGACAAATCCTTATCTCATGACGCTTATGTATTTTGGTGATGTCTCTTTGAAGACCAAAGGTCTCATGAAATACCCAGAACAAGAACAATCGATTCACACCATTACTCTAATTGTTCAGTTGATGCCGGCAAAACTGTTTCTTAATGCAAATTGGCGGTTACGGAACTACTACTATTTGCAGGCATGGTTTTGCAGCCACCCCCTACAAACACCGACAGCTTCATCATGATGCAGGAGCATCCTTAGGATGAAGTGGCTACCCAATATCAACCAAACACAAGTTTGTTTTATTCAATAAATGGTGGACTTATGTGAGGCATTTGAAACTAAGTTCCTAAGTAGGTCACCATGCTAGGGAGTAGGATTGTGGTTGTTTTACCAGCCATTTGGTTTTTAATTTGAAGCAGCAATTTGCATTGGTAGAGTATTCAATTCAACTGTCTTCTTGGGCCATAAAAAGTAAGTATGTTTTCATAAAAGAACTCATGACAAGATTATGTGTGCTCGCAATGGATTCATTTTTCCCTTAGAGGTAAAACATGATGTTAGAAACGTTGAGGAATTCCAAAAGACTTCATGGCAGACCGAGGCATAATTGAGATGGGTTTATCCTTTTGATCGTGTGCATTTCCTTGGAATCCATGATTGCATTGCTTGGGGGAAAAAAGTCTCACGTCACCATACCAAGCCATGTATGAAGCCATTGCCATATTGGATGTTGTGGGGACATTCTAGGAAGAGGAGAATAAGTCTTCAGGTGTATCATGAAGTTTTAGATCAAGTAAAGGAACAACCTTCATGACATTCCAACCATCTATGTTACACATGGATCGATTTGGGCTCATTTTGGAAGCATTGACTAGATAAGAGCATTGCTTGGGTGAATAAAATCCCCTATGACCAAACCAAGGCATGTATGTAGCCATTTCCACATTCAATGTTGTCGAAGCATTCCAGGAACATGCAAATATGTTTTCAAGTGTATCATTGTTGTCGTGATATTTTACATTTCGCAATAAGACCCCATATCGCGCACCTAGAAGGCGATTGGAAATAAATCAAGGACAAGGGCAGTTCAAATTTTCCAAAATAAGGATGCTGACTCCATAGCCCAATGGACAAGGCTTGGCAAACTCATTCAAAGCTCCTATAAGTTTTGCCAAAATATTGATTTCATTATAAGCTCTCAATTTCTATTCTATTGCATAGACCAAGTCAATTTGATCAATTATCATTATATACACCTGGTGTGAAAAGTTAATCTTGTATCTCAAAACCTTGGTACTTGTCACAAGAAAAACCCTGATTTGGTCTACATTCTTAAGGTGTCAAGAAAACCCGAAAGGCTCGATTTGGTCTTGGTTCCTAAGGTGTTGTTGATCGTCGACAAGGTTGATTTGGAATTGGTTCCCATGGTGCTCGAAGTGCCCAATGGACCTGATAGGATCTAGAGAAGTTCAAACATTGCCCGAGGTGTCGATGAAGCCCGATATATCTGATTTGGTCTTAGTTCTCGTGGTACTGCAAGTCATTGATATGCCTGATCGGGTCTAGTTCCACACGTGCTTAAGGTGCCCGAAGTGCCTAATGAGATTGACAAAGCTAACAAGGTCTACAAAGTTTGATAAAGTACTTTAAGTGCCATATAAATTTGATGGAGCCTTATTTGTCTTGGTTCGTTGGATTCCGTAGGTGCCCAATCTGCCTGATGGGACCGATGGGCCCAACAAAGAAGAAACTAGCTATTTTAAATCATGCTTGGTGTTGCAGTTGCCATTCACCGCCGATGGACCCAACAAGGTCAAAGTTCGTTCAATGCCACAGGGACCCGACGGACTTGATAGGGATGACAAGGTCACATGGAATGAAAAAATAAAAAAATTAAATGTTCCTAATGGGACTCATAAACCCAACAAGGCCTATCACAGCAGTTTGAATGCCAAGAGTAACAGTGGAGTATGAAGGGTAAGCCCAATCCCTCCTATTTCTACAAATAGCGGAAATGACAATTGTATCAGGGTTGTTTGATACTCATTGAAATTTTGCTTGGGAGGAAAGGAAAAAGAAACATTGTGTTAGTCCTTCAAACAGAGAACACAAGGAAAATTCTGGAGCTTTGTGTCTAGTGTTCTCTTGTAGATGTGTGTTTTTCTTATGTTAATATATATCTCTCGATTCAAGCAATAGTTGTATTATTCTTAAACAAGCATATTACCTTTTAGAAACCCTTCATGTCATGCATAGGATGAAATATGTGTTTACCCATCCATGCATGACCCTTCGTCTTCCTTTTATTTTTATTTTCAGTTGAAAGCAGTAAAACCCAACACTTCATTCCATAGTATACATATTCGGTGAGTATTTGCTGAGTAGTCTAGTACTCATCGAGTTGGCACCTGGACGAATACTCGCTGTAAATAATCACAATATTTTTTATTTTTTTGTTTTTGGAGAGTGTTGTCACAGTACTCGCCGATTATGGATATGTGAACTATACTCCATTCAACCAATAAATATTGTAAATAGGTTTATTTATTTTTTTCCTATTTGCAATAAAGAGAACCCCCGCCCCTCCTAATAGAGGAGAGGCTTTTTGTCTCGTTCATTGTTGTGAAATCTGAGATTTGCCAAAATATGAAATATTTCACCAACAATTTTTGGCACGCACCATGGGACCAACAGAGAGACTTTTTATCTCCTTCATTGTGAAACAACAGATTTGTCAAAATGTCAAATATTTCACCAACAATTTTTGACAGCTCCGCTAGGGATCGATATATGCCTTTGATTTCTACAAATTTGAATGGAATTTTCCCCTTGCAAAAGAAGATTGGCGACTCTACTGAAATGATGCCTAGAAATGATGGAATGCAACCCATGCTTTTGATTTTGAGCTTTGCTATCACTGCCCATGGTCTGATTTTGGTTGCACGCATAAAGAGATTTCGGTTGAAAACAAAATATGCATACCTTGGAAATAATGGGTGGAATATGCATACCTTAAATATATTCAGGGCTGATTGGATTTTTGCAAGTGATGATACAATGATAAATGTTTTGCTCTTCATATCAACCTTCAAAGAAAATCAAATTCGCGAAATTGTTGATGATCCAAAAATTGTACAGTTTTTTAAAAATTTATATGGAGCTATACAAATTAAAAGAAGAGAAGATTTCCCAAATCAAAATTCAGCACAAGAGGAGGAAGTCGTGGAAGAATTTATTGAAAGGAAAATTCACCCTCCTTCCAAGACCATAAGATGAGTCAAGAAATTAGTGGGCTTCACATTGATGAAGAAGAGGTATGTGATGGTGTTAAGCACAAGCATATAGCAGATTTTGAAGAAGAAACAAGAAACAATTAGCAACAAGTTTTCAATCATGTTTAGTGCCGTAAGGTTTTGGTCCCGAGCTCACCTTTGGAAGCGTCTAAAGAAGATTTAGTTCAGCCATTCATGGTTAAAGAGCCACAAGAGCAGCCACAAAGCAAAGACTTTGGAGGCATGATTCATGTTGTTAGTATTTCAAACATATTCATTCTATTCATGAGGAAAATGTGCATTCAAGTGTTTGATTCCATATTTGTCCATGCTTAATGTTTATCCCATAGATGCAGTTTAAATCATGCTGCAGTTTTTACTCATGTCTTTGCAAACATTGTCCTCTTTTTGTAAAAAATTGCCTCATACTATTTTGCCCAACCCGTGAATGGTCATGTTTAGTCATGCTATCCCACCTTCTCCCTTGTAAATAGTTTACTTTTCTGCACAATTTTGGCTTGTGTTTTTCCGTTTTGTGTGTGTTTGTGTTTAATAAATGCAGCTTGTGCGTTGTGGTGGTTTCCCCTTCTCCTCGTCTTTGTCTCTTAAACCTGTCAAGTGTTTGGTTGGTTGTGATCTTTACAAGAAGGCTCTCTTGGTTGTGAAAACAATATTGCATATTCGGAGGACTTTGCAAACTTTCATGATTTTCATAACAATTGGAGTAAATTCAATTGAAAAATCCATGAAAATTTTAAATTTTGGGTGTTGAATGTTATGATATCACGTGCAAAGACCAATGTGGAGCTTTGTAGGGGTTCAAAAACGAATGAATAGATGTACTTTTGTCAAATTTGTTGGTTGAGGAATACCCACAAAACAACGTTCCAACTGAGTTCAAGAATGATCAAATATTCAAAAGAAGTTATCGACTTTGACAATGATATCAAATGCCTTAGGAAGAGTCAAGCTAGTGACAACAACATTTTGTATGAAGTGAAAGGTATTTACCAATTTAAATAGTATACCATTCTTAGTAAATATAAGATAAAAATCATTCTAACAATGGAATAATGAAAATGGAGAACACATTTCAACAAGACATTTTGTCAAACAGTTTTCTTATCTTCTCCTAAGCATGTTGTGGTCACATGGAAGGTGAAAAATGCAATTGACAAATGTAAAATCAAATTCATAGCCTTGCTAGCATCCTACCAGCCTGTGCCAAGTAAATTGGGCAGATGTTCAAGTGAGACGTGTCTCAGTGAAGTATTTGGTCAAACAGTTTCTGTGCCTTCAAGTTGTGTAAACAAACCCCTGATGGAATTCGATGACTGAAGATTGGGTATTCATCACTAAATCAGCTAAATATTGATTCAGATCTTCACCAAATATGAGGAGATGTTATTGATTCACTGGCTTCAGATGGGCAGCATATACCCTGTAGAGACACAACCTTGTCATGCTCATGAGTGATTCACTTGATGGCGGAGAGCATATTTACATAAATGCTCATTTTCCTCTCAATAATCAAGAGAATGGATGTCAACCCATCTCATGCATCCAATTGTATGAAACTATAATTCATATGGAGCATTCTTCGCAACACATGGTCAGCTTTTCCCATTTTGATGAATTAGGATCCCCTGAAGAGGGCCAAATCAGAGAATATCTCAACAAGATTCAAAATTCAACAAATGTCTGTTCATCGTCATTTCCATGATTAGCAAATTGCAGCCTGTATGCTGATATGTTTCAATTCATGATGCACCTCATTCATCAAACCACTGAAAATATACAGAGGTTACATGCAAAATAAGAGAATTTGTCTTGAAAATGAGTGCAAGAGGCTGTTTTCAGAATTTTCAAAGCAAGGATCTGGCCCAGCAGTGCAAGTTTATTCCCATATGATTGGGATAGGTGAACTTGCTACCAGTTGGCTGGATTAGGTCATGGGAGCATGTGTTACATTGTCATTTATAGGGAGTTTCAGTGAATATGATCTAGTCTGGTAAAGCATGTTCATTCCCATATGATTGGGATAGGTGAACTGGTTGTCAGTCGATTGAATCTAGATATGTGAGTACGCTTTACATTCACAAGTTGGAGAAGGCACCGGTGACCAAAGAATTTGGAGTTCTACATTCCGCCAAAGAATACGGTCCCACAGTTAGACTCTATTGTTGTCGTGAAATTTTACATTTTGCAATAACACCCCCAATCGTGCTCCTACAAGGCAACTGGAGATAAATCAAGGACAGGGAGAGTTCAAATTTTCCAGAATAAGGATGCTTACTCCATAGCCCAATGGAGAAGGATTGGCAAATTCATTCAAGCTCTTGTAAGTTTTGCCAAAAAATTGATCTCATCATAAGCTCTCAATTTATGTTCCATTACATAGACCAAGTCAATCCAATCAATTTTCATTACAAACACATGTCCTGAAAAGCCAGTCTTGTACCTCAAAATCTTGGTACTTGTCAGGAGAAAAAGACTGATTTGATCTTTGTTTTTAAGATGTCAAGAAAGCCCAGCAGGCCCAAGTTGGTCTTGGTTCCTGAGGTGCTATTGATCACTGATAGTCCTGATTTGGTCTTGTTTCCCATGGTGCTCGAAGTGCTCGATGGCCCCGATGGTGTCAACGGTGTATAGGGAAGTTCAAACAGTGCTTAAGGTGTCAATGAAGCCCAATATATCCGATTTGGTACTTGTTCTCGAGGTACCGTGACTCACCGATAGGGTCTAGTTCCTCAAGTGCTTAAGGGGGGCCAACAAAGCCAACATTGCCCACAAAGTTTGATTAAGTACTTTAAGTGCCAAGAAGTCCGATGAAGATGATTAGTTGAGTTTTGCAGGTGCCCAAAGTGCCCAAAGGGCTCGACAAAGAAGAAACTTGCCATTTTAAATCATGCTTGGTGTTGCAGGTGTTGTTCTTTGTCAATAGACCCAACTAGGCCAAAGCTCGTTAGGTACCACAAGTACTCGACAGACCCAATAGGCTCAATAGGGTCTACATGGAACATAAAAAATTTAAATTTTAAATGTTCTTAATGGAACTCATAAACCCAACATGGTCTATCACAAAAGTTTGAATGCTAAGTGTCATCGCAGAATATAAAGGGTCGGCGCATTCCCTCCTATTTCTATAAATAGGAGAAATAGCAATTGAATCAAGGTTGTTTGATGCTCATTGTAATTTTTCTTGGAAGGAAAGGAGAAAGAAACTGTGTATGTTCTTCAAACAGAGAATACAAGGGAAATTCTGAAACTGTGTCTAATGTTCTCTTTGTGGATGTGTTTTTCTTATGTTAAAACATATCTCTCGATTCAAGCAATACTTATATTATTCTCAAACAAGCATATTAGTTTTTAGAAATCCTTCTTGTCATGCATAGGATGAAACATGTGTTTACTCATTCATGTGTAACCCTTCATCTTCCTTTTATTTTTATTTTTGGTTGAAAGCAGTAAAATCAAATACTCCATTCAACTTGTAAATATTGTAAATAGGTTTATTTATGTTTTTTCTATTTTCAATAAAAGGAACCTCCCCTCCTAATAGAGGAAAGACTTTTTGTCTCCTTTACTGTTGTGAAATCTGAGATTTACTAAAGTGCTAAATATTTCACCAACAGTTTTTGGCACCCACTGTGAGGCTAACAGAAAGAATTTTTGTCTCCTTCCCTATTGTGAAATACCACATTTGTCAAAGTGCCAAATATTTCCCCAGCAATCATGAAGTTAGAAACGCGATTATAGCCTTAGAACAAGTAAAGGAACAACCTTCATGATGTTCCAACCATCTATGCTACATATGGGTCGTTTTTCAAGCATTGTGCTCATTTTCTAAGCATTGAATTGATAACATAAAGTGTGGGATCATTCTCCAAGGCTCTTGGGAGGTTCAAAACATCATCCAAGCATGAAATTGAAGAAAAAGACAAGAACTCTCATAATCAAACCTGAAAGTACCTCTGCTAAGACATTTTTAAAGGAAAAGGCTACAAAAATGCACTTTGAGGAAGCCAATATGTCATTGTCTTGTTTGCTGGGGGAAAACCATGATGGAGAGCATCTAAAGGAAGGGGAAGAAAATAGAAAACAAAAGAACGAACTCCGTTTGAAGCAAACAACAAAGGCAGCCAGGATTTTTTTGTTTTCAGAACAAAAAGAGAGAAAGACAAGGGTGTTTTGGGCCAATAGTGGTTGGAGCAATTGGAGTATTCCCAATAGGAGTTGAGAACAGATTTGGAATGGATTTTCAACCCTAATGGAGTAGGAAAAAAATTCTAGAGCCATCTCTCACCAAACAGTGAGTAACTAAGTTGTGAAAATCACCCAAAGTGTTTGACAAAATGCCTTTTCTTGCATTTTATGTTGTAACAGTCAAGGAAGGGAAAGTAAATGTTGTCTGGAAATTGTTTAGAACATAGTTTAAATGCACGTACTTGACAATTACTCAGCAGTCCAAAATTTTGACTCAGACTCAGGACTCGGCAATTACAAAACATTTTATTGCTAATTAATATATATATATATATATATATATATATATATATAAACTTAAAAAACATGTAAAACAGTAAAACACTGTTAAATGACATCCATTGGCCATAGGAGGCATAAAAATAGCACCCTTTCTCTGTGGGGTTTCCCCCATCATATCTGTCTCTGGAACTTGGAAGCAGAGGTCTGGGAGCGGCAGCCCCCACTAGTGTCAAGGGACAATGGCCTTTAAATTCTTCTTTACACAAGAATTTTCTCTTAGTACAAAATACAAACTTTATCACAGCATTTTGGATAAAAACCATCATTTTTTTTCCTCCAGCTGTCATTATGCAGCAATTGCCGAGTTTTCCTCACAGACTCGCAATATTTGATGAGTAATCACTAAAAATTACTTGCCAAAACGTGCAATTATCTAGAAGATACTTGACTTGCAAGTTTTTGGACGATTATGCATTCTTCACGGGAGTGTTGAGTACCCGCGAGTAGTCACCAAGTTTTTAAACTATGGTTTAGAAGCCTTTCTTTCCTAAGAACATTGTTGTAGGTGAATAGACTCTGCTCTAAGAGTTTTGGTGTAATTTGAGGCACTTTGTAAGCCTTTCAAGAGACTAAAAACGCCATTTTCATGGCAAAATCAGTCTCCATGTGAGAAACATTTCGCATACTCATAACCCTTATCCCACTTTCATTTCAAATAGTTTTAAGGCTCCAGCTGTTTACATTGCTTCCTAGTTAAAAATAACTCGCTAAAAGACATGATCTTCAAATATATTGCAAAATGCGATAAAAATGGTGGGAACAGCACAGTTGGCATAAATAATACAGAGAAAACATGTTTTGGGGCTGCTAACACGAGCTTGCCATTAATTTCGCTCCTGAGCTAGAATGCATCAATCGGTATCAGATCATGGGTATCCTGCATATGTGTGTGAGAAATTAAGACAACCACAATTGTGTATGGGTACAAAACAAATATTGAAGGTGAGATAAGGCACCTTCAAATAAGAAAGTGTTGGGTAGAAGGTGATACAACTAAGTGTCCTCCAATGTGAAGAAAAGTGGGTAGAGGACAAAGAGAAGCTGAGTGTTCTTCGTCTTGAGTAGATGTGTAGAGAACAAAGGACTGAAACGGAGATTGCAGCAGTGTGTTCAAATTGACAAAGTGTGACTCAAAGATGCCTCTAAGAAGAAGATTAGTGGATGCAAACAAGATTAGATGTCATTGAAACTGAGAGAAGATGAGATCTTGTGCAAAAAGAGGATAAGAGTGATGTTATAGAAGGGTGAAGGGCAGAGCAACAAGTGCAAACAAAATATGCTGGTCCAATAGATGAAAGAGAAGAATGATTGATAACAGCCCCATCAAGGATTGGAAAGGGAGTGATAATGGAAGTTCCAAGCTTCTCAAAAACATTGAATCTAGAATAATTGATTTTCGAATCTAGATTAATTGATAGATTCGGCGACCGAAATGGAAGAGTACTATGATTTTGATGAGGTTGAAGGCCCAATGAGGGTGAAGCTACCTCAGTCCGAGTTTGAAGGGTCATGCAACTCTATGGTGGAAAGAAGTGCAAATAGAAATAAATAGAAGACGAAAATCCAAGATTTCAAGATGTGCAAAATGGTTGGTAAGCTGAAAGGTGAGTTTCTTCCTCTAGATTACCAATTGACATTGTTGGAAAAATTGCAAAATCTAAGGCAAAGAGAGTTGTCAATGAAAAATCATACAGACGAGTCCTATAAGCTAACTATAAGGTCTTCTCATAGTGAGTTAGATAAAGAAAAGGTAGCCAGGTATATAAATGGCTTGAGGTCGAGCATTCAAAATGAGCTAAGCATGCTGAAGTTGCACACAGTTTAAGAGGCATATCAACTTGCCTTGAAAGCTGAAGAAATTTGCATAGAAGACATCAAAATTTAGCAAAGGATAGAAGGATTGTGATATGAGGAAAAAAGACATGCAAGGACAATGAAACACATAGGTCTGCAGTTGGAAGGACAGGAAAGCTCTTCTCCACATGAATACAATGAAGAGGAAGGTGAGGAACCCTATACTTCATGGGATCACGAATGCAATAAACCTCAAGAAGAAAGCCGGACTTTTGATGGAGATTGCTTTGATTGTAAAGTGTATTGACACAAGGCATTTGAGTGTCCTCAAAGAGAGGCTGAAACAAGTCAAAAGTGTGAAATCTATGGTAACACAAGGTAGTCTTGTTACCAAACAGCAGTACAAGAGTGTGAAGAAGTTGACCCAGTGACCTATGAAGGTTCAGTTACAGCCAAAAAGCCAAGAGTGAACCTGATGTTCAAGAGGAAGAGTTTCAAGACACCCAAAAAGCAAGAGGAGCCATGTCTTTACTTATTTGCCTTATCAGCTGAAGTCGATGTGAAACCCGAAGTAGAAGCTCCTAGGAAGTCCGAAATGGTCTATGAAGGAGATCCGGAAACAAAGGCCGCCGAAGAGCCAAAGACAAAGGAAGGCAAAGAGAGGAACCAATCGAGAATTCCTTCGGACATTTTCTCCGAAGAAATTCGTCGATTGCAGAAGTCCGAAAGCCAACGCCCGAATCAAACAAAGAGAAGCCAAGGCAAAGGAGAAGGCAAGGAAGAGACAAAACACGGGCAAAGTAAAGAGCGAAAAAAGACAAAGCCCAAAACAGTTCCAGCAGTCGACAAGGTCAAAAGGCAGAATCAATGACCACTCAGACCAAGACAAGTGGCATAGACAACTCAGCAACGGGAGTTAATACCTTTAGGTGGAAAATATCTACCGAAAACCAATAAATAGATTGGTTTTCGAACGATAGAGGGGCAGCCCGCGTTTTCACGCCAAGCTATTAATACACAGCTAGTTGCGTCCAAACATTGAAGAGGGCTCAGTTAGTCACAGCAGCTTGGAATGACTTTGTCAGTTGTTGGGAATGAGTTTCCCATGCTTTTGCAGCCCAAGGACAATAGAAGCGGCGGTTTGGACATCTATAGCATGGCTCTCCCATACGCAGATTGAAGAATACAATAGCAGCATGGTCATTTGTTACGGCGAATGTTTAACTCCAGCATGGGTCTCCATTCCTAATGATTTGTTAGCACCTTGTTTCCAGCTCTCTATATATTTGTAACTTCTCATTTGAGAAGATATCTCGCAGCTTGTATGGCGAAGCCCTGCAGGTATTTACCTTGAATCAAGACATAGCATTTTTACCTCGATTTGAATATGGACTTTTGCATATGTCTATGGTTTTGTCTTGTGTTAAGTCATTTTCTTTCAAGCTTTCACAGAATGATTCCAACATGTCTAGTGTATTGTTAGTTCTTCTTTTGCAGGTCAGCAAGAAGTGCCCACAGCGGAGTATAGGCGCATGTGAACAAGCTGCCATAGTGTGTCTTAGAACACCTCTGGTAGTTCTTCCTCCCTGTATCTCCATAGGACCCCCTATTGAAACACTAATGCAGAAGAGTTTCTCTTGTCAAATGAAGTGTATATCAACTTGTTCTTGGTGTAAAGTGTATGTTAAAGCTGAGTAGACCAACCATTTTGGTGCATCACTGCTTTAGTTTAGGTTCTGATTTCAGTATTTCTCTCCCTTTTCATCCCCCCATTATTAACAGTAAAAAATCCAGGGCCTCAAGGTGCATCAAGGGGAGCTAGCCCCTAATCTAGAGATTCATCCCTCACGTTTGCCACCCACAGCAAGAGGGATGTCTCCATTGTGTCGCGTGGATAAAGAGAGCTGAGCCTCCCTTCAGAGGGTGCAATCCACCACGTCAACAGTTTCTGGCACGCCCGATGCGGCAGTTTGTCCATGGAGTTGAAAGGATTTTTGGTGTGTTCTTCAACAAATCAACCTTTGGAGGCATTTCAACCAACACCAATGGCAACTCTGAGTTGAATCAACTGGTTAAGCAGTCCTGGTGCCATCAAGAAATCACATTTTGATATGTATAATCCCACTGCTCAGCAGCATAGGCCTTGTGTTCCTTCATATAACTTTGATCAAGCTCAGGGTGTTCATGGAATCACCTCAAGCAGCACTCTTGGTTGCCCTTCACCTAGTGTAAAGGAAATAATGCTGGAGTTTGAGAAGCAAGTGATGGAGATAAACAAATTGGAGGAGCAGAATAGATATCAACAAGAGGTTATGTACAAAGAGGAGTGCTTGTTTAGGCAAGCTCAGGGCTTGCAATCCATGAAGGAGGAAGTAGAAAAATGAAAGAGTCCATTCATTCAAGGCAATCAGCGTTGTGTGCCTTCTCCCATTCCAAAGCAGCCCCCTCCTATTCTAAAGAAAGCCCCCTCTTGTGCACCAAATCCTTTCTACCAAATAGCACTTGCTCACTCTAGCTCATATGATGCATTAACCACTCATGCTCTTAATCCCTTGCACCTAGCTTTTCAACACCAAAGAGCACTAGAGCAATCTCTCATAGAAATGAACCTTCTCAATTCCTTAAATTGTGAATCCTCCTTTGAAGGGAATCATCCTATGCCTTTTGAAAAACATCATGTCTCTCTTCAAGAAACTCTTCAAGTGCATCAACAGTCTCTTCCTAGTCTTCCTCAACCTCCTCAAGTCTTTCAACATGATGTCAAGATTCCAAGTTGGAGGAGGGAATACCATGAACCAACTCAGGGCCATGGAAATGATGACGTTGTTCCCTGTTCTCAAGAGAAGATTTTCAGCCCCAATGTCATGAGTTGGAAGGAAACAATGGAATCATGGGGCAAGAAGGAGGAGGAGAAAGGTTTTGCTCAAAACCTTGAAGAAGGTGAAGCTGCTCCTACTCATGGTGATCCTCATGATCTCCAAGAAAGGCTCTTCCAAGAGAATATAGCCAAGTAAATTGCAGAGTTGGAGTCCAGAATGAGGTTCCTCAACCAAGGTGTAATGGACAGTTTAGACCAAACAGCAAATTCCAAGTTTGAACACACCCCATCTACACTCCTTCAAGAGATCTATCAAGCCACATCTGATGTAGATGAAGTGTTGGCCAAATGGAAGGAAGAGAATCATTCGATTCTAGCTGAAGGATTGCCTCCTCTTCCACATTAGTTTGTCCATCAACCTTCCACACCATTCTTTCTCAAGGAGGAACCTGTTTTGAAAGAGGCAAGTGAAAAAGAGACGATCCAATTTGCAGCTGCCCAAGAGGCTATCATGAGTGACAATGAGGATGAGATCATCATGGATGCTCCCTTTGAAGACATCATCAACAATGGAGAAGACATAGGTCATGCATACATGCGGATGTTCCAACAATATGAAGAAGAGGTTGACAAACTTTATTTGTCAACAATGGATGATGAGGAATGTTAGCATGGTGAGCTCTCTCCTCCCTTGTTTGATGAACTTCCTTGTTGCTTTGATGAGGAGAATGACCATGCCATGGGACCCGAGTTGGAGGAGGATCAGGTGCATGTCTTTGAACAACTAGAGACTCTTGTTTTTGAGCAAGAAAAAGAGAGCCCTGTCCATCTTGATGAAAGCTTTGAAGAAGAGAACCTTGAGCAAGAAGGTGACGTTCTGTAAAATGATCAAGCAGTTTGTGATCTCATTTCAAACATCACAACAGTCACCCTTCTTCAAGAAATCCATGATGAAGCAGAAGATTAGTTTGACAGGGTCTTGAATGAGACAGAAGGGAACAAGTCAATCCATGATGCATATCAAGGGGGTTACGAGCTAGATGAGCCCTATGGTGATGAGCTAGCAGCCATTGACTACTTGGTGAGATACACTAGCATGAAGGGTCAGCATGAGGCAAGCTTCCAAGAGCAAGATGAATACATTTATGTTGGAAGCATGTTTGACCCTGATTCATTTGGATACAAGCCAATCAAGGTGGCAGGTAAGACGAGCAAGTCACCAAGTCTCCATTCCATTCAGCCACTTGTCTGGCACCATAAGCTTTCTTGCCATGAAGGAGACCTAAGAATTTTTCCCTTTGATCCAAGAGGGAGGCAAATGTATCTATTTAGTTGTACATAGTATGCTTTCAGTTGTGTGTCTTTCAATTCCCCTAAATGTTGTTGCACGTGTGTGTGTAGTTTTTTAGCCTTTCTTGTGTGTGTTTTCCTTAGTGTTTGAGTTTAAATCTTTGTTGGTTCATAGGTCCTTACAAGGCTATTGTTAACTTCTCCAAGATGCACCCTGACTCCATGCATAATGGACTTAGAGGCTACCAGTCTTCCCAAGCATAGCAGACATGTTTCCCCTGTGAGTCGCCAAATATGTTGACCAATTTTTGATCCTGCAGGCCAAAATTGGGCACCCCCTCCTTTTTCTTTGCAAAGAGTCTTTCACATCCATGATTTGGCTAAGTCATCCCTCAACTGCCTTGGGCAAAATACCCCCTGTCAGACCTGTTCCATGAAAAATCCAAGTGTTTTGTCATTTTACTTAGCCAAGTGCATTTTGGGTTTGTCAAGTGCAGTTACTTCACCTACAGCAGTGCATTTCGGGTTTTACAAACAACTTAACTCATGAAATTTTCATAAGCTAAGTCACTTGCAAAACCCGATTTGGTCTTCACAGACCAAATCGAGTTTTTCAAATGACTTAGCTTATGAAAATTTCAAAAGTCGAGTTGCTTAATAAACCCAATTTGGTCCTTGTAGTGTTATTTGGACTTTGCAAGCGTCTTTACTTATAAAGGTTTATAAGTAAAGTCACTTGCAAAACCCGATTTGGTCTTGACAGACCAAATCGGGTTATCCAAGTGTCTTTACTTATTTGCCTTATCCGTTGAAGTCGATGTGAAACCCAAAGTAGAAGCTCCTGGGAAGTCCGAAATGGTCTATCAAGATGGAGATCGGGAAACAAAGGCCGCCGAAGAGCCAAAGACAAAGGCAAAGAGAGGAACCAATCGACAATTCCTTCAAACCAAATGTCCGAAGGAATTCCTTCGGACATTTTGTCCAAAGAAATTCGTCAATTGCAGAAGCCCGAAAGCCAACGCCCGAATCAAACAAAGAGAAGCCAAGGCAAAGGAGAAGGCAAGGAAGAGACAAAACACAGGCAAAGTAACGAGCAAAAAAAGATAGTGCATAACAGTTCCAGCAGTCAACAAGGTCAAAAGGCAGAATCAATGACCACTCAGACCAAGACAAGTGGCATAGACAACTCAACAAAGGGAGTTAATACATTTGGGTGGAAAATATCTACTGAAAACCAATAAATAGATTGGTTTTCGAACGATACAGGGGCAGCCCACGTTTTCACGCCAAGTCGTTAATGCACAGCCAGTGGCATCCAAACATTGAAGAGGGCTCAGTCAATCACAGCAGCTTGGAATGACTTTGTCAGTTGTTGGGAATGAGTTTCCCATGCTTTTGCAGCCCAAGGACAGCAAAAGTGACGGTTTGGACATCTACAGCATGGCTCTCCCATACGCAGTTTGAAGAATACAGTAGCAGCATGGTCATTTGTCATGGCCAAGTGTTTAACTCCAGCATGGGTCTCCATTCCTAATGATTTGTCAACATCTTGTTTCCAGCGCTCTATATAATTGTAACTTCTCATTTGAGAAGATATCCCTTAGCGTGTATGGCGAAGCCCTGCAGGAATTTACCTTGAATCAAGACATAGCATTTTTACCTCCATTTGAGTTTGCACTTTTGCATGTCTATGGTTTTGTCTTGTGTTAAGTCATTTTCTTTCATGCTTTCACAGAATGATTCCAGCATGTCTAGTGTATTGTGAATTCTTCTTTTGCAGGTCAGCAAGAAGTGTCCACAACAAAGTATAGGCGCATGTGAACAGGCTGCCATAGTGTGTCTTAGAACACCTCCAGTAGTTTTTCCTCATTGTATCTCCATAAAACCCCCTGTTGAAACACTGATGCAGAAGAGTTTCTCATGTCAAATGAAGTGTATATCAGCGTGTTCTTGGTGTAAACTGTATGTCAACGCTGAGTAGACCAACCATTTTGATGCATCACCGCTTTAGTTTAGGTTCTGATTTCAGTATTTCTCTCCCTTTTCATCCCCTCCATTATTAGCAGTAAAAAATCCAGGGCCTCAAGGTGCATCAAGGGGAGCTAGCCCCTAATCTAGAGATTCATCCCTCACGTTTGCCACCCACAACAAGAGGGATGTCTCCATTGTGTCGCGTGGATGAAGAGAGTTGAGCCTCCCTTCAAAGGGTACAATCCACCGCGTCAACAGTTAGGAAGGCCAATGTAGTTTGAAAACAAAGCTTGGTTTAATGGGGAAGACAATCGTGGTTACTATTGAGAAAAATAGATAGAAGTGGAAACTACTTCCATTGAAGGAATAGAGTGAAACAAAAAATCACAGGGATCATTTGGTTCTGTTAAATACAAAGAAGGAAACTTTAGCAAAGGAGGAAAAGGATTGGGAATTTGCAGATCATGTTGCAAATGAGCTTGGTGATAAAAAGTCAATGGAAATTGAAGAATTGTTCCTAGCAAACCTACAGCTAGATGAAGTGGAAGTAATGGCAAAGAGTAATTTGTATTCGATGTGTGATCATGGGGATGACACTACTCTTGAAGAAGAAGTGAAAATGGTGAAAAGATAAGCACAAATCTGCAATTCAGTCCAAACTATCACTTGTTTGAACAGCCAACAGGAGGAATATTCCAAAATGAGATTGATGAACTGTTTAAGGTAATCATGAAGGTTGAATCGGACCAAGGGGATACTGTAGCAGCAGATGTTGAGACACCATTTGATGTTGCCATGATTCACAGACAAAGATGGCATACATGCACACTTAGGAGAAGAAATGAAGGTCATGATGAACCAGCACAACACCTTTGCAATTTAAGAAGAGAATGAATGGAACCAAGGTGATAAGGCAAAAAGTGAACATTTTGCAGTCCCACATGGTAGAGGAGAGAATAAGAAGACATTCAATGAGAAGACCATGAAGGCCAAAGAAGAAGAATCAACGAGGAAGGAGAAGACAAAGTGATGGTAAAAGGTACATAGTTTGGCAAAGGGTAAAGAAAAAAGCAAAGGAACAATAACCCAAAAAGAGTATGTGGAAACAAAGAAGATTTAAAACGAAGGAATCGATGTTCAGTGTAACCATGTTATCAAGAGTTCACATTCTTATTTACCTAGGGCGTTTCACGTAGGAGAATCCTTGGGTTGAAGTAGCTATACAACATTAGCCAAACACAGGTGTTTTAATTCAATAAATGGACTTATTTGGGGCATATGATTCTGAATTCCGAAGGAGGTCACCACGCTAAGTAGTTGGATCGTGATTATTTTACCCGCCATTTAGCTTTGAATTTGAAGAGGCATTCACTTTGGTGGAGTGTTCAATTCAACTTCCTTGCTACACCATCAAACTCACTATGTTTTCATAACATAATTTAGGACCAGATCATGTGTACTCTCGCTGGATTCATTTTCCCCTTGGAGGTAAACCATGATGTTAGGCACATTGAGGACTTCCAGGAGACTTCAAAGTGTACCGGGGTATAATTGAGTTGAATTTTACCTTTATAACGTGTGAATTTCCTCAAAATCGATGACTGCATTGCTTGGGTTAAGAAGGTCTCGTGTGACAATACCAAGCCATGTATCAAGCCATTTAATAATTGGATGTTGTGGAAGCACTCCAAGAAGAGGAGAATCAGTCTTCACTAGTATCATGCAGTTAGAACCCTGATTATAGCCTTAGAACAGGTAAATGAACTACCTTCATGACATTCCAACCATCTACGCTACATATGGGTCGTTTTTGGAGGATTGTGCTCATTTTGGAAGTATTGAATGGATTAGAGCAAGTGTGCAATGGCTCTCGAAGGCTGTTAGGAGTTTCAAAACATTATCAAGGTAAGAAATTGAAGAAAACAATAAAAACTCACATACGCAAACCTCAAATTACCTCTGATAAATACGGTTTTAGATGAAAATAATCCAAAAAGGCCCTTGGAGGAAGCCAAAACATCATTTTCCTGTTGGCTGGGTGAAAACCATAATTGGGAGCATCTAAAGGAAGGGGAAGAGACTGGAAAATCAAAGAAAGAACTTCGTTTGACACCAGCAACAAACATAACAAAAAAAATTCAGTTTTCAGACCAAAAAGAGAAAAGACAAAGGCAATTTAAACAAGTAGTGGCTGACCGATTGGGGGGGCGGGGGGGAGGCTCCCAAAAGGAGTTGAAAACAAATTTGGAATGGATTTTGTAATATCCCAAATCGGAATATTATACGATAATTTGGATTCTTGGGAATTCCATTTGTAATAATATTGTATAAATATAAACTTGTATTTGGAATAATACTTTAAATAATAAAATGTAATTGTATTAATAATAAAATATAAATCCTCAAGGGATTTCGTCCCTGGGTTATAGTGATAACAAGGGTTTTCTTCTTTGAAATCAGATTACGCAATTAAAGGGTTTCTTCCTTAAGAGCAATTGTAAAGCATTATTTTTGTATATGGTTATAAAATTGAATACATGATTTTTTATGATTCCTTCCATGCCAACGAATGACTACTAATAATCCATAACCTTCCATCAAAAGACATGTCTCTTCCAAATGTCTTTTCGCGAGGGGTATGTCTTCCCAAGGGTGGTGTCCATTTGTCTAATGAATGCAAATGACCAATCAATTAATCTAATGATTAATTGATGTTGTATTTAATTAATATTTTATTAATTAGAGTTGTTTGATATAGGCGCTCTTCATTAATAAGTAAAGACTGCAGTTTTGTTGGGCACTCCTCTATATGGCGATTCCTTAAATGAGATGTGACGCTACTCTTCAAGGGCAGCGAGTTTTATATCCTTCACTGTTGGCTGCGACTTTCCTTTAATACCTACAATTCCCATGGACCTAAGATTTTCTTTATTGTTGTGATTCCTTATTGCTGATTGCATTTTAGCAATTTGATGTCTTGCTTGGTGAGTGGCGATTTGTTGGTGGTTGATTTGCTTGGTGATTGAGGATATTACCAACGATTTAATTGGGGATATTACCAATTTGATGTTCATTTACCTTTGCTTGTTGATCTTGTGGTAACTTTTGGCATGAACGGATTGTCTGAATGATGCTATGAACTCTTCAACTGGCTGTAAATGAACATCTTCCTTTGCTGCGAAGATTTTCTGTAAAAAACTCTATTTGTGGTCCCACCGGGCGTGCCAAAAGTTGTTGTCAACCTGGAGCTGCGCCCTGAATCGAATACGTGCATGAAATGGCCAGTCCTCTATCTGACTAAAACAATGGAATCTTCTCACGAGGGTGGGTGCCTCAACGGTGAGAAGAACCTCCAGAAAAGGCTGGTTCCTGTATGATGTATCAATGAGGATCTCTACTCTATGCTCCGGACTACCGTGGAAAAGGGAGAAGGAAATTTAAAGGAGAAATCCTACCTAAAAGGGGGTGATACACCAGAAGTTTGATCCACTCAACTTGGAACCTTGAACACTGAACAAACAAGGGAAAAGGAAGACCTTAGATTTCAATCAATCACTTATGCATAATATTTCATGAAGAGGTTCGATCCAATGACCAAAACCTGAAGGAAAACGATGGAGAGAGGTCCGATACAAGACACTTTGCAGCCACCTAACATCCACTTACAGCATCAGCAAAAGACATAAAGAACACTTTAACATGACCTGCATAAGGATAATCTAGCAACTAGGTATGAACCAGAATTTGGGAAGGGAGAGAAATCTACCACTTATGCAAACTACTGAATGAAATATACACTATGCCAACACTTGAAATCTGAAAGTACAGTCCTTATATTGATCGAAGAGGTTACACAACTCACCAATGGCAGAGTCTGGTCTAACCTAGAAAGAGATTGGATGATATTTAATCAACGCTAAAAGCCATTTTATAGAAAATTACAAGAGGCCAAAGATTGGCGTTGCAAATTTGAAGAGAAGGATTAACTTCGGTTAACTCAAGGCTGACTTGGCCTTTCAATTAAATATATTTCCTTTTTTGTCTTTGCATGAAGCTTCTTGCGCTTGAGGAAGTGAACTTGTCTTTGTTCTGAACTGCCCACCTCTATTTGCATGGAAATCCATGCCAATGTTAATTTTAGAACTCTAGATGAGCTGCTTGATGCCGAATTGGAACGTTGGAAAGGCTGAGTTGGTCGTTTGATAAGCTGAGTTGGTCGAAGAGATCATCCTACCTCACATGGAAAGCTCCTAGTGGATGCGGCATTTAACAATTAATCAACTCTAAATCTGGTACAGTCAATTCGACATTCGAATTTGGAACTTTGGTTTAAGCTGAGTTGGACCTTAAGATGCGTGAGATGATTTGGAGACGAGCAGGACTTTAATAAACAGTCAACTGAAGCTTTGCTCGGTGTTCAAAAATAGCTCCCGCTTGCATGTATTTTACCTTGTTCTGGTCTGCCTGTTCCTGTCTATTTCTGGGGAGATTCTATATTCGGATGTATTAATCTATATTTCCTTCGGGATGCTGATAACTTTTTTGAAGCTTTGGATTTCCTTCGGAATATATGCCTTTCTTTGAATTTCCTGTGGCATTTCTTTCTTTTGGCTTTATTCTCTAAAGTATTCCTTCGGACAAAAGTCCAAAGGATAATTTCCTTCTCTTTTCCCTTTGCTCGGGCTTTTGTCTTAGTCGGGTTTACTTTCTCTTTATCGGCTTCGCATTTCTTCAGACTTTTTGTCTGAAGGAATTCCTTCGGACAAAATGTCCGCAATAATCATCTTGGTCTTTTCCTTTGTTCTTCGGACTTGGTTGTATTTTCTTCGGGTTTTTCCCGCGGCCCTTTCTCCGAATTTCTTCGGACTTTTTGTCCGAAGGAATTCCTTCGAACAAAAATCCAGAAGGAATACTTTGCTCTTTGCCGTCGGCATTTCAACTTTTCCGAATCCTTCGGACTTCTTGCCATCGGCTTTTCCACGGACCTCTTCCTGTGTTTTCCGAATTCCTTCGGACTTTTTGTCCAAAGGATATCCTTCGGACAAAAGTCCGAAGGATATCTTTGTGCCTTTACTCTTCGAAATGTGCCCTTCGGAAAAGTCACCACGGTCCTCTCGCCGACCAAGTGCCCTCCGCAAGGGTTAGTTGCTCGTGTTTGTGCCTTTTTCGGAAAAATTGTAGGGCACCCGGGCTTTTGCAAAGGTCCTGAATTCATTCATGTACCTTCCCGAAGGGTAGGTGCCCTTCGAGAATGTTGCAAATAACCCTTCCGAATGGTACTTTGCCCTTCGGGTTTCTTTGTCTTATGTGTTTTGTTGATTTGTTATTTCCTTGTTTCATGAACCATTCCTTCTTGCAAAGGTCCAAAGGGATTCATCCTTTTGTAGCAAAGGCCCCTACCGAAACAATATATTCTTTTATCCTTGGCTAGAGAATTGAACTTTCTAAATGGCAAAAGACAATCCGACTTGTGGAAGAATTTTCAACACTCCCTCAAATTGTTTGTCCTCAACCTACTATAAATTAGGATGTTCAAGAATTTTTGCTCCTTCCCACATGGCATTTTTGATTGACAAATTTTGCCAATGAACTAAATACTCTTTGATACTTTAATTTCTCAACCTCTTATCACGAACCTCAAGGATGGCTTCGGGTATTAAATCCAACTTGACAGTAAAATCAAACAGTCCAAGCAAATCCTCTAGCATAACTCCTTTATAGTAATGGACAAATAGTGCAATTAACTCTTGAAGATCATGCAGTGCAGTCATTGTTATCGCTTCACTGCTACTCCGTAGTGCATAATCAAACACAGCACAAAATATTCTCTCCAATGGAGTCTGCCTCTTGTAAAGCAAATTTTAACGCATTTCACTTCCAGCAATGCTTGTGATCAACCGTTTAAAGTTTTCTTGAAAGGAGTCCATCTCTAGGGTGTTGGGTCTAATAAGTCCCAGAAGATTAAAGAGCTCTTTGATATTGTTTTGATAGAGTGTACCTGACAATAAAATCCATCTCCTGGTATGTATTTCGGTGAGCGCATTTAGTATGTTCATGTCTTTATTTCGAGGGAAATGACCCTCATCTAAAACTAACAATCTTGAACCTTCCATAAGAATTTTCTGGCAAGATGCAGCGATTTCATTCTCAGCATTTTCACAAACTATGCTTGAGAACCATGAATAACTCACAAGGAGAATGCCTCTTTTCTCTTTCCACTCTTTAGGTGTTTGAAGCTACTTGAATCTCAATGTTTCCTACTTATTGGTTATTGTTGGTGTTCCTAGGTTGCACCCTAGCTGAGCAAAGGGATTGTTCAGGTCCTCTTGCTCAAACCTAGTCCAACATGGAACTAACCCTACGTTGTGGGTCACCTAAATTTGGGTCAAACCTCTGGAGAAGGTCAACTTCCTTTTGGATCTATCACCTAAACTAGACTAAGCTAACTCTTGCTTGGAAAAGGGAGAAAGATTGACAATAATTCATAAAGATATGTAAAAATGAGGTGATGCACCAAATAATTTGATCCTTATACTCGCACAAGACACACTATATGACTCTTTCAAGACTGCAAAATATCACTTCATTCACTCTTTAATCAGCTTTCACATAAGTATTTCATTAAAAGGCATGGGCTAGCTATTGACCTGGCATGGGAGGGCAGTTGTCCACTTCCAAACTGACCAATAGACTATATATGCACTATGCACTTAGAATGACCTGTAAGAACTACCAAAACACTGCGTGAAGGTGCAAAAACTCAGACAGAGACAAGGAAAACATACATTCACTTGACCACAACAATGAGATCATAAGACACACTTCAACTCAACTTGCAAATGGAGGAATTCATTCTTTTATTGCATCAAATAGGTGTTATAGTACAAATCTTGGCAGAGTCTAGTCATGCCAAAGAGAGGGATGATCTTCAAGGCTTAGAAGCCTGTATTTATAGCAGAATGGGATGAGAGAGATGAGGATTATGCCTAGAAGAATCGAGAAAGGAGCATAATGACCATTATTTCCAATCATTCCGACGTTGATGCAATTAGAAAAGATCATGTCTAAGACTACTTATCGAAAACAGCCAAGACAATCATAACAGTCCCTTTCAATCCGTTTCTGGCTTGCATTGATGCTCCTTCTAGTTATAACAATGGGATCAAGTCGCTTGAAACCAGAATTTTGACATCGAAGCAATTACAACAGCTGGATCAATCTGTTATGAACTTGTTCTTGCATTGATTGCTCTTTAATGGTTCGTTTTGGCGTGTAAAAAGGGGCACAATCACCTCCAGGACCACCTTGCCAACGGCCTATCCACGCTGCTGGTTTTCACGAAGACCCTTTGAAATTGACGTGTCTACTTCTATGGCATCCCTTTGAAATATTTGTTTTGGTTCGACTTCGACCGTATTTAGCTTTGACTTTAGATATTGGCCCTTGACCTTGATCTGGGTTCCTAAAAATGTGCCACCTGACAGCGCTTCATTTGTTCTCAGGATCCTTCTGACTGTTTGAACTCACATGCACTGTTGATCTGATTTTGCATGACTTAAACGCACTCCATTGATCTTCTACCAGTTTAACGCGCTTAAGACACTTAGCAGCTTCTCATTGGCCTTCAAGATCCGTTGACTCTTTGACCTCTCGCTCATCATCGATCTATTTTGGTACGATTAAATGCGCACCATTGATCAACTTGGGCCCACTATCTTTGTCAATCTCCGCACATTGTTAGATCTCTGTTCAAGGACCCAAGATCTTCCCACTTGTCAACCGCGTGTTCGTGTTGACCTTTTGACTTGATGCTCACCGTTGATCTTCGATGCATGATCAAATGCACGTCATTAGATCTTCAGGACCCACTAACACCACAGATCGTCTGCTCGCCATTAGATTTGATCTTAGCTTCCGCGATTTGGACACTTGTCAACTACACGTTCGTCCTTGGAACTTTTGAATTCAAACGGCTATTTATTGCAGCTTAAACTTGACGTCCCCACACACATTTCACTCTGCTAGTCTAACATTGAAGCTTTATATCTTGAGATAGAAAAGACATTAAGATATGAAATTTGCAGAGAATGATCTAGGCATGAATATATCATGAAGAACTTCAATTCCACATGATCCATGTGGCTTGAGAGGCTCCCTGAGCATACTTATAAAATGCACAAGCAAACTGGTCTGTTCGTTTCTCTGTGACATGCAATGATGGCCTGGCTCTTTACGATAGCCAAATTCACACTAAAGTGTTTCAAAAGCTTTGTAAACAACTTGTGCTCTTCATTTGAAGTCTATTTGCTCCTTCCATGGGATCACTCTTCAAGGGGACCCTGCTTAGCTTCAATCCGAAACCTAGAAAAGCTCAGTATGTAGACCAAATTTGGCCAACGGTTACTTCATAAATGTTGAACATGGGGATATCCTCTACTTGACATTTTTTTAAATTCAGTCATCCAAGAATACAATGCTTTTGGGTGCGACAATTAGTGATCTCTCATCTGGATACTTGGTCAAAAAGTTCTGAATAAAACTAATAACAAGGAACGTTTTCCCTGTACTTGGTGTATGTACCAAAATGCAACCGTCAAGTTCTTTTGTTATATGGTTCTTTTATAAGAAGTTGAACCCATCAATCTGGTTGATTTCATATGCTTTCGAAGATGAGAATGAACCACAAGTTTCAATACAAGGATCTTCTACTCTGACCTCTTGGAAAATGTCTGATTATCAATACCTAAAACAATCTCTAGGTCTATGTTAGGGACATGTCTTGAATATATTGTACCCTTTCAAGCCTTTGGTCATTGGATGTCAAAGATTGTTTCAATACTCTGCCTAATAAAGCCACACAAGGTGCAAACTTTGCCAAGACCATCCTCTAGAATGAAGCTATGAAGGCAATCTTTTGTATCATCCTTGTCATAAATAGAATTCATGTCTTGATTTACTGTATTCTAGGAACATTTGAAAGATAATGGCATTTGTTTCCATATTAATGAGATCTCGTCATTGTCTTCTTCATCACTTTCATTTTGCATGTCTCTCTATTTCTGCAGAATCTAAAACAACCTCCATAGCTCCTTCCACTACAATCTTTTTGGGTTCTTTAATTTTCTCCTCAGACAACTTCTCTATGATCTGCAAGTCACAATGCTTGATGTTCTTTGAAAGATCTTGCAAACATTTTACAATATTTACCGATATATTGAACCCACCTTTCCCATCTGCTTTAGCTCCTATTTCCACATGTTGATGTGACAACAGAGAATCGTGGCTAAAATTAAGCTTCTTATTAACATCCTCCATAAACTTTTCCACTCCAGTATTTTGACTCCAACTCCTAATTTTCCAATATTCCATCAATCATTTTGGCTGGCTCTCCATCTTGTTTATTTTTAAGATCGTAGCCCATGATATCTTGTTGATAGTGTGCATTAATTTGGCAATCGGTTGGTTTACCAAATTAGAACCTATGTTCGAGAAACAA
Source organism: Torreya grandis (assembly GCA_037957365.1). Classification (NCBI taxonomy): domain Eukaryota; kingdom Viridiplantae; phylum Streptophyta; class Pinopsida; order Cupressales; family Taxaceae; genus Torreya; species Torreya grandis. Next base: position 288,375 of record JARHVA010003277.1, on the reverse strand, counting down.
TCCTCAAGACCTTTATCTTGCACACACTGAAGTTTGTCTTCACTTTGACGCAGACAGCACATATCATCATCATCATCATCATCAATGATTTCAATAAACAACTCGTGTTCATCTCTAATATCCAGATTTTTTATGTCATTCTTCCCAATAGAAGAGTCTCCACAAATATCAACTCCCTCTTGGATTAAGCATGTTTGGACATTCTTTTAATTCAACATTGGATTTCTTCATCTTTATAAAATTAGACCCTTACTTATGTAAGGAACCCATAGAGCTCGGCATGCCTTCCCAAATGCTTGGAGAACTGAAGTCACTTAGATAAAGATTTCTTCTATAGGAATTTTTCTCATTGACCCTGGTAAAAACGAGATCTGAAGCTTCTCGTAAGGCTGGAGGGGTTATCAAAGGTCTATCATGCAATGATTTGGCTTTTTACCGCTCTTGGATAACATTTCTTGAACCTGCTTGCACAACTATTAAGAAAGAGCTGAATAGCTGGACATTTCTATTGTTACACTTGCATGTTTCCATTCTTCATTGTTTGCTTTTATTTTCTTTGTAGGCCTTAAGTCGAGTACTGCAATTGCTTTGCTCTCAAAAGCGCCTTTCAAAGGACCCAAAATTTGATTGAAATTGACTTTGCATGTTGGTGAGTCAGACAACCTAGAAGTCTTCTTCCCCCTTCCCATTTTTACCTTGGCACGCCTCTCAATGACAGGCTGAATATCATTATGATGTATTTTGTGTTCTTCAATATCTTTAGCCCATCATGATAATGAACCATGTACAATTTGTTCATTCCACTGCAAGTATACCGCCTACTAATTGTATTCCTGATTACCATCTTTATTTATAAATATTTCAAACAAGGGAATACCTGTTCCTACTACAGCCAGTTGCCTTGCATTGTAATTCTTGGCCACACTTTTTTTCTGTGATAAGTTAATTTTTCAAAGAGCCCCAAGACACAAACAACTTTCACACCTTTCAAATCCTCTGACCACTCAAAGGAAAGTGGTGTTTCAGTCTCCATGTTGGACTTATCAGCAGTTGCAGATTGTATACAAAGCACATAATTTCTAAATATGTGGTTCATGCAGGATCGACAAGTATTTTCCTCATTTGGAGCCTCAACACATAACACTTGGGATTTTGTTCCCAGTCTGCCATTAGTAACGATTCTCCCAAATGACAAACCATTGACTGTGTATGTATCTTCAAAAATTTGAATATTAGGGGCTACATGCATTTCACCTGATACTTTTTAGTTTCTTTTCTAACTATATGCCATTCATCAACATCCTTCAATTGCCTATCATCATAGTTTATCTCTTCTAATACCTTTTGAGCCCTTCTACTGAAGAAGCTAGCATGGAATCAGCTTCCAATGCATCTTTTGTTGTGGATGGTTGTGTACAATTTGTCTCTAATTCACAGCCTTCATTGACTTCTGGATTTTTTAAGCATACCTCTAAAAACTATCCATGTTCAACAGGGGAACTTCCTATTTCTCTAGGATACTCAGGGGATTCTAAAATCAAAGATGCACATGCAGTATCTTGTTTGTTATCCATAATACCATTGGAAGTCACTTCATTATCCTTCAATAGGTGAGGTACATTTAATAACTTTTTGTCTTTCAGGGCATCAAGTTTATCTTCCTCATAGTACCCTGATCCATTTCATGACTCACTCGACTCCATAAAGTCTAAAAAAGAGATTTCTTTTCGAATCTTTGTTGAAAGAGTTTTGTATTGATCAAAACTGGCCACAATATGCTTGTGTAGTGACCCCATGGTACACAGGCTAGCAAAAAAACATCTTTGATACCACTGTAATATCCCAAATCGGAAAATTATACGTTAATATGGATTCTTGGAAAATCCGTTTGTAGCAATGTTGTATAAATAGAACATGTATTTGGAATAATACTTTAACTAATAAAATGTATGATAGAATTGGGTCAGATCTGCATAAATAAAATACGAAAAATAATGGAGTCCAACATAGATAATTTTCTCACAATAACATATCTGCTATATTATTTCTTCTGCTATGTCTATCAAACTATACGGGAATATTACAAATTATATAGGAAGAGTCTTTCCCGTATTTGGGGAGATCAAATCTCCACCAAAATCTCATACAACCAAACTCCCATCAAACCCACTATATTCAAATATACTGACTAACAATATATTCGACTAACTAAAACAAATCAACTCATATATTATTGTTATGTATAATAATAATACACTAACAAGACTCTAATAACGTAATATTAATAATTACGTTATTTACAATTAATAATGTGAACACACTATACCTCAACATTCAACCCTTGTGAACATTATTAATCCTATCTACAACCCCTTAATGTGAACATGGGGAAAACAACTCTCCCATATCTGCACCTAAATTCATGACTTGATGATTTTCATAGGACAATCACAAACCTTACACAATGGTTTTACAAATCATTGATCAACAATCAAAAGAGTGGTTTTACAAGTGGCTAACCAGAAACCACAAAACAATCCCTGATGGTTTTAAAATGGCTAACCAACAACCAAAAACAGTAATTTTACAAGTGGCTAACCAGAAACCACAAAGCAATGGTTTTACAAGTGGCTTGCCATAAACCACGTCACAATGTGCAATATAGATTTTAGCTCTCATCATTCTCACATTTCAGAGAAGTTACATAGAAATATACAGTTCACTTATGAAAAACGTGAACAGGGATACAACTTTTGTTCTTATTTGAAATCACATTATGCTAAAAACAAACACATCACACAACTGAAAAGAAAAATACCACTAAATCAAAAAGTGGCCCCGTCGCAAGTGGCTAACAAGAGGCTATGAAACCTCCAACCTTCATTTCCTCGTTTTGAATAAGTTGCTTACTCAACTGATGAAGATTTATTCTTTAAGTGCCGTATGTATTGTCGTGTAGTCAACCATTGATGTTTTCGTAGTCAGATATCCCTCTGATCGGTGTCGACCTCATATCCAGTTTCAAAATTCTTTTGAATTTTGAAGTCTTGATTTTGCATGTTTTGGACATCAATTTCCATCGAAAGTGCATCCATTACAATTATGACACAAGATTTTCACTTTTTACTCTTTTTTTTTTTTTTGACAATACGACTTTTTATAGACATTAACAAATGACAACTTTTTTTATTATTACAACAAGACTCATAAAGACTATTATTTTTTACCATAGCTCTTTTTGACAATGACTACTTACTAAATAACTAACATTCTAAAAAATGACACTAAATGATATTTTAAGTTTTTGAAAAGAATAATGGCCCATCGATTTATAATATAGCATAAGGCTAATATTATAGACTCAAGACTCAAAGACAAATATGAAAAACTAATTACTAAATCCAATTAAAGATTAGATTTAATCCATAGACTCTACAACAAACTCAAATTAAAGACTTGACAATACTTCTTTAAAATAAAAATAGAAAAATACGAACCACCTGAATTACTAAAGAAAATTGACCAAACTTAAACCTATAAACTATATTCTTAAAAAACTAAGACAAAATTGAAATTAAATAATAACAAACTTAAAAACTTTAGACCTAACCTAAAACCGTGGTCATATATTAATGACAGATGTGGCAAAGATTTACTCCAGTGGTGGATGGCCGAATGGAGAACGAGGGAAACGATGCGACTATGTGTTGGCATGCCGAACGTTGGAGAACTATAGCGGGCTCAAGTGCGGTTGATGCAGAGTCAATACTGACATTGGATAGGAATGCAATGCTAAGGTGGACTATGCCATTGAAACCAAGACAATGCTATGTTATGTGTGTCGTGTGCCGAAAATAAAAGACGTCGTGTTGGAACAAGTCGAGAATGAGAATACAAATTTGTCAAAACTATCAAAACCCACGGCTGCAAAAATGAAACAATTTGTGAAACACAATTTTATCCTTCAGATCATTACAAACATGATCCGTTTATGCAAGATTCAGCAGAGGTCTTGACAAAACAAAAAACTGTATATAGATCCGTTTATGCAAGATTTCACAGACTTATACACAAGGAATGGATGACGTGATGCAGTTAAATAGGAAGATGCACATATAGGTTTGCATATTAGAACTGGAAATAGTGAGCCGAGACGATAAAAAATGTATGAAAATGTATTTGTATTAATAATAAAATATAAATTCTCACGGGGTTTGGTCCTTGGGTTATAGTGATAACAAAAGTTTTCGTCCTTGAAATTAAATTACGCAATTAAGGGGTTTCATCCTTAAGAGCAATTGTAAAGCATGATTTTTGTACATGGTTATAAAATTGAATACATGATTTTTTACGATTCCTTCCATACCAATGAATGACTATTAATAATTCATAACCTTCCATCGAAAAGCATGTCTCTTCCAAATGTTTTTTCCCAATGGGTATGTCTTCCAAGGGTGCATCCATTTGTTTGATGAATGCAAATGACCAATTAATTAATTAATGATTAATTGATGATGTATTTAATTAATACTTTATGAATTATTGTTATTTGATATAGGCGCTCTTCATTAATAAGTAAAGACTGCAGTTTTGTTGGGCGCTCCTCTATATGGTGATTCCTTAAATGAGATGCGACGTTGCTCTTCAAGGACAGCGAGTTCTATATCCTTCACTGTTGGCTCCTACTTTCCTTTAAGAACTACAATTCCCATAGACCTATGATTTTCTTTACTATTGTGATTCCTTATTGCTGACTGCATTTTAGCGATTTGATGTCTTGCTTGGTGAGTGACGATTTGTTGGTGGTTGATTTGCTTGGTGATTGAGGATATTTCCAGCGATTTAATTGGGGATATTACAGATTTTCAACCTTATTGGAGTAGAAACAAAGTTCTAGAGCCATCTCTCGACAAGGAGTGAGTAATCAAGCAATGAAAACCACCCTAAGCATTTGAGAAATTGTCTTTTCTTGCATTTTCTGTTGTAACAGTCCAAGAAAAAAATAGTTAAGAATCTTTTATTGCCTAAGAACATTGTTGTAAGTGAATAGTCATTGTTCGAAGAGTTTTGGTGTTGTAGACATCTAAAAAATTTCTCTCCTCCATCATTACTAATTTTAGCGTCATTTGACACCATTTACCATAACTTCTAATTACTAACACTTCATAGACATCCCTTAAATCCAAGCACACACTGATAAAAACTCTTCATCAAATCCCTAAACAAAGTCCAATCTGATCACTACATCGTCAAGGCAATCTATAAATTACAATCTATAGCCTAAGCTTGTTCACATCGACATAATCAAGAAAATTACAGCAACTGCATAAATCCGGAAAAAAAAAAAAAAAAAAAAAGTTCACTTCAATCCACATCAAAAACAATCCCATTACACATCAAAACTAACATCCAAAATAAGCTTTGCTTAAATCCTAAACTTAATCAAGTTTGAAACACCTAAATCCAAACCGACACCCTCTTAATATAAATCCAACATCCCAATCCATCTATCAAACCAAACCTGAGCAACCAACTCTAAAACAATCCAATCATTTGAGCTAGCTTACAATCTCAAAATAAATCAATCCACAACCAAGGTTACACCCTAATCAATCAAAGACAATAACCTATCAAAGGTTATCAACAAAACAATCACATCCTCTAAGCTAGTCAGAACCTAGCTCACAGACATAATCTAAGTCAGCATCAAGGGTTACTCAAAACAACCCTAATCAATCACATCAAAACATCAATCAAAAGCTTGCCCAACCTTTATCATCAAATCCAAACATCAATCAACATCATACCATACCCTAACTAATCCAAGTCAAGCTAGCTCGCGTTTGAAACCAATCAAATTTGCTCAATCTTACCCATCAAATCAAATCAACCATCTAATATCCAACTATCAAAAAATCTAAATAAAAAACAAAACAAAACTTGAATCAATCCAAGGCAACCTTAACCTAAAGATAACTCAAATAAAATAAACAACCCTCTATAAAACATATCCAATACATCTAAGACAAGCATAATGGCACCAAAAACCTGATACCAACTTAAGATGAGAGAAACCTCATATAATGAAGATCTTGAAAATCCTTGGTACATTGAACAAAATCATGATAGTGATGAAGAAAGCCTTGTAAATCAAGAAGAATATGGTCAAGATAATCACAATGACTTGTTGGAAATAGAACATTGAAGAGCCCAAATGGAACAATACTTTTATTATGATAATAAAGATGAGCTACTACTAAGGTTTATTGAAGTTGGAAACGAATTGCCCCCTGATTTTGATCTTGCACATTTACAACACATCATAAGCAACAAGAACTCTAACCAAGAGAAGCTTACCCTTTTGAAGAAGAACCCCAAAGGGAGTTTGTAAATACTAGACATGTCAAAGCTGGTAAAAGGAAATCCAACTTAAATGACCAATTGGAACAAGACCATAAACAAGCCATGCTCGAACAGTTGAACCAAATCACCCAACAAGTGGCATCTCTCGCATCCCAAATAGATCCCGATGCCACCAAATCCTCACATCCAAAGAAATCATCCAAACCACATCAACCCATCATAGACCAAGAAAAACTCTACCGCCATCCACTCCACTCATAGACCCCTCATTCGCTCAAGAGTGGTAAGCTATGAAAGATACTCTTCAAGGGTTACAAGCAAGTTCACAAGGCAAAAACTATAAGTTTCTAGATCTATGCACGTATCCACATGACAAAGAAATATTGCATATTACTTTCCCTCCTTACTTTGAACCTCCGAAATTTGAGAAATACAAGGGGAAAGGGGACCCAAGAGAACATGTGAAGGAATTTTTCATGTCATGCCAAGAAGTGGCCTATAGTGATGCTTACTTGTCTAGGTTATTCCCAAGAAGTGTTGGAGGACAAGCCCTCGAATAGTTCATGCACTTGTTGAAAGGATCAATAATCTCATTTGCAGATTTATCTGAAACATTTGTTAGACATTTCTCCTACAATGTGGAGCATGAGATTACAATGTTGGACTTGTACAATGCCAAGCAACGCGATGGAGAAAGTTTTTTGTCCTTGCAAAGATGGCAAAGTCTTGCTAGCATATATCCTTGCACGATCCCTGAAAAACAACTTGTCAGTATCTTCGTAGCCAACCTAAATCAAGAGTTGGCTTTTCACTTACAGCTCCATTATGCAAATACTTTTGACAAGATTATCGAAAACAGCACACAAATTGAGAAAGCTCATGTTGCTAAAGGCTTAATCAAAATCTTTTCCAAAGATAATCAAAATCAAGGTACTACATCAGAAAAGCTAAACTTTTCCAATAAAAAACAAGAATGTGATTGGTGATGGAGTTATGGATTCTAAACACATACAAACCATTCAGAGTTCTAATCCTCCCAACACTCAAAACACATCAAGTATCATTGTACCAAGAGGAAAGCCGGAGCAAGATTCTGAGAAAAGACAATATACATCTCTTGGTGAGCCAATGGACCGTGTCTTTCATAAACTCCTAGTTGCAAATATGATTGTTTTCCTAGAAACTAAGCCCTTTGATGAAAGTCAACCTAAGCCCACATGGTATCGAGAAAACAAATATTGTGACTTTCACAGAATCAAGGGCCACTCGACCAGAAGATGCATGCAGCTTAAGAATTATATCCAGGACCTGATTAATCGAGTGATAATAAGTTGAAGGGGAAGCATCTCCTTTGAAGAATCAGCAGCTTGGCATTTATCAAGGCCCATTTCCAAAGCATGATTAGAACCAAAAGCAAACACAACAAGGTTGAGGTCAAACATCACAAACCAACCATATCAATTACAGGAGAACCCCTTATAACTATGACTCAGTTGTTGGTCATATTGACCATAACAAACATCGAGTCGCCATCATTAAGATGAGAGATAAAACTCCTAAATATATCACAATACAAGATTGTCCAACCATTAAAGTCAGAGGCCAATCCTCTGAGTGTGCCATCACCATAGATGCGGTAGGGTCACCATCCCGAAAGCACCCTCTAAGGTCACTGTCCAAAGAGCTCCTCTGCCTACTTCTGAGGATGAGTATAGTCTCATTCAGTAACTTGGAAACACCCTCACACAAATATCCATATCGGATCTTCTCAAAACGTTATATGTTCATAGGAGCATTCTCAACAAATCTTACATGAGTCAAGAGTTCCAACCAACATTGACCCTAATCAATTCCAAGCACTCATTGGCCATCTATCATCCTCCCATCAGCTCATGTTTGACCAGAGTGAGATTCCACCAGTAGGTCCTAATCATAACAAACCCCTTTATATTGAGGTTCTCATTTCAAAGCACAAAATCAAAAGACTTCTTGTAGAAAATGGCTCAGGGGTCGATCTTTGTACCCTCACCTTGATCAAGTGTCTAGGCTATTCTTAAAAAGCATTGACACCTAACATAATTACAATAAAGGCTTATTATGATGTCGAACGACAATCAACAAGGACAATTCATCTTCCTATCATGGCAAGTCCAGATACACACCAAACATTGATGAACATGGACATTCAACTCCCTTATAAAATCCTTATGGGACATCCATGGGTCCACAAAACACATGTACCATCCATACTCTAGCAATGTATTATGTTTCCTCATTCAGGCACGGAGGTTAGAATTCTTGGCGATCCACGACCTTACCAATATTGCAAGATGTTGGAAGGACAATATCACAATGTCATTCATTGTCATAGTACCGAGAGTGCTTCTCCTACCATGGACGAACCAAAATCGCCTAAAGACGCCAGGCTTTCATCATCCTATGTCCATACTAATGATCTTTCATCCACCTCCAAAAATCCACCTACCATTTCCCACCTTAAAATCATTTGCAAAGGATGTGAATACGATTTTCATGATGCCTTCCATATTGGTAAGCCCCCCTTGTCACCACGAAGTTATGGATGATTCACCATGAGGAAGATCAAGGAAACATCACATTAGTTGGGAAAAACAGCTTTCAACAAGTTCGGCCTCCTATCAGATGAAAAGGTCGACAAGTCAGATGATTCTTGGTTGTATGATGATGGTCTAGCATCCTATTTCTAGAACTGGTCACAAAATATAAAGGAAAGGGACTTGGCATCAATTAACAGAGGATTCTTGAACCCATATCAATCAAAGTCAATCGGCTATCTTGCAGCCTTGGATACAAACCACCAAGTGGTGACCCATTCGATGTTGTTACTGATACCTACTCGGTTTTTGGGGAATCCTCCTCTCAATGATGAGATTGAGACAGGATCTGTGCATAGCCTATACGATGACCTTGCTGCCACAAACCTATCACTGATACAGCTATTTGAACCATTACCCTCAACCTTTGCTGCCCCGACTTGATTAATTGGGACCAGCGAGATGGCCCAATTTCAAAAAGATGAAGCAATAGCTGAATCCATGGGACTTTGGAATCATATATAGGCCCGTGATCATGAAAAGGGGTTTGACATCAATTTAGACACATGCATATTTTGGAGAATAAATAGTGTTCCCTAGTCAAGAAAAATTAAAAGAATCAAAAGAAAATGAAGATCAAAAATATCAAAAAAAAATCAAAATATAAAATCCTATATTGAAAACATCTTTGAGGCAATAGAGGACCAAAAAAAATAAAAAAAGACGTATCTGTTGGTGAAAACCTTTCTAAGGCACCAATAGACGGAATTCTACTTGCCTCCAATGTATAACATTGGAACAGCTAAAAGCACCAAAATCATACAATTGGGCTATTCTCTTAGTCTCAAAGAACAATGGGCAATTATTGATCCACTGAAAGACTTTTCCGAAATCACGAATACATCAAAGGAATTTCATCTTACCCCAGCTTTGGCATACTTGCAGGATGGATCAACATCATTAGTCGAAGAAACAATTGATGTCAATATAGGTAATAAAGAGAATCCAAGGATAATCAAACTTTGGGCCACCCTTACTCCTCAAGAACGCGAGATCCTACTTGGAATTTCTCAACGAGTTTGTCGTCATCTTTGCATGGTCATATGCAAATATGCCAAGCCTAGACATTGGGTTCATCCGCCCAATCAACTATTTAGACTGGATCTCCAACATCATACCAGTTAGCAAGCCACAAGGTGGAATTCGTATTTGCACTAACTTCAGAGATATCAACAAGGCATGCCCTAAGGATGACTTTTTACTTCCCAACATAGACATGCTCGTCGATTCAATAGCTGGATATGAAATGCTATCACTACAGATGGATTCTCAGGTTACAATCAAATCCAAACAGCACCAGAAGAGCAACACAAGACAGCATTCACCACTCCATGGGGAACATTATGTTATCAGGTTATACCACTAGGCTTAATGAACGCAGGTGCAACCTATAAACGAGCAATGATAGTAATCTTCTATGACATGATGCATGACATTGTCGAAGACTACATCGACTACATATTGGGAAAATAAAAAACAAGGGCAGAACATCTTTCGGTGCTCAAAAGAATCTTTGATCGACTAAGAGAATATAAAGTTCAATTAAACCCCAAGAAATGTGTCTTTGGCATAACATTAGGAAAACTTTTGGGGTTCACTATGTCCAAGCGAGGAATCAAGGTTGATCTAGAAAAAGTCAAAGCAATAATTGAAATGCCTCCACCACAAAATCTCAAGCAACTCTGTAGCCTACAAGGAAAAATCCAAGCCATTCATCGATTCATCTCTCAATTGGTTAATAAGTGTCATCCATTCTCAATCCGCTACTCAATGTGCATTAGGGGCCCTCCTATCTCAACATGACAAACAGGAAAAAGAAAGAACCATCTATTATCTTAGCAAAACTTTGGTATCCCATGAGCTTAGCCATACTCCCATCAAAAAAGCATGCCTAGCAATTGCCTTTGCATCACAAAAACTCTGCCATTATATGTTAAACAACAAAACCAAGCTCATGACCAACGAGGATCCGTCGAAATATATGCTATCCAAATCATCTCTAACAGGTAGACTGACTAAATGGATCATGATATTAAGTGAATTTGACATAGAGTACATGAATCAAAAAGCAATTAAAGGACAAGTTCTAGCAGATCAGTTGGTTAAAGATCCATTGTCAGAGATACCACTGTTCACCATTGGATTTCCAGATGAATCAATCCTATTTATCAATGAGTCATAAACATGGCATCTTTACTTTGATGGCTCCTTTACTACACATGGCTCAGGGATCAGAATCCTTTTCATCGCACCTCAAGGAGACCATATCCCAAAGGCTTTTTAGATTGGTTTTCCTTATACAAACAATATCGCTGAATATGAAGTGCTCATCTCAAAGCTCAAACTTGCTATCCGATGGAAAATTCAGCATCTTTCAGTTTATGATGACTCATAGTTAATCATAAAACAAGTCAATGACGAGTATCCAACAAAGGACGACAAACTTGTTTTTTATAAACATGTGGGTGATAGCTTCTAACAATATTTCGAGCACATCACATTTGAACAAATTCCTCGTGCCAGCAATAAATCAGCAGATGCGATGACAACAATTGGCTCTTTGCTTGAGATGTCACAAGATACACAACAATGCCAATTTCTAGTTGAGCAACTACTAATTCTGGCTTATGAAATCCTTGAATCTGACATGAAATGTGAGATCATTGGTCTAATTCACCCTAGTATCAAGGCATCTACAATTACCTTCATGATAATATCCTACCACCAGACCTAAATAGAACTCACCGCAAAGCATTTATCCAAAAAGCCTCCCATTTCACTATCCTTGGCAACACACTTTATCATAGAGGATATGACGGTACCTTGTTGAGATGTTTGAAGTCAGAGGAGGCTAAAATAGCTATCAAGGAGGTTCATGATGGCATTTGTGGGGCACATACCAGTGCAATGGCCCTAGCCAAAAAGCTCCTACGGATAGGTTATTATTGGACGACTATGGATCATGATGCATGTCAGTATTTCAAAAAACACATAGCATGTCAAAAGCATGGAGATATTATCCACACTCCATCACAAGCATTGCAGCCTGTTACTACTCCATGGCATTTTTCCACATGTGGAATCAATCTCATAGGTAAAATCAATCCCTCTTCATTTGACGAACACAAGCACATCATAACTACCATAAAAAACTTCACTAAGTGGGTGGAAGCCATATATCTCACCTATATCACTGGTAAACAAATATCTAAACTCATCCTCAATCATATCATTTGTCTTTATGGAATCCCCTCACCCATCATTATTGATAACAAAAATTCTTTAAAAGCAAGGATGTCAAGAGACTCTACAAGCATTTTCGTATCCAACACAAGTGGTCCACACCTTGTTACCCTCAAGGTAACGACCAAGCTAAGGCGACCAATAAAACTATAATAAAAATTGTGAAAAATATCATCAACAATGTTGATCGTGATTTGCATCTGAAGCTCTATCTTGCTTTGTGGTCTTACCGCACAAACATCTGTACCCCAACTGCACCCACTTCATACTCATCGGTTTTTGGTGCAGAAGCCATCCTCACTGTTGACATTGAATTACATTCCCTCTGCATCTCATTACAAGACCTCACTGATGAAGGCAAATATAGGATTGCAGACTTCATGAACTGGAACTCCTTGATGAGAAGTAGCTCAATACCCTAAACCACCTGAAGTCCTATCAACATCAGCTACGCGGACAATATAACAAGAAAGTCAGGCCAAGAGAATTTGATATTCGCAATCTTGTCCTCAAGGAAAATCAAAGAAACACAAACACAAACCATGAAAAGAAAGGAAAGTTCGAGTCTAATTGGCTTGGACCTTATGTGATCATCGCCAAATATGGTTCAGGGCCATACAAGTTAGTTGTTATAGCATAGATTTGCACCCTTTGCAAGGATGTTTCAAGTCCTCTCAATCTAAGATACACATCGAAACAATCCTAAGTTGTGGGTGACCTAATGAGTGGATTGAACCTCTAGATAAGAGCTAGCTCCCTTGATGTATCACTTAGAACCAATCACTAATCTACTAGTGTTGGAATATTGTCATTGATGTCAAAGGAATTATAATTGATATCAACAGAATTGCCAATAAAATTGTAATTGATGTCAACAGAATTGCCAACAAAATTGCCAATGAAAATGTCAACACAATTGTCAACGAACACATCTTTTGGTGAAGAGGTGCCTCTTAGATGGGACGCCTCCTTTGTGAAGAGCCTTTGGAGGTTATATAATGCAGCTAGAAGATTGGAAAATATAAGAGAGATAATTCTTTCCATCATTCAAGCATAAGCGGATTTTTGTGGAGAAGAGAAGACTGAATTTGTCGTCATTCGTTGATAAAACAACAATAGTAAGGTGAAAGATTGTTTCAGTGGAGGTCGGTGCCTCAGAACAAAGAGATTGTTGTCTCTTGCTAAGTCGGTACTTGGCGGTGGGGGTTGGTGTCTCCAAGTAGGTTGGTGCCTAAAAAATTTTGTAAAAGGATTATTATTTTATGGTTGGATTTGGACGGTAGATCCAAGTAGGTCTGTTTTGTAGATTTTTCCGAGACAAGGTTTTCCACATAAATCTTGTGTTGCTTAATTATTAAATCTTGTGTGAATGCTTTCTTTGTGAACATTTATTTATGAAAGTTAAATTTTTATTATACACTGATTCACCCCCCTCTCAGTGTATCGTGTGCTTAACAATTGGTATCAGAGCGGTTCCTTCAGAATCAGTCTTACCACTAGAAGGTAGATCCCGGGAGTACACATGACTAGTCATCATGTACAGGAAGGTTTCTCCATAAACAAAGCTCCATTGTTCGATGGAACAAACTATGCATTCTAGAGTATAAGGATGCGTACTTATTTAATGGCCCTTGGTTTTGATATCTGGCAAACAATGGTGAATGGATATGTTACGCCAACAACTCCACCAACAAATCTAGCCAGAAAGAAGGCTAGTGAGAATAATGCCAAAGCCATGAACGCTATTTTGTTTGGCTTATTAGAATCAGAGTTTGTCAAGATTATGCAATGCGATTCAGCAAAAGAAAAGTGGGACAAACTTCAGAACATCTATGAGGGTGACAAGAAAGTGAAGGTGAAATGCCAAACACATAGGAGACAATTCGAGAGTTTAAAAATGCAAGATGAATAAAATGTTGTGGCATATCTTCGTGTGCATGAGATTGTTAACACCATCAGAGGACTCAGTGAAATGGTTGAAGAATCGATGATCGTTCAAAAAGTGCTAAGGTCACTTCCCTTGAGATTTGATGCAAAAGTTTCGGCTATTGAAGAGATAAAGGACTTAGACTCATTAACAATGGATGGGTTGCATGGGATTCTCACAGCGTATGAAATGAGAACTGAAAAGGAAAAGCCATTTAAGAAGGAAGCAGCTTTTAAAGCTTCAAAGAAAGCAAAGAATAAAGACCCTGAATCAAGCGATGACACCAGTGATGAATAAGATGAAAAGGAGGCCCTTTTTGTAAGAAAGCTTAAGAAAGGATCAGGGAAATACAAAAGTAAGGTACCTTTTAAATGTTTTAGTGGTAAAATAGGGCATTTTGTTGCTAAGTGTCCACATAAAGATGATATCGATGATGAGGAAAATCATAATGAGGAAAGGAATAAGAAGGAAAGCAAACCTCAATACAAAAAAAACTTCAAACAAAATGAATATAAGAAAAAGTTTGGTAAGCACAAGAAAAGTCTCTATTCCAAAAAGGATAGTAACTCCGCTGAGGAGAGCAATGAGAACATATCAGACAGTGACAGAGAAGAAACTTTGTTCATGGCTATAGAAATAAAAAATGATGCCTCTACAAGTGAAGACACCTTGGAAGAGGAAGAAGATGTAGAAGATAAAGGAAAGGTAGATCTTGAAGAACTCATATGTGCCTAAAGCGAGATCAAGCAGCTTAAGAAAATAAATTTGAAGCAAAAGTTGCAGTTGCAAAAATATGAATAAGAGGATTGTGATTCAAGAGCAAAAATGTCTCAAGACCTTGACGAATCCGAAACAATCATCATCAACCTCAAGATTCAACTTGAAGAAGCAAAAATGATTGAAGAGGAGGTGCGAATCTAATTAATCAAAAAGGAAGAAAATTGTGAGAGGTTAGAATCAGAGATTGTCTCCTTGAGGAAGGAACTACAGAAAACAACCACCAAACTGAATAGGAGCCTAAAATTTGAAAAGCGTACCAAGATCTTAGATGATATCATAAATGGGCAGAGGTCACCATTTATAAAGACTGGTCTTGGATATAAAAAAAATCAGATGGCCAACAAAGGTCACAAAGAGCCACCAGAGATGGTAAATGAGGAAAAGACAAAAAGTTATGCAAATATTCTAAAAAATCTTCTAAGCAAGAAGAAAGACAAATTCCAACATTCTTTCTTTGGTTATTGCTTTTCATGTAATCATTTTGGGCATAGAGCAATGGAGTGTAGAACACATGCAAGAAATAGGTATGCATGAGACAATGGCAGAAGTACTTATGGACTTTCAAGTAGAAACCATAACTCATTTTTCCCGTTATCAAATTACAAAGAGAATAACATTGTATGTTATAATTATAATAACTATGAACATATAGCACGGTTATGTAGAAGTTGTAGAACCCCCTAGACAAAACAAGAAAGTGAATGCTTCTATGGTAAAGAAAAGAGAACCTACAAAAATCTAGAAACAGAAGCAAGAGGAAGTTAATCAAGACAAGGAGAAATTTATGCTTGTGCAAATAGCTTTTCATGCACAAAACGAAGGACAACAATGATATATTGACAGTGCATGCTCAAGTCACATGACTGGGGACAAGAACAAATTTATCTCCTTGAAAGAAATGAATGAAGGCATGGTAAAATTTGGAGATATGCCACGGCGAGAATCGATAGAAAAGGTACCCTTAGCCTTGATAATGGAAAAACAAAAACAGAAAAGGTATTGTATGTTGAAGGCTTGAAGCATAACCTTCTGAGTGTCAGTCAAATGTATGATCAAGGACTCACTCTAATGTTTTATGCTCAAGGTTGTGAGATCAAGAAAACAAACACAGGAAAATTAGTTGCAGATGCAAACAGAACAATGAACAACATGTACATACTCAGTGAAGTTAAAGGAGAAAAATGCTACATGAGTCAAATTGATGAAAGTTGGCTATCGCATAGAAGGATGGGCAATATGAACGTCGATAATCTAGTGAAAATCAAAACTAAGCAAGCCGTAAGAGATATGTCGAAGATTACAAAACAATCAGACATTATTTGCAAGCAGTGTCATCATGGAAAACAGACAAGAGTGAGTTTTAGGTCAAAGGAGTACTCAACCACCAAGCCATTGGAATTCATTCATACATACCTTTGTGGGCCTACAAAAACGCAAAGCATACAAGGTGAAAGTTATTTTATGTTGCTCATTGATGATTATTCCAGAATAACATGGGTTGCCTTTTTAAAGCTTTTAAAGATTTGTTTGAAAATGAAACAAATTTAAAGATCAAGTGCTTGAGATCAGATTGAGGAGGTGAGTTCATCTCAAATGAATTCAATGATTTTTGTGAGCAACATGGAAAAAAAATGCATTTCTCAACTGCAAGGACTTCACAGCAAAATGGAGTTGCAGAAAGAAAGAATCGAACAATTCAAGAAATGGCTAGAACAACGTTAAATGAATCTAAGCTATTAGACAGGTTTTGGAGAGAAGCGGTTAACACCACAGTCTACATTTTGAACAGACGACAAATCAAAGTAAACACTAACAAAACCACTTATGAGTTATGGAAGGGTAGACCAACATCTGTCAAATATTTCAAAGTGTTCGAGAGAAAATGCTTCATTAAGAGAGATGAAGAAGACTTCAGAAAATTTGACTCGAGAGCTAATAAAGGTATTTTTCTTGAATATTCCTCAAAAAATAAAGCTTATAGATGTTATAATAAAACGTTGCAAACAATCGTAGAAAGTCCCAGTGCAAAGATGGATGAAACAAGGTCTCATAAAGTAAGTGCACAAACAAATGATCGTTCAAAGGAACCAGACTTCAAAGAAGAAGAAGTAGAAAAACAAGAAGAAATGAAGCGGGAAGATACAAAGGCACCATCTTGATTTGTTCAAAAGCATCATTCTGAAAGTCAAATTATTAGCGATATTGATGTTGAGGTACAAACTAGAAGAAGATTTGTGAGAACACCTGAGCAAGTAAACTTCTCCTTGCTATCCAAAATAGGGCCCAAAAATTTTGCAGAAGCTAGCAATGACAAGCATTGGATCGATGCTATGGAAGAAGAATTGAATCAAATTGAAAAGAATGAGACATGGAAACTCTTTCTTAAACCAAAAGACAAGAATGTAATTGGTAACAAGTGGGTGTTCAAGAATAAGTTGAATGAAAATGGCCAAGTAACAAGAAATAAAGCAAGGTTGGTTTGCAAGCGGTATGCTCAAGTGGAAGGTATTGACTTTGAGGAAACATTTGCCCCTGTTGCGAGATTAGAAGCCATTAGAATGTTTTTGGCATATGTTGGTTTTAAGAACTTCAAAGTTTATCAAATGGATGTGAAATTTGCTTTTCGAAATGGCAAGTCAGATGAATTATATATTGAACAACCAAAAGGTTTTCTTCTATCAGAAAACAAGGACTATGTGTGCAGATTGAAGAAGGCACTATATGGGCTAAAGCATGCTCCCAAAACCTGGTATTCAAAGCTTGATAAATATCTACAAGAACAAGATTTTAAAAGGGGAATTGTTGATAGTAATATTTATATCAAGAGTGAAGATGAGAATCAGTTGATTGTTGTGGTATATGTGGATTATATCATTTTCGGCGGAGTTAGTGAACAAATGTCCCAAGCGTTTGTAAAAGATATGCAAAAGGAGTTTGAAATGTCCGTGTTAGGTGAGTTGTCATTTTTTTTTGGCTAGCAAATTTCTCAAACTAACAAAAGAATATTTATCTCCCAAACCAAGTATATAAAGGAGATGTTGAAGAAGTTCAAAATGGAAGATTGCACCCCTGTTAGCACACCATGGTTACAAGATGCAAGTTAAGTAAAGATGATGAATCTCTTGAAGATAATCATACGCTTTATAGATCCATGATTGGCAGCTTGTTATACACCACGGCATCAAGGCTAGACATCATGCAAGTTTTAGGCTTGGTATCACATTTTCAAGCAGCCTCAAAAGAAACACATGTGCAAGCGGTCAAAAAGATATTCAAATATCTAAACAACACTTTGGATTATGTCTTGTGGTATCCAAGAGATGAAGATTTCACACTAACGGCATACACAGATGCAGATTGGGCAGGAAAAATTGATGACAAAAAAAGGACAAGTGGAGGAGCATTATTTCTTGAAAAAAATCTATTGTCGTGGCTAAGCAAAAAGCAACCTTCCATTTCTTTATCTACAGCTAAAGCAGAATACATAGCAGCAATGTCTTGTTGTACACAAGTCCTTTGGATAAAGTAGGCATTGAAGATTTTAAGATAGAATATGAACATCCAATCTCAATACTCTGTGATAACACTAGTGCAATAAACATTTCGAAGAATCCAGTTATGCACTCTGAAACAAAACACATTCCAATCAAGTATCACTTCTTGGGAGAACAAGTTGCAGATCAGGAAGTAAAGATGGAGTATATTGCCGCAAAGAAACAAATAGCAAATATCTTCACAAAGCCTCTGCCAAAAGAAACTTTTGAGTTTTTAAGGGAGAAATTGGGGGCGATCCATTCTTCATCTAGTCATTAAATCTGTCAAGAGAAGCATGGATTAAGGGCAAGCTAATCATTGCATTATTCAGATCCATCGATATTTTGGTGATATCCATTGTAATTGTGTTGTGTGTCTCTTTGTCATTGATGTCAAAGGGAGAGAATTAAAGAAAGGGGGAGCAAAGGAGGAGAACTACAACAAGGAGGAGATCATATACTATTTTACCACAGGACTGCCATCAATGACAAAGGGGGAGATCATTGAAATATTGTCATTGATGTCAAAGGAATTGTAATTGATGTCAACAAAAATGTCTAAGGAATTGGAATTGATGTTAGCGGAAATGTCAATGGACACATCTTTTGGTGAAGAGGTGCCTCTTGGATAGGACGTCTCCTTTGTAAAGAGCCATTGGAGGTTATATAACGCGGCTAGAAGATTGGAAAATATAAGAGAAATAATTATTTTCATCATTCAAGCATAAGCAGATTTTTGCAGAGAAGAGAAGATTGAATTTGCCATCATTCATTGATGAAGCAACAATAGTAAGGTGGAAAATTGTTTCAATGGAGGTCGGTGCCTCAAAACAAAGAGAATAGTGTCTCTTGCTAAGTCGGTGCTTGGCAGCGGGGATTGGTGTCTCTAAGTAGATTGGTGCCTACGAAATTTTGTAAAAATATTAGTATTTTATGGCTGGATTTGGACGATAGATCCAAGCAGCTCTGCTTTGTGGTTTTTCCCAAGAGAAGGTTTTCCACGTAAATCTTTTTGAAAGTTAAAGTTTTATTATACACTAATTCGCCGCCCCCCCCCCCCCCACTCTGTGTATCGTGTGCTTAACAATTAGCTTGTAAGGAAAAAGGAAGAAAGAAACTATGAACTTAAAGGGGGGTGATACACCAAATCTTATGACCACTACCACTAATTTAAATGTGCACTAAGACCTATAAGATTGCAAGAACATACACTTCTCTTAGGATGAACCTATTGCATCAATGATTTGAAAAGAAGAAAAGTAGTATGAGAGTAGAAGGGAAGATGTTCGCCACTTCTAATCCAAATGAAACCCCTGATGACACTCTTTACAACTAGCAACAATGAATCAAACTGCATGAAAGGTAAAAGGAATGAGACAACAACCAAGATGAACTCAATCCATACTTGATCATATCAACCATTCAAGATGTACACTACATAAAACTATAAGAGGAGGCAAAACCAATCATCTTTTTGATCAATAGGCATACAAAAGAGCAGGGCTGCGCCATACTCATGGTCGAAGGATCCATTTCAATGCCAAAATCAACAATACATAAGGGAGAAAGAAGAAGAGAGAGAGAGAAGAGAGGTGTCAATAGCCAAAGATGGTTGTAGAGCACTCACGGAACAAGTTACAAACAAGAAAACCTGCCAAAGGACAGTTATGAAGTCTCTTCTCCACAAGTGTGCACTCAATTTGATGATGACTTGATTAAAGTGGCATAGGAGTTTTGTTTTGCTTGATGACTCATCCTTGAGCTCTTGAAACTGCCTCTTAGGAGTGATTAGGAAAGGACAAATCATCTTCTTGGAGTCTATTTGCTTATTCTTGCCTTGGACACATGTGAAGATCCATATCCCATCATCTTTCCACCTCTATTCTACAATTTCATTCACAACTCTCACATTTGCTCTCTAGGAAGGCTTATTCCTTGTAGCCCTATTTTGACACAAAGCTCCAAGGTTTGAGAGATTCACAACACTTCTAGGAAAACTCAAAGCATATTTGAATACCCTTTATCCCATTTCAGCTTCACCCAAAGTTTCATGACCCAACTCTCAAGGCAAACGTACTAACCCAATACCCATCTTTTCCAATTAGGCCTAATTAGGCCTAAAGCAAGCCTACAGTACTAGAGACTGTACAAGACCATACTGTACTGCTCCAAAACCACCAAAATCTTGTAGAGCACATCAAATAAAGTCATATGGCAAAGTTACATGTATTTCCAAGGGTTGGAACTCAAGTTATGCAAAAAACAAGCTTTTAGCCTTAGGTTGCTCTTAACACAAACCTGAGAAGGCCAAGAGCCAAGAAAAAGAGAAATTTTGAGTTTTAGGGAACTTCAAATTGAACCCAGACCTGTGTGAGGTCTACCCCAACTTTCATCAACTCCTCCAACAGGTGTTTGCCCTTGAACACTCTTGAAAACTCTCTAACATGCCAATTTTCACAATTCTGTGTGCATTTTTGGGACTGTCAAGTAGGTTATGAGTTTGCTTGTCTTTTTCAATCAACTTTTAAGCATCTTCAGCATCCTCCACGATCTCTCATGGCTCCATCACATCTTACTTCACCATCCAAACCCCAATTCCAATGCATATATAGCATACTTTCTTCTCATTCTTGAAAACAGACCTGTAAGTCTCCTTTAGGCTTGTCTATTGCCTAGGCTTCCAAATGTTTCTTCTTGAGTGGCCTTTTCTCTTATTTGGAAGAGTAAACACTCTCACTATCTCTTTAAAGTCCTCTCACACCTTAAACCTTCAAACCCCTTTGATCAAGCTAAAACATGCTACTTTTCTTCATGTTTATGTCAAATTGCCCCATGGCTGTAGGTGTTCTTGGACTGTGTACAGCTCTTTTTTGGCCCATTCATGGTTTGAAGAGTTCCTCAATGCAATCCTGAGTGATTTGGATAGTGCTTGTAGGTATCCTTCATGATCTCTTGACTTGTCACAACTCTGAATCTTCAATCACCAACTCAAAATTATCCTTTTCTTTCAAGCTTGTGCAGGCAGCTCTATAGGTATACAGTTAGGTTTGATGTACTTTCTTCAAGGGTTTTTACCTTACCAGGTGATTTCTTCCCTATGACAAGAAGTTTGACTATGTTTCCAACAATCTCAAAGATTATTTTCATGTTACCTGATCTTTCAAATGCCATGAATGGCATCAAGATCCTCTTACTCTTTGGTGTCCTTGAGGGCAGACCTGTAACTCCCTTTTGGGCCTATCACTCTACATAGAGTTTGAAATTGATCTTTCCTAAAAGGAATTTAGATACTTCCATTATGCCCCAATGTCTCTTATGACTTCTATCCTCTTTAGATCTTTTGTTCAATGCAAAATATGCAATTTTTCACCTCCTTGTAGGTGCTCATCTCAGGTTTGTATGGTGCATACCCTGTTTTTAAACTTCTCCTTCCATGGATGATCTTATAGAAACTTGGAAGAGCTTGACTGAAATATGAAAGTTAATATAGACTCTTCCAAGTATAGTAAACCACTTTTCATTCACAGGTTATGTATTTCTTTATTCACTCTTTCACACTCGCAGACTTGTTGAAGACACTAAGACCAAAACTTCTCATAACCTGCTATCTGCCCTTTATGCTTGATATATGCCACTTGAAGAGAGTGCTAGGAGGTATGAGACGTTGGTGGAAGTTATTTAGAGACCACTTGAGACAAGAAACATTCAAACCCACCAAAACCCTGCTTTCCATATTCAAGAATCAAAAAACACAGCCCTTTTCTTACCACTTTAGTGCTAATACGTGCCAAATGAATGCTGAAAATGATGTTGGAAGATCAATGGGATCCTGCAAGACCTCAAACAATCCTTTATTCTGATCAATGAGCTCCAAAATTCCTTGAAATTGCTTGAACCCGAGCTAGTGGGGTTTTGAAGGGGTTTTAGAGCACATATTTTGTTAACGATGGTTAATAAAGTTTTAGCCCCTGAAACCTTGAACCAATACATGGAATTTCAAGGGCACAGGGTCCCCTATCTTCCCCTAAGAGCATTTGAGCCAACTCGTTTTCTCCTTCATGAACTAATGTCAAGAAATTGGCCCTTCTTGGTCTGCCAATAACCCGAGGAGGAAGTTGAGAAGTTTTTTGCATGTTTTGGACCTGTTACACATTCTTCAGCATGGATATGACCTGGCGGGGGTTAGACAATGTTGTGAAGGAGCTTCACCATCTAGTGACATGTTCCTCTTGGCAGGAGATGCTCAGTTTCACCATAAAAAACTACCAAAACTCATCCAAATGTCTTCTTTACTAGGATCCTCTATTGTAGCTTGATCCAAAGACCAATGGGAGTGTTCCTGCCCTACACAAAGAGAAAAATAATGTACCAAAACCTCTTTTGTAACTTACTCTTGCTATGATACGTGTATCATGCTATATTTGAGGGTTTCAAATAGTGAATAAAGGTTGATATACATTAGAAATGTATGTTTTGCCACCTTTTGAAGCTTGTGCAGACCCAAAAGAGTATGACATCATCCCTCATGAACGTTATATGGCTTCAAAAAACCTTCTTGGTACATTGATAACCCTCACACTTGATGTTCTTGAGAGGTTATTGTTTTTCTCACATCTTCATTGTGAATAAAATATGACTTGAACTTTTGAGAAATACCTTAACATCTCCAAACTTACCTTAACCTCTCCAAAACAAGGAATTGTAATGTTTCTTTTCTCATGACTTTGCCTCTTCATGCACCTGCTCACTATGGTCATCATGCCATTTTGATGAGTTATAATGTCACCCATGTCACAATCTGGACCAAGCACAACTTAGATTTGCAAAGAGAACCTTAACATTGTCAAAATTACCTTAAACAATGCTAAGTGTTTCATAGGAGGACTGAGACCATGGAGATAACTATGAAATTGAAGGTCATGTCCCTTGGACATGGACTAGACCTCTAACACCTTGGCATAACCTAAGGACTTATGAACAAGACATCACCTAATGATAAAGCATGACATCAAAACTAGGGGTTACTAGAGGCTATCAACAAAATTAAAAGGTCAAAGACCAAGTATTGAATTAGACTCACCTACGGTAACCAATTTTGGCTAACAATAGCTACATAGGATGGCCAAGAGTTAGATGAGCCGATGAACATCATGCATCTGAAGAAGTTCTACACTTGAATCTTGTTAATGTTGTTGCATCAATAAAGCCCACTAAAAATCATTTGTCCAATGGTGGAAACCACTTTTTTGGCACCTTCAGCAAGTACGATGATGAAAACCAGTCCCCGGCATCACTCGTAGAATACATTGTGGACAAATATCTCATGTGAGTACCTTGCACAATTTGGTGCAAGCCTTACCTCATCTAGGCCATCATGTCAATCATGTACCATCATACCCATCATCCCTATCCTCTTCTCATTTTGACCTTGGTCAAGTTGTCCATACAATCATGCTTTGGGAAACATTCAGTATGGCAGCATATTACAGCATAATGGTCAAAATAGCTAGAAGAAAGAATAATCAAGTTCAGAAAGAGAGTACGAGTTAAACAAGACAAAGGGCATCTAATCAGTTGTACAATGTGACCCTTGAGGAGCCTATCTTGAGCTTTCGCTCAATCCACCCACTATCCTTTTCAGCCACCATTTTCTTCTATCCACTATCGGTACTACCCTATTGGCGCCAAGAATGGATTTCCTTTTCCCAGTTTCCCCCTAGTCAACACATCTTGTCCCAATATTCCAAAAAACCCTTAAAATCAAAAAATTCCCAAAAGACCAAAATATTCATAAAATTCAAAGAACCTAAAAACAAATATCTCAGTTGTGTTGTCCTGTGTCCTCAGCAAAATCCATGTGCCTATCCAACAAGTCATTGCAACTATTCTTTAATCCAATCATTTATTGTTGCCTAAGGGTAAAATCAAACAAGGCTAAGTTGAATCGTGATTCATTCACCCATCACAGGGATTTTTAACAAGGCAAAGGATAAAACACTAATCACATAAAACACATACATTATATAATTAGCATGTAAATCCTTGGGTGTTCGTTTTGTGCGATCATCATGTGTCAAGTGTTTCTTGTATAATCTTTGTTATTGTTCGACTCATTTGCGTATCTTTTCTTCAATGCTTAAATGTTTCTGGAATTGTCACGTATATATGTTTGTTCGTTCATTAAGGAGCTTTATTAAAAGCTTAGTGGTTGTCTTTTAATTAATGTTTGTGATCTATCTTTTCATCAATCTTTAACTACTTCTCATAAATTGTTCGTCTAGTTGTCTTTGATTAGGCATTTTTTAAATATCTTTGTTGTCAAGTCATTATTGTCCATCTTTTATCTCATCTTTTTATATTATTTACATTTGTGCAATAGCATAAAGCAAATATGTTACCTTGGTCCCTAATACCAATGGTGCATTACGCTACATGCTCATTTAAGTCAGTCCAACATGCATTTTGGCAAAAATCCATCATGGTTACGCATATCATGGTGCATACTATCTAATGCTATATTTAAAAACATGGTTGCTCATACATACGACTAAAGATAATGGCAACACAATCGTCTATCAAACAAATTATCATCATAATACATCTAAGCATCCATCCAAATCAAATCATCTATCCAAGTCCACCATCCATCTAATCATCTATCACTAAACACTTACTATTTCCCATATTTGCTCATCCATCCATCTAGCATTTCATTACTAACATTTCACTAACTTTTGCCCCATTTTCCCTTGTCTTCCTCATCTTTCAATGCAATTTCGTCTAGTTCCATCCAGCTCTACTCCCTCATCATTAAATTCAGCATCAATCAATCACTCAATTGTCATTTATTTATGCCAATCATTTCAATCTTCGAGCTACACTCATTCATCAATCAATCAGTTCATCCAAAACAACAGAATATATCGTTCCACTATCCAAATCAACAGGATATATTGTTCCCACATCCCAAATCCATTTGGAAACACATTCCCACATCCCAACTCGTAGCCATCGCCCCGCCATATATATCGTTGCTTGGGCACATCAAGCCTGCAACTAATCATCGCTACAAATTATCATCGAATCAATCAATCAATCCAATCAAAGCTTGGAAATTGCTACCTTGCATATATTGTTGCTTGGGGCACATCCAAGCTCGCAACTTCGTTAATCAATCTATCCAAAATTTACAACCTCCCATTTTTGTATATCGTTGATTGGGTCACATCCAAGGTTGTCACTCTGTCCACCCCACTCCCTCACATATATCATTACCTAGGGCACAATTAATCTATCCAAACCAACTATCGATCAATCATAGCTCATCGTTCATAACCATCGAATCGATCACATATCATCATATCCAGAACATTCAAATCTCACAATCTTCACACATCTACCCTGACCCCTCTTTTAGCGACACATCCCAACCCTTTCTTCTCCTCTCCTGTCTAACCAACTACCCTGATTCTCCTCCTTTCGAGCGGTCATCCATCTTGTTCCTCCCCGCATGACCCCTTGAGAGGGCATCACCCATTCTAGTTTTTATTAGCTTACTAACTAGCACATTCTTTCACTTCTTTGAAATATCATTGTTTCTGCCAGTTGCAATGCCCTTTCAAAGAGGGGCAAAATGTAGACATCTAAAATTTTCTCAACTCTCTCGTTACTACTTTTAGCGTCATTTGACACCAGTTATCATTGCACTAATACCATAACTTCTAATTACTAACATTTCATCCCCTTATGCCTCCTCACATTATCCTTCTATCATGGTTAATCATCTACTCATCACCTACTTAATTACCAATAAGATCCTCACAATTTTTAAGGAGATTTTATATTCCTTCCTAACTACCTCCACTAACATTCCTAGCAAATCCCACCACTAATCCTTCATTTATTATATTAGCCTCCTCTAAAACCTCCTAATCCACTACCTTGAGCTCCACAACATGCCGTAACTTCCTCACCACCTTCTCTAGATTTCTCCATGGAAATTAAAATTAGAGGAAAATTTAATATCTCAACTAACTCGTAATTGCTCCTCTATTCTCCACCATTGATCAAGATCCATCATGGATCAATCATGACCATCCATATCTCCATGTAGCTCCTATAAATTGGGCTACATCCACATACAAACCATCCAATAATCCAATAGTGATATCACCTTGCCACTCAATCAAGCAATTCCTATCAAAGTGTTGTCAAAATTTTCAGCTAGCAAGAGCATCCAATTGGGCATATCTTCAAAAAGGAAGGAGTATTCAAAGCTGAAACAAGTTATAATTCATTTTGTTTTCATGGTCTTTTATTGCTCTTTTCCTTAGCCTAATCTGAGGTATTGTGATTTGGATGAGAGTAGAAGCTTTGAGTGAAGATTTCATGATTTCTAAAACACAACTCTAATTTCCATATTGCGTACAGGTGTAGTTTGAGACCCTTTGTAAGCCTTTCAAGCTTTGTATTAAAACCCACGAGTACCAAGGGATTTTTCACGGGTATCCAGATTTATTTTTTCAAACAGTTTTCCATCCAGCTTACTGCAGGCCGTGTCAATGCCCATTACCCGCAGTTTTCGACGAGTAACTAAATGCAGTTACTCACCAAAAACCGCATGTAACGAGCATCAACCCGACAAGTGGAATAATATATTGATTAGGGTGAAAAAATGTCATTCAACTTATTTCCTATTGCGATTTTCTGCTTTGCAACTTTTTGTCGGAGATTTTAGCATTGTCGTCTAATCTCATGAAGAATCATACGGTGCATCCATCATTTTGGTTACAATTTGGGCTTGCAACTTTAAGGCCAAGGGTGCCCACATGTTTTGATATAGAGAGCCAAAAATTGTCCAAAAGATATACATCCACAAACTAGTGAGACAAGGAGGCAAAAACAGTAATAAGCACCCTCGATCTATCGCCAAATTTTTATCTAGTAGATTGTTGTAGCCTATAATATTCTTCAATATATTTGTTTGACCCTGTTATAAACACTTTTCCCTGTAAAGCTCCAGCCTCCACATTTTCTTGTTATTGCCAAAGGAAACCATACAAGAAAGACCTACAAAATTTGAACAGTTTGAAGTGCGGGTTTCAAAAGCAAGAAATTATGCTGCAACTAGGGTTTAGTTTTTTCCCTTTTTCTCATTTTCCTCCTACTTTTTCTAGGCTTCCAACTGCTTAAAGCTAAGGTTTTATTTATCTTTTACGATTGTTTTATATAGTTTCAAATTTCAAGTTTTCAACTTCAAAAATGGAATCTAATTCCAGTAGGCCTAGGAAGTTTGATGCCCTACATGGAAGCATTGCTATGACGGTCCAAAGAACAACTCTATTATATGCAGCTATTGTGGGTTTAAAATGAGTGCAAGCATCAATCACCTCAAATACCACAGTACAGATTCTAGATAATGTGTCTGTGCAACAAAGAGTCACCTAATGCTCAAAGAGAGATATGGTTGTTGTCCTTGCCGCTTATGAGGGAAAAAAGGGGGTGAGCGGGGGAGTGGTGAGAGGACTACTTAAGTAGTTGTAGTCGTGATGAATAGAGCGGCAGAGAAAGTTGATTCTGATGAGTTAGGAGCCTCTGGCTCTTCTATTGGCCCAAGGGTAGATATGGGATGAGGTTCATCTACTGGAGGCTATACAGGGTCACCTAGACATGTTTTTTTGTTCCTTGAATACCTCTGAGACACAACCTTCACTCGAAGGTATGGCTTTGAACTGAAACACAAAATGAAGAAAGGATGGTTGTGGCAAACTTCTAATACTACAACAACATTCCATTCAATGTGGCTAAAACCCTGTACTATGAGAATTCGATCACTGGGTAGCACATTTCTGAGAAGGGGTTCAAGGCCCCTACTCCTCATGATTTGAAAAGCCCATTGTTGGAGAACACTGTCAAAAATACACAAATTATTGTAGATGAGCAAAAAATAATATGGCGCAAAAAAAGTTCCAACATTTTATCTGATGGGTTGCTGGATGGAAGGAACCACACCTTGATTAACTTTCTAGTGGCTTTAAGAGGGAACTTGGTGTTCTTGAAGTCAATTCATGCTTCCAACCAAGTGAGTAAACACTATGTGTTATGTTGAACAAGATGGTCATAGAAGTGGGTGTGGAGAACGTTGTCCAAGTTGTGACTGACAATGCAACAACATTTGTAGCAGTGGGGAGACTTCTTGGGGAGAAACACCCTTCACATTTTTGGAGCACTTGCTTAGCCCATTGCATTAATATCCTACTTCAAGACATAAGGAACATGACATGGGTGAAAAATGTCATTGAAGAGGCGAGAAATATCACAAAATGCATCTACAATCGTCCTTGGGTGCTAAGCTTGATGATAGAGCACACCAACAGAAAGAGTATCTAGGACCAAGAGCCACATGATTCATCACAAACTTCATCACATTGCAAAGCATTGCAGCTTCACTCACAACTCTTAAATAGATATTTGTGAGCACACGGTGGTTGGAGTCTCCCTATAGGAGGCCTAAGGGGAAAGGGTCATGAAGACCATGTATTACTTAACCGGCGAGTAACCACCGATTGTTCGGTTACTGAGAAAAACACTAGGTGAATAACCACCATTCGAAACCGCCATAAAAAAACAACCACCAGTTTTTGTTAACTGGCAAGCACTCGTTGGTTGCCTATATGCTGCTAAAAAGCGGGATACACAAAAAGAACACAAAAAAACCACGAAAATGAATACCAAACACTGCAAAAACGTGAAAATTTGTCTTATAAATTGAAACACACCCCCTCTCATTTCATTCACAATAAATTTGGAGCATTCAAGAACGGATTAGACGAGATTGTTGATTTTGAGAAGCAAGCTATGGAGGGTGCAACTACAGCAGGAGGAGAGACTAGATTGGAGGACATCCTTGAACATAAGGTGGAGGCAGAGGTAAAGGTGGATCCACAAGCGCAGGTGCAGCCTTTTAGACAGTGCGACGCAGGGCAACCAAGTGGTAAGACTGGGGTTTCTCAGTCTCCCTTAGTTTACCAGAGAGCAAATAAGAGAAAATTAGAGTCTTGTAATTTCTACTTGTACATTCTTGTATAAGACTAGAAGAATCACTGTAGTCTATTGTATTCACATAATTATGCGATTTGTTACTTTATTTGTATTCAAATCTACTAGAAAACACTTTCCCAATGTTTTACAGACTCATTTGATCTATTTTGCTCTGCAATTTCTAAAAAAAATATGTTTTTTTGATAAATTTAAGTATTTTTTGCCTTTGTTGGTTATTCTCAATTATTTGACCAGCTCTGTCGAATAACTCCCTGTTACCCAAAATTGTCTCTTGGGGAGTACTCACCGGTTATGGTTACGCAAACTATGGTGAAGACCATTTATGATGATGTGTTTGCAAAGACCACAAATGAGGTCATCAAGGTAACTTTAGACTTAACTATTTTTTATTTGTCATTTATTTTTTATAATTTCTTGGGCTCAAAATTCTCTTAATTTTAATTTTAAAATTGTACGTTATTTTGTTTTAGTTGTCAAAGCCTTTGGATAGAGTTTTATGGTTGGAAGATGGAGAAAAAAACCAATGGGATATTTTTATGAGGTCAAGGACAGGACCAAGGAGGCCACAACAAATTATTATGGGAAAAATACAAATATATATAAGACCATTTGGTGCCTAGTTGATCAGAGATGGAACAATTAGCGACATCGACATATACATGTAGCATTCTACTACTTGAACCCCAAGTTTTTTTGCCTCAATTCATTTAGGGCAAATGAGGAGGTCATGGATGGTATAAACACATGCAAAGAGAGAATATTCCTTGACGAAGCCGCTAGAGACATAATTGTCGATGAGCTACAGATTTACAAGATGGCAGAGTGGAGGCTTTTTACTTCAACTCTATGCATTTGAAGGAGAATGACTGATGAACTAGGTAAAAGCAAAATTCAAATTGCATTATTTGATTGTAGTCTCATTACTTATTTGATAAAAGCATGCCTAGTTAACTTACAAAATTATAAATATCCTCTTTGCATATTTTTGGCAGGGAGATTATGGTGCAAAACAACCAAATCTTCAAAAGTTAGCAATCTGCATTTTGTCCCAACCATGTAGCACATCTGGGTGGGAAGAAAATTGGAACATGTTTGAATCCATTCACACAAAGAAGCACAACACGCTGACCTTGTCATTGTGCAGCACAATCTTCATCTTCGTGTAAGACAAGTGGAAAGGCAAGATAGTCACGAGACAATTGACTTGAATGATATTGATCCATACGTAAACTAGATTGTTGACTCTGAAGATGCACACCCATGTTTACTGAAGAGGTCAAAAATTTGGAAAAGGAAACAAAAAAAGCGATAGTGGCAGGGGAAGCAGAGGCATTAGGAGGGGTTGGCGAGGATCTACACGATATGTTTGCAGATGATGTTTCAAAAGAAGAATCTTTACCTTCCACTTCTAGGGCACAATAGAGAAATTGCAGATGATTTTATGTTGCTTTGATGACTAGCGTATGTGCACTGTACTCTTTTTCTTGTTTAAAATTGAGCATTGTACTCTTGTTGGGTTGAAAACTTGTAGAAAACAGTGTTCTATACAATAATTTCATTTTTTAACATGTTTTACATGTTATTTCAGTTTATTTTAAGAATTTTTATATTTTTGTAGTAGCGATAAAGTTGTCAAGGAATTGTCAAGTAATTTCTGAGTCCTGAGTACAGATTAAAATTTTGGTCTACCGAGTAATTGCTGAGTATGATTTTTTAAACCATGCTTTCAAGAGAATAAAAAAGCAATTTTAATAGAAAAAACAGTCCTCATTTCAGTTGGGCATCATATGACAATGTATATCATCTTGGAATGCAACATGAGACATTTTGAGTACTCATACCAAATATCTATCTTGCACTTCAAAAAGTATTAAGGGTCAAGTAGTTTACATTGCTTCCTAGTTTAAAATCGCTTTTGAAAAATGGAAATTCTAAATTTCTTGCAAATGGCCACAAAAAGGGTGGGAAAAACATAGTTAGAATAAATAATAGTGGGAAAAACATAGTTGGGATAAATAATAGACTACATCACGTCATCTTAAAGGAAATGATTTTTTTTAAGTCCTATATGTTGACTAAAACCGGTTACCCTCTGCGTCTCTAGAGTTTATTGGAATTTTGAGGTTTTCCATGGATCCTCATGGATCATATATCTCCTTTTTTAGTGGCTTTAGGTCCCACAAAAGCTTACTTACTCCTGAGATACAAAAAGAACTCCCCCTCTACCTCTTTGGAGCCTCTTTGAAGTTGTTAGTGTTTGCCCTCGACCCCACCTTACAATTTGCTTGAGCCTTGATTTAGTTCCTCTGCACTTACCCTACAAAGTATCTTCCTCACATCTCCCTTGTTCATCTTGGGGTGTTGTTCCCCACTTTGCATGTTCATACCAATGCAAAGTATCCAAGATAACGGTAGCATTGCAATCTTCCTCCTCGTGCAACATGGGAGATTCATGAGGATATGCACACCCTCAAGAAAACATGCTTAAAACCTACAATTTTCACCCCCTTCCTCCTATGAAATGGTGATGGCCAATTCTTCCTCATGAAACATAGGAGAAGTGATTGATTTGCCTCTTAAAGAGTTGATTGTTCCAACCTCTTGCTCTACCGCAATCTGAGTGGTCTTATGGTTCCACTATGATTCTTCCTCAATGGTGTCTACTCATGTTTGTCCCATGATGATCTTTTACTGGTGTATTTGTTTCTCCAACGATACCTCCATAGTGTTGGAGTTCATCATGCATCTTCCTCAATGAAAGAGTGATGCTCTGCACCTTTTGTTTTTCCTCTTACCCATGAAGTGTAACCCAAGTGTGACATTGTTACAACTCATTTGTTAGCCGAAACATACATGTTACAACCTCCTTGTGATTCCAAAACAAGCGACAATGGCTGCCATATTCCTACTACAGCACATTACTATAGAGAAAAAATACATTGTACGATATATAGTTGTTGTCAATGTTATCATTAAAAATACATTGTACAATATACAGTTGTTGTCAATGTTATCATTATGTGCATACCATAGTGAGTTCATGTCACAATCAGTTTTAAAACCTTCTGCAACCATGTCCAATGTGCATGCAACAACTGATACATGCATGCTCCATCTCACCATATCTACTACAGCTCCTTATTGACATAATATCCATGATACATATGTGCTGTAAATAGCATTCTACAATCATTGTGATGCCCATATACAATTGTATGATAATAAAATCAGACTTATACATCAATATTCCAATTATGGAAATGCCTAAATGCATGCTTCAACAACTGAATGATACTGGAATGACTCTTCTTCATGCTCTACAATCATTTGTCGATTTGCATTTACGACAACTATGATGAGAGATTATACAAAGTACAAAAATGGATAAACACAAATTAACTTATTATCCATTATTGTGATGAATTTTTTGCTAGAAGTTGCTGCCCAAACTCATTATTTAATTGTTTGTTCTCATGGAGTGCTTTTTCTTCTTTTGTTTTCCCTCCCTTGCCATGCAACACAACAAGTGGTAGATTAAATAGACTGAAAATATGTTATTGCCTTCCCCTACTTGTTAATCCCAAATAGATTTGCTCACCTATAATGAGTATAAGGCTTCTCATCACTGCCCATACAAGTGGAGTTAGTTCCCTACTTGCTCTATCAACAAATGGAGACAAACGAAAATTTGAAGATACATTTGGAGTGCTACTCAATGCCCATACATGTGAATGCAACTCAATATCTTCTTTGCAAATCATGAAAATGCTCAATCCAAGATTCAAATGAAACTCCCTTACCACTACTTGCTTGCAATGGTGAAGAAGAAACATGTAAGAGTTGTTCTCTCCTTTTCGACTCTTGTGTTTTAGTAGGCTCAAGTTCCCCTCTTGTTTGTGGCTGCCCATTCTTGCATTTGTCATTCTTCGGATGAAGATGCATATGGAGTTTCCATCACTTTCCATTCCAAAGCCCATTAATCTTGCAATGAGCACATAAATTCTTAGACTTGCACATGCTCATATAAAGTGGCTTCTTGCCTCCTTGGAGTATGTCTTGGCCATCCTCTTCTTCTTTTGCTTGAAGAATTATTTCTCTTTACCATCTCTCCTAAAGAGCGTGTGCTCCTTAGTGATGGTTGGTTTGCACATAGCCATACAATGGTTAATCTTTCCACAATAAGTGCAATGAACAAGATACCACCATTCTTGTGCTACATGACCTTCCTTCTTACAATTGAACAAAAGATAGAGACTTCCCCATGGTGAACCTTCTTCGGTTGCCCCAATGCTTGTTTCTTTCCCTTCTTGGACTTGAAAGTGATGAAGCTGGTGGAGTATGATATCCCCATTTTCTCCTAGCATTTACATCATGTATATGGAGTAGTGATTCACTTTCTTCTCCTTCGAGACTTGAAGGCTGCCCTCTCTTTAGAAGTTCTTCCCTGCCCTCTTGAGGTAAACTCATGCTTCCCTCTTCTTGTCTTGATTGTTATTCACTCTTTGGAGACTCCCTACAATCATCTTGAGGCTTAACAAAAATAATGTTATGTAATGTCCCCTTTTCATATAATTTTAATAATTAATAAAATTGCATGAACAGTGATTTTAATCATTCAAAAATATAAAGCAATTTAATTAATTATTAAAATAGAACTATCTTGGATAATTATTCGAATTACCGGAAAAATGGTTTTAACCATTTGGAAAATCAAAGTAATTTTAATGATTATTCTAAGGGGCTTTAAAATTAATAAATTGCTTGAAAAGTGATTTTTATCACTTCAATTATTAGAGCAATTTAATTAATTATTGAAAGGACATGATATAAAGTAATTATTTAATTTGTCAAAAAGTAACTTTAATTACTAATTTATTGAGGCAAGTTATTTAATTAATTCAAAAAGGCCTAAAGTGAAATTAAAATGAATGTCAGCTTGGGAGCTAAAACAAAGAAAAGAAAAAGCTATCCCAAAAGTTGGCAAGAGACGGTTATGAGGTATTTTACCTCCCCAAAGTGGTTCGCCCCCCTTTGGAAGGTACAAATACAAGGTGAAGATCACAATTGAAGATAAGCCAAAAATTGATATTGTTTCTTCATGCTTGAAGAAGATATTGGGATGTATGCCCAATAAGTGTTCGCAGATTTGGAGCTGATTATTCTACAAAAGGTGTCTTTTGATGCCACTTATTGTTAAGGTGGATTTGTTACTTGCCCTAGAGTGGGTAGATTTGTTTTGTGTGCTTGTTGAGAGGGTTTGGTGGACAATTTGATGTCCAATTGGTGCATAATAATTCTGATTATTATTTGCATTAATCTTTCCAAAGGTGGCAACTTGTTTGGGATTGAGGGTTTGATGTTTGAAGAGGTAAAATTTGAAAAAAGGGTTTTCAAAATTTTAAAGGGAGTTTTGGTGACCTTTCCATGGAAGTAAAATTCTGAAATTATTTTTATTTGATAGTCATTAATTTTGTGATCAGTTTGAGCTCTTTTTTGCATCATAATTCCAAATATTGAAGGAGTTATGAATTTTTTAAGTTTCCGTTGTTCGTAGGAAATAATATTTGTTGAGGGCAGATTTGCAAGGGTTTCAGTGACCTTTTGGAGGGTCAAATAATATCATAATTATTTGTGGATTCTTGGCATATTATTTCCAGGGTTTTGACGCCATTTTGAGGGTGAATTCAAAGAACAAATTCTGATTTAATTATTGCAATAATTTTTTTAATATTGGTGATTGGATTAGACTAAGGTTTGATCACTTTGGAACCCTAACTGTTGATGATTTGTGGATGATATGACTGCTATAATTTTTGTATGATTTTGTCTACATTTTGTGAAAGCTTCAGCAGGGATTAGAGTGAGAACGGGCATCCTTTCAACTAATGTGGCACTAGGGTTTGGAGGATTGAAACATTCATTTCAGGCTCCATTGTGGTAAGAGCCATTGGTGGCCAGACTCACAAGGTATTTACTTGTTATTTATTTTAAGGTGAATTGGAGTTAATTTTCAATTTGGAAGTGTAATTACAGCAACTACTGATTTTACTAAATTCATAATATAGAAAATTGGGGATTTTAGGGGAGATCCCTTTTTGGTTGAATCCTCCCATTTGGGGACATTACATGTTAGAAACATGTTTGCCTTCTTTGGGCTCTTCTTTGTATGCAGATGGCATCGAGTCCTTCATGGAGGTTCCTCTTGCTTAATCCATTCCAAAGCATTCTCCAATCTTTGTTTTACCATATACAAGCCATGCATATCAAGGTCTTTCCTCAACCATAATTGAATTGAAGATCTCTTGGCCATCCTTGCCAAGCCCTCATCCATCATAACCCAACATTATTAACTTAGAGCCAATACCTCTAGTATGCATCTCAAAATTGCCAATGAATTCATTCAAATTAACATTAGGAGAAGCAACATGCAATGGAGTGCTTAACATGCATATTTGTGTCATGGTTTGAGCAACTTTGGTAGAGGCCGGTCCCATTTTCTTGGTAGAATCTTCTCTCATTTTTGCTCCTTCAACATCTTGTTGGAGCTTTCCCAACAATTCCTCCTTTGCCTACAAGTCTTGTTGCAATTCCTCTAGGATACCAATAAAGAATTCTCTGTGATTGGCCCATGTCACTTGCAACTTCTCATTATTTATTTCCAAGAGCTAAACTAGCATTCTCAATCCTTTATTCTCCTCTTGTACCTGCATATGGCAACCCTGGAGCTCCTCAATTCTTATCTTCAAGGATTTGGTCATGCTTGTTCTATTCAACGACAAACTCCTAGAACACTTTGTTAAGGAACTTTGCATATAATCTTGTTATACAAACAAACTCCTATGTGTCAACAAAATCTCTACAAGCCACAAGGAACTTGTTACTTTGATACTAATAGATCTGTAATTTCCTCAAAAAATCACCTTGTTGGAAATTAAATGCACATTTGTTTTTACCCATGCTGCAACTACTTGAATTTCACAAATTGCAGTGGTTTTAAAGTGTGTTAGAATGGTAGAATATGCATTAGAAAAAGTACAATAGTTGCAAACCATCAACAACTAGCACGAAATGAAACAAGCACATGACACAAAGGATTTTAACCTGGAAACCCCAATGGAGAGGAAAACCAATTGGAAGTGGAAACTACACATCTTCCTCTTCCTTCAACAAAATGGGCCAATATAAAGAGCCCTTAGGAGCATGCATCCACACTCTATTATCTCTTATCTTCTTAATGTTGTGATGGAAGAACAAGAGCATAGAATAGTTACAACCATGTCATTTGGCTACTCACTGCTACTCATGCATACGATCATACTCCAACACTCCGTAGATCATAGATGCATGATCAATTATCATTGTTGCCAATTTCTTCGCTCACGACCCTTCTTATGCATTTTGGAGATGTCTCTTTGAAGACCAAAGGTTCTTGAAACGCCCAAAATGAGAAAACCAATTGATTTAGACCATTAATTTAATTGAGTTGATGCGGGCAAAACCGCCACCTAACACAGACCAAAAGTTATGAAAGCATAGCTATTTGCAAACTAGTGGTTTTGCATCTACCATTTTAAACATCGGCAATTTTTTATCACCCTACAAGAAATGATTTGTTTAAGTTTGTTGACTGAAACTGGTTGTCTCGTGTAGTATGATTCACATCTAGTGAGATACTAGACTACCGATAACAACGTACACAGAATAGTAGTTGCATAACATACCAAGGTAGAGCAAAGGATCCAAACATTAGCAGCTTTGTATTCATAAAATATGTCTGGATACAATTCATACAGTTCAAGGAGGACCTGATATGGCCCCATACCCTAACATATAATGTGTTATTTGAAGGACAAGACCCAATGATTGTCCATTAACCCAACTATCACAACCAACATAGCTAAGGGTCATGCTATATCACTAACTAAATGCCAACACGAGTCTAGAAAAACAAATGATGCTTTAGGATACATGTTTTCATAATTGACGGTCTACATTAACCCCCCTTTCAAACAAGTCAAAGCCCCTCTCGACACAAGTCATAGACAACATGATAAAATGAGAATGAAGAGGGAAAATAGAAGACATTTTGATGGAGCTACTATTGATGTAGAAATTTCGCAACATTTTTGGAGGCAAGAAAAAGCATGTTTCACCCAACATGATTCTCAACTGCTTTCTTTTTGTTTCTTCTTGGAAAATCAAAGCGAGGTTCTACGAGCGGCTCAACGAATTTAATTAATTGAAATGGGCGTTGCAGGGATGAAATTAGTGGTTTTACAAGGTCATAAGCACTACATGCTTGAATGGGCTCTTACTTGACACAATGTCATATTGCACAGGGTGTAGGGGCAGAGCAGGGCGTATGTCCAGAGCAAAGCGTACAATGGATTGATTGCCTACTTTATATAGTTCATGACAACCCAGTCTTTGAAATTTGGCAGATGTACATTGTTGTTGTGACTGGGTGTATAGGGTTCAATGGACGTACAAAGAGTAGTTGGATGGAACTTATGGTGAGCAGCATAATAGGACGTGCAGTAGCAATAGAATAGGATGTACAGTAGGAAGCAGAAGGGGGCGGATGATGAGCAACTACAGAGTCGGTCATATAGTGAACAGATACAAGCAATTCGTACTTTGAGGTCTGACTAGTTAGATTGTATAATTGAATAAACAGACTGTACGTTGAGTTCAAACGAAGCAAGTCGTATAGTGGGTTCCATCTTGTCAGGTCGTATGGTGGGTGTTGACTGAGTAGACCATATGGTGGTTTTGGTTGAGCAGGTCGTATGGTGGGTTTGTAATCTGTAGGAGCGTATGCTCGTGTAGGTCATATGGGGTCACCATGGGCAAGTCGTACATTAAAGTATGGGCGTGCGACTATTTTATTAGACTCAAGGGTGTGTATTGTGTAGAGAAAGTTCTACCTTGGTTCGTACTTCTTTTGATTTTATTAGTTTTATATGACTTCTATTAACTCCGTCCATACCTTTAACTTTGTTTTTCACAATTTTATTTATTTCTCAATCATACTAACTCGATATCAATATCAACGATGTCAATGTTTTTCATCCTTGTTCAATACCCGTTTAAATTCAAGCCATTCGTTGTATGTTTGACAATCATCCAATTCAAGTTTTCCAGCCTAACTGCACCATTCTCCAAGATTCTTTTAAATTTCAAATGGTCCCAATCATAATACTTTGAACTTACCCATCTTAGTTTTGTGCCACCCATTATATCTCAGTGCTAGAGGTTTGACTTTAAAGTTCCTCCATCGAAACTATTTATCGTGCCAATACTTTCCTCTTCTCTATGTAACTTTAGTTGTGTGTTGTGCCATCACCCGCTCATCCCGTTCGAGCATAACTATCATATTCAATTGTACTTCAAAAACATATCGTTCTTCAGGAGGTCATATATCTCCTATTAAAAAAAATTCCTTGGACCCCTCATTCACACTCAATAAAGTTAGCTCTTTAGAATGCATGTCGGCTAACCGTTTCAATTGGCGGGCCAAATTTCTATCGAACATTGCACCCTTGATGTTGTAATCATTGAACTCTAGTGGATAATCCAACTGAAGGTTCGGAAGGACTTAAGCATTCCCAACATCTGCTTTTGGCCATCTTGCTGCAACCCTGTGCCTTCATCAATCTCCATTATCTCCACATTTTTACAATCAGGGTGGAACACTTCATAGTCTTCCATCTACCAATGCA
This sequence comes from Torreya grandis, assembly GCA_037957365.1. Classification (NCBI taxonomy): domain Eukaryota; kingdom Viridiplantae; phylum Streptophyta; class Pinopsida; order Cupressales; family Taxaceae; genus Torreya; species Torreya grandis. The sequence continues at coordinate 249,113 of JARHVA010003277.1, read as the reverse complement.
ACAAACCATTGAGGGAGCCTTTCTCATCTTCGGAACACGATTGTAAGTCCAAATCCCTTCATTGTTTAGCTCCATCGTACCTCGATTCCCGTCAACCAAGCATTCTTCTTCGAACTCTGAATCCAATGAATCAGATGAGGTTGCTTCCTCGTTGATTACCCGATTCTTCAAGTCTATGACATACGTCCATCCTTTGTTTTGAATGGAGAACAAATTCCTTTTCTAGCAATGTTCTCTTTTGGTTGCTATCAACTAGCCCCGGCCCAATATTGCAACATAGGCCTTCTTCAACGAGATGACTGCAAAATTCAGTCAAAAAGGGTTGGGTTCTAAAAATTACTTTTTGGCCCATCAGTACACCCAATATACCTTAATGCCTTGTTGATCTACTCTTACCAGTTGGAATGTCGACCACTGCATAGTTGGCTTCTTAAGACTCTTCCAAGTCTCCTCTGGAAGAACATTCACACTAGAACCACTGTCGACAATGTTGTTAGTCAAATTCCTTCCCATAACTTCCCTATGCACAACTATTGACTACCGGACTAGATTCATCGTCAAGAGTATAGGATAGATCACTTGGTCGCCTAACAAGGGTGGCTCGACTATGAGCTCATTCTTATGATTTTTGCTTACTTTCCACATTCATAGACTCAGGGCTTAGGGGGATTCAGCGTCAAGCCATGCAAGATATCCATACTTAGACCTATGTTCGTGAGTGACGATTGCATCTTTGGGCCCTAATAGACGTCGACATTGCTGGTATTTTGACACTAGTTTGGTCTTCCCATCTATAGGCATCTTTATTGATAGGATACCTCCTTTCAGGTACTCTTTAGATGCCCCTCCTTGGCTTCTTCACTTAAAGGAGGTCATCATTACAGCTTGTCAGAGAGGATATTTATAGGCAGTACATTCAAATCACTTGGGCCTCTTCTTCTCAGCTGCTCACCCCCAAGCTTGCTTTTTACACTAAGCATTTCTTGCAGCTGGTGGATAGTGTCATTTGTTGCCTTGATTATCTCTAGCATCATTGGTTTCACAACTTGAGGTTTCCCCTCAGCCAATTGAGAAGGTGCTCACACCAACTACAAGTTGAGACTGGTCACCATATTTCACATGGCGACCAAATTTTTCACCTTTGCCCCCTCTAGGAGGTGGAGACTAAGGAGCACTTCATTTTCAGATAACATATTTATTATGAGATCTTGGGGAGCTGCCACTAACTTTACAAAGACTCGGGCAACTCTCTATCCATTTTCTTTCAATACCTGGAACAACAGTGCCTTGTCGTTTTGTCTTAAGGAGGTTGTCACCTTTCGACACAGATTCTTTAAGGAGACCCTAGAGCCCCCAAGTTGATTGCTTCATTCTTTCAACCCCTCATAGAGGTTGGTGGTATTAAGCGCCCTCTAGATACTGTTGCTTCAAACATTGAGGGGGTAGGTCAATAAGGCGACACCAATATCTGCATAGCACTACTCCTAAGGTAACCCAACACACTAGTTGTTGGCAACAAGGATCCACTCCATTTCAGTATCATGGATATGCTCCTCGACGTCGTGGATCTCAACCTTCGTGTCCGCCTCCTGGGCTATGAAGGCAAGCACACATTACGAGTTTTTTTGCTGCCACCAAAGCTTCTTCGACCTTGAATGTTAAAACGGATTCTCGGAGGAGTGCTTTGCTTCCTCCTAGGATTACCCAAACTGGCCCCCTCAGCTCTAGGCATTCCCCGACGAGCATTATCAGATCCTGCGTTGGCCCTTTCATAGTGCTAGATGATGACACATAAATGATTCCTCTATCATGAGCACAATCAGATATGTTTGATGAGACTACCATCCAATCTTTTCAACTTTCGACTTTCATCAGTCAATACTCTTTGAGGGTTATTACTCCCCCCACATAGCTATTTGTATTGCTACGCTACCCACATGGGTTGGGGGATTTTCCTGCATTGGGTTTTCCCCACATTTACTTTCAGTGCTTTCATTGTTCTTTTATTTAGTTAGTCATTGCTCCTAGGGTCTTTTTATCCTAGCTCTTTCTACTATAAATGGGTGTACTCTCAAGTCCCATTGACCTACTTTTGATCATTAATGGACAGCAATACATTTTCTTTCTTTCTCCCCATTACCCAACGTTAGGTGAGCCATCGTATGCTCCATGTTTAGGCAAATGTCTTGTAATGGTAGCAATGAGAGCATTCTTTAGTTCTTGAATGTTTTGCAATAAGTCACCTATTGTCACAAGTATAGCGGTCTACAATATAGCTTTGTTGGACTCCAATCTACTTGTAGTTGTGCTTGTATCTTCATTTGGGTGACATCATTCTTTGACCATGGCCCTCTCATTCCACCCTTGCTTCGGCCAACCTTTCCTTCTTTGTATGTGGATCAAGGTAATTGGCTTTCTTCACTTGTCCTCTAGTAATTGCCATAACCTCCTTGCTCCCAGCTACATCAATATATTGGAATTGGCTAAATTTGGACAATTGCCGTCATTATGGTTCCCGAGCCCACGCCATCTACAAATAAGTCCAGTGTCATTTTCGTTAGGGCAATCTCTCACAAAATGGCTCCACTCATTGCACTCCCAACATGGTATAATCGATCGTCCTTCGGAGTTGTACTGAATCCAACTCCCACCACCACTATTATTTTGTCTTTGGTAGTTCCTTCGTGAATAGTATTTGGTCACTCTTATAACGCAAATTGTACAGGCAGTCCTTGACTGACTACCCTATAACTTGACAAATCCCGCACTAAATATCGTTACAATCTTTCTTACCATCTCCCTTCAATTCCTTCATGATTTGGAGCATGCCTTTTCTCAAGGCTTGCACAAATACTAGTTCGTTGTCATTGGAATCATAGTGTCCTCATCTTCTTGTGTGCGAGGATGATGTTTTATTCTCACTTTCAATGTCCATTGCTTGGTTATAAGCATCTTCGTATGACAAAGACGGGACTGCCTTCATTTGTTTGCTCATGAGGGAACTAACCCTTCAATAATGGTTCCTTTTAAAATTCTCCGAGCAACTCCTTGAGTCTCCTATTGTAAGCTAGAACTATCTCGTGCTTACTTGTCTAGTGTAGTAGATCTCAATGACAATATTGTTGTCACCCCTCAAAACTTTGAATTCCTTTTCGAATGCTTGCCTGAGTGCTACCCATGTTGCTTTTCCAGTACTTGATGCATCGGTGTACCAATCAAAGGCCATTCCTTGAAGGCTAACACGTTAGAATCTTAACCACATCCAATCATTTTTATGCCCATTGGCAAACTAGATATTGATGCACATACGACATTTCCATACAGGATCTTTTGATCCATTATCGATGAACTTTGGCAACTTATGCTTTTTTGGAGATGAAGTTGATGGGGTAACCATGGCTTTGGCATGGTTTTTCATATAAAGGTCAACGTCGGATGTCCCTGTGCTCTCTTCACAGTATGGGCACGTCCTTATGCTAGACCCTTCCTTCGGTAGAGATCCGTAGACTATCTTACACCTCATTAGGTCCCTTTTTGTGTGATCCAACTTGTTGTTCTTGTTGCCCTGGACTTTCACATGATTCCCTTGCAGCACCCTCTGACCCAAACTAGTCAGCAAGGTCCATACTTCTTCCTCTAGAAGGGGCAATGGTAATCTCTACCCACTTCTTATTGTGAGTGGCGTAGGATCCACTAGTTCCAGCTAAACGCTTCAGCCTTGGCTTGCACTTCGGCTTCACACTTCTGCCTTGGCTTGCGCTTCAGCTTCATGCTTCTACCTTGGATTGCACTTCGGCCTCATGCTTCGTGCTTTCCTTGATATATTTTTTGAATGTGTTGCTTGTCACAATGTTTCATCTTTCTTGTTGCTCCACCAATCGAATAAATGATTTACTTCTTGCTCCCCTATCTGATTTTGTGTCTCTCTCACACCTTTCTTTGGAGTCAATAGCATGAATTATTGCTCGTATACATCGGTCTTCTTCTTCATGAACTCTTTGGGCCATTATAATATCTTCTATCATTGTGCTTCACAGTTATGTTCAGCACATAGATTTCTAAACCGAATTTAACTGGCCCCGATGTTCATTAAGGCATTGACACCAAATGTAATGATTAATGTCTAATGAGATACTAGACTACCAATAACAACATACACAAAAAAATTATTGCATAACGTACCAAGGCAAAGCAGAGTATCCGAACATTAGCAGCTTTGTATTCATAAAAGATAAGTCTCAATACAATTCATACAGTATAGGGAAGCCCTGATACCAGCCCCCATATCTCGACATACAATATGTTATTTGAAGGACAAGATCCAATGGTTGTCAGTTAAGCCAACTGTCACAAACAACATAACTAAGGGTCTTGCCATATTCACTAACTAAATGCCGACACAAAAACTAACAAAACAAATGATGCTTTATAATACATGTTTTCATAATTGACAATCCACACCCTTTGGGTCTATAGAGTTTGCTAGAGTTTTGATGTTTTTCTTAAATCCCTACAAATCATACATCCTTCCCCTTGAGTGGGCAATGGCCTCCTCTCAAGGTTCACAAAGTGCCTAGGTAAAACGCAAGTTTCAAATTGGACATAATCCAATAACCAACAAATCCAAGCAAGGAAGAACTTAATAGTTTCCTACATTATCATGCCCAAAGGAAAATAAAAAGTCTACCAAAAATGAGAATCAGTGTTACCTTAGAATAGCAAACCCATCAACAGTCTCCTTCTCAAAGGACAAAATGGACATTAGATTATGGTACAATAAAAGGCATTGATTTACAGGTTCATGGGAGCATTCCTTGGGCCTACAACATTGCAAATCTAGATCAAGGAGAATTGGAAACCAAATGGCTCGATAGACGTCCTCAAGATGCCAAAAGGTACTTTCTGACTGTATTTTCAAGCAATCAAGAAAGAGATCAACATTTTGAGGAACAACCTTGGTTTATGAAGGAAGTTGGTTTGTTTATTAAATATAGGACCCCGAATTTCAACCCCACAAAAGATCTCCCTAGTAGAGTCTGTTACACACAATATTTTTAAACTTTATCATTTATTAACGTTTTCTCTTGCAACAACCTATTGAGTTTCAATCTTTCTAAGTGCACGCCTTAAAGGGTGCACCGAGAAAGGGGTGGGCAGACCATTGGTGCTTCACAAGATTGTTGTTTAAATCTATCATGCCTATATCCACCACAAAACCCCACTTACTTGATCCCCTAGGCAATCTTCCTTCAAATGGCCCCTAACTAAGCCAAGACCTATCTTTTCTGACTATATTGGCCCAGGTCAATGTAGTATTTTTCGCTTCACGCCAAAATTCAAACTAGGTCAGCCTGGGTTGACATAGTCTGAAATTTACGACACACGCTTTGCAGCTATGTCAACCCAAGCCGACCTAGTTCAAGGGTAAACGATAACTTTTAAACTATGTCAAGGCGAGTCCATATTATCGGCTAAAATTCTAAAAGAGTGTAGGATCATCTGTCATTATAAATACAAGTCTCATTTCAATCCAATAGAGAGGAACATTCATTTTCGCACTATTATTGCTCAAAATTTTGCTTTAATCTCCATTTGAAGAAGCCATTGTTTAGATCTTGTCTTGAAGGGAAATAGCTTGTCTTGTGGAGTCTTGTATGCAAATTGGAGAAGCCTTTTAGCCTAGAGCTGATTTCAACTATTGTGATCCTTACAACCATAACAATCTCTTGTAAAGCACCATTGGCCAAGAGGGAGATTGAGGCTCGACAGGTTCTATTCAAAATAAGTATTTATAATCGTGGCTCTTTCATTTGATAGATAGATGTTGCATAAGTAATAGTTTTGAATGTATAACTCATTGTTTGGATCTCCTCTACACTTAAACTTAGTGTGGCCATCGGGTTATTCAAACTTGCCACTTTCCACTTTAGGTAACCTAGGCCCCCATTTCCCTACCATGTTCCTTACCCCTTTTTAGTTTAACCGTCCCCCTTGTTTGTGTTCCAAGTTTTGGTAACACTAGATTAGATTAATTCCATTATTAAGAGATCTAATTAAGGTTATTGCATTATTATGATTGCCTAGAGGTTTTGGAACCCTCTCCATTGATGTGCGATAAGAGCTCCTCCAGTTACGTTTAGCGGATCCAATTGGTCATGCCCCAATATAACTAAGTATCCAATGGGTTTTAGTTGATTTAACTTCTCCGAGTCCAGATCTAGAGTCCAGATCTATTACGTAGGATAAGTTGCAGATCTATCTTAATTCGTTGCATACAAAGTCATGATTTGGGTCAAGTTACCCTTACTACCCAACAAATGTTGGCAAGAATCAGGATTAAGAAAAACTGGAGGAGCTATCACAGAATACAGAACTTTATAGAGCTCACAAAAGGTATGGAGTTCTCAACTACACAAGGATTTCTGTCAACATAGATCTGGACCAGCCCCTACCTGACAAATCTTGCTGAGAATGGCTGGAATTGAATGTGAAGAGCCAAAAGATTATAAGAATATCCCAATTAAGTGCAGATCTTAACATGATCATGGCAATTTAGACATAGTTTTCCCCATGAACAACAATATATTCATCATGATATACAAGAAACCAGCCCACCTGCACAACCAACAAAAAGTCAAAGAATCAAGAAGGCCTTGAAAAATCAACAAAAACAATCCAACACCAAACCAGCACAAAAAATGGTATGGAGTTATCAACTACAAAAGGATTTGTGTCAACATAGATCTGGACCAGCCCCTTCCTGACAAATCTTTCTGGAAATGGCTAGTATTGAATGGGAAGAGCCAAAAGATTATAAGAATATCCCAATCAAGTGCAGATCCTATCATGATCATGGCAATTTAGACATATTTTGCCCCATGAACAACAATATGTTCATCATGGTATACAAGAAAGCAGCCCACCTGCACAACGAACAAAGAGTCCAAGAATCAAGGAGGCCTTGGGAAATCAACAAAAACAATCCAACACCAAACCAGCACAAAACAATCTCAATTCAGCCCGTATGACAGAGGACAAATTCCAAAGAGCTTATGCTAGAACAGGAAAACCTAAAGCCAATCAAGTAAATCCCACCAACTAAAGTAAAATCCTTTTGAGATTCATGCAGATCCAGCAGCAACAGGGACGGAATACATAGTTACCACACCTGATCTGGTAAATGCAGACAAAGTATTCAAAGAAGAACAATTTGCTGTCATGGATACTCAAAAAGAAAAAAAAGAAAAAATAATTTATTTTCCAATCCACGACAGAGATTAATAACCAGCAAAGATAATGTAGAAGAACAAAATCGTCATTCCAGCCTCAAAACAACCTCGTCCCTTCACACATACATATCTGGGAGCCATCTATGGCAAATCCCAGAAAAACATGCCTTTGGCCTTCATCACAGAATCGATTTCTACAACAAGGAATAAATCCCCTAAGAGAAAGTTGCAGGTTTGGGAACTGAAAAAATAATCTAGGACTGAAAATATTGAGGTAAGCACCTCAACCCCTATGCATTCATCAGAATGCAATTGCTCTCCTAGAACTCAAAAGGGATAGGCACTCCCAACAAATGCCTCTTTCCCAAATATCTGGTCAAAGATGGAAAGATGGACATGATCCTGATGCAAATAACATACTCTGGCATCTGGGATCCAAAAATCTCTACTTCTACAGCAAAACCAAAGTCACCATTCAAAGGAACCCGACAAGGTACATGGTTCAGTCCCATACCCACCCTCGACAAGTAGTATCTTGAAATTAGTTGCTGAAGAACACTCTCAACTTTCAAGCTAAAACCCAAGCAAAAAGAGCTGCCACCTCTCTTTGATGCAGATAGAATAGCGATCATAGCAATCACACCTGGTACCCACTGGTACATCAAAATCCAAGTGGTCGGGGGCATCATAAGGTGCTGCTTTTCTAAAATCTCACCATACTCCCGAACCTTTTGGGACCACATCACTAAATCCCCAATCCTTGGCCTGCCATGCAGTGACAGTACCAATATCCACTAATCATTGTTTCTGGATACAGTTTCCAGTTAACATCTTTCTTGAGTCGTCAATACAAGAAGCAAATTGACGTGTAAAGTCATAAATATCTCAGCATAAGCCAAGAGGCAGATCTTGTGCCACTCCATCTGGTTGTATGTAACTGGCATGCATCTTGGCTCTGTGGCTTCTCTCATAGAACTCTGACAATTTCTCCCGCTGATCACTGAAGAACACTCTCAACTTTCCAGCTAAAACCCAGGCAAGAAGAGCTCTTCTCAAATTGCAAAATGAAAACTCATTATGAAAGAAGAGCTACAGGTCGCCATCTTCTCCTTTAGTAAAGATAAATACCCAGGGACTGATGGATTCTCAGCTCTATTTTCCCAAAATTTACAAAATGTGATAAAGGACGACATGCTTAAAGTCATAGAGGAGTCAAGAAGAACTTAAAAAATGCTTGCTCAAAATTATGCCACAAAGCTGATCTTAATCCCCAAGGAGGCACATGCAAACCATATGGATAAGTATTGGCCTATTGCCTTATGCAACATGTTCTACAAATAGCCAGGAGGCCAAAACCTCTCATGTCATGCCTAACATCAGAGACCAAATCAGCATTTGTCATTGGGCACCAAATTACACAAAATATCATTGTGATTCAAGAAATAGTTCACTCTATAAAGTTTCAACACCGCCCCTGAATAATTCTTAAGTTAGATATGTCAAAGGCCTTTGATTGCTGTAGCTGGAAACTAGTATCAAAAACCATGAAAGCTTTCCAGTTTAGTAATCCGGTGATAAATTGGATAGAAATCTGCTTTGCAATCCCTTCATTTTCAGTTTCTAAAAGATGGAACTAAAGGCAAGCAGTTTAAGCAAACTAGAGGATCAAGACAGGGAGACCCTCTTAATCTATACTTGTTCATACTAATGAGTTAAAATTTCCTCCAAATAATCAAGGAACTGCAAGAGACAAGTAAAATTAACAGTCTGCCTATCACTGAAGGAGGTCAACATCACTCAGAATATCAATTTGTTGATGACACTTCTTTTTTCAACAGTTTGGAAAAAAGATATAGTACATATACAATCAGCTCTTTAACACTACCGGATTACTTCAGGACAGGTGATAAATGGGAAGACATCAACAGTGGTTTTCACAAATTTCCCCCGGAGAAGGAAGTACTTCCACAGCTCTGAAATTCAAAGGACAATTGACCTCATATAATGCCTATTATTGTAAACCTAATCACCATTTGTCCCTGGGTACCAAATTACACATAATAACATTGCAATTTAAGGAGTACACTCAAAAAAGTTTTGTACCACCCCGGAATAATTATTAAGCTAGATATGTCAAAGACTTTAGATATCTACAGCTGGAAACTAGAATCAAAGACCATTAAAGCTTTATGGTTCAGTAAACTAGTGATAAATTGCATAGAAATCTACTTTACAACCCTTTCATATTCAGTTTCTATAAATGGCACTAAAGGCAAGTGATACAAGTCAACTAGAGGTTTAAGGCAGGAAGACCATTTAGCCCATACTTGTTCATGCTAATGAATGAAAATCTGCTCCGACTAATCAAGGAACTGCAAAGAGACGAGTAAAATTAACGGTCTGCCTGTGATTGAAGGAGGTCAATGTCACTCAAGACATCAATTTGCTGATGACACGATCCTTTTTCAATAATAATGAAAATAGCTATAGAAAATCTACAATCTGCTCTCCAACACTATCAACTTGCTTCAGGACAGCTGATAAAGGGGAAAATATCAACAGTGGTCTTCAAAAAATTCCCCTGGAGAAAGGAGGAATTCCTTCGGCTGCAGAAATTCTAAGGACAATTGACCTTTCATGTCAACCCTAATATTGGAGACCGATCAGCATTTGTCCCTGGGCACCAAATTACACATAATATCATTGCAATTCAAGAGATAGTACACTCTACAAAGTTTCCGCACCACCCAGAATAAAACTTAAACTGTGTCTGTCTAAAGGCTTCTGGTTGCTGCAGCTAGAAACTAGTAGCAGAAACCATGAAAGCTTTCAGGTTCAGTAAACTGATGATAATTGGATAGAAAGTTTGCTTTACAACCCCTTTGTATTTAGTTTTCTATAACTGGCACCAAAGGCAAGTGGTTCAAGTCAACAAGAGGATTAAGGCAAGGAACTGCAAGAGATAAGTAAAATTCAGTCTGCCTGCAAGAGATAAGTAAAATTCAGTCTGCCTGCGACTAAAGGAGGTCAACATCACTCAGGATATCAATTTCCTGGTAACACAATCCTTTCCTAAACAGTAAGGAAAAAAGACAGAAAAAACATACATCAGCTCTCCAACACTACCAACTTGCTTCAGGACAAGTGGATAAATGGGATTAAATCAACAGTGGTCTTCACAAAATTTGCCCAGAGACAAAAGAAAGACAATTGCAAAAGGCATATCTAGGTTTCCTGATTCACTGGAAGGCAACCAAGGCAACTTAGGAGCAAGTTAAAAAAAGACTAAAACTTAAACTATCAAATTGGACTAGCAAATCGCTCACTCAAGCAGACAGAACACAACTGATTAGACCAGTCCTCCAAGGTGTCCCAGCATACTTATATACTCTTCTTTCCATGTCTGTGAAAGAGGATTTCATGGCTATCCAAAGAAAATTCTTACAGAAAGTAATAGAGGATAAATTTGGGCACCCACTGGTTTCCTGGAGCACCATCAATAAACCGAAAAAACAAGGGGGGTTGAATATCAAAAGTATTCGCTTATTCAAACAAGCATTTGCTATAAATCTAGCCTAGAGTCCAAAACATTAGGCACCCAACCATGGTCTACTACCCTTAGGCAAAAATACAAAAACATTTCAGTTTACGCAACACTAATACTACAACAGAAAAATGGGAAGTGCCTCTTTCAGCAATAACAAAGTTATAAAAGTCTTATACACACATCTAACTTGGCAGATTGGGCATGGGAAAACAAGCCAGATTCTGGGAAGACAGCTGTGATGGTTAACAATCATTGGAAACAGAAAATTTGTCACAGCTACAAACTCAAATGAAAAATGAAGGATTATATATACTAGAAAGCTAGACCACAAAAGGTCCTGATGGAGAAATAATTTGGAACGTGGCACGCATCCTGATGATCCTTCACCTTATATCTCCTTGGAGATTGTGTGTAGATTCCCCTTTCAGATCCCTTACAACCTCCTTTGCACATGGCCCTTGTCTATAGCCCCAGACCGCTTTGTGGACCAGAATATTTTGTGTTGGATTTAGAATGGTATTCTACCTCTTTCAATTTTAGAGGATCCATATCAGAGACTATTTTAAGCTTGCATACACATCTCTACCTATTTAGTGTCAAAGCCTTATTCAACAACTGCAATCCTGACACACTTTTCTCTCTAAATCAAAAGACAGATTGATCTGGGGACCAACAGCCACGGGAATGCACAGTAACTTCAGCATATACAATACCAAGACAAAATAACCCCCGTACAAAATTTGATCCCATTTATGGTTGTCCTTCTCTGGTCTAAGATAAAGCAGTTCATCTCCCTACTAATACATGGCAGAATCCTAACCACAAATTAACTTAAAAACAGGGATGGACAGGCCCAAACATGTGCTCAAATTACAGACAGGAAAAGGAAAATGTGGACCACTTGTTGCTTGCATGTACTTATGTCCAACAAGTTTGGACTGAGCTTGCAAGTCAATTCCAATGTTGGATACCAACAAGTAAGACTATTGTAAGTATGCTCCACTCATGGACACACTTTAATTCAAATATAGATTTCCTAAAAAACATCCACACGCTACCAGCAGGGTTTACAATATGGAATCTATGGAAAGAAAGGAATGGGAAAAAAAATCAAAACACTGCTCACAAATTAGAAGATCTAATTCACCGCACAAAAAGTCAAATCATGATGACAGCATTACCCTATGTAAAAATAAGCAAAGAGAACTCAGCTTTTCAGTCCACAAATATCTAAGACCTTAGGCGGCGAGCGGGGATTTAGAACATTCCTTTCCATGACAAGCATCATAACTTCACAATACATCCAAAATCCTGATGGCTCCCTCCTAATAAACATTGGTACAAAATGAACTTTGATAAGGCTGCACACTGCAACCTAGGATTAGGAAGCATAAGAAGGAGTTCTAGAAAAAACATTATGCTAGCCTACAAGAAAAATATTGGAAACCAAACCAATAATCAGGCTCAATTGTTAACGCTGAGAAAAGGACTTCAGCTGGCTCAAGGTACAACAATGGACCAACTTATTGTTGGAGAATCCAAAATAATAATAGATCTCATAACCAAAGGAAGAATGGAACACTCAGATTATCCACACAAATCAATGTCTGTGGATTGAAAAATGCATATTGCTCTACAAGACATAAAAGTATTGATAAAGAAAATGTCGCCTTGGTGCACAGACCAAGAACCTACAATGCTGTCGCTGATTTGCTGGGCAAACTGGGAACACAACTCCAACACCAAGAAGTTTGGCTGTATGACAATAAGCATGAATTACCCAATGAAATACAGGGAAATAAAAAACGCATGATACCAATGGGAACGTACACAATTGACCTCATGACCTCTACTTGGCTTTTGGCCAACAGATTTATCTATTTTCCCCACTATAATAGTTATTCTTTTTACTAGAAAAATAGTCATTTGTCACTTTATAGTCTCAATCAAGCTCCCCTTTTATGTACACCTTATAACCTTGTTTTTACTACTAATCACGCGACTTACATTGTAATCCTCTTTGTTCATATGATGTAGCATCTCTTTTTTCCGAACTTTATTATTTCCATCTCATACCCATTGTCCCAACGTCAACTAGACATTATTTTTTTGGTTCCCTTGTACATTTCAAATTTCTAACCCATAGTCTCTATTTGTACTTAATTTTATTGTCCTAGATTGACATGGGCACATCTCTTCACCTTTTTATTTGATTTTATATACTTTACACCACCCATTCATGTCTTCTTTCCTAACACCCAAGATAATTCAATGGCCCCCATTGCCGCTTCCTTGGGAAGCACCCACTCATGCTTTGTTCCACATAACTCTTTGCTTTGACTCACAACTCCTAGCTTTTAATTCACAACTGCCTCTCATCCAACACTTAGCATCTTTACTTATAATTGATAGAGGAACAAAGGTTGGTTCATCTCACACCAAAGGTACGATCCCACAATAAAATAAATCCATGTGCCCTCAAATGGATCTCATATCAATGTGCAAATATTCCAATTCACCTACCAGATACGAAGAGCGGAGGTGCACCATGTATAAAGTGATAATCATTATCATGGCACACCAACCAAGCGACCACAAAAGCAAATAAATCCTTAATAGCAAAAAAATTATAGGTCAATCGAGATTCAAATGATGTGCTCATATTTGAAGCCCATGTAAGGAAACCCATTCAGCAAACAAGCCGTGAACCCCTCAATGTGGATCCTATTAGGACGGCCCCTCCATCTACTAGGAAGTCACATGATGAAAACATTCAGTTTCATGATTTTATGTTGAGGTGGTTAGGGTTTCAATTCCAAATATTTTATTTGTAAAGAATGTGATCACTTCTTTAGGTCTTTTCAACCTGGCCTACTTGCTTTGGGAACTACCATAGTCATGGCCATTCAAAAATGTAAGTGTATCAAGTTGATTGAAAATTTCAACATTACCAGTTCGGCAGTTTTGGGCAGCATCGGGCACCTGGGTGCAAACCACGTTCGGGTTCACGGTTCGGTGCATTGCCCCAACGCCCAAGGTACGTCCCTGGGCACCCGGGTGCATCCCTTGATGCACCCGAGTGCCCAAGGACATACCTTGGGCGTTGGGGCAACGCACCCGCAGGTTGTTGCACGGGGTGAACAGTAAAAAATGTCTTTTTTTAATTTGTTTTCACTTTTTTGCCAAACCCAATGCAATTTAATTTAAAAAAGACATTCTTAAACCCTAAAAGCTAAGTGTCAATAAAAGCAAAAGCTAAAAGCAACACAGATGATAAAAACAAAGTGACAAAAGGAAAACCACTTGCCTCTTATTTTTCTAATTTTCTCATTGCATACTTGCCCTCCATTGTTGTTGTAGGTTTGAATCTTCATCAAGCATCATTCTAATCATTTTGCCTATGCCCTATTGTGTTTGCGGAGCCCATTTGCTGTCAAGGTAAGTTTTGTATTGTTTTATTTATTTATTTGTCATTTTTAAAATTTTACTTGTTAGTTGCTGCCCTAGGGTCAGAAAATTGCGTGATGTGTATATGCAAATGAATTGTCTTTCAATGTGGTTCGATCACCATATTGGTGAGAAATGGTGAGAGTAATCAACATGGCCCCAAAAAAATACAAAAGCCCAGGGTTTGAGAAAATACACAGCACTTTATTGATGAAGAAGAGAAACTATGTTGAAGATTCTTTGAAGAGATTTGTGCGCTAAAACGACGGTCTCCCTCATTTCCGATGGATGGAAAGATGAAATAAACCGGGCTTTGATCAATGTAGTTGCAGTGTGCCCTAAAGGGGCAATATTTTTGAAGGCCATTGATTGTGAGGGGTGTGTGAAGGATGTGGGGTTCATTGCCAACATCCTCATCGAATCCATTGAGGCAGTTGGACCTGAAAATGTTATCCAAAATGTAACGGATAATGCCAAAAATTGCAAGGCGACGAAGATGTTGGCGGAGGCGAGGTATGGACAAAATTTTTTGGACACCTTGTGTTGTCCACTATGTCAACCTCATGTTGCAAAAGATGGAGAAGGAAATTGACTAGATCAAACAAGTGTATGATGAAGCTGAGCAGATTCAAATATTTGTCACCAACATCAACTCTCTCAAGCCATTTTCATATCCTTCTTGACATTGGAGTTGTTGAACGTATTTTTTTATTATTATTTTTATTTTCGTTTTAAAATTTTAACTTTTTTATTTTTTAATCTAATACTTGTATAACTATATTTATATTAAAATATTGTTATTTAAATATTTTCATAAGTTTTTAATTTTGTAATAGGTTGCTCCGACTAGATTCGCCTCTCACACAATCGTCTTGAGATGACTTGTGAAAGTGCAACAAGCACTTAGCAGTATGGTCATCAACAACTTGTGGGGTGTATGGAGGGAGACAAGCAAAGAGCGGGCCCAAAGAGTGAAAAACTTAATCCTAGATGATGATTGGTGGGCCCATGTAGATTATTTATTGAGTTTCACTAAGCCCAACATGAGTATGATCCGTTTTGCTAACATGGATCAGCCATGTTTGGGAGAAATATATGATGGCATAGACTCAACGATTGAGAAGATAAAGTTCATCATTAATGAAAAAGAGCAAGATCTTGAGAAGAAATTTTTCAAACAAGTGCATTCCATCCTTGTTGAGCGGTGGACCAAAATGACCACCGTGCTACATCTCCTTGCCTTTGCATTGACTCCTCGGTTCTATAACACAGAGATCCTTTCTTTGCCGAGGAGGGTGCCACCATATAGGGATGTTGAAGTGGCTGAAAGGTATAAATTAGCATTCTCTAGGATATTCCCTGATCTCGAGATAGAAGACATGGTTATGAGCGAGTTTGGGGCTTTCAGTACCTCCCGAGGTCATAGTCTTGGTGCTCTTCGAGACAAATACAAGGATGGTCACACGTGGTGGTACTTTCATGGCCAAGGATCACTAAACCTACAACCTCTTGCAATCAAGATCTTGTCACAGGGAAGTATTGTATTTTTAAAGTTTTTAAATTTAAGTTTTTAAGTCTTTCTTTTTCTTTAAAAATTTTAAATTTATGTTTAAATTTGAATATAGGTCGCAAGTTCATCTTCTTGTGAGCGGAATTGGAGCACATATAGCTTCATCCACTCACAAAAGTGCAACAAGCTAGCAGCTAAAAAGGCCAAGGAGTTGGTCTGCATAAACTCCAATTTGTATCTTCTATCGCACAAGAAGCTACAGTACAAGGAAGGGATGTCAAAGCAATGAGATATAGATCCAAAGGTCGTTGACTTGGATGCTTCCATTTCCCGCTTCTCATTAGATAACATTGGCAGTCCTTTGACTTCGACAAAACATAACTTAGCTAGCGGGAGTGGCAGTGCTGATAGTCCATGTGGTTCTATTTCTAATGAACCACAACATCATGATGATGTTGATGCTCTAGATGAAGAGCAATATGACTCTGAAATTTGACTTTTAAAGTTTGATGTATCATGTAATTAATTACAGCCACAAGATAATTATTGATAATTTATATTTTATTATTTATCGTTTAGGTTTAATGGTTATACTTATTATTTATCAAGATGCATACTATGTGGTTAATGCATAGTCACAAGGATTGGTCAAATCTGCACAAAATCCGGCCGAATATGGATTTTTTGGCCAGTCTGGATAAGTTCATCCCGGTCGGCCCTGTTTTTTTTCAAAAAAATAATTTGCTTTATTTTTAGTTTTTAGGTTTTCTACACAAAAAAAGGCTCAAAAACCATAAAATATCATATAATATTAACATTTTAAATTATTTTATTAATGCTTTTCATTGTATTTGTTAGTTTTACATATTTGTAAAACTATGCTCACATATATATATGTATTTATTCAAGATCATATTTTTCCGAATTTTTTCAAGAATTCCGGATTTCAAATTTTTTTGCCCTCCCGAACGAATTCGGATTTCCGAACCTTGTGACTGTGGGTTAATGACAATGGCACTAACTTCCTATGTATCAGGCTAGAATTTTTATATTTTTTATATATTTTTTGTACAGACGAACCTAAAAACGAACAAAGGAAAAATAAATTACCGTACCGGCGAACCAGGCTCTTTGAACCTGCACCAGAACCAAAAACGAACCGGTAACTTTTGAAAATCTATAAAAGGGACACTCACTGTAAATGCAAGTGCCCTGACACTCACCACAAGACATTGCAAGTTTATGTGACGAGAAGAAATCACAGTAAAAGGAGGAGAATGGCCATGAAAAACAAAGCATCAAAGTATGGAGGCTAGAGCTCCCTCCCCTTCCAAAGGGAACAAGCTAATAAGCATAGATGATGAAGAACATGTTAAGATGGTAATCACTATAAAGTTGATTGGCATTTATGCCCACCATATTGGAGTTCATCATCTCAAAAACATTACTCAAAATTTAGGTATTTCCAACCTAATTCTGGACGACCACCTCTCCCTTGTTGAACCTCTCAGCCCACAAAAGTCATGTCTGCTGCTGTGCTTTACATCCAGTATAACAGTAGGCAAATGGGTCTCAACATGCGTTCTATGCTTCAGCAGTTCAATCTTCCTTAGTATGGGGCTGGTAATTAGATTAAATCTTCTCAAGAGGACACTCACAATCCCAATCTACCCCAAAATCCATTTTGGATCCCAGGCTATGTTTTTGAAACCCCTAAATCTTCCTGAGTCAAACTTGAACTCCCCGATGTCCATCCTAAGAAATCCTATGAGGAAGTCAAGAAGAATTTTTCCTTAATCAATACCCTCCAAAAGGATCGATACCCTCCTTTATGGAAAAAAATGAACAAAGTATTTTCCAAGTGGATAAAAATATTGATGACAAAAGGTTTGATATCTCCTTGATGGAAAAAAATGTCTCCCTCTTGACTGCTTGCATACAACAACAAAAAGATTAAATCTTAATTCTGCTGGATTGCAGCAGCACAAGGACAGCATCAAGTACCTGAGACATAATTTCAGTCGACTTTAAAGTATAAATGAGGCCACAGAACAACTCCTCGCTACTTAGAGAAACAGAAAGAGATTGGCTGAGAAAACGCAATACAGTGCTCAGTGCGCCTCGCTCAAAAGACAAGCAGTTCAACCTGAGAGTTCAGACGAGGCCACTATAAGAAGATGCAGTTGGAACTCCAAACTTTTTCGCCCTGCAATTGCACTTGCCCTTGCAGGCGCAGTCTGGAATCCTTGAATTAGTATTCAAGACACAATTAATGAGCATGAACAGCATATCCAGTCTTTCCACAGCCCCAAAGGAGGGGCAAATGAATCTTTCTCATGTTGCTTGCCTTGCACAATTCTACACAATTTGTATAAGTAAATGTATTTTCATGTTTGTAATTGTCAAAATAGACTGAACAGTGGTCAACTATATTAGTTCAGCCCATTGACTTGTATATAGGGGTTCATCTATGTAATCAGTTGCAGTTTTAGTCTTTTAATCTTAGAATTTATTTAGTTTGGGAAGTGCTGATTTGTGTTTATCTTTGTATTGAAGTGTAGGAGTTGGAATACTATTATGGAAATATAAAATATTTGCAATCTGTCTTTTCCCCGAGTCTCTTACCTTAATCATAATGAATTTGTATGTTTGTATATACTTTCCTTTTTAATAAAATCTTCTCTTTTATCAAAAATAAATATTTGGATTGACACTGGGCACCTACTTTGACCATTCATATTTACTATTGTCATTAAAAGAACCAGCCCTATCTGCAACATGAAAAAATGCCACTCGGTTCTAGTCACGAAGAAAAGTTATGCTACTCAATTCTGAAAAATGTGATAGTGTCCTCTGTGTAGATTATTTTTGGCTGAAAAATTCAGCAAGAAAGAAAAGTGTCCCTTGGTAAGTTTTGAATCATAATGTGTCCAGCTAAAGAGGTTAGGTAACACAAAAAGTAGTCTCAATTTTCAAATTAAAAGTAGTGACTGCAAAGCACAGAAGCATATCATGTAGAACCGGCAAGGAAGCACCTAAAAAATCTACCTGACTTAGATAAGCTAAGCACACAAGATAATAGTAATAAACTACATTACATCCATGTTTCAAAAATGAAAATCCATGTTATTCCACGTAACATACAACCAAACCAATGAAGGAGAAAGTGGCAAAACTTAACATCACCTGGATCATGATATCACGATCCACTGAACTTCCACAGGGGCACCGAGTCTTAGCTTCTACAATACAAGTTTCCCCACATTCATCTTCATCTACAGTAGCTAGCGACTTTGGCACATTTCGACCTTTTGAAGCAAGATCGTTGGCCCCACATCCCTTCATTTTCCTGCCATACATATCAATTAGAAACAAAATTATATTAATCAAAAGACAATAAAAACTAGAACTGAACTTTCTGTCGTCAGGGCCCTGTTATATCTGAAACAAAAACTTCAAATAAATGCAACAAGAATTTCTGTAATAGGTAATTAAAAAAATCTTAAACCCTAATCATGCCTGTGTTTTGATGTAGGCTGTTTCGACAATTGTCCAATTTGGTGTTTACATATTGATTTCATTATACTTGTATTTAGCTCATTCATTCAGCAAAAAACATAACCCAAAAATCATCAAAAACTATGATTCAGAGTGTTAAATCTTTAGTATATGTTTATCCTTCTTTTTGTTCAAAAGTCGTCGTGTACTATGCAACCCCGATAATCCTTATTGACCTCAGTTGGTGATCTTTATTTCTGTCTCCCAAAGATTGGCCCTAGACACTAGCTCTATTAGAAAGTCAACCCTACATTACACAACCCATCAATACCGAAAACTAGTCATAACATAACAGTATTGTTTATGTTTTAGAGATATAAATGTAAAAGGGGCATCTGAAACTCGTCCGTAACATATTTTGTGTAATCATAAAAGTTTGTACAATTAAATAAAATACTATGCACGAGTTAAAATCGAAGGATGTGCCTTACAGCCTTTAACTAGTCGCTTTAAGCAACAACAATGAAAAATAAAAACCATGAACCATCCTCTAGTGAAGCAAGCACATTAATAAACATCATCCCCTTATTGATTATTTGTCCTTCACCAGTATTGACAAACACTAGCCATAGTTTGACTTCTCTTAAAATTGTCCTAGGGTTTAGAATTTGTCCATTTAACCCTTCATGTATTCTACTGTGATCAAAGCTTTGTCTAGAATGTATTTATAACATTAGTAATTATTTTACTTGATCCTTATTGAGTCTTCGTTGTTTTTCTTAATTCTCTTTCAGAACATCTTTCTCCACCTTACAGGGTTCATTGTAATTTATCAGCCAAGAAAGACTACACACATCTTCACACAAGGCGGTAAATGTAAACTTTTATTCAATTCGTTTATACATTCAAAAATCAAAAAGCATCTATTATACATTATGGATGGCTTGGTACATCTGGGTATAAGTGAAGCATCCTTGAGATTTATCTCAAGATATACCATTGACCAAAACAATCCAGCTTACATGCTCAATTTTCACACTCAAAAAAGTGAAACTAAAAAAAAGTTTGAAAAAACATACCTTCTTCTTGACAATATATAATACCCCTTGACCATGCTCAAACGGGCCCATCTTGGTTTTTCTTAAAAGATATAATCACTATAAGAAATAAAACCACATATTCTCAATATAAGGTTGACAAATATTATTTGCAAGAACCATCCAATTAGTAGGTGCATCAGTAAATCCAAACAGAATCATTAAAGATTTGCAAAGACAATTTCTCATGACAAAAGAGGTTTCCAGAGTCCAAATTATCTTAAGAGGTTACAATAAACAGCCCTCAAGTAATTCTTGCAGAAAATAGTTGCACCGCTCTTGCTATTTAGCAACCCATCAAGATTTCAAAAAAAGAATGTTTTTCTTTGGCCATCATATTAATAGGCATCCTATGACGGATACATGTCTTCATAGTCCCACACTGTTAAAAAACAAACATGGTCGCAGGATCACCAAAGCACAACGTACTATAACTAGTTCACTCATTTGATAGGTAAGGAACTGAGCAATATCGAATCACTTGTCCGATAGGACAAGAAGTGAGCCATATCTTGTCCAAAATAACAAGATAGTGTAAGATTAAGAATATCAAAAGCAGTTTTACAATACATCTCTCAATCGAGCAAAAGCAAGAATCCTCGGTGCATTACGTAGTAAAATAGGAGGTAGCCAAGAATAGAAAATCCTTCAATTTAAGCATAGACTCAACTTATGATCAAATCCGTCCAAGGCTTATCATGATATATACAATAAAGATAAAGGTGAGTAAAGATACATAACTCTAGTGTGCAATTCTCTCTTGAGAATCACCTAGAAATTAAAAAAAATTGACTTTTGAAATATAGAGTGTGTAGCTAATTTCAAACTAATAAATGAATTATTAAAGTCCAATAACATCATTCATAAAGACCAACTTGGAGAAGTGGGAAGGAAGGGGTATTAGAAAAGTAAATATAATGATCATAAATGTAAGTTTTGCGTACTTATATAAGGGTACATTAACATACAACATAAATGCACAATATTAAAATATAACATTGTGCTTTACAAAAGATAGTAATAAGGGAGGGTGCATTAATCAACCTTGAAATTAAAGGTTAGTTGACAATCGGCTGGTCATCTCTCACTTTATGTATTCACCCATTTTATTTTCTAATCTGATTGAAGAATACCATGGCAACCTTTTCTCTCTCCATTTTACAAGTTTGTCTCCTATCTTTGCTTGCTTTTTCCTCATGGTATCACAGCCGTAGGCATGTGAGGGTCCAAGGAAGATAAGAAGAAGCCGTAGGCGTGTGAGGGTCCAAGGAAGATAAGAAGAGAAACGGTATGCTTATATTCTCAATGAATAGACCTACAATCAATATCCCACACCCTATAATTCAGATAAAGATGAAACCCAACACAAATATCAAGGTATTTTCCTGGGGTTTGAAGACAGAATTCTAATTTGTTTATGTATTGTTGGCATGGTTCCTCAAAACATATTTTGGACATGATTGTACGCAATCAAAACCTATACATAAAAACATTAAATCTCTGCATATATTGGTGAGTTTTATTTTACATAAAAGAATCAGATTTTCAAAAATGAGCTTTTTCTAAAAAAATGATTTTTTTTTTCAAAATTAAAAATTTTATGAGGAAAAAGAAGGGGTAATTGTACCACATGGGAGGCGGCTGAATTTTGATGACTCTAAGTAGGACATAGAGCATGTGGAAGCCTTTTTCAATGAAACAAAAGGCTGTCCTGACTCAATCAACAGTTTTGAATTCTACAGCATGATTGAATTGCTCCAATACAGATGGATGTCAACACATATGGAAAGCAATCATGAGTCTTCTTACATAAATTTTGGTGGGTCTCAAGATCCAGAAAAGACAATTTGAAACTAAGCATGTGTAAAAAGTTGATTTGTAGCTACATGATGCATAGGTAAAGAAAATCCTCCACCAACAAAATAAAAGCTCAAGGACCTTAGAAATATCGAGCTAGCCTAGAATAAGCTCTAGTACCATGTGCAAAAAACCAACATCGTCACCGAATCATCAATGCCCAACCTACTATAATTAGCTCACAAATGTAATGCTATGCCCTTAGCCTATAGCATGTATTTGGATATATGTGGCCAACTTGTGGGTATCATAACCTTTGATTAAGTCATATCATCATTTCTATAGCTTCATGGCAGTCGTAGGATCGGCCTTAAGTGTTTCCATTGCATAATTGGGGTATGCCATATATAGGAGGTAGGGGTTAGTATTTGATCATGACATTATGAACTCATGCTTATTGTAAGGTTGTGGAAGTTGCTACCTCAAAGTGGCTCATCATTTATCCCTATATTCTGCTCTATTTCAGTCATATTTGATCTATTGTTGTAATTCTTCTTATTTGATGAAGTAATTTCATTACAAGTGACATTCAAACTTCAATTTAGGCAAAGTGTGGTCAAAACCCTAATTTGGAAGTAACACCTAAATCTCACAACCACTGCAAATTTGTGTACAATTCTTTATTAAAGTTAGAGAATCATTCAAGGAAACTACCGTAAATAATTTAGGGTTTGTTGATTATTTTTCAGCAAGTTATTACAATTTTAGGGTTTTTCATAATATCACTCTACATGCCGCAATTTAAGATATTTTTCTACTTTATTTACTGTTTCGGAAAGATTGCAAAAATCTCATGGGGTTCTTTTCTTTGAATTTTTAGATTTGGCGCAGACATAAATCAGAAACCACTCAGTCAAAGTTTGGTAAAAGGTAAAAATCAAAATCTACATTGTCAAGGCTTTGTAAGGCAAGACCGCAAACTAGGGGCCGACGAAATGGTTGTGAAACTCCAAGAAAAACTCCTAACAAAGAGATGGAGTCAGAAATAGGAATTAATGGATCTTCTATTAGAGGGTTTTCTTCAACAAATCACAACATGAGCCAATTTAAGTAGAGTGTGCAGAACATACAGTTAATACGGCCAAAATCAATCACCAATTGGATGAGCTCAAACAAAGATTCAATAAAATTTTGAATTTGCAAATGAATCCACAAAATCAACCACAATTCACTAATGCACAAACCAATCAGCGTGGATCATTTGGCCAACACAATGCAAACCCAAATACAGCACAATCTCTGCCTTCGACTAGTTCCCATTTAGAGCCACATAACATGATGCCAAATGTGGAAATACGAAAGTTCAATGGGAAGGATGCGGTCACCTAGATCAACCAAATGGGAAAAAAAATTGATGTGCTTCAGATCCCGTGTGGAAAAGGTAGTAATGGCATCTTTATATTTCGAACCTAAGCAATTCATTCAGTATCGATGACCTTGTGCTCAAAAGAAAAAGAGAGTCCCAATGTCAGTTAGTCAGTTTTGCTGATGAATTACAGTTGACTATCGCAATCGTGTGACAGAGAATTACTTCAGTAAGTTCACAAAACTGTGCCAAAAAGGACCTATCAAGGATTATATTCAACAGTCCCAGAATCTACCCCTGTGAGTGGAGACAGTCACGGATGAAAATTTGAATGACTTGTTTCTTGGTCAGTTCAAGGATCACTTCCAACACGAGGTTCACATGTTTAATCCGATTTCTATATCAGAGGTTATTGTCATGGCACGCAAATCAGAGGAGAGGGCACTAGTCACCAAAAGGCAGTTATTCGCATGTATAAGAGATAGGGGCACTTTTGCATAGTCATTTCCTTAGCCTCCCAGACTGACTCCTCAACATATTGAAGAGAAGAGGGCAAAAGGGTTATTTTTTAATTGTGATAGCAAATATAGTAGAGGACATCATTGTGTGGAAAAGAAATTGTTCTACATTGAAGGTGCCAATGAAGAAGCGAACGAAGACTTCGCATGGGAAGCTCATGATGACTCAGGGGAAGAATCAGAAGAAGCCTAACTAACTATTTCTTGCCATGCACTTTCGGGTATTAGCACTTCACAAACCCTCAAGTTAGTGGGTTTTAGGAAAACATAAGATGACATTATTGATTGACTCATTAGTCACAACTTCATCAACAATAAATTGGCTATGTGCATGAGTTGTTTTGTTTACCCAGATCCAAAGTTTCAAGTCATGATTACAGATGGTGGCACAATCAATTGTTCTAGGAAATGCCATTATATTAAACTCTCCATGGGAGAATATCTACAGGATAGCCATATGTTTTCCATTCCTATGGGTGGAAAAGACACTGTGTTGGGAGTCCAATGGCTAACTACCTTGGGAACGACTGAGATGAATTTATAAGAGCCATTCATGTGTTTCCATTCTAAGGGAAAGAAATTTGAACACGTGTGTTACATGCAACATCCCCATAATTGGTGAGTTCTCTTCAGATGCAAAAGATTCTAAAAAGGGGACCAGATTGGTTTGTGGCTCAAATGTTTTCAATAGAGGCACAACCACCAAAGGGGTCTACGCCCACAGATCTACAAGCTATTGGAAGATCACTCAATATTTTTTTGTGATATGCCTAAAGGACTTCCTCCCAAAAGAGATCATGATCATGCCATTCAATCAGTGTTAGGGTGCCAATCACCCAACATCAGGCCTTACAAATACCCATATGCCCAGAAGAGTGAGATTGATAAGATGGTACAGGAGATGCTAGAAGCAAGTATTATCCGTCATAGTCAAAGCACTTAATCCTCTCCAATGGTGATGGTGTGTAAGAAGGATGATATCCGGCGTATGTATCCTCACTACAAGGTACTCAACAAGTACACCATCAAAGATAAGTTCCCTATTCCTATAATTGATGGTTTGTTAGATGAATTACATGGTGCTATGTATTTTACAAAACTTGATCTTCATTCTGGGTATCATAAAATACGAATTATAGATGAGGAAATTCATTAGACAACTTTCACAACACAAGAGGGCCATTATGAATTTCTAGTGATGCCTTTTGGCTTCACTAATGCACCATCTACATTTCAAAGTTTGATGACCTCTATTTTTCGGCCATTTCTACAGAAATTTGTCTCGGTGTTCCTTGATGATATAAGAATATACAACAAAAAATGGGAGGAACACTTGCATTACGTAAATAAGGTTTGGATATTCTTAAACAACACCAGCTTTATGCCAAGCCTTCCAAATTCAATTTTGAAGTCAAGAAGGTCAAGTATTTGGGCCACATTGTTTTACATTCGGGCATCAAGGTGGCTACTCACAAGATCAAGGCTATGGTAAAATGGAAAGTGCCTAAAACTCTCAAAAACCTTTGAGGATTCTTGCAGCCCACAGGGTACTACTATTGGTTTGCAAAAAATTACGGCAGCATAGTGTTAGTGAAATATTTGGCACATTGACAAATTTAGTATTTCACAACAGTTAAGGAGACAAAAAAGTCTTCCCTCTATTCAGAGGGGAATTTCCCTTGTAGAAAACAAGAAAAACATAAATAAACCTATTTACAATATTTACAAGTTGAATGAAGTATGGGCTTTTACCGCTTTCAACCAAAATGAAAAATAGAAAGAAGATGAAGGGCCATGCATGAATGAGTAAACACATATTTCATCCTATGCATAACAAGGAGAAATTCTAAAAAGTAATGTTTGTGTGAGAATAGTACAAGTATTGCTTGAATTGAGAGATATGTATTAACATAGGAAAAACACACATCCACAGAAAACACTAGACACAATATTCTGGAATTTTCCTTGTCATCTATGTTTGAAGAACGAACACAAAGTTTCTTTCTCCTTTTCTTTCAAGCAAAATTACAATGAGCATCAAACATCACCTATACAATTGTCATTTCTCCTATTTATAGATGTAGGAGGGAATGGACTTACCCTTCATATTCCATTGCGACTTTTGGCATATAAACTTTTGCAAAACAAGATTTTGCAGTTTTTTGTTGCCCTGTGATAGACCATGTTGGGTTTATGAGTCCCATCAAAAACTTAGAGTAGGTGGAACATTTAAAATTTTCATTTTTCGTTCCATGTAGACCCCATCGAGCCTATCGGGTCTGTCGGGCACCTCAGGGACCCATGGAACCTTATACATTTTGACTATGTCAAGTCCATCGGGTGTTTTTGACACTAACAGCACCATGCAATGATTAAAACACCCTGTAGACCACGTCAGGCCTGTCGGGCCCATCGGGTGCTTAAGGTACCCATGGAACTAGATCCTATTGGGTCTGTCGGCACTTCACTATACATCGAGCACCATTTGGAAAATTGCAATTTTATTTGCTTTACTTTGTCGGGCCTATCAAACTTATCAAGTACCCTAGGAAGGTACCTATGGAACCAAGCAATATGAGACTCCATCGGGCCCATTAGGCTTCATTGAAACCTCAAGCACTTTAACAAACTTCCACAAACCCAGTCGACATTGTCCATAGTATCGAGTACCATGAGAATTGTCTAGATAGGTACCAAGGTTTTGAGGTACAAGATTAACTTTTCACGCCAAGTGTTTATATTGAAAATTGATTTCTTCGACTTTGATCTACACAATGGAGCAAGAATTGGGAAAAATTGGGAACTTCAATTTTTAACAATAGTTGGCTCTGACTGGGGACTTGAACTGTAAGTTTCAAATCCAACCAAATGGCAGCCAGTTCGCCTATCCCAACTGTATGGGAGTGAACACATGTTGTAAGGCTAGATCATTGCTTTGTAAGCTCCATGTATTTACATGTTCGAACTCCCAGTAGATGATGCATAACACACACTCTGTCCCGATCCGACCAACTGGTGGCCAATTTGCTTATCCCAATAGCATGGGACTGAACACACGTCGAACCAAATCATTATCTTGAAAACTCCACCTATTTGACTCAATTCAAATTCTAGGCATTTTAGATGCTTCGAAGGATATACAAGGACAAGTTTCCTTTGTGTTTAAAAACACAGGTTGAACCAACTCTTCAACTTGACTTGCACTTGGACCGACTCACGACTCAACTCGGGTTTCTTTGTTGTGACCATGATTTGGGGAAATTTTTTGACTTAACAAATTTTGGGAACAACTAGCTCAAGCTAGGGACATGGACTTGTAAAATTACATAAGATGAACTCTCAGAATCTCTAGTTTCAAGACAAGTTCTTTACCCATTGAGCTAAGGAGTCTGTTCAAAATAATTGGAACGAGAAAGGAAATAGGAAAGACCAACAAAAAAGGAAACACACAATGAAAAGGAAACACACAACACAAGACAAGAAAGAAAACACACCACACAAACCTAAATCACCTATAGGGAACGTTAGGTGACAACCTACCTTGATTGTTTATAGTTCTTTAAATATTCCATGTTGTAGGGCTGCGGAAGGTGAGTTCCATCTCGATATGCATCTCCTCTTCCAATGTTCACATATCGCAGCGCCCTCTTCCATACCAATATTTACTCTTTCATAGTTAAGTGACCCTCAAGGATCCTCTTGGATTTTCCTTTTTATGTACCTGACATGTTAGTCAAACATTCCTTCGAGGGATACCAAACCTTTAGGGATCTTATTTCATTTTAGCTAAATGATTTTTCCATTTGATTGATGGGTTTCAGCATTAGATGGATTTTCAATTTCCACGTCCACTTCCTTTGACATAGAAGATTCCCTATATGCTGCTAGGCTTCCCTCAAAATACAACTTTCTTAAGTTACTCTTTGTTCTAAGAAAGCAATGATCTACTAATCATCTTTGAACACTTGCCAATGTTCTAAGTTGTCTGGAACACTCGGGAAGTACACCATCTCAATAATATAGCTATCTTTGTCCATCTTCGGATGAGGAATCAAAAAGGATGATGATATAGCTAGGGCGTCAGCTTTAGAATTTTCTTATCTTGGAACAACACTGATGGCGAAAGCTTTGAAAGCTTCAATGCAGTCCCAGACCCTATTTATGTAATGCTTTAGCCTGGCATTCTTCACTTGGTATTGACCGTGCACTTATTTGACAATCAGCTCAGCATCTCCTTGGGCTTTGAGATTTTGAATCCCTATTTCTTCTACTACTTGCAATACTAGAAATAAAGCTTCATACTCAGTTGTATTATTAGTGCATTCAAATTGGAGTTTATACAAAAAAGGAAATAACCCCTATTGTCGAGAAATCAACACCACTCCAGCACCTGAACCTGCAGTTGAACAACTTCCATCAATTTCTGAGGTCAGTCTACCTCATTCATCATCATGTAGATACCAGGGCCTATTTCTTCATACGGAATATCTGCTCAAGGATCATTTTATTTTTGCACCAAGTGTTTAACTTTCAGTTCTGACAGCAGATTTTCATTGACTCCTTTTATAGGAATGATAGCCTATGGCCAGTCCAATCGAATCTCACCCCCAAGGTCTATACAAAAGGTCCTACTCAAAGGTATGTCTGCCACTAGAATAGTCATTTTGACTCTCTTTTAAGGAAATGCTACTAGGGCTACCTAAGCATCTTTTATTTGTCCAATAAAATAACTTGTTTCGCCTCCATATTGAAACAACAGCCAAAGGTTTTGGTACATGTTAGTCCCATGGCATGTGCTACTTTTGTTGTCATCACATTATCTGAAGCTCCAAAATCAATTATGCAATTGTTTAACTGGAAACCCCCAATGAAGAGTAAAACATAGAATGGCTCAAGTATTTCATTACTTTGAGCGAACATAGCTATGTTATCTGGTAAAGCAAAATTGGCCAATCACATATGAGTTCCATGAGGATGTGCTTTAGAACCTTCGCCTCTATTAAATTTAATCAATATGTCCAGATGATCAGGATTTGACTCAAGGTATTCAGTTTGGGAAATTTGGACCTTGTTTTTATTCATGTGATCAATGATATCAAAGGAAGCTGAACAAGCAGGATTTGGCTTGTTATTAGTGGAGACATTAGGGGGAAATCAAGAACTTCCCATTTTTTCAGGCTATTTATTCTTTTTAAGATTTCACAAAGGAGCACCTCTATTGAGAATAAACTTTGAAATAGCTATTTCTTTAGGAGCTTCTTTGGCCTTTTGCTTATCAGATTATTTATTCTTTTTGGCTACTTTCAACTTCTCGTTTGACCTCTGGTGAATACGGCATATGAATGACTGTTTATATCCTCCACTATCACCAAACTCATCGTAACCAGGTTCATATTCAAGATATCCCACAGTGGAGTTGCCATCAGGGTCCTGAATATCATGATCAGAGGTGCCCAAAACACCTTCTGGTGCTTCTTCAATGGTGCACAATTGCAGCATCCTTACCATTTTGATTAGTAAAAACCATCACGATCATTAGTAGCATGAAAGATACATAAAAATGAATTTGCATGGGAGCTGCTTCGATAGTGAATTGAGGAGTTGGAGTAGGGAGTCTAGAAAGAATATTTGCATGATATGAAACAAATGGCCTTTTGGGCGTGTCTTTGTATGGAGTAGCCTAGTGAGCCTGAAGGATTTGATTCTTCAAGGACAATATACCATTTGCCAATTTCTAAATCACGAGATCAATTGAAGTTTGTTCTTTGCATTTGCATGAATCATTTTTCATTTTTTCTGGCCATTATCATATCAGCTTCTATTTTGGTAGCTTGAGTTTGTGCTAATTCTAGAGTTTGTAGGTGATTTCTCCACAGGAAGAAACTTACTTTAGGTACTTGCGCATTCAAGAAAAGGCACTTCTGATTCTCTATAGTAGGTATGAAAGTTGTCGGAAACTTGTGTATCGGCTTATTGATTCAAGCTATGAACTCTCTCATGGGTTCATGAGGTTTTTTCTTTATCTGAGACAATTGAGCCAAGAGGGAATGTTCATCTTCAGCTGATTTGAATCTTTCTTCAAATTTGTTTCTCATCGTCTGCCAATTTGGGATCGAAGGAATTAGTAGATGATGAAACCATTATGTTGCTCCCTCAGCCAATGTTCCACGAATAATCTAACTGATACATCTTCAAGTTCCACACCCAAAATACCATAAGCAGAAAAGAAAAATTTTATGTGCTCATCACAATGTTTACCATCACTCGTAAACTTAAGCCAATTCTTCCTTGAACCCTTGGGTAACTGATGAAGTTGAGCACCTAGGGCCAACAACCCAATACAAGGACCCCGTGGTATAAGTACAACTTCTGTCATATCACAAAAGGGGAATATTTTCTGAATTCTAGAATTTACTGTAAACCCTAGCCAAATATGAATTTTCCAAATTCGTAACAACAAACCCTAGCTCAATTCCTAGGTGTGCTCTTGCTAAATATACTCAGAAAATTACAGCTGCCTTCCTTGACCAAACTGACCATGAAACCCTCACCAAACACATTAGATAAATATGCTAACTTCACAGAAAACATATCAATTGTTCCAGCATTCATTAGGACATCAAATGATCATAAAAACTCTCAAACCCTAAGCGCCTAGGTGCAGAATTTTAACAGCATTCATTGTAGCCTTCCCACACCTCAACCCTCAATATTTTATGACCAATAAACCATCAAAATTAACAGAATATTACAGCTGATAAAACTATCTTTTTCTGGAATATTTGAAGCCAAGATTTATTGGATAATTTCCAATAAAATTATAGAAATATTTTATAAATTTCAGAACTGGTTTCTAGGCTAATTGAGCCCTAGAAATGGATGAAACTGTTAGAAAGGAATGCTTGCCGTTGCGCCAAAAGGTCGACCTGTTAACACCCAATACAAACACCAGATAAGTACTCACGAGACGTTAGTCCATGTCACAAATCCCTGAAGGGAACGCTGGCGATTAGTCCAATAATCCCCCCCTCAACGTTACTTGAGGGGATTCGAACCCATGACCACGGCTCTGATACCAATTGTTAGAAAGGAATGCTTGCCGTTGTGCCAAAAGGTCGACCTGCTAATGCCCGATACAAACCCCAGATAAGTACTCACGGGACGATGTTAGTCCATGTCACAAATCCCTGAGGGGGACGTTGGCGATTAGTCCAACAAAAACCCCCTCACAAAGAAGTCGCCCTCCTGTAGAAAATGCAGAATATTATTAACTCCAAACGCAGCCCTAAATTAGGGATCTTCAAGCTCCACCATGTAGCGCAGCCCTTATCAAAGAGGTCATCAATCTATAGAGCAATTGGCTGCCCTAAATTGTCTTCAAACCCTAGCCGAATCACTTACCAACCAAGTTGCCCCAATTCCACTAGTTTGCTGCCCTTGGTTGATGTCAAAACCCTTGTGAAGACTTCCAATAGCAAGTCACCACACCCCAAACAACAACACATCTTGGCAGTGTAAGTGGCCACCCTAGGAGAGGGATAACTTCTTCAAATTCACAATTTAATGCACAATTGCAGCATTTGAATAATAATGTCTTAGTTGAGGAATGGAGGTTTTCATCCCCATTCCTTCTTTGGCTTGAAGGTTTTCATCCTCGAGTCAATTGGCTTAAGCTTTTCGTGCTTGAAGCTCAAAGGTTCAAATATATTTCAGAACATAACATTCAAATGAACCCTCAATTGTTTTTATAGTCCTCCCCCAAGGGGTGTGTAATATCCCCAAGAAGGAGATCGTTGAATTCAAGGAGAGGCGCTGCCATTTCACATAAAGAAATCGCTGCCAAGGGGAAATCGTTGCCAAGGAGCAGCGCTGCCATTTAATACAGCAGTCACTAAACGGATATGAACGGAAATGTCAAACGGAATTGTTGTCAGAAGTGAATGGAAGTGTCAAACGGAATTGTTGCCGGAAGTGAACGGAAATGTCAAACGGAATTGTTGCCGGAAGTGAATGGAAATGTTAATGGAAATATCGACGGAAATGTCAACGGTCACATCTTTTGGTGAAGAGGTGCCTCTTGGATGGGACGCCTCCTTTGTGAGAAGTTTTTAAAGGCTATATAAGGGAGGAGATGTGGAATTATTAGAAGCATCCAATTATGAATTCAATCATCTAACTCGTATAAGTGTCATGTTATACAACCATTCTCAAGGACGAAAACCCTTGTGATTATAACAGCCCAAGGATGAAACCCCTTATGGACTTATATTTTATTCAATTTATTATTTTAAATGCAATATTTATATTTATAAAAAATATGATTTCCGAGAAAACCAAATTAATGTAAAATACTCCGATTTGGAATATTACAGTGGTATCAAAGTTGTTTTTCTTGCCAACCTGTGAACCATGGGGTCACTACATAAGGAAATTATGGACAGTTTCGAGTCGTACGTCCTTTCAGCAGAGATTCAAAAAGAAATCTCTATTTCAAACTATTTGGATTTAAAAGAGTCATGGAATGGAAACAGGCATTATGAGGAAGACAAGTTTGTGAATCATAGTTATGGCAGTATTGAATATGATGAAAAATTCAATTTTCAATAGGTCCCAAAAGAAAGGAAGATGACAAATTCCAAGACTGACTCCCCTATCCAGGAGCAAACAAATGAGGCATCCAACGTTGAACTAAGGGAATGCCCAAACATACTTATCCAAGAAGAAGTTGATATTTGGATATTAGAGATGCACACTAGTTATCTATCCAAAACACTAATGATGATGTTGATATGTGTTGTCTATGTCAGAGTGAAGATAAACTTCAGTGTGTGCAAGAGAGAGGTCTTGAGAATTGTTCCTCGAACACAGGTTCTAAGCTTAATAAACCAATTGATTGTCTAATTAATGCACACTATCAACAAGATATAATGGGCTACAATCTTAAAAATAAACTAGATGAAGAGCCAACCAAAATAATTGATAGAATATGGAAAAAAAGTCCACTAGATAACCTTGATGCCTTGGAAGACGCAAGAAATGGATGAAACCCCCTCACAAGGAAGTTGCCCTCCTGTAGAAAATGCAGAATATTATTCACTCCAAACGTAGCCCTAAATTAGGGGTCTTCAAGCTCCACCACGTAGCACAGCCCTTATCAAAGGGGTCTTCAATCTATAGAGCAATTGGCTGCCCTAAATTGTCTTCAAACCCTAGCCAAATCACTTACCAACCAAGTCGCCCCAATTCCACTAGTTTGCTGCCCTTGAAATGTGTCAAAACCCTTGTGAAGACTTCCAATAGCAAGTCACCACACCCCAAACAACAACACATCTTGGCAGTGCAAGTTGCCACCCTAGGAGAGGGATAACTTCTTCGAATTCACAATTTGATGCACAATTGCAGCATTTGAATAATAATGCCTTAGTTGAGGAATGGAGGTTTTCGTCCCCATTCATTCTTTGGCTTGAAGGTTTTCGTCCTCAAGTCAATTGGCTTAAGTTTTTTGTGCTTAAATCTCGAAGGTTCAAATATATTTCATAACATAACATTCAAATGAACCCTCCATTGGTTTTAAAGTCCTCCCCCAAGGGGTGAGCCCAAAATGGAGGGAACGACCTTCTCAAAATATAAAAAGAACATCTCTTATAATCCACTTAAGTGGATTGGGCACCCATGACCCTCAAAGGGTCCCAACTTAATTGAATTTTGTAACAATAAAGTGGTTTTTCACAAGTGTTCTTAAGAACCCAAATGTTTCCTTTATTTTCCCCTTTTTCCTTAACCCTCGGGAAACTAATAAGGCTAAGGGTCTTCAATGGTATCATGACCAAAAGAGGGACATGACAACTTCCATGTTTTGGAAGTCTATTTCCCTTGGAACCAAGACGTTAGGCAATGACAATGATCTATTTAAATGTTGAAACTTATTTATTCACTCAAGAGAGTCTAAAATTAGACTGTTCTTGCAAGTCAAAGAATGGGTCGGAACACCTTTATTTATACAAGACCTTGTGTATTTCTTTGCAACCAGGATGACAAAAAAATTTGTGACAATTAACAAGAGAGTTTTTCTATATTAATGTTGAATTGATATAAAAACAGCACTCGTCACACTAAGTAATAGGATGAGCAGGTAACACGAAAAATATTCATACGTGCCCCACGATGAGCGCCAAAAAATGTTGGTGAAATATTTGGCACTTTGACAAATCTGGTATTTCACAATAGTGAAGGAGACAAAAAGTTTCTCCTCTATTCGGAGGTTAGGTTCCCCTTATTGAAAACATGAAAAACAGAAATAAACCTATTTACAATATTTATAGGTTAAATAGAGTATTGGGTTTTACTACTTTCAGCAAAAAAGAAAAATAAAAGGAAGACGAAGGGTCATGCATGAATGAGCAAACGCAGATTTCATCCTATGCATAATGAGAAGATTTGAAAAGCAATATGCTTGCTTTATAATAATACTACATTGATTGAATTGAGAGATATGTATTAACATAGAAAAAACACACATCCACAAAAAACCACTAGACACAGAGTTCTAATATTTCCCTTGTGTTCTTTGTTTGAAGAACGAACACAAGAAACTTTCTCCTTTCCTTTCAAGCAAAATTACAATGAGCATCAAATAGCCCCCTATACAATTGTCATTTGTCCTATTTATAGAAATAGGAATGAATGGGCTGACCCTTCATATTCCACTGTGACTTTTGGCATTCAAACATTTGTAAAACAAGATTTTGCAGGGTTTTGTTGACATGTGATAGACACTATCAAGTTTGAGTCCCATCAGGAACCTAAGGTAGGTGGAACATTTAAAAAAATTATTTTTCGTTGCATGTAGACTTCGTCGAGACTATCGGATCCGTCGAGCACCTCAGGTACCAGTGGAACCTTACATTCTGACTCTGTCGAATCCATCATGTGTTTTCGGTACTGACAACAACAAGAAATGATTAAAACAACCACTCGTAGACCTCGTTGGGATTGTCAAGTACTTAGGGTACCTAGGGTACCCACATAACTAGACCCTATTGGGTCTATCAACAATTCACTACACATCGAGCACTGTTTAAATACTTGCAATTTTATTTACTTTACTTTGTTGAGACCACTGGACTTATCAAGTACCCTAGGTAGCTATGGAACCAAGAAATTTGAGACTCCATTGGGCCCATCGAGCTTCTTCAACACCTTTAGCACTTTAATTAAGTTCTGCAAACCCTGTCGGCATTGTTGACAATATCGAGTACCTTAATAACCATTTAGACTTCTGTAGACCCCGTTGGCATCGTCAGGTCTATCAAGCACTTCGAACACTTCAAGCACCTGCACAACAAAAACCACATTGGGTCTATTGGCAACTCATTGCACTTCGAGAACCAAGACCCCATCGAGCATATTGGACCTTTTCCATCCCTAAAGAACCAGGACCAAATTGGGTCTATCGGGCTTCCTTGACACCTTAAGAACCAAGACCAAATCTTGATTTTTCTCCAAACAGGTACCAAGGTTTTGAGGTACAAGATTAACTTTTCACGCCTAGTGTTTAGAATGAAAGTTGATCGCTTTAACTTGGTCTACACAATGGAGCAACAATTGGAAAATTTTGGGGACTTCAATTTTCAACAATAATAGTTGGCTTTGACTAGGGACTTGAATTATAAGGCTCAAAATGCCTATCCCGATCTGACCAACTAGCTGCCAATTCACCTATCCCAACTGTATGGGAATGAACACATGCTGTCGAGCCAGATCATTATCTTGTAAGCTCCATGTATTTGCCTGTGAGAACTTCCAATAGATGATGCATAGCACACACTATCCCGATCCAACCAATTGGCAGCCAGTTCGCCTATCCCAACATTATGGGAATGAACACACGTAGGGCCAGATCATTGTCTTGAAAACTCCACCTATTTGTCTCAATTGAAATTCTAAGCATTTTAGATGCTTTGAAGGATATACAAGGAAAAAATTTATGTGTTTAAAAACACAAGTTGAACCAACTCTTCAACTTGACTTGCACTTGGACTAACTCACAACCCACCTCGGGCTTCTTTGTTGTGACCATAATTTGGGGAAAAAAGTTGACTTCACAAATTTTGGGAATAACACATAGCAACACCCCTCACAACCTTGTTGAAAAATGATTCCATTGGAATGAGGTAGCCACCCACGTATTTGAGAAACTAAAGGAGACCATGTGCACCACCTCAATTCTAGCTGCCCCAAATTTATCCAAAACATTCATTGTGGAATGTGATGCTTCAGGGTACTGCATATGAGCAGTACTCATGCAAAAAGGATGAACCATTGCATTTGAGAGTCGCCAACTGAAAGGAAAGAATTTGCTAAAGCCTATTTATGAGAAGGAAATGTTGGCCATCCTTCACACTGTAAAACAATGGTGAATATTTTATGGGTAGATGCTTTAAAGTGAAGGCAAATTGTGATAGTCTAAAATTCTTCTTGTCAAACAGGTTATCATCAGAAGAACAACAAAAATGAGTTACCAAGATGTTGGGATATGACTTCGAGATTGTATACAAGAAAGGAAAGAAGAATGTCATGGCAAATGCACTATCCAAGAAAGATGAGTCCATAGAGGCAATGTTGTGCGTCATGTCCATACTACGTGCCGACTAGGTAGATGAAGCAACATCAGAGTGGGAGGATGATGCAGTTCCACATGGTCTTATTCAGTTGATCCAACAAGATATGAGTATGTCAGATTTTTTTTTGTGCAAAGGGGTTGCTCTCTAGTACAAAGATAGGTTGTACCTGTGCAAAAATTCAACCCTTAAACATAAAGTGCTTATGGAACTTCATGATCCTCTAATAGGTGGGCACTCAGGCTTCTTGAAAACTCATCATAGTGTCAAGCAGGATTCCTTTTGGGAAGTCCAAAAATTTGTGGCAAAATATATTGTGTCATCAAAACAAAGAGAAGACAATCAAGACCGTGTGTCTGTTGCAAACTCTATTTATTCCTAGCCTGAGGTGGGAGGAGGTTTCCATGGATTTCATCATAGCACTGCGAAAATTGGAAGGAAAAAATGGCATAGTGTTTTTTATGGCTAGACTCACCAAATGTGCCTAGTTTTGCACATTATCGCATTCATTTGTAGCAAGTAGAGGGGCAACATTAACGGATACAGTTTAGAAACTCCATGGGACCCCAAAGATCATAGTAAGTGATTGTGATCTTTTCTTTACCAATATTTTTTTGACTAAGTTATTCTCATGTTTTGGTACCCAGCAAGCTCCTAGCTCGTCTTATCATCCCCAATCTGATAGGCAAACTGATGTAGTCAAAAAGTGCTTCGAGGGTTATCTTCGTTGATTTGCTTTGGATAAATAGGAGATATGGGTTCAATTGTTGACACTACCAGAATGGTAGTATATCACTTTTTTCCATTCCTCATCCAAAATGTTGCGATTTTTGGCATTGTATGGGTACCATCCACCATCCAAAATCAAATGCCATTGTAAATTTGTTAATCTATTTATACAAGGTCATCCTATGTAAGGTAGGGCTCAGAAAAAAAAAATCAGAAGCCTTATTAATTCATATCAATTGGCATCAAAGCAAGATCAGGTCTCTACTCTCTTTAGCCCCTAATATACTTATTGTATTTGGGAAAGATCAAGGGCTTCATCTCTGCTTTACTTCTCATTTTAAAGCAGCCTTCCTACATCCGGTCCATTGTATTGTTTGCCTTTTAAAGTTTGATTCCCCAGCTTTTGATATACTCTATGTATATATATGGAACCCCATCACTCCTCTTTTTTTTAGGTCAAGATCCTTGAGATCAATTTTCCACTATCAGTTTTCTGTCGTACAATTTGTGTCAGCTCATTTTCTCCTTCCAATTGCTGATTTCAAAATTTCAGATCACCATTCATCTGCTTCAGAATTTCTACAGCAAATTATCTGCTGCAAAATCTGCAGGCAAATTTCTGTTGCCTGCGCTGACACCTTTCCAAAAAAGGAAAAAGCATACCTCAGGTCTCTTCCTAGAGTATGCCCTAGACTTGCTCATGTTTTTTAGACCTTTCTATTATAAATAATCTTGAGGATTTGGCAAGAATTTATTGGGTCACAAAAAATTGTGAATCATGGATATTCCGAGGAATCCTTCCAGCACCACCTAACCTTGACATGGTCCAATTGCTCACCCAGGAGCTTTTCTGCCACCACCACCAACAACAATAAATTGTAATTCAACTTCAACTAATGCAGAGAATGATGAGCATGTTCCAATCATTGATCAAACCTCCCAAGGAACCATACAACATCTCATTAAAGGTTCCAACTAGCACCTTGGTTTCATCTACACAACCAAGCTTGTTGTGTTCACTTCCTACAGTTGTCAAGCAAATGGATAATTCTTCTTCGCTTCCATCTCTATAAGATGCTCATCGTCCTTTCCACAAGGCACCAGTTACTCGGTTGGTTTGCTACGTGACCCATAGGGAAGATATTGTTATGGAGATTATAACTCTTCTACAATAAGTTCCACTTGTAAGCAAGACTTTTGACCACCAACAAGTTTCAAGACTACATTGCATGTTTGCTTAAGGACCCAACGGAACCACATAAGGTGCTCAAGTACATCAATTGACTCTCACCTTATATCCACGTAAAGATGGAGTTCTTGACTTCTAACACATTGGGGCAAGCATATACTAATGCTGCCAAGATCAAAGCCAATGCCAAGTTGAAGCAAAGGCTTTCCTCTTCATCCAACACCACGTGCAAGAGCCAACTCGTGCCCAATGGCTCATCCAAACCCTATGCATTGAACCAAAACATACCACACATAGGAGAGCAGAAAAAATCCACTGTGCAACATAATAAGGCTCTAGCATCTTCAGCTTTAGACAAAGGCAAGAGGAACCAAGATGACAAATGGTGCCATCAACATCACATCAACTAACACAATGATTCAAAATGTTGCACACAACAATCATTGTTTGTGCAATCTACATCAAGTCACATGCAAGACGAGAACACTAATCTAGATGCAACTTGTCTGAGCAACAATACCACTGCCATAGACACCTCTAAGGAGCGAGAGCGCCGCTTTCATATTAAGTGCCTAGTCAATGCTCAAAAACTTCATGTCATCACTGACAATGGGAGCTAGAAGAACATAAGTGTGCAAGATGTAGTTCACTGACCAGGTTTTACCACTAAAGCACACCCTAGAACATCCTCTCTAAGATGGCTCCAAAAAGGGAAAGACATTCAAGTTCAATAATAGTGCACTTTCAAGTGTGTAGTCAAGCCCACAGAGAACACAATCACTTGAGACATTATGCCACTAGAGGTTTGCAACATTATACCTAGGAGGCGGTATGTTTGACCGAAATGCTACATATCAAGCTAAGCCACAACAATTGACCATCCATGTCAAGACTGCATCTTCAACATTTTGAAGTCACCACCAAAGACCAAACTCATTTTGGTCTCTGCCAAGCAATGTCACAAGCTCATTTCACACACAAAAGTTTGTGGTAGTCATCATTCTTCCAAAAGCACCTATGCATCTGACCAAGCGAGCATTGGCAACATACCATTTTGCACAAACGTTGCAGCAATAGTAGCTCAACAAGTTACTGCAACAATATGGAGACATATTCAAAGAACCGAAAGGCCTTCCAACACATTGCATGGTAAGCATCAAGTAAATTTGGTTCATGGATCCCCTCTTCCAAACAATTCACTATACCTCAAGTCCATTTGGGAGAATGATGAAGTGCAACACCAAGACCCAAGAGCTCCTTGATCAAGGCAAGATCAGGCCAAGCTCTTCTTCTCGTGGCAACCTGATAGTCCTCGTGCCAAAGAGATATGGCAGATGGCGCTTGTGCATTGACTATCGTGCATTGAAAACCTTTTACACCAGCTCCAAAGTGTACAATACTTCACCTAAATTGACATAAATTCAAGTTATCATCAGGAACTAGTCCATCCTGAAGACATCTAGAAGACAACGTTCAAAACCAAGGAAGGATTTGTTAGGAAGTAGTAGCGTACGCATGTGAGTATTTATATTATCTATGATAATATAATATAGTGGTGTGATGAGTTGTAATAACAACTCATATAATGTAATAGTTAGTGAGTGTAATAACAAATCGCATAATTAGACTTATGTTGAAGAGTGTGTTACAAGCTGATTAGAATAACTTGGTCATATTAGGAGAGTTGTTATAGGAGCTTTAATAGGCCTCCTAGTTTATAGGAGATGTAATAGCCTATTTATCTGTATCATTGTCCAAAGTTAATTAATGAAGCATTATTATTGAAACTCTGTGTTCGGCTCTTCTATTTGTTATCAGCGGTATCAGAGCGATATGAAATTCTGAGCATTGTGAGGGACATTTAAAATTTCTGATTGCCCTGTTTGATGAGAAATTTATCATGCGAGAATATGCTTTTAGGGACAGACATAGTGTTTGTTATTATCTTTCCCAAAGGAGTCCTGCGCAGCTCATGCCATATCAATTGGATAAAACGGAGCAAACATCATATTGCATATTGATCAGTTTGTGCATTCATTTTTGGTGGATCCAATCTGATTCATCCAGCTGTGTGTTTTATTTTGTCACCGTCGATCTGCATAGTAGCGCCAAGGATTTGCATATTTATAAAACATTGGTTGATTTGTCCTATGGTGTGCATAATCTTCTGCTTGTGAGTCGACGCTGTCAGGCTTTGTCATCTCTTTGTAAACCATATCAACAAGGTGTTCAGTGCAAACCATCTCAAGCGAACTGCATTTGTTGTATGTTGTTTTGTTTCATTATACAGAGGATACAAAAGCGGTAGATCCCATTGCAAGTAAAGAAAATATCTTGGCTTTAGTGAATGGAACGCAGCAAACAAACGAACATACACATCTCTTGTTAGCTGAGCACCTTCACACGAAATAGATGCAAAGAAAATCAGGAAATATTCTATTGACTCCATGAATATAGGCTTTGAAGTTTTGAAATGGCAAACATGGCAAATAAGCGTGACTGCAAGCTCGATTTTCCAAACCGTCAAGCTGCCAAACTAGGTCAAAGGTTATTAAGTTATATTTATAGTTTTTATTGTGTCAAAAATCAAGTATATTTATTATGTTTTTTAAAGCGGTTACCATGTGTCACCTTGGATTTAGAGTCTCTTTTTTATTTGTCAATTCAAAAGAAGAGTCTTGTCAATATTTTTTTTATATGTCTAGTTGGTTTAGATCTATTATTTTTCAAACAATATAATAAAAAAAGTGTCTAGCATCATATGTTGTTCAAAAACAACATTTGTCTCAAATAGTTGTTTTGTGTTGTAGAAGTCTCAATATTAAAAAAAATAGAGAGTCCATTACGTTTTTTTGTATTTATGTCAAAAGTCAAAAATAAATTGTTTGTAAATGGGTGCATGATCAATGGAGTCCGACACCCTTTGGTTATGTCTTCCCATCATTCTGGGTTTTATTTTGCCCTACGAGAGACTCTTGAATTCATTGGATTCGATAACATTATATTTTATGTAAAGTGTCAAGCAAATAGAATTTACGAAGATTTAGAAGCAGGGTATGAGGCAGATGATGAACCTGAGGAAGGTCGACCTCGCAAACGTCAACGACTAACTGCATGAGAATATATAAAACACCTGAAAAGAAATAATCCAGTTATGAAGACCTAAAATCTCTTGTTTGGAGGATGGAGGAAATGGAGGTTGGAGGACATGCAGTGTCCTCTTGTCAGTCACAAGCGACAGGGTTGCACAATGATGTTGTGACATGTTTTTTAGTAGTGTCTTTGCTTTCTGTTGCAGTGTGTTTGATTTTCAATATTCCTATTTTGCAGTATGTTGTTGGTTTGCTAAATAAACTCCATTTCAGAAACTTGGAAAAGACTCAT
This sequence comes from Torreya grandis, assembly GCA_037957365.1. Lineage (NCBI taxonomy): Eukaryota > Viridiplantae > Streptophyta > Pinopsida > Cupressales > Taxaceae > Torreya > Torreya grandis. The sequence goes on along the minus strand of JARHVA010003277.1, from coordinate 207,182 downwards.
GTTTTCAGAGAACTCACTTTTGGGGACCAGGAGAAGATTTTGAGGTAAACTCAGAGTAGATGGTTGTCCAGCTAGTTCTGAGCTTGTGAATCTTAAAAATTCAGAATTCGGGTGGCCAAGGAGAAAGGGAAAGTCCCATAGGAACCCAAGGAGGAAGAGATTAGCCCTGCATAATTCGGCTCGTAGCTTCACCTTCACGAGGGTGAAGAGAAAACTTATGGAGTTGTACCCAGTCTAAGCAGCGTTTTCAGGAGATAGTTCAATCTTTTGATAATGCGATTTTCTTCCCATGTTCACATTAAAGGGGTGCATGTTAGCAATTAATAATGTCCACACTAGGGGGGTGCATGTTAGCAATTAATAATGTCCACACTAGGGGGGTGCATGTTAGCAATTAATAATGTCCACACTAGGGGGGTGCATGTTAGGAATTAGAAATGTCCATATGTGAGTATTTATCTTATCTACGATAATATAATATAGTGATGTGATGAGTTGTAATAACAACGCATATAATGTAATAGTTAGTGAGTGATTTGTGATAACAAATCACATAAATAGACTTATGGTTAAAAGTGTGTTACGAGTTGATGAGAACAACTCGGTTATATTGGGAGAGTTGTTATAGGAGCTTTAATAGGCCTCCTAGTTTATAGGCGATGTAATAGACTATTTATATGTATCATTGTCCAAAGTTAATTAACGAAGCATTATTATTGAAACTCTCTGTGTTCGGCTCTTCTATTTGTTTTCAAGATTGTACAAGGGGTTGATTATACTTACTTTGGCCCTTCACTGACTCCATCATCGCCTACTTGGATGACATCTTCATCTTTAACAAGACTTGGAACATGTGGAGTACGTCTGGGGCGTCTTAGATGGATTCCACAAACACAAGTTGCAGGGCAATTTAGCCAAGTGTACATTCGCCGCCACACAGATTTAGTATCTAGGCTACATCATCATTTGTGCATGCATCCATGTAGACTTGGAGAAGATCAAAGTAATCCAAGATTGGCTAGCTCTCGCAATCTCACCAAATTGAGGAGTTTTCTTAGACTTGGAAATTTCTACCACAAGTTCGTCCTCGATTTCTAACACGTATCATGGCCACTCAGCATGCGCACCAAAGCAACATTCCACTGGACATCCATGCCACACATGCCCTCAAGGAGCTCAAGCAACACCTCTGCACTGCAAGTGTTTTGGCAAAGCCTACCTGACATTGTCCAACGCTTTGAGATTCAAACCGGTGCATTAGTCTATGCACTTGGTGCAATACTCACACATGGACATCAGGTCGCATATCACTCCGAGACATTCAACAACACGGTTCAGCGCAACTCCGCCTACGGAAAAGAGTTGTACACCATTGTGCAAGTAGTTAAGCAATAGCGTGACTAGATCTTGGGTAAGGAGATAATCATGCATTCTAATCAAATGCCACTTCGGTTTTTGCATACACAGAGCAAGCTACAAAATGTGTGCCACATGAAGTGGATGACATGCAGCAATTCCCACAAGTGATCAAGCACAAGAAGGATAAAGACAAGAAGGCAAAATAACTTTCCTTAGTTGTCCACCAGTGCAAGCGCTCATTACGGTGGTTGACGCATGCAACCACAAATTCTTTGATTGGGCAACTCTCTACTTAGGAGACCATGACTTCCTAGAAGCCGATACTACTCTCATGCAAGGCAAACAATTTCGCAATTTCCACATCTGACAAGGTTCTTTGCAAGCTTGGACCTCTTTGTATTCCTAAGTGTGCACCTCACCAACAACTCATCCAAAGGCGCACTACACCAAGTTAGCAGGCCACTTCAACATTACCAAGACATTAACAACGCTTCAGCAATACTTCTATTCGCCTCACATACGAACATATATTGAGCACCATATCAAGTCTTGCATTCCTTGATGCATCACCAAGCCCACGAACACGAAACTAGGATTTTACACACTTTTGCTAGTTCCATCTAGGCCTTGGAAATCTATTAGTAAGAATTTCATGACTAGACTACCTATGACGAAGCACCAAAATGATTTGTGTTTGTTGTACTGGACAAGTTTTCCAAGATGGTTATCATGGTTATTTGCAAGAAGATCATCAACAACCAAGTACCCATGCGGTCATGCTTCACTCATGTTTAGGTTTAGTCTGGACTACTAACATCCATTATGTCTGGTCACAACATGTGCATTTTCAATCACTTTTGGCAAGCTTTGTGAGAAATGATGGATACACAGTTGGATTGGGCTACAACATTTCATCCTTAGACAAATGGACAAACGGAAGTTGTAAACCGCACATTCGTCCATTTGTTGTGCATGTAAAACAATGCACAACCATGCACTTGGGATGACAATTTGTTTTATATCCAGCATGTCTAAAACAAAGATCTTCACAGTTCTACACGGCATAGTCCATACCAGATATGTCTTGAGCTCCAACCAACTACACCCCTAAACATATCCCATTGCATGCCTAAAGTTGCATATATAGTAAAAGGAAGTGAGCAAGGAAAAAACAATTATGCAGCACTTCCAACATGTTCATCAACAGGTTCATCAAATACTCTCGAACAAACAAAAAAAGTACAAAGTGCACCATGATACATCGCACACCTCATGAGTTCAAGTTGGGTCATAGGTCTAATTGCATCTTCAAAAACAACACTTCAAGGGTCCTTATAAGAAGATCAAGTCTCTGTACTATTGTCCTTGTTGGTGTATTCATAAACCTTGCTTGAGCTTATTTAGGTAGTGTTCCTAGGTTAGATAATTTTATATTTTCCTATATTAGAAAAGTAAAATCACCCACATAAGATTTGCAACTTGCACTTCTAGAAGTCCAAGTTGCACATAGAACACATGGGTAATTATAGTCCAAATTTCACTAGGACACATCCACATGTTTAGTTCTATTCATTTGTCAACTAAGTAGGTTTCACATTACTAAATGTGACCCACTATTCCTCCCTCATATGCTGTAAATTGAGGGCAGGGTATGGCATTTTGTAAGCAATGAGAGAAAGAAGAGGAATGTATACTATTATTTTGTCCATAATACAAGGTCATTTGTGAGATGGAAAATTCCTAGTAGAGATCCTCATCTACTTCATCAAGAACTATGAAAATTTCAACATGGTATCAGAGCTGCCTATGTCACATGCTCCATCACTCGAAATCCAACTTTGCAAATGAGCGATTGGTGAAATAATCACTCTTGAAGCTTCACTACCTCTTTGTTTTCAAGGTCTTTTTAGTGCTTATTTATGCATTTTAGGAGCTTTTATGGGTCTTGTCTAAACCTTGTTTGCAAGAGATATTTTTAGCAAATTTAGGTTTTTCCAAATTGGGGAAATAGTATTTTTTTCGGAGTTTTTCAAAAAGAAAAAAAAATAAGTGTTTTTTTAAATTTGGGGATTGTTTTATTGAAAATTTTGAAATTTGAGGTTTATTTTATTATATTTTGGAGGGATTTTTGTGTTTAAAATTAAATAAACCAGCAACTCCCCTCACCCTCGGCTGGCCTTCACAGCAAAGTGGCCACCGTTGGTCCCCATTTTCGCCCCTAGTCCCCTTCCACGGTTGGCCCGAGCCGGCACCCTTCCTCACACTACGAACAGCAGTGCTCCTTCCCCACGACATGCAACCATAGCAACTTGACAAGGTTGGGTTGTACTACTCCAAAGAACAAATCACAAGAAAGTCTTACATCATAAAAAAAGTCCAATCATCTGCCAAAGTAGATTGCATTTAAAATACAACTTGTAATCAGAATTCAGCATCCGCTCATACAACAGTTTAGCGTTCATCCCTTCTCTTGGCAACGCACAACCTCCCCCATTATAGAGCCTCCAGCCACCAACTACTCATCCTGCATCTCTTTTTTAAATGGCCATGCAATTTATTAAACAAAATTTTATTTTTCCCAATGGTTATATAAAAGCTTGCTTGGTGTAGTCGCAGTCATGGTTTTGCTAGTGTTCACGCTTCTAACTGGTCAAGGATTCAAATCCCCCTTTGCAACTAAAAATCCCTCTGCGTTTTTGGGAACAGAATTAAGAATTCTCATTTTATATGCATGATGTGGCGGTTCAATGGCTACGTGTGTTTTTCCAAGAGTTTCCCATGAGAGATCAAGGGTTCAAAATATCCTCTAGGCCATTTCCTCTTTGAGGTTTTTTTCCAGAAAAACTAAGAGTGCATCTTTTAGTTAGCAATTCTGGAGGCAATTTTCAAAAACAAAAAAATTACATTGTTTTAGGACACTTCAGGCTTATGGCACCTTTTCCACCAGCATTGTCAAGAAACTGGAGGGTGGGTCCAGTGTGGTGGGAGGACACAACCCCTCACAAACACTTATTTTGCCAGTTGGCTTTCTTGGCCAGCGTTTGACATCAAAATTCAAAATGTGTTTTCTCTGCACTTGGCAACTTTACAAGTGTTGTTTTTTTCGAAGTGCACATTTTTCTGCCATGGATCCATATTTGCAGCAAAACTTTAGTGATTTTGTATAAGAACACCATTTTTTTTGTTTCTCATTTTCAAGCAAAATATAAATGGGTTAAACTTCTTGTAATTAGCACAAATATAAGTAGTTAGGGAGCAATATTTTGTACAAGCACTGAGATAAAGTGCCAACAACTTTTTTTTTTTGGGGGTGGGGCGGGTCTCATTATTTTGGCATCTTTGTCTTTTGTGCCTTGTTCCTTTTCTGGAGGACCTCTTCAGCATACTTGTGGTTCATGCCTAGCCTCCTACAAGGCCCCTTTCAACTCACCTTGCTGGATTCTTTGGAAACTCCTTCCAAGGCCCCTCTTACCAGCTTGCATTTTATTTGGCACTTCTGCAATGTGTGCCTCCTCTAAGTCCTCTTTCTAAGCGCATTGTCTTCCTTTTGCTTGCAATGGCTTCGTGCCTTGATGTAACCACCCTACTGCAGGCAAATAATAACTTGCATGCCAAGAATAAAATGCTCTTCTCTGAAATTTCCTCACTTCAAGATGACCTTGTAAAGTTTGTTGAGGGAAATAGGATCCTTAAAGCACCAAACGTGATCCTCCTCTCACAACTAACAGACAAAGAAACTCTCATCAAAAACTTGCATGAAACAATTGCATTGTTGGAGCAACAACTTAATGATGTGGGATAAAACCCTGTTAACACATATCCACATCTAGCTCTTTTATCAAAATCAAGTGTGCACCTTTGGATGCCCTTATGGACTGTGATGTCACAACCCTTGTTTCACCGTCTGATTGTGATTCTTATGTGATTGGCGCTATTGGGGCACACACAATTGATGAGAATGCAGGTGTGACAGGTGCATTAAAAAAAACACTACAACTATCAGTTACAAGCTACTCTGCACCATGGGTTATTCAGGTGGAGGCATTGGAAATCACAGTCAAGGCATTGTTATGCCTATCAAACCTATGACTTGGCAATTTCTCCATGACATCGGATATCATGCACCTGTTGCTTCTTTTGTGGAACCAGATTTTGAGAGCTCAGCACCAATCTTCATTGGCGCCTCACTTTCAAAGGATCAAGAGCATTATTGCCCAATTTCACTCGGGCACTCCAGCTCTCATTTTGAGACCTGTTCCAATGACTATTTGCATGTGCCAGTTGTGAGCGTGAACAAGGATCATATGCAAGCCTCATCTTCTACCATCTATGTTTATTTGGAACTAGTAGCTGTAGTGTGTTTACCAAAATCATGTGTGCATCCTTTGAACGCCCTTTTGGACCATGATGTCACAACCCCTGTTTCAACATCTGATTCTAATTCTTATGTGATTGGCGATATTGAGGCACACACAATTGATGAGAATGTAGGTGTGACAGGTGCATTTGAAAAACACACTACAACTATCAGTTCCAAGTTACTCCACACCATGGATTAATTAGGTGAAGGCATTGGAAAGCATATTCAGGGCATTGTTATGCATATCAAACCTATGTCTTGGAAATTTCTCCACAACATTGGGTATCATGCACCTGTTTCTTCTTTTGTGGAACCAAATTTTGAGAGCTCAACACCAATCCTCATCCACTCCTCACTTTTAGAGGATCGAGAGCACTTGAGCACTCCAGCTCTCATTTTGAGATTCATTTCGACGACTATTTGCATGCCCCAGTGGCAAGCATGGACAAGGATCATATGCAGGCCTCGTCTTCAACCATTTGTGTTTAGCTTCAAAGGATTGATGATTAGTAGTGGCAGCGTCATCGACACTCCTTGTGTGGACTTTATCCACATAGTTTATCTACTATTCAATTGCATCATCCGCACACCTTTCTTCCTACCTACTAGCAGTATTGCTCCCTCTTCGAGCAATTTAATGGAAAAAATTCATTAAGTAGCTAGGTGTCCAAATTCTTGTAGAAGCACTTTTGTGGAAAAAAATTGTGATGTTGGCTAGGCATCCATGCTAGATTCTTGCGGGAGCACTTCAGTGAAGTTTGACTGAGTTGCGAGTCACTTTGGACCTATTTGTGTCCTCTCCTTCAGCTTTCAGCAGTTTTGTAACTTGACTCCTGCTTCATCCCTTTCTCCATCTCAATAGATTTTCACATTGGTGTTTGCTTCTATATGCAGCCTTTGTTTTGGGAAACATGCCATGGTCTCCCATCACCAATCCTTGTCTAGAATTTTTTGGATGCTTCCCAATTTTTCATGGTTGACATCAGCTTCAGCACCTATTGATTTCTATAGTTTTCTGATACTTCCCAATTTTGCAAGGTAGTTATCAGCTCCAACATTGACATCTTGTGACGTTTATCCACCTAACCTAATTCAACATCAAGAGAGGTGTGTTGTATTGCTTCTTGGGTGAGATCCTTGTGGTGTATCTCACAAACTCCCGGTAGTTTCATGAATATTGTACATGGGTACCTAACATGGCCTTGAGGTGTCGGGGCCCATTTCAAAGGTTAGCATTATTTTTGTTCACACTCCCTAAGTTTCACTTAAAGGGGGTGTTGGTGTATTCGTACACCTTGCTTAAGCTTACTTAGGTAGTGTTCCTAGGTTAAATGATTTTGTATTTTCCTATATTACAAATAGGAAAATTGCCCACATGAGATTTGTAGCTTGCACTTCTAGAAAGTCTAAGTTGCACAAAGAAGACATGGGTAACTAGAGTCCAAATTTCACTAGGACACATACACATGTTTAGTTCTATTCATGTGGCAACTCAGTTTCACATTACCAAATGTGACCCACTATCCTCCCCTCAAATGTCATAAATTGAGGTCAAGGTGTGGCCTTTTGTAAGCAATGGGAAAGAGAAGAGGAATGTATATTGGTATACAATCCATAATAATAAGTCATTTGTGATTATGGAGCATTGCTAGTAGATATATTTTGCTGCGTCATGAAGAACTATGGTAATTTCTACAATCCTTGCACCATATTCCATGCAGCTGGAGAGAACACATTTGTCCTTAATATGCTGCAGTACTTGGGTCTACATCCAGTCTTCAATGTGGAGTTGCTTAAGCCATATTCTCCACCTTTGCTCGAGACAACACCAACTCAACATTGTTCAAACCTCATCCTAAACACTTACAAATAGCGCCAAAGGATCAAGTTGTTAAGAGTCACTTAAGACTATAATGGCGCATACCCATCAAGACACACATCAATTGTTCAGAGTGGTAAAAGCAAGACAATACTTTGATTAGGCTAAGTGGTATAACCTTCAACAGCATCAGGTTCAGTTTTCGCAGTTGGCCGACAACGCAATGTGAACATTGCTCTTCAAAAAAGGGTGAATGATCGGAGCACAATAGTGTTGGTCTATGTGTTCTTCTCGAGGACTTTAAGCTCTTTAACCTTGCAGCATTTCACACCACCCGTGCAGCCTTGTGATACCTTTGTGTGCTTACACAGCACCTTCCAACATATCATGCAAGAATATCAGAACTTTGCAGCCACATGTTAGCATCTAGCTGCTCTGCACCATGCCAGGTGGCACTTCCCAGGTTCACGCCATGTCAAAGAATTTGTTAGTATACCGTGGCACCAGAAGTCTAGCTCACACTGTAATATCCCCAACCCAGCAAACAAATAATTGCAAGTCTATGGAAATTGCAAGTCTTCTAGAGAAGTTGTAGCCAACAGCAAAGAGCATAGAAATCATTATCTTTGAAGAGGAGCGTCACATTTCATTTGAAAATCGCCATATAGAGTGCCCAAACAAAACAACAATTATCAATTAACAGCAGTCTTTAATTATTTTAGTGGAGCGTCCATGTAACAACATCAATTAAATGCAGCATTATTTAATTAATTGGTAACCAACAATCATTTGACAAAAGCTCGTCACCCTTGGAGGAGTCGCATCTTTTGATGGAAGGTTTTGAAGATATAAATAACCAGCTATTGGTATGGAAGAAATCATTCAATCATGTATTCAATTATATAACCATGTACAACCAACAACTTTACATTACTTTTAAGGATGAAACCCCTTAATTGTAGAATTGAATTTCAAGGACGGAAACCCTTGTCATCTCTCTAATCAAGGACGAAACTCCTTGAAGATTTACATTCCATTATTTTAAATCTGAAACTTTGAAGTAAACCATTAATCGATTACATTTTATTATTTAAATTATTATTTTGAAGTGCATATCTATATTTAAAACATATTATCTCAAAAGGAATTCGTAGGAATCCAAATTATCCTATAATATTCCGATTAGGGATATTACAGTGATATCAGAGTTGTTTTCTTGCTAACCTGTGAACCATGGGGTCACTACACAAGAATATTGTGGCCAATTTTGATCAATACAAAACTCTTTTAGCAGAGATTCAAAAATCAATCTCTTTTTCAGACTTTATGGAGTTGAGTGAGTCATGGAATGGAAAAGGGCACTATGAGGAAGATAACCATGATGCCCTAGAAGACAGAAAACCATCAAATGTACCTCACCTATTGAAGGATACCAAAGTGACCTTCAATGGTATTATGGATAACAAACAAGACACTGCATGTGCACCTTTGCTTTTAGATTTTCCTTGCTATCCTAGAGAAATAGGAAGTTCACATGTTGAACATGGAGAGCTTTTAGAGACATGATTAAAAAATCTAGAAGTCAATGAAGACTGTGAATTAGAAACAAATTGCACACAACGATCCACAACAAAAGATGAATTGGAAGTTGATTCCATGCCTACTTCCATAGGAGGAGCTCAAGAGGTATTAGAAGAAATAAACTATGATGAATGGCATACAGTTAGACAGGAAACTGAAAAGTTTTCAAGTGAAATGCATGTAGTCTCTAATCTTCAAATTTATGAAGATGCATACACAGACAGTGTTTTAACATTTGGGAGAATCGTTATTGATTGCAGTGTGGGAACAAAATCTCAAGTGTTGTGTTGAGGCTTCAAATGAGGAAAATATTTTTCAATCTTGCATGAACCACATATTTCGAAATTATGTGCTTTGTATACGACCTGCAACTGCTAATAAGTCCAACATAGAGAGTGAAACACCACCTTCCTTTGAGTGGTCAAAGGATTTGAAAGGTGTGAAAGTTGTTCATGTTTCGAGGCTCTTTGAAAAATTAAATTATCGCATAAAGAAGAAATTTGGTGGTCAACCTACACAATATTCCTTCAACACCATTCATTGTGACCTGAAATCCCCTGATACAAACTTCAAAGACATTTATTTACTTGATAAAACCACAAGGAAGCTACCTATGACGAGACCTCATACCTCTGATCACGTTGACTCAAAAGTCCTCAATAGTTGCATGGCATAAACAACAAGAGATCTTGATTTTGCCAACCATCAGGTTTCCAATCTTCTTAAGGGGGAGTTTGCAGTTTCATTGAGTAATTGTCTGGAGACAAATGCGGATGAAATAGATAAACATAGTGGCAATCACACTATTGTTAAAGGTAGAGATAAAGCTTACATGTATGCAAACCTTAGCAAGGTTTTTATGACCATAACACTTAATGATCTGAAACAAAAGAGCAGTCCAGTAAATGTTAGTGAATGGTGGAAACTAACTCACAATTCTAGAAGTGTCATGCATGGTCTAGATGTACAATTTGATCTTGGGAATGGAAAAAAATTTGCCATGTTGACGTTGTCACAAGGAGATACCAAACTTTTAGAAATTGTTTTTACACCTTACACATCCCAAAATGACACCGATATACCACTTATTTGCTTTGCCTCAAAATAGAAGAACTTCTTTATTTGGAAAGGAAAAGGAAAAAACAACGCTTAGATGGCAGAGAACAGAGAGAGTGCAACAACATTTGATATGAAAATAAAAATAAATAAATCAGAATGTATAATTATTATGATAGGAGGGTATATGACTCAGGGGGCAATACCCTGTAAGTCAGAGGATTCTTTTCTAGCTATTTCTTTATAAGAGGAAGGTGATGAAATCCTCATTGAAATTCTTTTTGAGTTGAATGGAAAGCTTGAACAAGTGAGAATAAGTTCCGACTACATGACCAAAATACTGAACAACATGGTACAAGTCTTTGAACAAAACAAGTGCACTAAGCTTAATAAATTAAGCCAAGGTCGTGAGCAGCTACAACAAAAATCACAACTCTATGTGCAAAGGTTAGCTGAAGTTGCTAAGGTAGAATGTGAGAATGCCTTGTTCACATGTGATTGTGATAGTGCACTTGTGGAAGGAATATTACCATGGTGCTCTGTGAATCTGATTCCAAACTTGGAGGTTGTTGCATTAATAATGAAAACTAAGGGTACAATGGCTCAAGATCATGTGAGCTTGGGTTTAGGGTTCTGTTTTGATGATCCTCTCATGATTCATCTACAATTTCGCAGTAGTGAATGCTCTACAACAAAGTTTTCTTTGGATATCTTTCATTTTGTGAGTGTTTATGTGAAATAGAGCCTAACTATAGCTCGGCAACTGAGAGATTCAATGGAAAAGGTCCCAGTGGGGTTGGATGCAAGATTGGTGAATGCCATTAGTAAAAGTTTGCCTGTTAAGATGCCCCATTATGACCCTCAAGTGTTGGTGGTGAGATTTGTTAACGAATTTTTCCAAAATTGCAGGACTGGAACTGATGGATTGCTACATACAATTGAACATATTGACGAGAACAAAAACACTTTTGTTGGCCTTTTGATCTCCTTGGGAAATTGGATGAATGATTTCAAGAACTAGTGCGGGGTTTGTAAAAAGAAGCTTCAACAATTCTCTAAGCTTTGGTACTGTGATCAAGAATTATGCTTGTTCAAGCTTGAAGAGATGGGTATCGAACCATCAGTACTTCATGAACTGAAAAAATCAAAGTTAATTGATTTAAAAATAACGATTATTGGTGCAGTAGCAAGAAATATAAGTAATATTAACTGTGATGTCTTTGAGCCATATCCAAGTCGTCTTTTGAAAAAGGAGGAAATGCAAAAACATTCTGGGTTCCTAAGTAGAGATGGTTCCAATCAAAACAAAGCAAGGGATTATATATCAAATAAAGAAGAAAGCTCTTTGGCTAATAAAGATTTAGACATACTAAAGCAGATAATAGATGCATTTCCTCCAATTTCAGAGATGCAACAGTATTCCAACGAAACTGAATTAATTGTGAAGTTGGGTATATCATGGTTACAAAGGGATCATAAATCCGATAGTATTAATGAAGATGAGATATCTAAAGAAGATTCTGCAGATAAAACATTACTTCCATACAAAATCCTCACATGTGATGTTGACAAATAGATCCTCACTTCGTATACTAAAGAACATTGATACGTTGAATGTGCAAAAATGTCTTTATGAATTTGCAATTTTCTATAACTTTGAAAGAGAGAAAAACTTGGATCAACACATGACCACTGAAGGATCTGTGTTTGCATTCCATGGAAGTTCTACATGTAATTGGTACTCTGGGATGGCTTAAAGGGTTTGAGTAAGTCTTAAGTACAGGATTACTGGACATGTACAGGACAATGGCATCTGCCTCTCAATTAACATGAGCTATTTATATTTTTATTGCTACCTTTCGTTGTTGAGTGAAAATAAGAAAATTAAAGATTACAAAATGTTGATTATTCGTGAGATTTGCTCCTGGAAAAAGTATACAAAACTTTCTAACATTTTGGTGGTTCCCAATGAGAATGATGTTGTCATATGGTATTTGATCATATTCAGTTATTATGATTCTTCCACTCATAGATTGCCAATAGAAGATGCCACGTGGGAAGGATCAATCAATCTTGAACATCCCAATTTGCAATTGCTTGAGGGCAAGCAATTTGAGGAAGGGAGGTTTGTAATATCCCCAACCCAGCAAACAAAAAATCGCAGGTCTATGGGAATTGTTGGTCTCCCAGAGAAGTCGCAGCCAACAGCAAAGAGCATAGAAATCGTTGTCCTTGAAGAGGAGCATCACATTTCATTTGGAAATCACCATATAGAGGAGTGCCCAAATAAAACAGCAATTATCAATTAACGGCAGTCTTTAATTATTTAAGTGGAGCGCCCATGTAACGTCAATTAAATGCAATATTATTTAATTAATTGGTAACCAGCACTCATTTGACGAAATGTCACCACCCTTGGAGAAGTTACTTTTTTCAATGGAAGGTTTTGAATATATAAATAATCGGCGATTGGTATGGAAGAAATCATTCAATCATGTATTCAAATATATAACCATGTACAAGCAACAACTTTACATTACTTTTAAGGACAAAACCCCTTAATTGTAGAATCAAATTTCAAGCACAGAAACCCTTGTCATCGCTCTAATCAAGGACGAAACCACTTGAAGATTTACATTCCATTATTTTAAATCTGAAACTCTAAAGTTGTCATGTCCCTCTTTTGATAAGGACATCATGGAAGACCCTTAGCCTTAACTTCTTCCCAGGGACTAAGGGGCAAGCATGAGGGGAAAAGAGTATTGAGTGGTTTGATTGAATATTTGTAAAAGAGTACCTTTTTGAAAGTTAATTTATGTTTCTTATCTCACTTAAAGAAGGGACCTTTAAAGGTCACGAAGGCTTAAGTGTTTTAAAAAATATATAAGACAAGGTCTTTTAAATTTATTTAAGTTACCCTCCCTTCCTCTTTTGGGCGCTACACTTAGAGGGCTATAAAGGTAAAAGAGGAATCATTTGGAGAGCTTATGTTATTTTTTGATATTCAATCTTCGTCTATTAGCACGAAAATGCTAAGCCATTTGTTTTGAAGACGAAGGCCTTCAAGCAAAAGAGTTAGAGGATGCAAACCATCTTTCTTCATAGAGGTAGCTTAACTCAAAGGTTGCCATTGGAGTCATCAATTCCTACAAGGGTGTTTTAAACACCAATTTTGCTATTTGCAGGTGGGCGACTTGCTTTTGAGGAGTGGCAACTTGTTTTGTGGGTGAATTCTCATTTGTGCCCTAAGGACAATTCTGGAATTTATTCTATTTTTTTGCATAGTGGCGACTTACTTTTGAGGAGGTTTGGACCTCGTTTAAAGGTCAATTTATCTTGGATTAAATTCTGTAAATTTCCTATAATATTCCAGCTTGTGTGATTGGGTTTTTGGGCTTTTTAGCCACAAATACATTCAGAAAATTCTCTAAAAAATTTGCCTTTCATTTCAATAATATTTGTGCAAATTATTGAGGACTTCATGAGATTTCTTGCATGCTAAATCAGCTGTAATTTTCAGTTTAATATTTCAGTCAAGAGTGCCTAGGGTTTTGAGGAATAATTCCACTTTTGAATGGCCATAACTTCTTGTTTGGATCAGCTGATGATTGCTTAGGGTTTGATATATTTTTGAGCTATTTTGAAGGTGTTTTGGCAGCTAGGGTATGCTGCCACAAAAATCAGAATTTCTCATTTTGAGGTGGAGTTTTCAAATAATTCTAATATTCAGCAAATCGTCCTATTTTAGGACATTTCAGAAGTAAACCATTAATCAATTACATTTTATGATTTAAATTATTATTTTAAGTGCAAATCTATATTTACAAAATATTATCTTAAAAGGAATTTGAGGAATCCGAATTATCATATAATATTCCAATTAGGGATATTACAGCCACACCTGCAGAAAGGTGAACCATCACTCTGGCAAAAGACGAACCATTTTGTGATCATTCCCTTTTGTAACTTCCTTCTTGTAATTATGTGTACATTGTACACTAGTCAACCCTAAGGGGATCATCATCGACCATAGACAACACCAAAGATCATAAACACGAATGTTAGCATGCCCTAAGTATCTAACTTCAAGTGGTCATTTGTATTCTTTCATGACAGTCGAGGCAAATTAATTGGGAAGATTCTTTCCCCCCCTTTAATCATGGCAATCCTCATTCTATGCCTCACTATATATTGTATATCCATGTTCATTACCCTATGTATTTCATTGACTAGAAGTTGTATTATTTTGCAAATATTCCACATTTGAATGTCTTTTGGTTTGCTGCTGTAATAGTTTTCCACTGAATGTTCTATAACTCATAGTTTGTTATCCAAGTTATAGGGTTGTCCTCTAAGCTGCCATCCTAGGGCCCATGGTTCGAATCAACTTGTCTCTTCACCACCATCAAACTCCAGCATTACTAATGAAATAAAAATAAAGAGCATGCCATTGAAGGCCAATATCTACCCTGCATATAGCAACAACAGCCAATCCTGCATCCATACAACTCAACTCCTCCAATTGTTGCGACGAAATAGGGGCCATCTATGGTTAGCAAAAGAGTTGTGTTTGAGCTTGCCAAAGCCGCCATTTCCTTGGTTGGACAGCCTTGACCACATTTTTCTAGAAGGGAGACAGCTTCAAACTGAACCATAAGGTGCACGCTCTCTAAGAGACGAGAACGACAACTACAAGTGTCCAAGTGCCACACATATTCCACCAGATCAACCAAAGCACACTTCCAATTTAGAGTCATGGACCACAACTTTGTCCCTTAGAAGAGTGAGCGTATCAAAGAGATTTGGCTATGAAAACATGGCAAACCTTGATTGGAGAGATGAAGTAGCAAGTCAAAGGCTTCTAGGTCCTTGACCCTTCGATTCAAATGACAACAAAACAACTCCTTCAGCTTGGCATTCAAACATTTGATGGCCATAATATCCTTCCCAAGCATATATTTAAGGGTACCAAAGACGTGAGCATTGAACACATCGAATGCAGCTCACATCTCACTAACAGATACCATTGAGAATGCAACCATTTTACTAACTTGCACACAACACTACTTAAAACCAAGGCAACACAACAATAGAACCAAGATAGCCATGAAGGCCCAAGAAAGATGTTTTGTGAAAAACAGAAGCCACCTACACGGAGGTGAGGGAGACATCCATCAATGGCATAATGAGATGGATAATGCTATCAATGATCGATCTGAATGTAAGTGCAAAAGAGTGTGTAAACAGCACAATCTAGGAACAATAGCATGCATGGGAGAGGATAATGTGACTTCGGGGTAATTATGAATTCTATGAGGCTAGAACCTCGCTCAAAGTCTCATCTAACACTAGTTCCTCCAAACCATCCCAGCTGGATGGGTCATGGCTCACCTGAGGGTTAAGTTATTCCACCCCATGGTTAGCAAGGCAATCAGCTGCTTTGTTACCATCATGATAGCAATGATGCCAATCAATGAGTTCGAAGAGGAGGCCAAAGCCTTGGCCTCCAATAATATATGATTTAGCCGCCAATCCTTGAGACCATCAAACTTCAAAGCTTTGATGATCACTAGGGCGTTAAGTCACAAAGTTCACGTTTGTGTTTGTGTTCGTGTTCGGCGAGGATGAAAAATGAAATAAATTCACCAGCCAACAAAAATGGAGAAAACAAATTCATGATTAAGTTAAACATAATTTAATAATAAAATAGAATTTTAATAATTAATAATTTTAATTTAAAATTAAAATTCAATCTGATCATAAAAACCCAATTCTATACTAATTATAAAAACTAAAAACTAATACTAATTATAAAACCTAATAGCTAATGTTAATTATAAGACCTAAAGTATTCATTAGTTTATGTTAATATCTTTAAAACTAAAACAAAAGCCCTAATGCTAAATGAAATATTAATTAAAATATATATATAATATCTAAGTTGAATAAGCTAAAAGTAAAGCGTAATATCTAAAATCTAAAGACATTAATATTAATATTATGGATAGTGTCCACTTTCAGCAATGGGTTCAGAAAGAGGGCAGTATTAAAGCTGATGTTGATAGGCATAATCTCAGAATCTCCTCCTCTATTGATCATTCCAATCCGTCCATAATGCACAGTGAGGAAGAGGGCTGCCGGCCAGGGGTAAATTCAGCAACAACTTATCTTCTAGCACAACTGGTGGTTGTGTCTCCAGATTATGTAACTCAATCCCACTACAGTGGTGGATCAGGGCTGCAAGTTCATGAGGATCTGCAAGCGCCTGTTCAGGGAATTGAAGGTACCATTTAGGAGGGCTGAGGTTCTCAAGCAACAAGACAGAGCCCTTTTCCAGCAGTTGGAAGATGCAGCTATTCAGATGGAAGAAATTGATCGTTTGATGGAATAAGAAGATACAAGATACTATGGGTTCCATTGAAGTTTTAATCATCCTCCAACCAGAATCCAAGAATTCTAAAGTGAACTGTGGAGCCACACCAAAACGGAGAGGAGGAAAAACTGAAGTGGAAAGACTGTGCTTGGATGCAATGAACTCAATTATGTTGGATCATAGTGGACTATGGAAGCCCTCCTATCTCACAGGGGAAGGAGGATGCTCGCCACACATTGTTGATCTCTCTTCATGTATTGAGGCTTTGTGAGAAGCTGGAGTTGTAGCCCTTTTGGGATCTGTGTAATTTTGTCAAAAGTGCATCTGTTGGATTCTTATATTAGGTTTCTTAAGGTCTCCTGACTTTTCTCTGTTTATTTGTTCTTCAGTTTTTTAATTTTTGGGTGAGGGCCCCTATAGATTCCTTCTTTTTTACTGACCAAAAAAAAATATTATGGATAGTGTAATTTTATCCTCGGCAATGTGATTATTTATTAATATTCCTAAATATATTTATATTTGTATATCTGAATAAATATTTGTCAAATATTAATGTTTTTAAAATGAAGTTAAAAAATACAATAAAATAGACTTCGAAAACCCATTAATGGAAATTCAGATTATAATCTCACCAACTATTGGAACCCACAACTTTTCCATGACATTCTATATTAATGCATGAATTGAAGGGAAGTTATGCTCATCATTTAGGTGTCAATGAGTGTGGAGTCAAAAAAGTGGAAAGCGAAAGGAAACGACAATGAAATGTGAAGGCAGAGATATGGATATTGACACAACCTGCAAAAATGGAGGACTTCACCTGCAAGCAGCTGCTCGACATTCTCACAAAGGTGGCTACAAAGCACAGCAATGTTGTTCTGCAAGCCAGCGGCATCACAAACGTAAAACCTTCCCTCTTATAGCTCTTCATGAGAAACATGGGATTTGACAACACCACCGCTGCCTTGAAAGCCTTTTGTTCTAGTTTTATTCGTTGGTTTTTAACAATTTTAGGCATTTTTGTAATTTAATTCACCCAAATTTGTACCCTACAAATTTAATGGTGAATTTTGCTGACATTTTGTGTGTTTTATGACATTCACCGAATTTCAAATTTCAAGGAAAAAATTTAACTTTGTGACACAACTAGGGAATTCCCTTTGATGACCAATTTCCTTATCCCTAAAAGCTTCATAGGTTTTAACCCTTCTATAACTGTAATTGCCTTTGCACAATTATTTGTTACCTCAGCAAGTGAGAGTGAAAAGGCACTAATACAAGATCCAAGCATGCCACAGATAATGCCTCCGGCCCTGGTTGAGCCTGGATTGCCCTTGGAGGCCCCATCAAAATTGAGGTTTCGGAAACCATGCAATGGGGGAGCCCATGCTATGAGGGATCAATCGGACACATTACATTTGTCCCCATTATCGGGGATGGCTCCACATATTTTGTCTACAGAATAAATGCAATTTTTCTGTCTACTAGAACTCAATTCCCAAACAATGATGTAATAAACCAAAACCTGTCACATCAGAAACCTTAATAAAGATCATAAGTTTTTGCCTATACAACCAAACTGACCTTGTTGATCAAGATAAACATGTTATCAATGAATACAACCTAAAAACATCATCGCTTATACTCTTCACATACAATTACTGATCAAGTTGGCTTCTTATGAAGCCATTGGAACTAAAACCATGACTGTTCATCAATTTTCATTTATCAAACTCTGGGAACCTGTTTTAGGACATTAAATGGTTTAACTAACCTGCAAACAAGATGTCTCCATAAGAAAAATGTTTTACGCGTCCATTTGGTGTTGTTTCTAACCAAATTCAATTGCAAGTTTCAAAAATAGATTATCAACTATTGTCTGTGTTCCTGATGCAGAAAAATTCCTCGCAGCCAATAGACATCTTCATTTTATGTGATGAAGATCCGGCAGTACCGGATGCATACCATTCTTGTTAAATTCATAGTGTGCACATTCATTGATGACACATTATATTTGAGAGAATATGAGATGATATTAAATGTTGCTGCAATCATTACCCATATGACTAGCCTAAGGTGGATTGTCATGTACATCACATCCCTCACAAGGCTCTTTCATCTCCCTTCCTCAATTGAGAGCTAACACGATCACCTTCCCTACTTTCTTTAGGTTGCCAATATAACATGAGTTATATTTTCTATTCACGTTTCTCTGGGAAGGTTATGCAATCAACAAACCATTCGAGTATATTCTTTATATATGTACAACTATATCTCAGCCGAATGATACAATCCCTCCCAATACCTCTATTTAATATCCAGCACATGTTTACTTCAATATGGTCACTCATATCTATAATGAAGGTTAAGCACTTGTTATATATTTATGCCCCTCACAATACATAGCTTGCATGAAAAATAACTTATACTCCCTTTTGTACAATCTCAACAATAGCCATTGTTCCTCATAATGCCTTATTTGTTTGGATTCCAAACTTGTTATACTTCATTTAGATTAACACAAGCAAAACAAAGTAAAGTGAAACCAATAAATCTATGCACCTCACCAGCAACCTCCTGATAGCATTTGTGCAACTTCTTGAGAAGAACAGCAGAGATACCCCTTCAATGACATCAACGACTTTCGTGACTCTAATTCTACAAAGATAGCACTCACCTCGTCACGACATTCTGTGGTTGTAGCACTCTCATGGCAACCAGTGGTTTTGGTGCTTGGTTACTCCAGCCTTGATATACTTCATTTAGACTAACACAAGCAAAACGAATTATAGAAAAACCAAGGCATCTATGCCCCTCACCAGCAGCATCCCGATGAAAACTGTGCAATTTCTTGACAAGAACAACAGAGAAACCCCTTCCTCAACATCGAAAACTTTCTCGGCTCTGCTTCTACGAAGAGAGAACTCACCTCATCATGACATTCAGTGGTTTTGGCACCAAGTTAGTTCAATAAAATTTAAAGTGTTGAATTCTCTATATCGTGGTCATTCAAAAAAAAAAATGCAGCACCTTATGGATGTTTCCCCTGTCATTCTATTTCCTTCACCAAACAATTTTCTATGACATCTACTTCAAATGCATAAAACATGTATAGGGTTGTTGAACTTGATGTGAACATCGATTCTATGCTTCAATCTAACAGTCAACCTGATACAATGACATTTGAAAATTGAAACGAGATTTAAAATTATTGCACGATCTTTGGATTTTGTGAATCTGACAATGATTAAATAAGGCTTTAAAACTGCAAAAACAAGTCTGTCAAATGAATCCTTCAAAACCAGACAATGGTTTCACTTGCAGGACGACTCCAAACACACTTCAATTTTCAATGACACTGTCCACAAACGGCTTCACAATCCTCTGCAATTCACCTGTGACACCTACCTTCAAAGAGTTTGGCTCTCATACCACGACCAGACTTCTAAAATGATTGGAGAGTTTTGAATAATGCCTTTCAAACAACTTCAAAAAAACTGCCAACTGTGGACATACAAGACATGGCCTTATTTAAAATGTGTCCCAGCACTTCACAATTTTATTGTTTTCAATTTTAAAATACTGGTAGCAACCAAGAAGGTCCGAGTTTGCTTGATTCTAGTACAGAGTTTCTGACTCTACCTCGAGAGAATTAATGTCATTTCTTCAAATATGATCTTCTGTAACAATTTTGAACTTGCTCTTCTAAATCAACCACTACATCCTCAATCGTGACTTTTACTTGAATGTTTTTAGCTGCTACAATGGACATTGAATACCTTCAATTTCAAATCACTTACTACATCATAAAAGTCTCGAGACATGAATGTTTTGATACCATGTTTAAATCATAGGGTGCTCATTCATCGATGACACTTTATATTTGAGTAAATATAAACTCTTTTTAAATGCTGCAGCCAACATTACACATGGCTAGCGCAAGGTGAGATGTCCCGTATTATCATAATCTCTCAGCAACTCTATTCCCATATTTCATATATATGGCACTGCAGATGGTTAAGTTGGGTTAACATCTAGCACAAATTGTGACCTTACTCCTATTTTCAAGTTACAGTCCTTAAACTGCTTCCTTTTGATTTCTACATTACATGATCAATGATGTGACTTTCAATTTTGTACAGCTTATGTAGTTATACTTTCAAGATTGGGTGCATTTGTATCATTATAAAAATGAATTATCATTTATGAAATTTGCAAGCTTGAATCTCAATAAAATTGAAACTTAGTGTACTTTATATTTTCAAAAAACAATATATTTGACCTAATATTTTCTATTACTTATATGCGTAAAGTGCAGAACCCCAAAACTTAAGTGCGCAGGGCATAGGGCATATCAGTATCCTAAGTTTTGGAGTTCTGCACTTGTATTATGCAAAAAAGCAATAGAAAATTTTAAGTCAAATATATTGTTTTTCTTAAATATCTGACTAAAATTGTAGATAATACAGATACGCCCTATGCCCTGCACGGGTTTCTGCACTTGGTGCTGGCCACCTGTAATTCGTGCATCCACACACCCTTAGCCACATAGACACAGTCAACATAAAAGCAAAATAAAAGTGTGCTTTATTAGAGGATTATTCCAAAAACCACATCATGAAACTTCTGCATGTCTATTATTCAAGCTTCACGAAAATTGGGGAATCGCTAGATGCATAAAGACCAACCATCCAAACAACTTCCAGACATGTTGACTACTAACTGATTAAGAGAATTATTCTATCCGTATCCTTTGCATTTAATAATTGAACACACAAATTTAACATCAATAAAACAAAACAAATGCAAAAAAATATTACTGTTAAATTACGAATATCTGTTATATTCTAAAGAATCTCTTGATTTTTTTCACTTTCCTTCTTTGAACCTTTCGAATTGCATTTTCCTTTTTCCATTTATCATGGTGATGCGATAATGGTAGCAATCACTATTGATATAAACCAGCTATTTGTTCTTTTATGTGCAGTAATACAAAACTAAAAGAATGCCAATGTTCCTATGAATAATGTTCTTAAAATTCAGGAGAACTACATCTTCGTGGCAAACATCCTCTTAACATATTTACAATCTGTATTTTATTTGCTTTTTTTCATTACAAGGTTATATAGAAAAGCAATTATAGAACCGGCAGTAACCTGAAAATATCATCAATAATTTTTTCAACCTCCTCCCTGCCAGCAGTAATTTTTTTCCCACCGCCTCCGTTAGATTTAGAGCCTGTCAATAACAAAGAAGTTCCAATGATTATCATCCACATAAAAGTGGAAGAGAAAACAGTTGTGCCATTTGCCACATTACATTGTGATTATTCTAAAATTCCATCATGTAATTGTAAGCAGGTAATCTTTATTCAGCCATATTGCTATATAACTCATCACTAAAATATACCCAAGTTACCAGAAATAAAATACGAAAATGGAGTACCTGAAAGCAGCAAATCAATTCAATCTTTATTCAATAGAGAGACTTTTATACAACACGTTTGATACTATAAACTAGGGATCACTGCTTATCCAAACTTCTCTTCTAAAAATTCTCACCGACATTTATCTCTTTGGTATTGGAATAAATAGCTTGTTTATGAGCTTAGTTAAAGCTTAGTAGTCTGTATGTATTTGGTTAGGTTGGTTTTGTAATATAACCACCTTGGTTATTTGGTTACACGGGTAAAGCTATTCTTTACTTCTCGTTAACCTTATTGTTTTGCATACTTCCTATTATATAGGAGTTGTTATAGGCCTATTTATTTGGCTATCTCCTTGGTTAACAGTTCATGTAGTACTGTGGATTCTTCTACTTTGTGTAAAACAATCTTTTATGGTTTTAGAGTTCACGGTTGAGGGAGCTTGGGAGAGAACCCTATGAGGAAGTGAGAGAAGAAAATAAATCTTGTTAGGAGAGGAGCACCCAATGGAGATTCTTTGCAGGAAGGACGTGGTGAGAGGAAGATATTGGCAAGGAGCGCCATTCAGGAGTTTTGAAAATATTGCTCTATTAAATTCCTTGTTGAAAGAGCAAAGCGTGAGGATTCGTTCTAAACGTTGGCTGAAAGAAGTGAGACGCCATCATTTGTTGAGGCATTTTGTGTATTTATTGAGGCATTCTAGCAATCTGGTGAAGCGCTCTAAGAAGCATTCCAAGAAGTAGAAGTATGTGGCATTCCAAGGAGGACGCAACCTGAGAATGAAATCTGTTTCTAGAGCAGCAGTACCAAATAATTTACAGATGTGTAAGAGGTGTGGCGCAGCCCACTGTCAAACAAAAGGGCGTGGCAGTTATGAGAGTTGCTCTTGGATAATCCTTATGTATTATCTGACAAGAAGACAAAGGCTGTTAATAGTAAACTTTGCACCTGAAATGTAATGTCCCTTTTTTCGAATTAAACACGATGGGGACCCGAAGCCTATTCTTATTTTTCTGTAGGCTAAGGGGCATTAATGAAAGGGAAATAATTTAATAATAATGTTTTAAGTTGTCTTCGATGTCACTTTATTTAATAACTTGAAAAAGGACACTTGTTCATTATTATTATTAAATGGGGCCAAAATCAATATTAATTACATGTCCAAAAAGTTATTATTATTACAAGAAAAAGGTGAATATTTAATTATAAAGTAATTCTAACTACTTTAGGGTTTGGGTGAAATTGAAAAAAAGTGAGTTTCATAAAAGGACAAAGGGACAATCATTATTCATTATGATTGATAATTCACTTTTGGCAATTCATGGCAGAATCCAAGATTCTGCCAACTTTTGCTTGGGGACAAAAACCTTCATTCCAACTAGATTAGAGGACGAAACCCCTCCAATCCATTGTGATAGCTCCATACGAGGGTTACAATTGAGCAAATCGTCAAGTTATTTTCAGATTTGAGTTGTTAAAAAGTGGGTATTAAGTTCCAAATTTGTCGTTTAGGGTTTTGGTGCAACGAAACAAAGTTTCAGTGCAATGGAACAGGGTTTTTATTTAACTACCCAAGGTTGGGCATCAAATCTTAGACGTCAAACCTAGGGCATCATTATTGAATGTTTTAGACCCCCAAACTATTGGCATTGACTTTTCAGGGCTATGCATTGACTTTCTAGGGCAAATTGTTGACTTTTGAAGGGTTGTCGTCCTTGCAAAAACCCTGTCATATCATTTTGAGTCATTTTTGACTAGGGTTTCTGGTGATTTCCCTATTGGACTATGGCGACTAGGGTTTCTAGCAATTTTGTTGTAGTGATTAGGGTTTTGGTCGACTATCATACCCTTGTACCAGATGTCAAACTATCATATGGCTATACCTATTGTACCAACAAAATCATTGATTTGAAGGTCTTTTAGTTAGGGTTTAAGCTAGAAAACTAGGGTTAAATTAGTAATTTGTCTTTACTCTGTAATTTGTACGGTCCATGTTTATCTTCAAGTGTTTTCCATGTATACCATTGATTGAAATAAAACGTTCCCTTATGAGTATTGGTATTCAGAATTCTATTGCACATATTGTTTTGGGCTTTACTGGGTTTTTTTTTAAGAAAATAAATGAAAAAAATCAAAATTCAGTTTTGTTTTAGAAAAGGATATTTCAGTGGTATTAGAGCAATACACAGAATATTTCCATGTGAACAAGTGTTGGTGGTCATAGTAGGTGGGGCGGTTGGTATATTTGGAGCGATTAGAGCTAAGAATATTTTACCCCAACTAAAGGTTTTGGTTATCGAGAAGGCAAAGCCCAACTAAGGTGTGAATATCTGGTGGTGGTCGTTGCAATGAACAAATGGTCATTTTCAGGATACATTGTTTTTGGCTAATCAGTATCCAAGGGGGAATAGAGAATTATGTGGCTCTTTCTTTAAGACTCATGGACCAAGGGACACTGTATCATGGTTTACTAATCATGGAGTATAGTTTAAGACAGAAAGATTGGTTTGGGATCCTGGTATTTGCAAGACGATTCAGGCATTGCTTAAGGGCAAGTAATTTTTGGACAGATATATTGTAATGTCCCTTGTTTCGAAATAAGCACAACGGAGGACCCAAAGCCTATTCTTATTTTTCCATAGGCTAATGGGCATTAATGAAACTGAAGTAATTTAATAATAATGTTTTAAGTTGTCCTCAACGCCACTTTATTTAATAACATGAAAAAGGACACTTATTCGTTATTATTATTATTAAGTGGAGCCAAAAGCAAAATTAATTACATCGCCAAAAGGTAATTATTATTAGGAGAAAAAGGTGAATATTTAATTATAAAGTAATTCTAATTAATTTAGGGTTTGGGTGATATTGGAAAAGTGAGTTTCATAAAAGGACAAAGGGGCGATCACCATTCATTATGATTGATAATTCACTTTTGACAATTCACGACAGAATCCAAGATTCTCCCAACTTCTGCTTGGAGACAAAAACCTTCATTGCAGCTGGATTAGAGGACAAAACCCCTCCAGTCCATTGTGGTAGCTCCATACGAGGGTTACAGTTGAGCAAAATCATCAAGTTATTTTCTGATATGGGTTGTTAGAAAGTGGGTATTGAGTTCTAGATTTGTCGTCTAGCATTTTGGTGCAACAGAACTAGGTTTTTTTTAACTACCCAAGGCTGGGCGTTAGACCTTGGGCATTTTTTTTTACTATTTCAAACCCCCAAACTATTGGTGTTGACTTTTCAAGGTTGTGTGTTGACTTTCTAGGGCAGATCATTGACTTTTGAAGGGTTGTTGTACCTACAAAAACCCTGTCGTATTGTTTTGAGTCATTTTCAGTAGGACTTCTAGGGATTTCCTTGTTGGACTATGGCAACTAGGGTTTCTCGCATTTTGTTGCAATGATTAAGGTTTTGGTGGACTGCCTACACAAGTACCTATTGTTGTCAGCCTCTCGTACAATTGTACCTATTGTACCAACAAAATCATTGATTTGAAGGTCTTTTAGTTAGGGTTTGAGCAGGAAAAACCAGGGTTAAATTAGTAATTTGTCTTTATTTTGCAATTTGTACCATCCATGTTTATCTTCAAGTGTTTTCTATGTATACCATTGATTGAAATAAAGAGTTTCCTTATGAGTATTGGTATTCAGAATTCTATTGCACATATTGTTTTGGGTTTGACTGGGTTTTTTTAAAAAATTAATAAAAAATAAATCATAATTCGGTTTTGTTTTAGAAAGGGATATTTCATGAAACCTGATATTCCAATGCCAATCTAAGCAAGGGAAAGGCGCAATTCAACTTGGATGCCATTGCCTCAAACTACGTTGCTGATATGGATAGGGGTACGAGAATCGGCTGCATGGATATGGGGATTTTTTTTGGGGGGGTTTGGATACGTTTTGGATATAGACGTACAATATATATATATATATATATAAAATAAAAAGTATGAAAACATGACCATATAAGCAAAATTAACCACATAATATGCATAGAGTAAATAAAATAAGTTAAATAACCACAAAACACACTCATCATTCAATGCCAAATATCATAAATTTAATGGTTACATCTAAGTGCAATGTTAAAATAAGACTACATATAAAGTTTGGAGAACTACATATAAACAAAATTAATCTCTTTAGGTTAAATTGCTCATAAAAGGCTTAATATAAATTCTACCAAGTAAAAAAATTAAAAATATATATAAAAATAAGTATTACATACTAGTATCAACTAAATTATAAACTAACTATTAATAAAATAAAAAACATATGGACTTGAAAATACGAACTATTAATAAATTTAAAGTAAAATAAAAAAATTATAAAACATAAGCTAGACTTTAAAAGGCCAAACATAACCTTAAAAATAAATATAAAACAAAACATATTTAACATAACTATTACTAAAGCTTAAGAAAAATACTAACTAGCAAATAGCTCGATGGCAATGCAACAAGACTTGGCAACAAAGCAACGAGGCTTTAAAGCACTGCACCCAAACCCTTCAACGTTTAAATTTATAGACCCATGAAACACATTCAAATCCAGCAAACATGAATATTGACGGGCCAATACTTAAGATCCACAAACGAATATTCACGACTACGTTCAACTTCACTTGCTGATGAAATTGGGGACAACTATTGCTGAAAACATGGCAGATTCGGACTAAATGACCTCACACTATGCAAGATTTAATGCAACTACTCTGAACTAGGACTGGGGAAAGTAAAAAGGACCAAATTCTTTTGATCGCTCATGTAAAATGCAAGTTTGTATTTTTAAGCCCATGTTTGACTTTTCATTGGGCAAAATTGAAAAAAAAAAAATTGGCTAAGAACATAGGGGATACACCCAGGGTATGTGGGCCTGCAGATACTAGTATCAACTAAATTATAAACTATTAATAAAGTATCAAGTTTGTATTTTCAAGTCCATGTTTGACTTTTCATTGGGCGAAATTGAAAAATTTAAAAAAAAAAAAAAATTGGTTGGGAACGTAGGGGATACGCCTTGGGTATGTTCGTGGGCCTGCGAATACACCCAAATACGTCCTGGGACGTATCCAAGCATATCCGCATGCCCAGGGATGTACCTTGGGCGTTTCCCCTACATTTCCCTGACATACTTGTATCCCTGGACGTACCATACCCGTATCAGGGGTCTGCAAGGGCATATCCGATAACGTAAGCCTCAGATGATGCATACACAAGTTCTATTCTATTGGATGATTAATTTATGCCATTCTTATGCAAAACTTTAAGAAATCATAAATAAGCTTAATTAATAATGATAAAGTGTGCAATGTGTTTGTTCTAGTGTGCTTTATGTATGGTTGGTTGATCTTCAACATTGACATGGCTAAAAAGGATTAGGGTTGAGTATGGTGATTTGATCATGTGAAAGGGGTCCTATAAAAAGTCAAAAAAGTAAAAATAAGTCCATTGGGGGAGATTGAATCATAATATGGAGATGGATGTGTATTTATTTTCCATTATTTTGATATGATAATGTAAACTAATGTTAGGAGATGCACACCCTTAATTACCGTACAAATTATTGATTTATCCCTATTTATTATTGATACATGACTAGATACTAGAGATTGATTTAGGAGATGCACCATTTCTACAGGTTAACAGGAAGTGTTGCATATGTAGCGCAGAGACAGAAAAGGGTTATCAGACAGTGTGTTTTCTACAGCGCCTATGGTAAGTTCATTTTCTATGTGTCTGCATTAACCCTATTGTTAAAGCTCCCTACAGTCTGGTCTTTTCATCAAATGAAGTGTATGTCCACCCTCTTTTGGTCTGAAGTGTGATTAACTGAGTAGATGAAAATCGTTTGGTGCATCACCACTTAGAGTAGTTTCTATTCTGGGTAACCTAGAGCCAAGTATCTAAGTTAGTAATTATCCCAAAACTTTCTTATTGAGGAGAGCCTTCTAAGTGGCTCTATTTTCTATAAAAACCTCATCAAAATTAAGGGTTGCATTGAGAAGGGTTTTGAATGGAAACTCGGTGATGGTAAGGATATTGACTGCTATTAATCTCTATTGGTTTTTAGGGCAAAAATCAAATATTTTAAAAGTTTATTAACAATTGGACTTTTAAATTTGCCTAAGACACCTCTCCTTGCCCGAAAAAGGTAGGGTTAATTCCATTGCCGAAAAACCAAAGCTCACAACCACTTGAAATTTTGCCACATTGTCCAATTTGTGGTCCTTGTCCACAGGCAAAAAGGAATTCTTGCAAACAGAGCTGTAACATTTGAAATTTAATTGTTTTTATGTTCTTTAGGTTAATTGATTGGAACTAGTAAATTAAACTTCTCGTAAACAATAGAGTTTTTGGCTAAAAACTGGCAATGTTGTCTAGTTTTAGGATAGAGTCAAAGTGCAAAAGAAATTCTGGTAAAAGTCATTGTAGTTTTTCTGATTTAATTGTTTTGGAAAAAAACTATGTCAAAATAGCTAGTTTACAACATTTGTTGTTGCAAGATTCACAGAAATTAATAGGCGAAAACTTTAGTTTATGGAGCCACAAGATACTTACGATATGTGAATATCGAAATATAGACTAAATTGTACTTGGTAAAGAATTTAGACCAGATAACCATATGACTATGATAAACGTCATTGTGAGGCCTTAATGCTTTTAAAACTATCTGTAGCTAATAATTTAATACCAAAAGTTCGAAATGCTACTATTGCCCTGAATTGTGGAAAGATCTTAGGACCAAATATCAGGTTTCTGAAGCTGACAGGATATCGTATTTAAAGAATCTCCTATTTTTCACTAAAATGCAAGAAGGTAGATCCATTTCTCAGCATTTGTTATAGTTGAAAGAAATATGTGATCAGTTGAAGGCGGTGGAAAACCCTAAAGATGAGCAAGACCTCGTTCCTATTGTTATGCAAAATTTACCACCTTCATATGATTCCTTTGTGGAGTCAATACACATGATTGCAAAGACACAAACATTGGACTTTAAGCAGTTGACCAAGCTTCTCATACAGAAGGAAAGGCGACAAGAACAATCCATGGCTTCAACATCCACATCTACAGATAGTGATTTTATGGCAAGGACAAAAGACAAGGGAATCTGGATGCGTTCGGGAGGCCAAAAATATAACCCTGAAACTCTGGTAACTATATATATTCCAAACCGGATTTTTCCGGATTTTTCCGAACCTTTTCAAGAATTCCGCATTTCCGCATTTTTTTGGCCTCCCGAACGCATCCGGATTTCCGAACCTGGTAACTATTTTTCTGAACCCTGAAACTCTAAAACCCTGAAACCCTGGAATCTGACTAACTCTGAAATATGATAGGATCCTCCAAAACCTAGAATTTGCATTATAGCTCCTAGCGGTCTGAAACCCCTCTCAAACACCCTGAAAGTATATAAATAAAATATAACTTAAAGTATAAGTTTACATTACATTTATAATGGACATCTAGTTTCTTATACTTAAATGTTTATTTCATTTACATACTATTGGGTTCGGACTAGATTTACATTTTCTAAGTTTTTTTGTTGACTTCCATTGTTTCTCCCTGGCGAACCGAATTTATTAATCCGGAAGCCCGCAAAAAATGCGGAACGTTCCGGATTTCGGCCAGATGCGGCCGAATCTGGTAACTATGCATTTGACAGTTGGTTACTAGAAAAGACATGTCTTTATTATTGTCCTACCTTTGAACAACCAACTGATATAATGATTAAATCTTTGTATAAAGACAAATTTGTAAAATTTTGAGATAAGCTTGGAGTTTTTTCCAAGACAATCATTAAGTGAGGGTATTAGAATAAATAGCTTGTTTATAAGCTTGGTTGAAGCTTATTGGTCTGTATGTATTTGGTCAGGTTGGTTTTGTAATATAACCACCTTGCTTATTTGGTTGCATGGGGGCCTACCTCCTACTATCTAGGAGTTGTTATAGGGCCTATTTATTTGGTTCTCTTTGATTAATAGATCCCGTAGTACAGTGGATTCTTCTTACTCTATGTAAAACATTTTTTTATTCAGAGAGTACAAACACACAATATTATTATGCCACACTAATTAATCCTAACATTCCCCCCTTAGTGCGAACATAGGAAGAGGAACCGAACCACACGTGCTGAAAACAGACATGTATGTCAACACATACACGTTTAAAAAATGGATCAGATATGTACTCTTATTCTAGTGAATAAACTACATACGTAAACATAATTGTTTACGCTATCACTTCCAGTTAGTGTTGAGCTTCTCACCAGCACATCACTTGCATCATATGAAATGTTTTCATTTCCAGTGAGTGCTTGGGCTTCTCACTGAGACATCATATATGAACCCAGGAAATAATTTATCCATTTACAGTGTTATTTTTACCAACCCAATACACACACACATGTTTACAATCACTTATCAAAATACATATTCCTCATCACTAGAATGGGGAGAATATTCTTCCCAATCGCTTTCCTCTTTTCTATTTTCATCAACAACCCAGGTCTTTTCTTTCAGTTTTCCATCGATGAGATCTAGTGTTCTTTGTTTGCAATTCAAAAGAAGGTTTCCTAGTTTCTTACAATAAAAGCATGTCTATTTGTCCTTTGTAGGTTTAGAATTTGACACCTATTTGATTTGCATGGAAGAAGTACTAGGCTTATTTTGTACAAGCAATATTTCTTCTTTTTCTGAATCAATTTTTTTTATTCGATTCCCCTCATCAAGCAAAGTAGAGATTAAACTTTCCAAACTGGAATTTCATTTGCTTAAGGTAACAACCATATTTGACATGTTACTGGGCATGATGTTCAAAAGTATGGCCTTTGCATCATCCTTTACTTCTTCATAAATACCAACTAATTGTTTTATCAAAGAGTGGAACTTCCTAATGTGATCTACAATCATTCGGCTTCTTCCATTTTTACAACATACAATCTCTACAGCATTGTTATTTTGGCACTTTCAGCTTGAGATCCGAATAGTTTACTTAACGAGTCCCAAATTGCTTTGGGAAGATTTCTTAAAATCCACATGATGCAAGTAAGGTTTTGACAAACCAAGACCAATAACGACCAAATCTTTTTGATCCTTGATGGTCCACTTGATAAGTTCGTCGGCATATGTTGGTTTAACCAGTACCTTCGACGACTCCCCGAAGATCATTTTCCATCAGCAACAATTGCATCAGTATCTGCCAAGTATGAAATTTGATTCCTTCAAACTTCTCGACTAGATGTAATTTTTCCATGATTATTGCCCCCCATAGACTGAACTCAATAGACAGGACATCGAGTACCCCAAAAATGCATCTGTTACATGAAAATACATTTTTGACAATATTGATGATGACTCACACATATTGACCTTTTTAATTTTTAACTAAATACTTGATACAATCAACACAACTTTAATTACTATTGATTAACAAACAATTTAAAAACTATATTAAAACAAGTAAAAATATTTTGACTCATTGATTAGAAAACAAAAAATCCTAGACTTAAAATTATTTTAAAAAATGAAACTGAACAACACAAAACTATAACTAAAACCAACCTTTTATTTTCTAACGTCACTTTGAAAACTGAAATGATGACACATGGAGATTAACTGAGTATGGAATTGGATTCTTTGGTGAGTACATCAATGGAAAAGTTGAACAGAAAAATCGACTGCGATGAGCAAATGGAACGGTTGATGGATACACACAAAATGTGAAGTGCATAGACTAAGGATTGAACCCTGAATGCACAAGACTGACAAGATTAATGCGTAGCAACTATAGTTGTTGATGGATCATGAGCAAGAGATTCACTGTAATCAATAATTGCATTACTTGATGCAAGTGCACGATGTCGAATGTACACACATCCAAAACAGTAAAAGTCAATCCACTTGAAAAGCAGGACTGACTGATCTTCAATAGACTTGCAAAGAATCAATACAAGCTATTACACTCTTTAAATAACGTGGCCTACACTTTGAATAATGTTTGGACTAATCTTTACACTCATCAATGAAATGGCTCTCTCACCAAGCTTCACATCCTTCTAACACAACTGCGCACTTCTACGGAAAACTTTCCTATCTTCTAAAACTAAAAATTCCTTATCAAAGAATTCAAGTCATATTTGCACAAAAATAGAAGTATTGCACTACCCCTATTTTCCTTTTACTTCTAAATCACAGGCATGATCATATCTATGTTACGAAAAAATATTCAAGTGTGCAAGAAATAAATGCGGAATAAAGCAAGCTACACAACAATAGGTTTTAAATAACCGTACAACACAAAATTACGTGGAAACCTTACAATGTGCAAGGAAAAACCACAGGACAATGGTAGTTTCCAGCCTTTATTAATATCAGTAAAGCCTCCTCTACAATCAACTTCCTCAAGCATACAAGCTTGTTACAAAGCAAAACTTGCTTCCAAGCTTGCAAGGATACAAACTACAAAGGAGTATCATGCATTTATAGCATTTACAAAGAAAGAAGAGAGGTGATAGAAATAATGGCACCACAATCTTAGTGGGTGCAATAGTGATGAATAGGAACCATTGTCCCCCACTTGTGCCAAGGTCCAAAAAGTAGTGGAATTACTTTAGAAAAAGGCATCACACCTCCATGTGACAATTTGTCATTGTCTTCCACTCAACCACTAAAGTCGAAAGATGTTAAATCATCTTTTGACTTTAACCAAGCACTTAGATAATGAAGACTCCATATAAATGCACCCCGTATCCACTTATGTCAATCATACCTACCCATGTCCATCACAAAAGGCAAACCCATGTGCCTTAGTGGAGTATTGCGCCCCACATGCCACCTCAACATGAATGGTAACCGCCACCTCACCACAATGAACAATAACTACCACCTCATCACATGAATAGTGACTTCACTTCCTAACATTCTCCCACTTGAAGTCAATATTTAGGATTTAATACACTTGAGTATTCTATCATCCAACAGCCATCAATGCCCAAACTTTTCTTTATCATGTGTTTTCAAAGCCTACTGAAGTTGCACACAACTTCAGCTTGTCTTTTGACAATGATTTCGTCATCTTATTAGTTGGATTGTCTTGAGTAGATATCTTCTCTAGCTGCACCTGTCCTTGTTCTAAGACTTGCCTTATGAAATGATACCACAAATCTATGTGTTTAGTTCTCGAATGGAAGGCTGCATTCTTAGCCAAATGAATTGCATTTTGGCTGTCACAAAGCAACTTTTATAACTATCTTGTTTGCTCCTAGCTCTCCCATTAACCTTTGTAGCCAAATCAACTCTTTGCAGGCTTCAGTTGTTGACAACGCAACAACTTTATGCAATCTAGATACCCAGCATATGGCAGCGCTTGCAAAAGTAAATACATCCCATGGTAGATTTTCTACCATCAAAATCACCTGCCATGTTTGCGTCTACATAATCAGCCATCATTTCTTCTGTATTGCCAAAACATAATGCATGATTTACAATGCCCTTAATATACCATAAAATCCATTTTATAGCATCCCAATGTTCTTTTCCTGGATTTGACATGTAACGGCTTACAGCTCCCACTACATGTGCAATATCTGATCTTGTGCATACCATTGCATACATCAAACTACCAATAGCAAAAGAATATGAAACTTTTTGACATAGCATATGCCTCTTCATCATTTTAAGGATACATTTCAGCACTTAATTTGAAGTGAGCAGCCAACAGGATACTTACAGGTTTTGCATCATGCATGCCAAACCTTTCCAATACCTTTTCTAAGTAGCTTTTCTGTGAGAGCCATAATTTCCTACTCCTATCTCTGTTGATTTTCATGCCCAAGATTTGCCTTGTTGGTCCTAAATCCTTCATTGAAAAAACACAAGCAAGTTGCTTCTTCAATCTTTTGATTTCTATCAAATCAAGACCAGCAACCAACATGTCATCAACATACAACAAAAGAACTATAAAACTGGCATTCTCAAACCTTTTGATGTATACACAATGATCAGCTTCACTCTTTGCAAACACATGCTTTATCATAAAATCATCAAACTTTTTGTGCCATTGCCTTGGAGCTTGCTTCAAGCCATAAAGACTTTTCTTCAATCAACAAACCAGGTTCTCTTTGTCTTGCACTTCATACCCTTCAAGTTGTTTCATGTATATTTCTTCATCCAAGTCACCATAAAGAAAAGCAATTTTTACATCTAGTTGTTCTAGCTCTAAATCCATAGTAGCTACCAAAACTAACATAGCCCTAATAGATGTTAATTTAACAACAGGGGAAAAGATTTCATTGAAATCAATACCTTTATTGCATAGCCTTTCACCACCATCCTTGTTTTGTATCCGGTTACACCTCAATTTTCTTCATGTTGCAATCTATATACCCATTTGTTTGCAAGGGATTTCCTTTCTTTTGGAAGCGGCATGAGCTCCCAGGTTTGATTTTCTAGCAGCGAGTTCATTTCCTCATCCATTGTTGCTATCCATTTTCTGTTGTCCTTAACATTGTAGGCTTCCTTAAACATACTAGGCTCACCCTCATTAGTAACACATAAGACAGCGAAGGAGAATACCTATCAAGTTGTATTTGCTGCCTAGTAGACCTTCTTACCCAATTTGGCAAGGTTGCAGGTGGTTGTTGCTCCTCATTTTCTTCCTCACCTTCCGGCTGTTCTTGTTGGTCCTACTATAAAGGTGGTTAATTTGATGCAGTAGCATAATCTGGTGTTCTATCTTCACTTGAAATATCTGTATGAAGTATTTTCAGTGTTTCCGGCTTTGTTGATTCTTTCTTAAACTTGTTTTCTTTGAAGACAAAATCTTTCCTTCGCACCACCTTACGAGCAATTGGATCCCAAACCCTGTAACCTCCACCATTTCCATAGCCTAAGAAAATGCACTTTTTTGATTTGATATCCAATTTGGACCTGTTCTCCTTAGGAACATGCACATATGCAACACAACCAAATATTTGTAAGTGTTCATATGAAATATATGAAATTGGTTTACCTGTCCAAGTTTCCTCCAAAATGCCACCATCTAGTGTTGTTGTAGGTGATTTGTTGATTAAATAACAAGGTGTGCTTGCAGCTTCCGCCCAGAAGTGTTTCTCCAACCTGCAATTGACATCATACTTCAAACACGTTCCATAATTGTTTTGTTCATTCTTTCGGCTACAGCATTTTGTCTCAGTGTATGAGACATTGTTTTTTCTCTCTTTGTTCCCTTCTTTCTACAGTAGTCCTCAAACCTTTTTGAACAAAATTCTCCGCCATTATTAGTTCTAAGGCATTTAATTCTTTTTCCTTTTGATTTTCTGCAAATGCCTTGAACTTCTTGAATGTTTCAAACACATCACTTTTGTGTTTCAATGGATAAATCCACACTTCTTTCCTAGATGCATCATCAATAAATCTAACAAAGTATGATGCACCACCAAGAGATCTAATAGCAACGTTATCAAAAACATCAGCATGCACCAAATCTAATACATTATCTTTCTTCTTACTGTTGTTTCTCAAAAAATTTACTCTTTTATGTTTTCCAAACACAGTGTTCACAAAAATATAAATTTACAACTTTCGAACCAGGAAGTAAATTACGATCAAAAAGTACCTTTAAACCTCTCACTCATGTGACCAAGTCTTTGATGCCACAGTTCTACTTGGCCCTTTGCATCTATAACTCCCACTTCTCTGGTTTCAGCTTTAGCTAATAAAGTATACAACGAATCTGTCTTTCTTCCTTTGGCAGTAATTAGTGCACCTTTTAAAGTTTTCCATGCTCCTCCTCCAAAGTTAGTTGTGCAGCGAGCACAATCGAATTGTCCTACTGAAATTAAGTTCTTCCTTATTTATGGAATATGACGAACAATCCTCAACATCCACTCTTTGCCATCTTCTAGCTTCAACCTTATGTCCGCACATCCAACTATTTGACAGGTATGATCATTCCCCAAATACAATGTACCACATGCTCCAGATTGGTATTTGATGAACCAATCTCTGTGTGGGGTTACATGAAAAGAAGCCCCTGAATATACAATCCAGCCTTTTGACAAAGATTCAACAGCAGTTGTAAGAAAAACCATATCAAAATTAGAGGTAAACATTACCTCTCCATCAGAGTTATCAGCAATATTTGCTTCATGGGACTGTTGTCCATGCTGGCTGCCACCTTGCTTCATAAATCTGCAGTCCTTTTTCACGTGGCCCATCTTGCCGTAGTTCTAGCATCTTGCCTTGGTCTTTTGTGCCCTAGATTTAGATCTGGACTTAGATCTCCCTTGCTCATTCCTATCGTGTTTTCTCCCTCTTTCAATAGCTGTTAGTGCCTCACTAGATGACGCTTCCTGTGAGGACTTCCTTCTCAGCTCTTCACTCAACAACATACCAACTACATCAAATTTTAATGTACCACCTAGTGATGTATTGTTGATTCCACCAATGAGATTTTCCCAGGTGTCTGGAAGCGAACATAGCAAAAGAATTTCTTTCATCTCATCTTCCAAATTCATCTTTACGGACAGAAGTTGGCTCATCACCGTGTTGAACTCATTCAGGTGCTCACCAACTAAGATCGCCTCCATCTTGAGATTATACAACTTTTTCATCAAAAACACTTTGTTCGATGTGTTTTTCTCATACAGGTTATGGAGCTTGTTCCACAACCCTTCAGTTGTAACCTCCAATGAAATGTTAAACAACACGGACTTGGCTAGACATAGGTGTATAGTAGACATGGCCTTTCTATCTAATTTATTCCAATCTTCATCCGCATTGATGCAAGTTGCTTTGACAAGCCCTCAATGGCTAGGGCTTGATCCTTTTGCACTAACAGATCCTCAATCTACAGCTTCCATAATGAGAAGTTTTGTCCATTAAACTTTTCCACCTCATGCATCAGTCCATCCATTAGACCCATGCTAACCGATGTTACACTCACAACAAAAAATCCATAGTACCCTGTAACTTTGATACCAATTGTTAGAAAAAAATATTGAAGTGTACAAAAAATAAATGTGGAATAAAGCAAGCTATACAACAATACATTTGGAATAATCAAATAACAAGAAATTACGTGGAAACCTTGCAATGTGCAATGAAAAACCACGGAACAATGGCAGCTTCCAGACTTCTATTAATATCAGCAAAACCTCTTCTACAATCAACTTCCTCAAGCATACAAGCTTGTTACAAAGCAAAACTTGCTTCCAAGCTTACAAAAATACAAACTACAAGGGAATATCATGCATTTATAGCATTTACAAAGAGAGAAGAGAGGTGAGAGAAATAATGGCGCCACACTTTCAGTGGGT
The DNA here is from genome assembly GCA_037957365.1 of Torreya grandis. Lineage (NCBI taxonomy): Eukaryota > Viridiplantae > Streptophyta > Pinopsida > Cupressales > Taxaceae > Torreya > Torreya grandis. Next base: position 169,883 of record JARHVA010003277.1, on the reverse strand, counting down.
GCAATAGTGATGAATAGGAACCATTGTCCCCCACTTGTGCAAAGGTCCGAAAAGTAGTGGAATTACTTTAGACAAAAGGCATCACCACCTCCATTTGACAATCTGTCTTTGTCTTCCATTCAACCACTTAAGTCAAAGGATACTAAATCATCTTTTGACTTTAATCAAAAACTTAGATAATGGAGCCTCCATAGAAATGCGTCCCATATCCCCTTATGTCAATCACGCCTACCCATGTCCATCACTAAAGGCAAACCCATGTGCCTTAGTGGAGTACTACGCCCCATATGCCACGTCAGCATGAATAATAACCACCACTTCACCACAAGAATAGTAACTGCCACCTCATCACATGAATAGTGACTTCACTTCCTCACAATCGAATACCAAATGAAAGCAGCAAATCAATTCAACATGTATTCAATAGAGAGCGACTTTAATACAACACATTGATCCTATAAACTAGGGATCCCTTCTTATACAAACTTCTTTCCTAAAAATCCTGACCTACATTTATCCCTTCAATGAGTACAAACACACAATAATTTTATGTCACACTAATTAATCCTAACAATACCACTAATCTCAAAGACCCCCATATACGATATGCCATGGAAAACACCTATACAAAACTATATAATACATAAATCTATATATTATATGTGTGCATGTATATGTATACATTACAAAATAAAATATTTAAATATACACATTTTTTGCAACAAAAAAAATGAAGTGTGATCAATTTGGTAATTTTGAAGGTGGTAAAGCAGCAAGCTATTTAAATTACTTCAAAAGTTTTCAATGTATGTTAAGTTATTCAAAATGCTTGCCAATGTATTATATTCATCAAATGGATCCCTAATAGTCTAGTAGTACATTTTATCATGATCATATTACGGCTCTACATCATTGAGGTCCTCAAGCTCTCCAAGAACATTAGAGCTAGATGGATGTCCTTCAAGAGAGCCACTGGCACTACCACTCCTTGATCCTACACTCATCTGTCATGACTGAATCCCTGGCTCCTCGCATCATTGTAAGCACAGCCAAGGACACATCCAGCTTAGGCAGATTTGGGTCAACATCCAAATGCATGGATGGCTGACCCTGATGGCAGTTCAAGACAAAATTCTAACAATGCTGAAAACCTAGTAGGTCAGGTTGTTGAGGGCATAACTTTTTCCCCATTGATCAAAACTCTAAATTTAAAGTGCTTAATACATCGGAAAGCTTCAGAAATGATCTGCAACCACAAAAAGTGATTGCCGTAGGCATATGTTTTGACCGGAAAAGTCTGAACCCCCCAAAAAACCTCAAAATTGCAAAATACAAAAATGTAGAATATCACAAAAAAAATCATAAAATCAAAATTGTGTATTTTGATGAGTCTCAAGTCGCAACAAATCCTCTCAACTTCTTGGGGGAATGCTTGATACATGGATTTTCAAATTCCATGGCAAATCGCTTCACTTCCCATTTCCAAACTTTAAAATTCCTGCTAAAAATAACTATAAAAGAACCGTCAACCAGATGTAAAAGCCATTGTGTTGTGGCTTCAAATCTCTTCTTTGATATTGCTATCTTCATATATTACTCTGAATTGTGATCTTGCTATCTTCAAATCTCTTCTTCACAGCAAATCCTCTCAACTTCTTGGGGTAACGCTTGTTACATGGATTTTCAAATTCCATAAAAAATCGCTTCACTTCCTATTTCCAAACTTTTAATTTCCTGCTAAAAATAACTATAAAGGAACCATCAACCAGATGTGAAACTCATTGTGTAGTGGCTTCAAATCTCTTCTTATATATTGCTATCTTCATATATTACTCTAGTTTTCAATAAAGCTTTCACTTACATTGTTGTGTCATGTGTTTACTGGATTATTTCATTTGCTTCAATCCATTGTTTCATTACACATTAAGTTTATGCAATTTAGTGTGTTGTTGCCAATTAAATCTTGATCAATGGGAACAAAGTACTTTGTTCCATGTTTGTCTATCCCAGCAAACGAGGTCAACAAAGCCTGGTCTCAAGACACGCGATCCTTTTAAATTATCTTCATTGTTTATTCAAACAATCTTAGATGGCAAACAAAGAGAGAATAGGAGATCCTTTTAAATTATTTCCACAATATGAGCTTACCCCTTAGATCCAAAGGAGGCAGGCCACCTCTTTCAAACACAGATATAGTGAAGGGAACATCATTGTACTTCATTGTGGGCAGTGGCAGTCAGAATAACTTGAATTTTGAAGATGCTGTCGGGATGATGAATCTACCAACAACACCTCACACTCAACCATATATAGTCAGTTAGGTGAATCAAGGCAGAGATACCAATCAAGCCATTTTGGGATGAAATGCTCTGCCATGTGGCGCCTCTAGAAGTGTGATGTTCTGTTTGGTAAAAATTTTAAGATGAACGACACACTGTCTATCAATCCAAATTCCATAATGTCATCATCACCCTGGATGACCAGTGCCCATAATACCGGAGGTGGCTCCTCCTAAGTAAATTGTGAAGAAGTTTTTACTTTTATATCACAGCCAAGATGAAGATATGTTTTTTGCACCCCAAAATGAGCACTTGTTACTCGTGGAGGAAAATTGACAACAAAGGGATGAGATCCAACAGTTGCAGAACAACTTTGCTCAGCAGATTATTGACACAGAGAATTCAGAAGCCATGTCGTCGAAGGATTACATCGAACAAAGGAAAGATGTGAGTGAGCAATGCGGAAACCCCATGAAAATTTGGTTTTTAAGGAATAAATGTCGGTCAATATGCAGATACAATGTAAGAAGGTGCAAACAAGTCCGACCTCAAGATAAGATGCCCAGACAAAAGTAGATGGCAAAATGGTAAACCCTTTGTATTTCCAGCACCGTAATTATCCTTTAAATTAATTTGCCGATTTGAAAAACACGCCAAAGGAATTCATTTCAAGTTGTTAAAGAAAAAGGGATACATTACTCAAGGTATTGACAAAGATGGTCAAAGAATTTGAAAAGCTTTTGAAGCAGAGATGAGTCCCAAGAACATCAGTTTTAGGTACACCAAGAAAAATAGTCAGTGTTGGAATCTTCATCCATGTGAATTATGGAGTAAGTGCAACCACAATAGCTGTACATGTTGGTTTGGTGGCATTCTTAGTCAGAAATCCTCACAATCAGTAAAATTGAATTTTGAATGGACTAAGCCACTTTAAGTAGGTTAACTTGCAGGGGTGTAACTCCTTCACCATCGATTGGAATTTGAAACTGCTTAATGCATCAGCAAGCTTAGGTAATGCTCTGCAACGAGCAAATTGGCTGTTGTTGGCATGCATTGTGACGGGTAAAATTGACCACCAAAAAACACTCTGAAGGGCTGCAAAATCACAACATACAAAAGTGCAGGAAATTCTGCAAATTGTGGAAAACCGAAACTTTTTGTTTTGATGTGTTTCATGTCGCAACAGAGCTTCTCAACTTCCTAGGGGATTGGTTGTCACGTGCCTTTACAGATTCCATGGAAAATCACTTCACTTTCTATGTCTCAAGCATTCATTTACTCCTGAATGTAGCTATAAAACAATTGGCATCGGAAAGTCAAAATCAAAGTGTTGTAGCTTCACCTCTCTTCTCAAAGTTCGCTAACTTCTTGTAAATTACCAATGTACACGAGGATGCATCCCATAGATTTTGGTGACGTCCCAGACGTTTCGGGGACTTGGGAACTGTCGGCAATTTGGCTTGTCAAGGCCAAATGCCAACCCCTATAACTAAAAACTTTTCATGGCATCCACTTAAGCCTCTACATGATGCTACCCTGAGTCATGATGTCTCCTATTTGCATCTTGAAGTCATTCAAACACTCCTAGAGATGTCATTGAGTATGTTTGTAATCACCATATCTCCTAGATGTCCTTGGTCCTTAGCTGATGTGCTTGACCATCATAATGTTCACTGACTATCAAGTGAAGGGAGTATGTCTCAGTGTCTTCTCATTGTCATGTTTCCATTACAATTGGTGTCAAGTATCATCTTGATGTTTGAGAATGTTTGATGTCTTTGACAAAGAATTGAAGTGGTCTTGTACGTTAAAGTGCCTTGATGGAGATGTATGAAAGGTGGCAGCTGATAACTCACTATGAGTTTATTTGGTATATTCGGTATATTCAAGTATGAAACAAACTATAAGCTTTGAAGGTGTGATGAAGACATATAAAAACCTCATTGTAGCCTTTTAAGAAGACTATAAGGTATTCTTCATGATATTCATTGACAATTCTCCTTGTGAAGCTATGTATATTGCCTAAAAGAGAGGTTTTGGGTCTTTAAATCATAAATTTTGAGTCAAAAGGCCACTAAATCATTCCTAATACCTTTAATCGCCTTCATAGTCACGTCCTTGCTTTAGTCAAACGGGTTCATACTTTGAAAATATCTCCTCTACAAGTCTAAAGCGTTGTTTGGCCTCCAAAGAGTTCCCACATGTGAAATATGCCCCCTTTTTTGCTCTCCAAAGCTAAGTACTTGTTTTAATATGCCTTTTGACTCGTACTCTTCCTCATGTTGCCTTAAAATGGCGGTTCAAAGCTTGAAGTATGGAAAAAATGTAGGAGAAAGAGTATTTGCATGTGTTTTCTGCATGTACGGATTTGTATGGACTTTTCTGTACAGTGGAGGTCAGGAGGTTGTAGATGGAGTCGACAGGTGTTTCAGAGAAGATTCATGGCAAGAATGTTCAAGACAAGCTCAAAACCAGTTCTCTTAATTCATCGAGTTCCTTTGCAACTTGAGAGAGTCTTTCAGGTTTTCAGATGGTACGGCCATGAGAGAGAATATCAAGATCTGGATTTTTGGGCAAAGGAAGGGGTCTTAAAGAGCTTTTATCTCTGGGCATTTGTCTTCAGTTTGGATCTCTCTCATTTATGAACAATCCTTAACAAGGTAAAGTACTCACAATGGCTTCTTCATTCAGGGAAGCAACCGGTTTTCTGAATTTTCTCCTCTCCTGAGCATGATGACAAAAGAATGGAAGTTTATGAAGCTTTTCAGGAGTCTATTCCATCTTCCTATATCATTCTAGAACCTCATCCCACACATGTGAGGTTATATAGATCTGAAGAACCCATAAACTGCTAATCTGCAATCTGCAAGCAAATTGAAGATGGTTGTACGGTTCATAACGGATCCAAGGATGTCAAGATTCAATGAGACTTTGTTTGCAGGGTTTCATTCACAACAGGTGTCCTTCATACAAGTTTCTCAAAGTTCCTCAAAGTCTCATGGCTTAAAAACCATCAATCTGCCCTCAAACATCCTCACAGTGCCAGTTTATCATATGTTAAGGAAACTTAGCATTTGTTAAGGTAGTTTGGAGATTCCTAGGTTTCACTTTTAGCAGTGTATGCTAGTTCAAGGACCTCCAAAATGATATATCTGGTTAAGGCATATGCCTATGCTTCCCTAAGATCCTTCATGACTACCTAGAGATTGGATTCATGTGTCATTTTCACTCCATGTTTTATCCCATTTCACAACCTTATCACTGCCATTCACCACTGTTGTAAGCTTATCATTCCATCTCCATTCTTAGTTTCCATATTCCATTATCATCATATCATTATTATCTATATTCACATCATGAATGTCAAAGTAAAATGTTCTAATTGTTTCAATCTTCCAAGGGTGCCACATCACACATCTCATATTTGAATGGATTCATTGCATATAGTATAAGACATTATTGACTGACATGAATATCTTTGTTTTATTTCAACCATATGATGGAGTACATTTATGGGTGAATTATTATCATTCCCAATATCCATGATGAAGTGTAGAGATTTCCATTTTAACTATATATGTGAAATAGTCATTTGCTTTGATCTCTCTCAGAGTGTTAGAGATCATTATAGTCATGAAGATGTGTTATTCATCCTTAAGCCATGCTAAAACAATAGATCTTCACCTAGAGCAGTTCTATGAAACAGAGATATTGCGAAGGTAGATGACTTGTTTGGGGGTCTAGCTCAGAGTTCAGAGTTCAAGAATACTAGATGAGATCACCTTGACCATTTCAAGAAACCAATGAAACTATGAAGAGTTCAAGCATGAATAGATAAGACTGTTGGAGAGAAGGCGACATTGCATTTCCCTTATGAGCAGAAGTTAAGGTAAATTTTGAGTTGTTTAAGGTAATGTGTTACTTCTTGTTTCCATAATATTCAACACTCATGCGAAAATTAATGTTCCTCCAAGCTAGTTGATCATAGACTGTCAATGAGGATCTTAGAGCAACTTTTGCCCTCTTGAGACCAATCTCCCATCTGCCATCAGTCTGTACACATAGTCTAACGACCATTTACAGCAGTCAACATGAAGATTCTTCAAAGGAGGTCATGTCGAACAAGGTTCTTATGCAAGCAATATAAGGATTGAATGGAGGGTGAGGGTCAAATATTTCAAAAGCAAATGTGATGTCATATGTTTGCTCAAGTCTTCACTTTACATACTCCAACATAAATGTCCTCAATCCATATAGCAGGGTTGACGAGCCTCATAATGACTGAGTTTTGAAAGTGAGCATCAAGGCCTTGGTCTTGGGTAAGATGAATAGTGGAATGGTTTCAGATGAGTGATCAAAGTCTCAAGTTTGAGTCTTTGCCAACTCAACTCATCACTTCATCATCCTATTGTCCCATACAAGGTAAATAAATGGCCACCTACAGCCATCATGGTGATGTGAAGTGATATGTGAGAAAGGTAGAGCTCAAAGTTGGTAATAAAGGGAAGTTCATGAAGATCAAACTAGGCGTTGATGACATATCAGGGTTCAATGACCCCATATTAGGCATCTCACATCAGGACACCTAAAGTGACTACCTACACCTATGAATAAATGACCACCTACAGCCAACTTGTCAATTTTCTCATTATGTGATTAAATTGTATGTTGGAGAAGGTCTCATGCATTGGGGGGTTTGTATTGACTATAAATGTTATTCAATATGTTTGAAGTTCATTTCAAATGGTAAGAAAAGACTCCAAAAAGCTCATGAGTACCACCACCTACAGCTGAGACACTCTTGACTGCATTTTGAAGAAGATTGGTTTCAAATGGTAGAAGCTATCAATAATGATCAAGAAGGATAAGGACCATTGCAAGAAGGTTTCTAGAACATCACCAAAGCCTTATTGGCACTATCATACGACAGTGACAAGGTGAAAAGAAACAAACTCAGTCATGGACCCATGAAGGATATGTTGGAAATATTGTCATTGATGTCAAAGAGTAATCGTGAATCTAATTGATAGCAAAGTATTTCGATACAAGAATTAAATTAAATAAAGAATATTTAATTTGACTGAGGCAATTAATCGTCCAAATAACAGTCATATCTTTGTGTGGAATCGAAGATAAATTGACTATGTCTAACAGGCTTAAAAAGATAATTATGGCAAAGGTTTCAAGGCAGTTTTTAAGACTAAAATGGTCCCCAACCTTGGCCAACCTGATTTGGAGGAGTTGTGACCGTTTGAATAGACCTTTTCATTTGAAGAGTCACGACCTTAATTTGCGGCTTTTCGTGGGTTATAAATAAGTGCATAGCAAGTGGGCAAATTTGTAAGTTCGAAAGTGGAAGAAATAAAAGAATAGCAAAAATATTTGAACGCAGATTTTTGTGAGAATATTGAAAAGAAAAATCCATCAAGTATAAGGCAGAGCATAGCAGCAAAAACACTCAAGTGTAGATCGAATCGAAAGGAGATAAAGCAGTGTTCTATCATCCATTGTGTTGATAACAAATTAGAGATAGAAGAATGATTTTTGTGAGAAGGTTGGTGCCTTTGTTTTGAAGAGATTAGTGTCTCTTGTTGAGTTGGTGCTCGGCGAAAAGGGTTGGTTCCCTTGTAGGTTGGTGCCTAGAAAATTGTTTTTGGGGTTGGTGCTCCAGTAGGTTGGTGCCTACGAATATTTATATTGCAAAAGATTTCTCCTTGGTTTTCTCCCGAAAGGATTTCCACGTATATCTAGTGTCACTTTGCATTGTGGTATCTTGTGTTGTGATTTGATTGCTTTGAATATCTTTATTGGAATAAGTAATTAAGTGTTAGAAAAGAAAAGAATATATAATACTAATTCACCCCCCTTTCAATATTAGCATGTGCTCAATAATTGGTATCAAAGCGGGTTCCTTCAGATATAGCTTAACCACTATAAGGTAGATCGTACAAGCACACATGACTGGATCACAAGTTCAGGACGGATTTTCCACTAACAAGGCACCGTTGTTTGATGGCACAAATTATGTCTTTTGAAGCACAAGAATGATGAAATATCTAATGGCTCTTGGGTTCGATATTTGGCAAGCAATAGTAATTGTTGACAATTCTTCCACAGGGCAAAAATTGTCAACCTTACTATTCGGAAGATGGTCTTATGGGTACCAATTTGTCTTGTGAATCAGTTTCGGGTACTGAATAATGAAAAGGAAAAGGTTTTGCAAAGTTCAATCAAGCCTAAATCCATACCTACAGCTACCCAAGGAGCCATCTACAGCAAGGTATCAGACAAGGAAAGAGCCTACAACCTATAGGTTCGCTTATGAATGAAAACGTGCGTTTCCTTTCGGACACCTACGAAATATAGGTTTGTTTTTCGGACTTACAATGACTATTCCCAAGTGTTTTCTTTCCAAAGTGTTGTCTTCTCAAAATTTTGTCGGGCTAAGAGATGGACAATTTCCTCGGACTTTTTGTCCGAGGGAAAAGATTTTTTAAAGGACTTGGGAGAAGTCCAAGAGAATTCCAAAGGGGAAATTGACAAAGTATTCAATTCCTTCGGACTTTTTGTCTGAAGGAATTAAGGAGACAAAAGCCCGGGTGCCCTACAAAAAACCCGGGTGTCCTTCAATTCTTCCAAAAAGCCAACTCCGGAGAGACACAAGCCCTTGCGGAGGGCACTTAGTCGGTGGCAAGACCTTTCCACAAAACCCGAAGGGCATTCTACGGGTGGCAAAATAAAGACAAAGGACTAATTCTTTCGGACTTTTGTCCGAAGAAATTCAGGACAAAGAAAAACCCAATGGAACATTACACAAGGGCAAAAGAGAAAACGAATCAGAGGAAGGATATCCTCGGACAAAAGTCCGAAGGAATTCCTTCAGACTTTTTGTTCGAAGGATTAATTCGGAAAAATTGGCAAACAAAAGTCCGCAGAAATTCAAAGGACACAAAGCCGCGGAATAGTGAGAAAACAAAAGTTCACAGAAATTCAAAGGACACAAAGCCATGGAAAAGTGAGAAGACAGAAATCCGATGGACACAAAAGCCCGCAGGAAAGTGAGAAGACAAAAATCCGACGGAGATTTAAGCCATGGGCAGACAATTTTTCCACAGGAATTCACAGATAACAAGAACCTGAGAAAATAAAACCCGATGGAAAATACACAACGGCTAGGGAGATAAACAGAAAAGTCCGCGGGAAAATTTTGTCAAACGAAAATTCCGAAGAAAATCAAAAGGTAAGGCGAAGCAAATCCAAAAGGTCTGCAGAATAACAAATGTCCGCAGAAAATGAAAGACCAAGGTGAAGTCAACGAAAAGCCAGGAAATAGAAAAACCACAAACAAGCAAGAGAAATGCATGCACGGGAATAAGGAAACCGAGAACAGAAAGTCAGCGAACGATTCAGTCTAAATATGTCTCACTCATGCAAGCAAGGGCTATTTTTGGCGGATTGATAAGTTCCAATTGACTATTTGTTTTGTTCATAGTTTGACTAGTCATTCTCATGCATCCGAAGGTCCAACTCAGCTTCAAGCCGAGTTTCTCAGTCTAAGTTTGGCACCGTTTTCAGGGAAAAATGATTGTTTTCTCGATCCGACAGCTCAAGAGGAGTCTATTTTTGACAATTGACGTAATCTTCCATGCAAAGGAGAAGTTGACTTTCAACAAACCCACCGTCCATTTCTCAAACGCCAAGGAGCTTCATGAAAAGCACAAAGGGAAAATATATTTTATTGGAAGGCAAAGTTGGTCTTGAGTTAATCTAAGTTGATCTTCCTCTTATATTTTTCAACCCCAATCTCTTGGCTTTTGTAATTCTCTATATTAATGGCTTTTCAGCCTTAGATTCTTTCATCCCTCTCTTGGCAAGACCAGACTCAGCGATTGGTGAGTTGTGTAACCTCTTCAATCAATAGGACTGTAGTTTTAGATTTTAAGTGTTGGCATAGTGTATATTCATTCAGCAATTTGCATATGTGGTAGATTTCTCTCCCTTCCCAAATTCTGATTCGTACCTAGTTGCTAGCTTATCATATTATGCAGGTCATGTTCAGTGTTCTATATGTCTTTTGCTAATGTTGTAAGTGGATGTTAGGTGGCTGCAAAGTGTCTTGTATCAGACCTCTCTCCATCGTTTTCCCTCATGTTTTGGTCATTGGATCAAACCTTCTCATGAAATATTTATGCATAGTGATCAATTGAAATCAAAGGTATTCATTTTCCCTTGTTTGATTCAGTGTTCAGGGTTCCAAGTAAAGTGGAACAACGTTCTGGTGTATCACCGTTATTAGGTAGGATTTCCCTTTTAAGTTTCTTTCTCCCTTTTCCATGGTAGATTCGCAGCACAGAGTAGAGATCCATTGATACATCTTACAGGAACCAGCCTTCTCTGGAGGTTCTTCTCACCATTGAGGCACCCACCCTCGTGAGAAGATCCCATTGTTTCAACCAGATAGAGGATTGGCCATTTCAGCACGTCTTCGATTCAAGGTGCAGCTCCAGGTTGACAACAATAACCGGGTACCAAACGCCACCAACAGACGCTACTGGAAAGAAGGCTAGCGAGAACAATGTTAAAGCAATGAATGCCATCCTATGAGGCCTTTCAGAATCGAAATTCGTAAAAGTCATGCAATGTGATTTTGCAAGAGAGATCAAGGAAAAACTTAAAACTGTCTATGAGGGTGATAGCAAGGTAAGACAAGCAAAACTCCAAACTCATAGGAGACAATTTAAGAGTTTAAAGATGAAGGAAGAAGAGAACATTGCAGGATACCTGCTCCGGGTTAATGAAATAGTCAATGTTATTCGAGGACTTGGAGAAACCATGGAAGGGTCTACAATCGTCCAAAAGGTGTTGAGATCCTTACCGTTGAGGTTTGATGTGAAAGTCTCTGTTGTTGAAGAAATGAAAGATCTGGATAAATTAAAGATGGATGCTCTACACAAAATCCTCACAGCATATGAAATGAGGACTAAATCCGAAAGACCATCAAAAAGAGAAGTAGCGTTCAAAGCATCAAAGGAGAAAGTCAAGGAATCTGAGCCAAGCAGTAGCTCAAGCAGCAAAGAAGATGAAAATGAGGCTCTATTCATTTGAAAGTTGAAGAAACGCTCAGGCAAATATAAAGGTAAGTTACCATTCAAATATTTTAATTGTGGTAAGATTGGTCATTTTGCAGCTAAGTTCCCGGATAAAGACAATAGTGATAAAGAGGAGAGCAAACCAAAATTCAAGAAGGGATTCAAGCAAAATAAAGACATGAAGAGATTTGAGAAACAAAAAAAAAGCTTAAACTCCAGGAGGAACTATAACTCATCCAAGGAAAATGGAGCTAGTGATTCTGACAATGATGATGAGGAAATAATGTTCATGACCATAGAAGATAATGCTTTCACAAGCAAAAACAACTCAGAGGAAGAAGACGAAGGCAAGGTAAATCTCGAAGAAGAGCTTATCTGTGCCTTAGGAGAAATAAAAAAATCTTAAGAAAAAGAACATGAAAAAAATGCTTTTAATTCAAAAATATGAAAAAGAGAGTAGGACTCGGAAGCCGGAATATCACAAGGTCTTGAAGAATCAAAGAAGATAATTGCTAATCTAAAAGTCCAAATCGAAGAAGCAAAGAAAATTGAAGAAGATCTAACGGATCAACTAAAGAAGAAAGGAGAAGACTGTGAAAGGTATGAATCTGAGATTACTGCTTTAAAAAGGGATCTAGAAAAGGCGAATTCTAAAATAGCGACTTGAAATCTGAAAAAAGCACCCAAGTTTTGAATAAGATTCTAGAGAGTCAAAGATCACCATCTAACAAGTCGGGCATTGGGTATGAAAAGGAAAAAATGAAAGCTAAGAGCTATGTTGAAACTCTTAAAGAACTTGTGAAAAAGGAGACCAAGAAGGAAGAAGGCCAAAATACAAAAATCAGCACTATCAACAAAGAAAGCAAAGGAGAACAAAACTTCAGGGGAGCACTTGCTCCAAGATATGCAAATAAAACCAAGTTTGGTAATTATTTTGACGGATATTGTTATTATTGAAATCATTTTGGTCATAAGAAATTAGATTGTAGAAAGAGAGCCAAAGATATTGAAGTCGGGAGCAGAAACAAAGAAACCCATGGAGCTTCGAACAGAAGCTACAATTCGTTTGCTCCCCTATCAAACTTTGATGAAGAAGCTATAGTCTGTTACAAGTGCAACAACTATGGACATATAGCACGCTATTGTAGAAGTGTTTTTGAATCTATAAGACAAGATCAGAAGTTCAAGGCTCCAGTGATAAAGAAAAGAAAACCAACAAAGACCTGGAAGAAGAAGCAAGGAGAATCCATGATCGTTCAAACAACATTCCATGTTAGAGATGAAAGACAACAATGGTTCATTGATAGTGGATGTTTGAGACACATGACTGGAGATAAAGCAAATTTATCTCGTTAAAAAGGGTCAATGAAGGCACGGTGAAGTTCGGAGACAACACTACAGCCAAAATAATAGGAAAATGTATGCTTAGTCTTGATAATGGAAGAACCAAAACAGAGAATGTGTTATATGTGGAAGGGTTAAAGCATAATCGTCTACGTGTTACCAAATGTGTGATCAAGGACACACACTCAAGTTCTTTGTTGAAGGTTGCGAGATCAAAAAAAGAGACACGGGAGAACTAATTGCAGATGCTCACAAGACAACAAACAATCTATACATGCTTACAGAAGTCAAAAGAGAGAAGTGTTGCCTGAGTCAAGTTGAAGAAAATTGGCTATGGCACAAAAGAATGGGCCATATAAATTTTGATAACCTTGTGAATATTAGCAAGAAGCAAGTTGTAAGGGACATTCCAAAGATAACAAAGCCATCAAGTACGCTTTGTAAGCAATCCCAGCATGGGAAGCATACGAGGACAAGATTCAAAATGACGGAATATTCCACTATGAAGAAATTAGAGCTCATTCATACAGATCTGTGTGGACCCATCAGAACGCAAAGCATACAAGGTGAGAGGTATTTTATGCTGCTAATTGATGATTACACTAGAATGACATGGGATGCGTTTCTGAAAGAAAAGTTTGAGGCCTTTAGCAAATTCAAAGCATTTAAAGCATTAATTGAAAATGTAACTGGTTTAAGGATCAAATGCTTAAGGTCAGATAGACGAGGTGAGTTCACGTCAAATGAATTCATTGAGTATTGTGAAGATCATGAGATAAAAAGACAATACTCAGCTGCAAGAACCCCACAGCAAAATGGGGTAGTAGAACGAAAGAACAAAATTGTCCAAGAAATGGCTAGGACAATGCTGAACAAATCCAAATTATCAGACAAATATTGGAGAGACGCAGTCCACATAGTTGTTTATATCATAAATAGAGCGCAGATCAGAGTCAACAATGACAAGACCCATATGAGTTATGGACAAGAAGACCAGCGTCCATCAAATATTTCAAAGTATTTGGAAGTAAGTGCTTTATTAAGAGGACCAAAGATGATTTGGGGAAATTTAACTCAAGAGCCAACGAAGGAATTTTTCTAGGATATTCCCCAAAAAGCAAGGCTTACAAATGCTACAAGAGAACGCAAGCAATTGTAGAAAGTGCCAGTGTCAGAAGATGAAACTAGAACTCAGAAGGCAAGTGATCCATTAGACGAACCAAATATCATTGAAGAAGATGTTGAAGTAGAGAAGATGGAGGAAGATGAACGGCAAGACACCAAGGCACCATCTCGTTTCGTTCAGAAGAACCATGCCGAAAGCCAAATCATTGGTAATATAGATGCTGGAGTACAGACCAGAAGAAGGATTGTAGGAAATTCTGAACAAGTAAATTTTTTTTTGTTATCTAAAATACAGCCTAAGTATTTTTCAGAAGCGAGCCATGATGAACATTGGGTAAAAGCAATGGAAGAAGAGCTAAACCAAATTGAGAAGAATGAGACGTGAGAGCTGGTACCCAGACTGAAGGATCAAAACGTGATCGGCACCAAATGGGTATACTGGAACAAACTAAATGAGGATGGTTAAGTGACGTGAAACAAGGCTCGATTGGTATGCAAAGGATATGCTCAAATCGAAGGTATTGCCTTTGAAGAAACCTTCGCTCCCATCACAAGATTAGAGGCAATCAGAATGTTTCTTGCCTATGTTGTTTTCAAGAACTTCAAGGTATATCAAATGGATATAAAATTTGTTTTTTGAATGGTAAATTAGAAGAGGAAGTGTATATCGAGCAGCCAAAAGGATTCCTTCTATCAGAAGATAGAAAATATGTATGCAAATTGAAGAAAGCCTTGTATGGATTGAAGCAAGCCCTCAGAGCTTGGTATTCAAGACTTGACAAGTATCTACAAGACCAGAGATTCAAAAAAGGATTTGCCGACAGCAATTTGTACATCAAAACTGAAGGTGAGCATCAGTTAATTGTTGTAGTTTATGTTGATGATATAATCTTTGGAGGAGATAGTGAGAAGCTATCAAAAGGAATCGCCGAAGACATGCAGAAGGAATTTGAGATGTCCATGCTTGGTGAGCTATCATTTTTTCTTGGACTGCAAATATCTCAGTCTAGTAAAGGAATTTCATCTCCCAAACCAAGTATGCTAAAGAAATGTTGAATAAATTTGGAATAGAAAACTGTGCACCGGTTGGCACGCCTATGGCTACAGGAAACAAGTTGAGTAAGGATGATGAATCACAGAATACAGATCAATCCCTCTACAGATCAATTATTGGCAATCTTTTGTACATAACGGCATCCAGGTCGGATATCATGCAAGCAGTGAGCATGGTAGCACACTATCAGGCAGCTCCTAAAGAAACACGTGTGCAAGCGGTGAAGCGAATATTCAGATATCTAAAGGGGACCCGAGACTATGGATTGTGGTATCCTACAAGGAAGGATTTCACTTTGGTAGCATATACCGACTCACACTGGGCAGGTTGCCTAGATGACAGACAAAGCACAAGCGGAGGAGCATTTTTCCTTGGAGATAGCCTAGTGTCTTGGTTAAGTAAAAAAGCAGAATTCAGTTTCCTTATCCACAGCAGAGCAGAGTACATAGCCGCAGTATTGTGTTGCACTCAGATTCTTTGGATGAAGCAGACCCTTAAAGACATAAGGCAGAATATGATCATCCAATTTCAATATACTGCAACAATACTAGTGCTATCAACATCTCAAAGAATCCAGTGATGCATTCCAAAACAAAGCACATTCCAATCAGATACCATTTCCTGAGAGAGCAAGTTGCAAAACAATAGGGAAAATTGGAATATATTGCCACCGCAGAGCAGATAGTGGGCATTTTTACCAAGCCACTTCCAAAGGACACATTCGAATACCTACGTGAAAAGTTGGGAGTAATCTCTTTTGCTTCCTACCACTGAAGGGAAGTGTTGATTAAGGGGGAGCTAAGCATTGCATTATCTAGCTCCTGAATAGTCCCTTTGCCATTGATGTCAAAGGGGGTGAAATGCAAAAAGAGGGAGTCACAAAAAGGGGGAGCTACAGAAAAGAAGATTTCTGACAGAAGAAACAGTACAGCAAGGGGGCGCAGATTCAGTGCATGGTTGCCATCAATGACAAAGAGGGAGATTGTTGGAAATATTGTCATTGATGTCAAAGGGTAATCGTGAATCTAATTGATGGCAAAGTATTTCGATACAAGAATTAAATTAAATAAAGAATATTTAATAAGATTGAGGCAATTAATCATGCAAATAACAGTCATATCTTTGTGTGGAATAGAAGATAAAATGACTGTCTAACGGGCTTAAAAAGATAATCATGGCGAAGGTTTCAAGGCAGTTTTTAAGTCTAAAATGGTCCCCATCCTTGGCCGACCTAATTTGGAGGAGTTGTGACCATTCGAATGGACTTTTTCGTTTGAAGGGTCACGACCTTAATTTGTGGCTTTTCGTGGTTATAAATAAGTGCATAGTAAGTGGCAAATTTGTAAGTTCGAAAGTGGAAGAAATAAAAGAAGAGCAAAAATATTTGAAAGCAAATTTTTGTGAAAATATTGAAAAGAAAAATTCAGCAAGTACAAGGCAGAGCATAGCAGCGAAAACACTCAAGTGTAGATCGAATTGAAAGGAGATAAAGCAGTGTTCTATCATCCGTTGTATTGACAACAAATCAAAGATAGAAGAGTGATTTTTGTGAGAAGGTTGGTGCCATCGTTTTAAAGAGATTGGTGTCTCTTGCTAAGTTGGTGCTCGGCGAAAGGAGTTGGTGCTCTTATAGGTTGGTGCCTACAAAATTGTTTTTGGGGTTGGTGCTTCAGTAGGTCGGTGCCTACGAATATTTATATTGAGAAAGATTTTTCCGTGGTTTTCTCCCGAAAGGGTTTCCACGTATATCTGGTGTCACTTTGCATTGTGTTATCTTGTGTTGTGATTTGATTGCTTTGAATATCTTTATTGGAAGAAGTAATTAAATGTTAGAAAAGAAAAGAATATATAATACTGATTCACCCCCCCTCTCAGTATTAGCATGTGCTCAACAGGATAAAACCTCAATCAACGTATGAAACCAGTCTTAGAGGAATTTATGGTTTTGAGGCCTCTATAGGTGAAGTTAACCTCTCAAATTTGATACAAATGGTCTCCATCACTGGATGAGTCTATCCATGCTATCCTCAACACTGGACAATCAGTGGAAACATCCACTGTTTTTTCTCAGAGCTACCTCTATCAATTGACAATCGTAATAGAGACTAGCAGGACTATTTGGAGGTCAATGGATCAAACAGGGGGTTTGAACTTCATGTGAAGGTTTGTGAGGCAGAGAAAGGTGATGCTTAGTCTTCACACATCTTGTGAGATGGATCACACTCAAAATTTCATGCCCATATTCTCGAGGGCTAGCTAAGAAGAGAAGACCTAAGACAACCTGTTCATACAAGATTAGAGATGATGCATACTTTGTGGTTGTTGAAAGGTTGAGAACAGCTAATAGGTCAATGAGAGAGATATACTAATGTTTTCAATCTATAATAGCCTCAGTTGGAGGTTTAAAAGCACCAAACCCAGTCTTAGGGCTACTCAAGCCTAGTGGAGCACAAACCCTAAGCTTGGTTGTATAGAGCACAAGGAACAAAATTGGGAAGGTTTTGACCCTAGGTATGTTACTAGGTTTTCAAATCAGGCTGGATGGGAGTTTATAAATCCATTAAATCCACAATGGAATGGGAAAGAAGCCTACTCGGACCTCAAAACCTCAAACACAGTCCTGACAGTAACCTACAGGTACAGTCATAAAATAATGGAGACGAAGTGGAGTTTGAGTAGCCAGGGGCAGTTGTAGAAGATTGAAAACAAGTGGAAGGAAGATAATATGATGAGTTTTAACCCCAAACTCATCTACAGGTGCCTTAAACCTCCAAAACTCAGTTCAAGGCTTCTAGGCTTAGAAACCAGTTTTGGGGCCTAGAAGACCCACACCACCATGGAAGCATAAGCAGACTTTCCTAAGCAAAATAACACCATGAGAGGATGTAAGGGGATGATTCAAGTCCTAATGAGATGTTTCAAGCAGAGAAAAGCAATAGGAAGTTCAATTTGTGTCTCAAAGAGCTAACTCGAACCACACAGTCTACACAAGTACCTCAAGCTATCTATTCCAGAGCTCAAATCTTTTACCACAGGAGGACTTGGAACAAATGCTCTTACCAGGATTTGAGGACCCCTATGTACTTAAGATCCATGGAGGATTGAGTTTGTTTGAGGGGCACAGGTTTATAAACCATTGCTAAGACTATAAGCAGGTCCAGAATACATGCAGAGAGCTCGTGGTCAACTTCCCTACGTACGTATCTTGACACACCTTTTGCATGGGAACCCAAGCTTCTCAGGAAAGTTGAAGGGGTCTATGGACTAAAGATCCATGGCAAGAAGTTTTGGTTTGCAGGTTCGTACTTTATGAACCATCGTTAAGATGGTATACCTCCAAAACCCTCCCTAAACCCTACTACAAACCAGTCTTGAAAAAAGTGAAGATTCTTGCACCCAAACATCGATGAATCACCCTAGAAACACTTGAATCATGAAGTACACTTAGAGAGGGTCCTGAACATGGTACCGTGTTGTACAAAATTGTACAGAACTATCATAAAATAGTGTTTTCCTAGGAAAAAGAGTTGAGAGGTACAAGGCAGTTTAAGAAGATGCCAATCATTGGAGAATGAAGTTTGACACTTGTTTTACCTCCTCAAGACATTAGATGTCCAAGGATCTGCCTGGAAATGCCTCTGTGAGTCCCTTCTAATCAGCCAATCTGCAAATGTGAAGGACAAGGTGACCTGGTCACCTAATTTGACAAGTTTAGAAGTAAGAATTATGCAAGGAGGCCTATGTTATGATTTGAGGCATTGATTCAGGCCTAAAACTCACTTGTCCACAGGTTCTCAAGGTTTCATATAGGGTTCTTATGGCCATCAAACACTAGCAGTTAGGCTACTAGGCCTAATTGGCCTAGCCGATCTACTTGATCAATCAAGTAAAGTTGAGAATGGCGTAGGGAGACTATTGAATGAGTTAATGCAAAGTAATCACGCCACATAACTGGTCTTTAAGTGGCAATTCCATGCATAACTGGGCTTTAAGTGGCAATCCATGCATAACTGACCCTTAAGAGGCAAAGTACAGGAGTTATTGGACAAAATAAAGGCATAGCATGCTTCAAGATAAGGTTGAATAAGTCAACTACATCCTCAACTATCTCATCTAACGCATAAGGAATCATGCAAGAGCATCAAACATGGAGAGTTTTTGGAGGACTGTTTGTAACTAGTTTGTAACTAAAGTAATGCTTGAGTTAATGATGGTCATTAATGACCTTTTCTTCTCCTTCTCCACGCCATTCTTCTTCTCTCCTCTTTATGCTATATATATTCAGGCTAAAAGAACTTAAGGAGGATCCCTCACCTAGATATGAGGAAACTCTACCAGGTTTTTTACTTGATAGACCTCTTGGATTAATGAATAAACCGTTGCAACTACTCTATTATTGGCTTATAGTGTGTTTATGCTTGTTCAAATGTGTATAAGTGGTATAAATCTTCCCTTAGCATGCCCTTGTCACACCTATATGCTGATTAGTTATCTTATGCAAGTTGTGTGAAGTGTCAAAGTTTGATGATCATGTTTGGAGTGTAATCTGGTTGAAAGTGCCTCAAAATAGGCCTCTCTCCCTTCACCTCCAAGTTATAGTCATCCATCAAGACCTTCATATGAAACATTGTTGCCTTAAGAGTTTGGAGATAATGCTTTAGTCCATTTTTGGTTCATTAGTGTTGTTAGGAGTACCATATTGAGTGGATGAATTAAAGAATTGGTGCATCATCATCACTAGTATAGGTTTTCCCTTTAAGTTATCTTTATAACTCTTTTCACCCCCAAAGCAAATAGGTTACAAGAAAAGGATTCAAAGTTAATACATCAAAGGAGCTAGCCTCATAATCTAGAGGTTTGGTCTAGCTCTAGGTTACCCACAACCTGTAGACCAATCCATTGTTAGTCCAAGTTTGAAGTAGCATTGAACAATCTACTTCACAGGGTGCAACTTGGGTTGCTAACAGTTCTAGTACACCCAGTGGGACAAGATTCAAACATTGGAGCCTTCACAACAGCAACTTGAGCATTCATAAAGTCATCATCTCAAGGGTAAGAACAGTTCTTGTTCATAGTTTCATTGTTTTTCATTTGCATTCTGATGAACTATGGCGAAATATGGGGCAGATTCCTATCATTCACTTCCTTATCAGCAGCTCTATGATCCATCCCCATCTCATTATGATCCCTATCCATCTCATTATGACCCTTATCAGCCCTACATTCACCCATATCAACCTTGTGATGAGCCTCACCAACCCTATATTTAACCCTATCAGCAGTATGGTGGCTCATACCAACCCTATGATACCTCTCATGAACCTTGTTATACTCCATATGAGCCATATCAGTTCCAAGATCAACCATCCTTCCAAGACACATAATTTTTATAATGAGTTCGAGGAGATGAAGAATATGAACCAAATCATTGCTAATGAACTATTAGCCTTAAGACAAGAAGAATCGTACAAACAATTTCATGAGTCTCTACCTCCTGCTGCCCCATGCCAATATCCTTTGAAGGTGTAATGAAGACATATAAAAGCCTCATTGTAGCCTTTTAAGAAAACTATAAGGTATTCTTCGTGATACTCATTGACAATTCTCCTTGTGAAGCTGAGTATATTGCCTAAAAGAGAGGTTTTGGGTCTTTAAATGATAAATTTTGAGTCAAAAGGCCACTAAATCATTCGTAAAACCTTTAATCGCCTTCATAGTCACGTCATCCTCTACAAGTCTAAAGCGTTGTTTGGCCTCCAAAGTGTTCCCACATGTGAAATATGCCCCCTTTTTTGCTCTCAAAAGGTTATTACTTGTTTTAATATGCCTTTTGACTCGTACTCTTCCTCATGTTGCCCTAAAATGGCGGTTCAACGCTTGGAGTATGGAGAAAATACAAGGGAAAGAGTATTTGCAGGAGAAAATGTTTTAAATGTCTTTCCTTTTCCAAAATGTTTCAGAAATGCTGCAAACATGAAATTCCAGCCCTTCTAGGCTTTTCCAGTAAATTAGAAATATACTTACAATAATGATCTAGCACTATAATCTAGGCTTTAGTCATACCTCATTCTGACTCCTAGTTTGAAGTTTGTTGACATCGGTCCATATACAATTTTATAATGGAATAAGAACATATTATCCTAACATAATTCCCGGAATTATATTTCATTACAAAAAACAAATTGTAAGAGTCGGAAGACAATATTTAACCACCCACTACCAATTACTAAAGAGTATGCTCCTAGCAGTATCTTTCCGTTACTAATAGCTTATGATCTAGACTTTTAGTCATAACTCATTATGAATGCTAGTTTAAAGTTTGATTACATCAATCAGTATACAATTTTATAACATGTAAGCAATTATTATGCTAGCATAATTCCTAGCATTATATTTGATTACAAAAAACAAATTATAAGCCTCAAAAGACCCACTACCAATTTTTAAAGAGGATGTTCCTAGCAAAATATTTCTGTCATTAACACCTTATGATCTAGACTTTTCGTCATGTCTCATCCTAAATCCTAGTTTTAACCTTTTAAGTTTGTTTGCATCAGTCAATATACAATTCACTAACAAAATAAGCAGTTATCTTAAGTTTGTTTACATCAGTCAATACACAATTCACTAACAAAATAAGCAATTATCATGCTAGCATAATTGCTATCATTATATTTGATTACAAAAAACAAATTATAAACCTCAGAAAACAATCTTTAAACCCCCACTACCAATTGCTAAAGAGGGATGTTCCTAGTAGTATATTTTTGTTACTAACAGTTGCACCATTGTTGGAATATTGTCATTGATGTCAAAGGCAAAGTGAAGGACAAGCTACGGACTCGCTCAGAGCTCTGGACTAGCTCAGTAGCTTTGGACTCGCCCAGAGCTTCAAACTAGCTCAGTAGCTTCGGACTCGCCCAGAGCTTTGGACTCACTCAGTAGCTTCAGACTCGCACAGAGATTCAGACTCGCCCAATAGCTCCGGACTTGCCCGATCAGTAGCTCCGGACTTGCCCAATCAACAACTACAGACTCGCCCAATGTGACGGACAACAATTAACAAGGCCGACCAGCAATAAAATGTTTTTAATTTATAGTCAGATATGTATTAATGATCGCTGACCACCTTCGGAGAGATTGTATCCCTTGGGAGAAATCACACCCTTTCCAAGAGGCATGAAGAGGTATAATAGAGAAATGAATGGGAGTTAGAAAGTAAGAAGAAAAAATATAATATCAATCGAATATAAGCATATTTTTGTGGAGAAGAAGAGGAGATTGAATTTGCCATCATTCGTTGATGAAGCAACAATAGTAAAGTGGAAGATTGTTTCAGTGGAGGTCGGTGCCTCAGATCAAAGAGATTGGTGTTTCTTGCTAAGTTGGTGCTTAGCAATGGATATTGGTGTCTCCAGTTGGTTGGTGCCTACAAAAAAATTTAGGGAGAGGGATTGGTGTCTCTAGTAGGTTGGTGCCTACAGATTTTGTAAGAAAAACTTTAATTGTGATTGGATTTGGATAGTAGATCCAAGCAGCCTTTCAAGTGTGGTTTTTTCTCCACCAAGGGTTTTCCACATAAATTTTGTGTTGTGCATTTACTTGTTCTTATGTGAATGGTTTTTTTATGAAAGTCCATTAGAAAGAAAGTAAATTATTATTACACACTAATTCACCCCCCTCTCAGTGTGGTGTATGCTCAACAATTGGTATCAGAGCAAGGTTCCTTCAAGATTAGTTTAACCACTGGAACGCAGATCCCGGAAGCACACATGCCCAGTCATCAAGTTCAGCAAGGTTTCTCCACCAACAACGCTCCATTGTTCAACGGGACAAATTACGCATTCTAGAGTATAAGGATGAGTACAAGTATTTCCTTCCCCTTGTCCTTCTTAAGAACCGGATTCAAGCCAAAACGATAGTTATACTTTGGTACTCGGCCTCCAACTGCTTGCAATGTTCGTATGGCTGCAAATCTCTGTGAATAGTAACCTCCATACCTGAATGGGAGAACTTGATACACTAGTGCAATGTTGAAGGGATCGCACGAATTTCATGTATCCAAGGTCTACCCAAAAGCATATTACATGACAAATCAAGGTCTAACACATGGCATAGTGTATCGTGGGTCAAGGGCCCAATGATAACTGGCAAGTTGATGGTGCCTTGTGATTCCTGTTCTTCATTGTCGTAGGCCTTGATTGTAATTGTTTCTCGATGAAGATCGGTCATGGTGTACCCGAGAAGCTTGATGAGCTTTAGAGACACAATATTTAGACTCGATCTATTGTCTATGAGGACACGTTTCACTTTGTGCCGCGTTATGACAACTTTGATGTACAATGGATTGTTATACAAAGGGCCAAGGGATGACATATTGCTTTGATTGAAGGTTAATTGTTGGCTTGGAGCTAAATGTCCAACCAAAGCTTGGAATTTGTCTGGATATATGTCATTGGTAAATTGGGATTGGCCAAGGAACTCTTACAAGATATTCTTGTGGATGGTGGACATACGCAACAAATCCAAAATGGAGATATGAGCAGGTGTCTTTTGCAATTGTTCCACAATATCAAACGTCTTTTCTTGCACAGCAGTAAATGGCTTGTTCCGAGCCAGAACGATTCGTGGGATGGGTGAAGTGGCAGATGGTTGTGGGCCTGGGATGGTAATCTTCGACCGTCGATTGTGATTGCATAATCAAGATTAGATACAGGACCATTGTTGCTAATAAATGATGGTAGTGGGGGACTAGATAGGATAAGTCTCGATTGTCGGTGCACTTGTGCGTGGTCACGGGTTAACGACGAGTTATCGTATGAGGTCCAAAATTAGTAATCCATATTTGTTGGTATGCCTGTATGCCGTTCCAAGTCAAGGATGGATCACTGGCATGGGTTGGTTGATTGGAATTAATTAGCAACGGTCTTGTTTGATTGGTATTCGGTCTCGGATTGATGGAGATGGTAGAAACGCGACCTCCCGCAATATGGCATACAACCTTGTTGTAGTCATGTGCAACTACATGGTAGGTCTGTTGATTATTGGCATCATTTTGGCCTTGGTTCCATCCATTTGGCTGACGTTGTTGGTTATGTTATTGGTTTTGTTGGTTTTGTCTCGACTGTTGATATTGTTGTTGTTGTTGTGCTAGTCGTTGTTGCTATTGTTGGTTGTTAAGTTTTGGAAAGGGGTTTTGATAAATTCCCAGATTCTGATTGGATGTGGAAGCTCCATTATCCAATGTTATCTCTCTGTTTTCCAACATATTATCAATCAAATGTCTAATTTGCACACAACGACGCAAATTATGTCCATTAACCTGATGATACTCGCAGAATTCATTTGGCCGGTACCAATCTGGATAAGGAATGCCCTCCGGATAGTGTTTTGAAATAGGTCAGTTGATCAGATTAGCAGTGGCAAGCTTGCGAAACACGGATTCAATGGGATCTCCAAGGTCACTAAAGACACAACGAGTAGGCACAATTCTCCTTGGAAGAGGGGTTTGCAAAGGCAAAGGTTGTTGCGTTTGTTGCACTGGTCTAAGTTGTTGCGCTTGTTGGGTTCGCTGAAGAGGTTGTTGGTTAGGAGTGATTTGCATATACGGTGTAGGTTGAGCAGATGGTGTTTGCACCGTTTGGACATGTTGCGACTCAGTTACTCCATTTTCGACAACATTCTTGTTGCAATTGAACTGCTTGTATTTGTCATAATTATTGGCCTGGGCTGATTGTGATGCTTGTGCATGGCCTTGGTTCTGAGTTTGGTTTTGGCCATTTCCTTGGTTTGTAGTTTGGTTCTGATTTGACGAGGTAAGTTTAATGATCCCTTTGTTAATAAGGGCTCTTTCAATCAACAAACCTTCCTTGAAAGTGTGTGCACACTGCAATTCCAAATGGTAGGATATCTCATTGTGCAAATTCTTGGTAAACACAGCAGCTAATTGCTTGTCTGGTAAGTTGTGGGTGAATCAGTTTGCAAGTGCTCTCCATCGCTGCAGATAACTTGCAAAGCTTTCACCGGCCATCTGTTTGGCTTGCATCAAATCTACCAATGAAATCTCATGCTCAAGATTGCAGAAGTGTTGCACAAACTTGTCTTAAAGATCATCAAAATCAGATACCGAGTTCTTGGGCAATTTCAGAAACCACTCCAAAGCTTGTCCTGCTAGACTCCTTGGGAACAACAATAGAAGGTATATGTCGTTGTAGGCCACCGGTTGACAAGCAACAAAGAATTTGGTTAAGTGGGCCTTGGGGTCTCCTTTCCCCTTGTATTTGTCGAATTTTGGTGGTTCGTACCCTAGAGGAAATGGTATCTGCAGATACACCATGCGGAAAGGGTAGGAACACAAGTCATCCAACTTAAACATTTTGGTCTATTTCCCAACTTGGATGGCGGCAATTGCATCCTTCATTTGTTGAAGTTCTTGGGCTAGGAAACCGAAAGGAACATTGGTCTGAGGTGGAGGTTGAGCGATCAAAAGTGGATTACTTTGACCAGGGTATAGTGGAGACATGGTTTGTTTGGAAGGTTGGTTTGGCTAGGGAATTGACCAGGAATATGCATTCGTGGATTATGATGCAATTGTTGGAATTGCACGTGTTGTGCGATATTCTGGTTGGGATTTGGTATATGGGTCTGGGTTTGGAGAAATTGTGGCTAGGACAAAAGGATATGGTTGGGGGTGATGTACCGTGATTAGGGACTTGTTGTCAACTAGTCAAACCTTGTTGATTAAGGGGACCTTGTGAACCAAGGCCTTGTCATTGAGTTTGTGGCACGTTATGAACAAAAGGCAATTGTTGCTTCATCGGTACTTGTGGAACATTAGAACCTCTTGGTTGCGTGAATCCTTGTTGGGAAGTAGACGCATGTTGAAAGTTCAGCATTTGTCGCTAACCAATATTCGTACACTGTTGATTAAACAGCGTTTATGATTGTAATGGTATGTTGGTCTGTTGGGTGAATATTTTATCACCAGCTGACTGACGACAAAATAGGTGCATCAACCACAACATAAGGAGATTTATACAACAAAACGGATGTGGTGACCACATCCAGATTGAGACAAATCTCTCCTCTCAGCAAGGGGAGGTTCCCTATAAACTATTATATACTATAGGATATATATATATAAAAACTGAAAATACACACAGGGGTGAAATCATACCATCCATCTCTATTTTTTCAGAGATGATGTTCACAGAAAAGAGGAGAATTCTGGTGTAATTACTGAAGGCACTTCTCTTCTTTCAGAAGTGATATTTAGCCAACAGCAGGATCCTTCCTGGGCAGTAACAGAAACCACAAGAAACCCACAAAAGCACAAAGTCTTTCATTGTTCCTCCCGCTGATTAGGACAAAGGGACACAGTAGTTTGAAGCGTAGCTCAAAGTCTCCACTTCAACTACAACAGAGTAAAAGGTTATGAAGGATAAGAGGAGCTCAAAGTCTCTCCAATATCCTTTACACAAAACACAAACTGAAGGCAATTATGGCAGCACAAAGTCTCCCACAGTCGACTTCAGGACATCTTCCAGCTTATTTTCACTTGTTTTGCTTGTTTGATTATATAGACAAGACTGTATTTAGGAAACAGACATAAGAACAATTTCCTAGATGACACAAGCTTATTCCAACACAAACTCTGAAAGGTTGTTTGCTTTCTCATTCATTTAACAAAATATGATTAACAGTCTGAGCTTAAAGTCTCAGGATTGCCTTTCAATTTGGGCAGAACTTCGCTTCTGATAACAGAGAGATCTCCTTTATACAAAATGATAGATTACAATATATAGCATCACAAGAAAGACTTGGGCGCTTGTTTTCATGAAAATGGCCCACTTACTTTAACAAAAACCTTTCCTTTTCATGAACCAAACATTACCATTTCTTGTCCAACTTTCTTATATTTTAAACCAAGATCTACATTTTTCCACTTGAAAATCCAATATATAATCAAATTAGCTGAAATCAATTAATATAATAATTGAATCTTAATGAACTGTGAAAGGGCCATGCTGGAACAGGTCATCAGCCTTGACTTTGGAGTTTTGAATCATCTCAAATGTCTCTTCCTAAGCATGAGTTGTCTGGTCTTCTTTATGACGCTTACACCGCTGTCCATTCGCCTTTACTTAATGTAGAAAAACAGGCCGCGCCTTTGAATGTTTATGTTCTCTGATGTCCACCTGGTGGACTATTCCACCTACTGGAAATAACTCTCCTGCAGATATTTCTGGATTTCCTGTAGTTGTTCTCTTTTTCCTTTCCACGTTTTGTCTTTCCTTGGCGATCTGAGCTCTCGCGGCTATCTTCTCGTTTTCTGCTGCTCTTTCGGCTCCTTTCTGGGCTGGTCGCTGAGTTTGTTCTCAGATCTTTTGAAAATCAACGGTTATTCCATCACCCTGAATTTGACGTCCGCGGGGACGTCATTGGTCGCTTTGAACCTTTGAACTCTTTTGGTTCAAAGGTTCAATGGTTCAACGGTTCAATGGTTCGACGATTCAATGTTTTGTAAAGGGCCGCGTTCACTTGGTTTTCTTCTTCGGTTGAACCATTTCTTTGAACCATTTGGTTGAACCTCTTTTTGGAATCTTCCGCTTCATCCATTCGCTCAAAGCTTCCTTTCGAACTTTGAACCTTTGAACCCTTTGAAACTTTGAACCTTTTGAACCATTTCGGTTCAAGGTTCAACGGTTCAATGGTTCATTCTGTTTCTTTGAATCTTTTGAAGCTTCGAACTTTCTGGATCCTTTCAGTTTCTAAGTCCGTCGAACTCTTTGAACTTGTTGAACTTTTGAACCTTTGAACTCTTTCGGTTCAATGGTTCAACGGTTCAATCTTCACTCTTCGACTCCTTTTATTCTCTAAGTCTTTTAAACTTGTTGAACCCGTTGAACCTTTGAACTTTTGAACCTTTCGAAGTTCAAGGTTAAATGGTTCAATGATTCAATGTTAACTCTTCGAAGCCTTCTTTTCTTTAAGTCCGCCGAAGTCGTTGAACCTTTGAACTCGTTGAACCTTTGAACCTTTGGGAGGCGGGGTTCAATGGTTCATTCCAATTGATTGAAGCCCGCCGTTAAGTCTTTTGATCGAACCTTTGCGTTGAACCATTCTCAAAACACTAAGGAAAAGCCTTAAATGTTTTGAACTTCCCTTTGAAAAAGCCCCCCTGTTGAACCTGGGACTTCCTTAGCTGAAAAGGCTTGAATATTTGAAAAAACTTAACTGCTCAGAACATTTTGAAAGAAAGAAAGAGAGCATTTTGGCCTGCAGGACCAAAATGGTCGGCATGTTGTCCTCAAAAGCAAGTGATGGATTTTGGGAACAACATGGTCTGTGACTGAAGAGGCATGTTCGTCACTACCTAGTGAGGTGGAACATTGGTTTCCCCATGTTGAGGTGGCAAAATGTTTTGCCTCTACTGCGTTGGTATATTAGATTGTGCCTGTGGTTATGGAATATTAGTCACCTGTTGTGGTGAAATAATATTCGTCATGTTTTGTTGAGGCACGACACTGGTTGTTGCTTGACTACTTAATCCTTGTGGTTGTGTGCTTGAAGAAGCAGTCGGATGAGGATTAGAGGTAGTTGTTTGTAGTTGGGAGGTAGAAGTTCCTACCCCCTGTGTTGGCGAACCACTCGCGGTGTTTAACTAAAGGCACGTTTTGTTGTAGACTAGTTGTTTGTGCATTTAAACCACTTTGGTCTAGATTGGATGTAGCTTGCACGTTATCCACCATGTTGGGTTCACTACCCTGTGTAGAAGCAAAAGACACTTCTTCAATAGCTGGGGCATTGAACATGTCCCCTATTGAAGTGCTTCACGTGAATGGGTCTATACCCTGATTTTCTTGGCCTGTCAATTCAATTAAGACTCCTGTCAAAGAAGCTAGCTCAATAAGAGGAGCATTTGACAAGGTCATGTTATTGAAATTGCGCACTAAGTTCAGATAGGTCTGGTATGTTGTCTACATCTATATGAAGTGGTCCTCCATGAGGCCTTTTCCTATGACAAGCATACGAGGGTCCTGATACGACATCGGCACTATAGCTTGAGGGTTGTTAGAAGAGGTATGTTCAATGTTTTGATTATAAAGCATGTTGTAAGGCACTCTCACTAAACTTGGCAAATTTGCATGGGGAAAGCCTGCGGGAAACTTAGGCCCCTTCGCGGCTCTGATTAAGACTTCGTCCTTGTTCGCGAGCGACGATCAAACAAATAAGGGTCATAGGCCGATGGCATTGTAACATAGTATAGTTGTTGTTGGACTTGTTCTGCAATCGAAAGTACACTAGCTAGGTATTGTGTCATTTGGTCTTGCTCCTGCTCCGAGTACAGAGGCAGTTGACCAAATAATGGGCCAAAGGGTCTTGGCTTTGTTCCCCCGATTGAGTGTTGTAAGGTGGATAAGGATCCATCTCACAAACAACATCGTCTCCATAGGGGCCTCGAACAAAGTCTTCTTGTGCGACCACATTACTATACCCTGGATTGTACATGATGCCACTACGAGTATAGTGAGACATGGTCGAATCAATAGTGAATGTTTCGCAACAAAAGGAGTTAAAGTTCTACAAACTCTGAAAAACAATGTCTAAAAAGACAAAAGGTTCAAATGTGATCTAACTTGGTCAAAGGATGGAAATGTATCTCCAAAAAGGGTTTATGCTAAAACTTGGTATAAAACAAATTAACGTCAAATGTCTAATGTTAAATGTCTCACACAAAACGGTCAAGTGGATGAACTGGAATCAAAATGCCAAACTCTAGGGACAAAGTGTTCCAAACAAATCTAATCTAGGAAAATAAAGGTTGTTAGGTCTTTTAGCCAAACGCGATATCAAAAGCTAAGCCCAAACAAGGCATGCGCTAGGACTTTTGGCAAAACAAGCACAAAAACTAGACTTAAAAACAAGGTGAGATATTTAATCTAACAAATCTGAAACACTTTGGCATAAACTAGGCATTTGACTTTAGACATGAACTTGGTCAATTTGATATGAGGCAAGAAACAAAAGGCACTAAGAGATAGACTATTTTCTCCCAAATTAAGTCACAAACAATAGTTTTCGAATTTGGGTAAAGAATTAACCTAAGTTACACAACCCAAAAGAGAAAGATCGGTGTCTAGGCCCAAATTAGACAAGGCATAAACAAAAATCAATCAATGTTTGGATTTAAACTTGTCAAGGTTAATTAAAAACTCAACTTAGGAAAACTAGGCTTCTTTGATCGATAAGCTAGACAAAGGTGAACGGCATAACAGTACTAGACAAAGACACAAAAGGCATACATGGATTGGTTTTGAATTTAGAAAGTTGGACACAAGACAAGTCTATGAAACGAATCGAGTAACGTAAAAGTGTTATCGCGCTCTAAAGGTATGATCGATGGTTTGTTTCAAGACTCCAAAGCACAAAACTTGAAATGATTTGGGTAGCATGACATTACCCTTTCCAATCAAGTGACACACACAAAGAGTTGTCAAAAGATTAACGCAAAGGTATGTGATAAAAATGGCCAGCGTAACGCCTCCTCAAACAAAGGCGTGACGTATAAACACAAAACTCGTTTTGACGGGGTATAAACAAACAAATGGTTGTAGACTCAAAAACCAAGCAAGTAAAGGAATAATGACAACAGCTAAGTATAATGTTCAAAGCCCTAAAACTGACAAGGTTGCATCGTATCATTGAATTCCGTCTATATACGTGCTCTTGGGAGGATTTTAAGTGTTAATCCAAAAATACACCCCCCTTCTCCCAAGAGATTGTACAGGGATATGGAACTTTGGGTTACTTGCCCTGCATCAACAATCTGTCCGCGACAAATGGAGTTGTTTTAAAACTTAAATTTCCGATCGTCTAGATGGTCCCAAGTGTAATTAACTCTAGAGATGTCTCACGTCAATTAAGTTCATACTGGTTAACTTACTATGCAAGGGTCTATTCCTTTGCATAGTGATTCCATCCGTGTACTTCTTAGTGGAATCTCCTGTTTAACCAGAACTGACTCAGATTTTCGTTACGATTGGAGAGATTAGCCCCTCAACCCCCTGGCAATAGCAGTATACATGCCCTGATTTATTTAATCCACCGTGGAGCGGGGTTGAAACAATGCTAGGAGATGAAACCACGGGTCAAAACTTCCCTAAAGAACTCGTGAGGAGGCTATGAACTCCCGCTCACAAGCCAAGTTGCATAAAAATAAATGACCAAGTGAAAAAACTTTAAAGGTTGTGTCTAGATCAACCAAACCATATGGGTTTTGGGGAGATCCTTAAAAACGTTCTTTTCCCACCTTGGAAAAAGGCACAAATTGCAAAGAAGAAGCGTTTTTGGTCACCCAAGTTCCCTAAAGGGGACAGGGGGAGAGCATACACGCATCCTTCATTTGTGAAAAACACACAACTTATAAAATGATCTAGCATAAAACAAAACACTTCAAAGAATTTGCAATTTTAAGTGAATGTTTATTTTATGCACCAAATTGAGATGTTTGTGAAGTTTTTGGTCCCTTGGCCTTAGTTGCAAACTTTGAAAACTTTCACAAAACAAACTATCTATAAACCCTCTAAATTCATTTTTAAGCACCAAACGAAAATTTTCAAGACTTAAGCATGTTCAAATTTGGCACTTTTCCACGCGTGACCTGCAATTTTTAGAGGGTTTCCTTCTGCTTTGAAGCACATTTGCAAGTTAGAAAATAAGATTTGAAATGCAAGCTCTCAGGTTTCTCTGTTTTTATTACACAGAGACTGAGTCGGTCAACAGTGACCGATGCCGATTGCCAAAGAACCGATGCCGGCCAATAAAGACCGATGCCGGTTACCTGTGAACCCTTAGGCAAAAAACATTTTTTCCCAAAACACTTGTTAGCCCAAATTAGTAGACAATTTTCAAAAAACCTACAATAAAATGTTCAAACAAAGAGTATGCAAGCTTTAAAATCACAAATGACTACTTGTAACTTGCAAGAAAACTTAAAAACTCAATTTTTCTACCATGTTTTGCCCTGCACAGGGATGACAATTAAACAGAACAGATGTCAGCTAGGCAAAACTGATGCCGGTTATGCAAAACCGATGTCGGTCTCTATGTAAATCTAGGTAACACTAAAAAATAGAATATGAAAAAACAAAGTTAAAACTTCAATTTTTAAGATGATTAAGCATTCATTTAAAAAACTAAGAGCTGCACTTTGGTCTCCTTGGTACGTGAGATGCTTTAGGTCCCACCGGGCGTGCCATTTGCGATCATAGGAATCCAATAACGGAGGTTAAATCAAGTGTGAGTTTAAGCAATAAAACTCAAAAGAACACACTAACACTAACACTTACAAGCCTAGGTCTTAGGGGTGAGCTTAATGAACAAAAACAAGATGAAAGCACAACTAAAATGTAAAGACAATCAATCCTTACCTTCTTTGAGAACTCCAAATGTTTTGTTGAGTGGCTTGCTCGGTTTGTGCTCAAAGAGTCTTTAACAATAGAATTTTGTTGGCTCCTTCTCTCCTTGGCACCATGGCTTTGTGTTGGCTTGATGTGCGCTTGGCTCAAGATTTTGGCAGTATAACACTATTGATATAAATCATGCAACAAAACCTACATTATAACTCTACAATTTCCAAGCTTCTAAATTCAATAGGCAATGGCTTGTATTTATAGCAAATGGATCTAACCCCAACCCAAGGTGAGTCAAGGTGGAGTTAAAGCTTGGAATGGGTTCAAACCTAACCTAAGTGAGTCAAGACTAACCCTTGTAGAGTTAAAAGGTGTCAATTACTCATGATTTGTAATGAATAGGCATGGGTCTCCACAATGAGATATTTTGAAATATTTTCCAAAGGCTTGACAACTTGCAAAAGGTAATCATGAAAAGCTCGGACATTTCATATTTTTGAATTTTTTTTAATTTGTTCATTAATTGCACATGGATAATTCAACTAGGCTCTTAATTTGGTTTAACTTACAAATTAATTCTGATTAGTCATTTAGCTCTCTCAAGATTTGATTTATGTGTGCAAGTGCCCCACTTGATAAGTCCATAGGCCAAATTGACTGTTGTGATGCCGCAAGATGATTAGGGATGAATCCGTGAGAATTTATTGTTGTATACAGTAGGATACCCCAATTAGGGATGTCTCAACATGATTCTGAGCTTTGACGAATGATTCACAAGTAAATTTGGGACTTTTCAGTGACTCCTAGGCTTAATTTGCAATGATTGGTAGGAATCAATCTAAAATCCGATCAAAAGTCAGTTGTGGCTAGTTTTAGGTATCTACAATCACTGGTGTAATGGCTCAAGTGACAAGGATGCGATGAAGGTGGTAGAAGAAGCAAACCAAGGATGGAGATGCACAAGGACAAGAAATCAAGGAAGTACCCCACTTCTTGCATTGTGAGTTGTCTTCCCAGGAGAATCTTATAATAGTGGAGAAGACATGTGTCCTGTTTATTGGATTCATCAGGGATAGGAAGCCTCGTGATGCCATGGTGAGCACTAAACCATATATTCCCAAACAGTGGGAGTTGTGAGCGGTTCATGGCAAAATCTCGATAGAAAGATTGGTCTGTGGAAAAGTGAAGAGTCACTACAAGTGCCGCAATCTGCTATGGAGGAGCAGATGTTGACAAAGTTGGTCAGGGCAGAGAAGTTTTAGTAGTGCAAGAAAACTTTTGCTAGGTTTGTGTTAGGGCAGCAGTGGGCATTGATGGACAACTGGTTGCCGAATACTCAGGTGTGACAAAACCCTGTGTATATTGACTTCAAGTGAAAGTATGTTAGATGTGAAGTCACTATTCATAGTTACTATTCACAATCACTATTCATGGCTACTATTCATAATGATGTGGCATGGTGGTGATGTGAATGGTTAGTGATGTCGCTGATTGGTGATGTGGCAGAGCCCATGGAAGTTCTCTCATATGTAATCAGGTTGATGTTATGGGAGTTGGGCATAGCACTCCACCAAGGCACATGGGTTTGTCCTTGGTAGTCACATGGATGTTGTCTAGTGGTGCAAAAGTCAAGAGGTCAAGTGTGGGGCGCCATATGAGGTGGCTCCAAGATTCTGCATGTTTGGAGAAAGTCAAAAGGTGATTGCAACACCTTTTGGACTTTGTGCACAAATAGGAAGAAAAAGACAAAAGACCATTGTTGTTGATTGACCTCACATGTGTGAGTGGCGCGCCATCTTTGGAAGCACATGGAGGTGGATGGATTTTGTTTAAAGTAGTGGATCTACTTTGTTGACCCTTTGAACATGAAGACAAGAAGGTTTCTATTGAAAATTGTCCTAACATGAGGAGTGGGGGGCAATGGTTTTGGAGCCACATGGAGGTGGCACATGTTCTTGTCTAAAATGAAGATGATTTGAAGACTTTTGGCACATGAAGACAAGCACCACTATTGAGGATCACTGTTCACCCAAGTGTGGCACATTTTTTGGGGTCACATGATGTTACTCTCTCTCTCCTCTCATTATAAATGCTATTAATATGCATGAGCTCTCCATTGCAATTCATCATGTTGGAGAATCCATGCAAGCTTGTGCTTGCATGCTTGGAGGTTGGATTCTAAAGGCATTGCTATGCTTGGTTCACAACCTGAATGCTTCAGGTGTAAGCATTGAGTACTTGGTTGTTAGCACTGAAAGGAGTTGTTGGAGGCGCTGTGTAGAAGAGATTGATGTTGTAATAATGAAGTCTAGAAGCTGTCATTTTGCCCGTGGTTTTTCCTTGCATTTAGCAGAGTTTTCCACGTAATCTCTTGTGTAATGTGTTCCCTCTTGTCTCATGTTTTGTAGCTTATTTTATTCCATATTATTTACTTACACTATAGGATATAGCTTATTGATCCTAACATGTAGTATCAGAGCTTTTATTCCTAACAACAATTATCTCATGTAGGTAATGCTACACCCTTAACCTAGAGCATGTATTGGGATATGTGTGGCCAATTGTGGCTATCATAACCTTTAATTAAGTCATATGATCATTTCTATGTATTTATATTAGTAGTGTTGACCTAGGGTGTTTCCGTGACATAATTAGAGTATACTATATAGAGGAGGTACGGTTAATACCTTGTCATCATATTATGAACTTTGTTCTTATTGTAAGGTTGTGAAGAATGCCTCCTTGAAGTTATCATTTATTCATATATTCTGCTCTATATCAATCATATTGTTATTTGTTGTTGTGGTTCTTATTTATTGGTGATGTAACTTTATTACAAGTGATATCAAAGCTTCGATTTGGGCAAAAGTGTGATTGAAACCCTAATTTGGAAGTCATGCCTATATCTCGCAAACCGTTGCAAATTTTTCTACAATTTTTTTATTGAAGTTGGAGAACCATTCAAAGAAGTTACAATGAAAAATGTAGGGTTTGGTGATCACTTTTTAGCAAGTTATTACGATTTTAGTGTTTTTCACAAAATCGCTCTACCCACCACAATTTTAGGAACTTTTACGCTTTCTTTACTTTTTCCTCGACAATGGCACCAACCAAGGCGTATTCCTCAATGGCAATCTACACCCCACCAGTGCAAAAAACATCATATGGCTCAACAACGAAGATGCTTTTGTCAGAAACACACCACATTCTCTAGCTACTTGCAGCGACTGTCACTGTAGCAGTCATACAAGTGAGAAGTGTTAGGATCTTCATCGTTGTGTTCTCTACGGAAGAAGCAACCATTCCTAATCCACTTGTTGGTTTTCAGACATTTTGGTGCAAAGAACTATGCATTCTCTAAAACTACATTGTGGATAGATGGACCTTGATAGCTAGGGAAAAGTCTCTTCCTCTCTGCAATGGTCTTACAAGCACAAAGCTTTCCACATCAGTAATGCGCTAGATAACAACACTTTGCGTCATACGTTTATGCCTACATTGATTTTTGCAAAGCACACCTTGTGTTGTGTACCAAAACCTCTACGGTTCCGCACCATCAACAAGCCAACTTTTGTTGCAGCAACATATCTTGCACCCACACAAGAAGCTTCATAGCTCTTCGCAGAGCTAGAGCACATGGAGTTTCTCAACTTAAATCTTGAAACTTAGAGTTTTGATATCGAACTTCAAACTCATACAGCGCAGAGATCACTAGTATCAGCGCAACAACATCAAGATCAATGGATCATACTTCAGAGTTGATATGTACCTGAGCATGCAACATCCATCTAACATGGATATGCTTCATCTACAATCTGCTCTTGCGTACATGGATTCTTCACATTCCTCAAGAAGGCAACATGAGTACAAATACTCCCACTTCTCAGTGCTAGAGTACAAGGATCACATACATCCTTTGGCATTCGCAAGCATCCATAGCAAATTCTACACTTTGCTATCAGGAGCAATGACACTCTCAAGCACCACAGGTTCAATTTTCAAAATCTACAAGATCATTGGCATCCCATGCAGTGTGCCACATCAGGGTACACAATGGCAAATGTACGTCTCTTTTCAGGGAGTTGGCATCCTACATTTCTTCTCAAGAATCGAAGTCCTTATCACCACACCACTAGCTTTTTTGATTGGAGCATTGTTTCAACACCCTTATCATAGAACCCAAAGTTAACAACAATGGGGACCATTGCTCATTAAGGGAAGACTATTGATCTAGGAGGAATTGACACCCTAGATCTTACCAAACTTATCTGGTGTTGCTCATCTAGCCTTGTGCTAACGTCAGTAGCTTTTGTATCAAGTTCAACACCCACATGCCCAAGCGCAAGATCCTACGCATCTTCTGCATTACCGCACAGCTCTTGCAATTCATTACTACAAACTTTGCAAGGTAGTTTTGGAGGTCTTCGAAGTGTTTGTAGGGCCAACATGCTTCCCCACATATCTTTAGCTATGTGAACCTCTGGACGAACTGGCTTACTTTGGATCTGTAATACCTCCTTGTGCATTGTTCAGCTTGTTTGGCTTATCCCAAGTTGACGTATGGCACTAAGGAAAGATTGTGCACATCACACAATTCCATGCATGCTAGCACAGCCTGCACGGCCTATGTATCTCTAAAGCAACTGTAGAGACTCTCTGCAGCACCAAAATGAATCACCGCGGTAATGTGCAACATGCGTGCGACCCCTGCGATATCCTTGTGCGCTTTCGCAACGTCAAGATGAACACCGCGTAGCACTCCAATCTTGTGCATGACTTAGCACCTTCGCAACATCTTGCGCCAAGCATACAAACATGCAACACCTTTGCATGCTTCCGCAACACCTTGCAACATACTGCACATCAATCTAGCCCAACGCATGACTCAACATCCATGCACCAAAACTCTTTTACCACATGGCATGCCAGGTAGCATTCCCCAGATTTGCACCATGTCAAGGATCTTGTCAACAACATGACACCGATGGAATTGTAACCGTCACACCTGCAAGGAAGTGTAACCGTCACACTTACAGAAGATGAACCGTACTTGTAACTATCTAATTTTGTAGCCATATGTTGTAACTACTTCCTTGTATATATATATATATATACATATATATATATATATATATATATATATACTACTTCCTTGTATATATATATATATATACATATATATATATATATATATATATATATATATTGCCCATGTCTAGAGCATCCTAAATACTTACGTGCCTCGAGCGTCTCGTATCAGATGATCCCTTCTCAATCTAGGCAAATCGGTTAGGATGTTTATCCCTCTCTGATCACGGGAACCAGCTTTCCCCGCTTTGTTTGATGACACCGCAGTCTAAACAAATTAGTAAGGATGTTTATCCGTTTTTATCATAAGAACTTGCATTCCTTATCTTACTGTGTATTGTACCCATATGTACATTTACCTATTCTTTCTATTAAATAGAAGTGGCACCATTTGCCAATCTCGTGTTGAATGTGTAATGGTTGCTTCCATATTTGTTTCTTAGATTCTATTGCATGTTCTGTAATTCCACGACTTTATTTGAATTCGCTTCCGCATATAACCACCTTAAATCCGTTTAAGTAGGTTGTCCACCAAGTCTTCTCCTTAGCCCCAGATCAATCAGTTTTATAGCTTCATATTAGTAGTCGAGTTGGCCTAGGGTGTTTCCATAACATAATAAAGGTATATAGGAGGTAGTGGTTATTATTTGATAATCAAATTACAAATTTTGTTCTTATTGTAAGGTTGTGGAGGTTGCCCCCTCAAAGTGGCTCATCGTTTATTCATATATTCTACTCTATTTCAGTCATATTGTGATCTTTTGCTGTTAATCTTCTTTATTGGTCAAGTAATTTCATTACATGTAAGGCAGATATTATGTACCAAAATTGCACCATGCTAGTATAGCATTAAGAATCTCAAAAGCAACTTTATAATGTCTCTCAATCAGACAAAACCAAGAAGCCCCAATGCCTTTTTATTTAAAAAAAATCTCGAGTGGTTAAGTAGGAGACCTAACCACGGATAGAGGATTTTTCATGTTCAGTTTACACTCCACTTGTGATCAAGACCAGTCCTAGGATTTCCTTGATATTTACATTGAAGATTAAGATGGATCAAAATAAGTTAACTCCACTGCAAAATCCTATCTTGAGAATCACAAAATTAATCAAAGTTGATTTTTAAAATACAAAAGTGCATAATTATTTGCACACAAACATGTGAATAATCAAAATACACCAACATACTCCTCAAGAACAAAATTTTTATCTTTAAAACATTGTCTGAGGTGGTTAAGTAGGACAGGAAGCCAAGAATAGAAGAGTTTTCGAGTTAAGCTTACACCCAACTTGCAATCAAGACTTGTCCAATGCTTATCTCCATATTCACATTTATGATAAGACGAGTCAAGATAAGTTAACTACAATGCAGAATCCTAATTTGAGAATCTCCCAGAAATAATACAAATTTGATTTCTAAATTACTAAAGTGCATAAGTAATTACAAACTAATAAATGAATAATCAAAACACACTAACATACTCCTCAAGAACAAGATTAAAGCCTCAATCAAAGATCTTGAATAACTACATTAAAAAGCACTTCCGTCTGCCTCGCCAAAATCTTTCTACATCCAAATTAATCAAACGAGATCTACAAGGTGTCCTAGCCTCTTGTTAGAACTAAATTTTAAAACTCTGCATCTCTCTGAATAGATAAACACAATGATATATGTATATTTCATTCAAAAACATCTTTGTTTCCATGTTAGATCTCTTTCCAGTTTTCTGCTTTCTAGAACCTCTTTTATAAAATATTATGACAATAAATACTGGCATTCAAAGATGAAACTTAACATAACAAGCACATGCAATTTATAATGCATCTCAATCAAGGATTAAAAAAACTTGTGATTCATAAAACGCTCAAAGTTTTGGCAAATTAACGTAATATTAATTAACTGGAGAAACATAAGAATTCCATATATACAACATGCATTTATAACCTTTGGTCGAAAGAAAATTCATATTTTAACCTTTCCAAATACCCTCTTACCCTCTATATTTCCCTGACATTAAATCATATCAAAATTACAGTGGATGTCCAAGTCATGCTCTACCCACCTAGTTTCTGACCCCTACCATAAACTTAATATACTTGCCCTCTTGGCATGTTTACAAACATTTACGACCTATGATGCATAATATGCTCAAAGCTTTAGCAAATTGACATAAGATTAATTAACTGGAGAAGAATGAGAATTAAATATATACAACATGCTTTTAAAACCTTGGGTCGGAAGAAAAATCATATTTTAACCTTTCCAAATACCCTCTTGACTCTTAATCATGTCAAATTTATATTTGATGTCCAAGTCATGCTCTACCCACCTAGTTTCTGAGCCCTACTATAAACTTACTAGCCCACTTAAGTATGTTTACAAACATTTACAACTAATCAATATGAGCATTAATCCTCAAACATATACTTTATAGGGGAAAAGAAAATAATACAAAAGGAGCAAGAAGGATCTCAAAGAATTCGTAACCGGTAAAAATATGCTGGCAAAGAATCTCCCTGAAAACAAAACTAACAAAAGCCATCACGGAATATCAAGCCCACAAAGAGCATTTGTTGGTCAAAATAAACTCCAGAATCAAATGTGGTGGGAACAAGAAGATTGCCAATTTGCATTGGGAGTCCAGGATTATTTTAATTTTTTAAAAAGAATCCCAAAGTAATCCAGTAGCAGCACCAACAAAATAACAGTAATATTAAATATATTTACTTAAAATTACTAAATTCATTTAAGAAACCGCCCATAAATCTATTCAACAATGATGTTTCTACAAATGCCTCAAAAATGTCTACAAAGAATCCAACTGCCACAATAATCATGTATAAATATACTGGTATTAGCTTCACAATCTAAAGATTAAAAAGCAAAAAAAGTGTGTCATACCTACTCCATAGGTGCTAACACAGTTTACATTTTAATTAATTGTGAAATGTAACTTTTACATAGGATTTGAACTAAAATCATTAAGTAGGGCTTAAATCCAATGGATGAATTGAATTAAGAGACAATTCTCATAAACTTCAAACGAATAAACCAAACAATGAGAAATCAGGATTCTCAAATAAAAAGAGATAAGCCAGCTTTCTGACCTTGTAGATCAGAAGGAGCAAGCAAATTCATGATTCTGTTGACAAGAATCTGTTTTACACAATCAGAGCATTGTAAGCAATCTAAGGGATAATTTTTAAACTAAATGAAAAATATTAGAACAGTAGAGAATTTATTCAGCACAAGAGCATTTATTTAGAACAACCAAAAACAGCAAGCTCAATCTCAGATAGACTACAACTCTTTAAAATGCAAGGGCAATGACAGAAAT
This sequence comes from Torreya grandis, assembly GCA_037957365.1. Taxonomy (NCBI): domain Eukaryota; kingdom Viridiplantae; phylum Streptophyta; class Pinopsida; order Cupressales; family Taxaceae; genus Torreya; species Torreya grandis. The sequence continues at coordinate 129,152 of JARHVA010003277.1, read as the reverse complement.
TAATGTTGTATTTTAAGTGATATAATGGATGTCCTTAAAACTAATAAAAAAGGCACATTAAAAATAGATAACCTGTTTTTTCCCTTGCTTTGTCATGCCAATACGACCCAAGACATCCTTTAGCTCTGTGAGGCGAAAAGTCAATAGTTTATCCTGGAAGACCACACAAACTTTACAAATATCATGCAAACCTTCCAAAAATATGGCAAGCAAAACATCATATGACAATTGGAAATGGCTTCAATATACACACCTAGAACGAATTTAGTATGAAGCATCATGATATGCAATATTAAAAAAGAACATTAAGGAATGTAAGTGTGTTGGCCATGGGTGTTTGTTATGTCTCTCATTGAAGAAAGAAAGAAAGAAAGAAAATTGAATTAATGTACATTAATTACCAAAGTAGGCCAACGGACTCCAAAGCAAAGCAAGTTACAATAGCTAATCAAGAGTGCATAACAGAACTCTAACAACTAAAACTAAATCTAGGAAGCAATATAACAAAATAACAGTGGAGTAGACCCATATGGGTAAACCCTAGCCAAGTTAGAATATACAACAGCCATAGAATATAAATGAATCCTGATAGGAGGGACCCTTGTGAAAAGCACCAAAAGAAAGGAGGGCAATGGAGAACAAAGCTCTAGTTTGCATCAAAGTCAAGAGCAGAAAAAGAGCCAGCATCCTCATCAATCACCACAAAAGGGCCACTACAGGTTTGATGATGTGTTAAGGAGAATGACCTAAGCTAAAACAGACCCACTGAACACTCCTGAGAGGAAGCAGAGTACTTTCAATGTCTCTTGTAACATCCGCAGCCAGTTATCCTTTGACATAGAGAGAAAATTAGCAATGTGCATCTGCCCCTCTAATAGGCTGAATAGTGAACAAAGAAGGGTACTTGGCCCTCTACAATGGGTGCGAGGAAAATTTGTGTGCCCCAGTGGCCGTTGAGAAGGGGAGCATCATTTTGCAGATTTATCACTATTTGTTTTAGTGATCACAATAATCATGAAGTGCTCAACTCATAATCATATGCAGAAAACAAATAAGAGTGTGTCATGAAAAAAATTGTCTCCCTGTGTAAGTTCTACCTACCTCTTCTTCTCCATTCTTCCTTACAAAGTTTCAATCACTTTAATTTTAAAAAGTCTATTACCAGAGGTCCCTAGAACACCTCGTCAAGACATGCTAGTGTTGTAGTCTACCAGGTTGCTACGGGACTCACAAAATAAGAACTATTATAGACATAGTCGTGCGATGGTTAAATGCACTTTGAATCTTATTCATTCTATTAAGCTACCTTAGATTGTAGGATCCTTAAAGACTTTGTGAAAGACAAGTATACTTGTTCAAATCAACATGCACAAAACAAAACTTTGTGAATTCTCATTCATATAGTCATATTACAGCAAAGTACTATGGCTAGGGATACATTCGATCCCAAGAGTGATTCCAAACTTGTACCAATGAACTAAACAAATGAACAAACAACAACCCTTTCTTCTCGCGAGTGCGGGATACTTTAAGAGTCGACATAACTATTCGGCTTCTAGTCTCTTCATTATATCTTCCTATTCAGTCCTAGGGAATCGTTCAACATTCCATTTGTCTTTTCTACTTACATGAACATTTGAAAAAAACAAAATATACATTTGTCACATATAAAACTTATACAAATTACTTGAGAATTAGTATTCACAATCGCCTACTAACAAAGTCCCATTAGCTTCCATGACAGAAATCCAAAATAAAATGAATTTATCTAACACACACACACACGCACTAATAGACAACGGACACACAAACACAAACACACACAAGCATAGACATACAGGCACAAACACACACAGACATAAACTCACAAACATAGACAGAGACACACACACATGAATGACAACCCTATATTTCTATCCTTTTCTGAAAATACAATAGGCCAAAATGTTAATCTCAATACCAAGACCAAGACTTATTTTTTAATTATATGGAGAGAGGTGATGAATATGACTATGGAAGAAACCATAGTTACCATGTTCGAAAAATTCGGTTTGTTCGGAAGGGGGAAAAAGTTCAGAAGTTCGGAATTTTGAAAAAAGTTCAGTTCGGTAAGTTCGGAAGTTCGGAATTATATATGTGTGTGTGTGTGTGTGTGTGTGTGTGTGTGTGTGTGTGCAAAATATTTCAATCTACTAAGGAATGAACATTAATTTAAGTTTAACACTTGCAAAAATGAGAAATGCATAAGAATTTCAAACTTGAATTACATTAAAAGATAGCAAAATATTCATAGTTTAGAGCCTAAGCTCAAAATTGATATAGAACTTAAGTTTCAAACATTTGCAACATCAAACCCAACTTCAAAATCAAAACTAGCACTAGCACTAGCACCATCGTTCATTCATTCATTCATTACTTCAAAGACAAAATGTACATTCAAATCTAGAATAAATCATCTCGATTGCCCACAAAATCATGAATGCCACTCCCATTATTTTTCAACTTTATCATTTACTGACACTTTCTCTCACAAGGGCTCATTGGTGCATTGAATCTCACAGAGTGCATGCCTTAAGGGGTGCACTGGGAATGGGGTGGGATCGGCTTGTGGCACTTTGCGAGAGATATTTTCATACTATTCTATCACGCATACATCCCTTCATGCAGCCTTCATACCTCCTATGATGTCTCCTTGAAATCTTGAAAACCTGAAATATGGCTAAGTTTGAAACCCTGAAACCCTGGAATCTGACTAACTTTGAAATATGATAGGATCCTCCAAAACCTAGAATTTGCATTATAGCTCCTAGCGGTCCGAAACCCCTCTCAAACATCCTGAAAGTATATAAATAAAATATAACTTAAAGTATAAGAAACTAGATGTCAACTTATGCTTAAATGTTTATTTTATTTATATACTGTTGGGTTCGGGAAAAAAAAAGGTTATTCAGTCAAGTTCGACCGCACAAATTCGGTCCATGCCATTTGTTCGGTTCGAACCGAACATGAGCCATGTTCGGTCGAACATGGTAACTATGGAAGAAACCATGAAGTTAAAAATTGTGGAATTTATTTCAACAAGAACCAAAAGGAATGGTGTTAAAATAAAATACCAATTACTTTCTCTAACAACAACCAGTTTCCAGCAATCTGTGCACATCAATATGCCCTTTAGACTCTTCACATCATCCATTCCAAGAGGCATGTAGTTCAAGGAAAATACAAACCACCTTACCTGCTCCTACACACACACATGGAAAGAAAAAGAAACGAATATACGCACATTACACAACATCTTCATAGCATGATGATCCAACATCCTTACACATAAAAGGGGTATAGACATATGAATATTCCTACGAAACCCTCAAGGTGAAACTTAAGTATACACATCAGCAAGCCCATCATAGATAGGGACCATTTGAAATTCATTGCCATCATTGGGGTTGGAAATTAGGGTCATTGATTCATAGCTCCAACCCGGTCAGCATATCCATCCAACCCAATAAGAATAAGAAATCCTCATGAAAATTCTCTCTCCACAATCTTCAAGAAACCACCAGACCATAGGCCACACCCCTTGCATGGTCTTCAAGAGAAAACCAGATCAAGGAGGCAAACAAATGTCTCTCCGTATGGCCTTCTAGAGCCTATTAGGTAAGAGGTAGCACTACATGCTTGGCTTCAAGAGAACATTAGACCAAAGACAACAAAATGCTTGCATTATCATCACGAAACAACCAGAACAAGTAATCAACCAAATCCTTGCAAAACTTCAAAAGACTGTGAGATCTTCCAAAGACCGCAAGATCAAGGGAAAGCACTTTGCCAAAATAATTGGAACAAATTACTAGCTAAAACATTTCATACATCGTCTCTCAAACAATTGGCAAATGAATTTCTCTCTCAAGCACACATGTGCATGCACACAAACAAAGACACAAATGCACAAACAAAAATATGTACACACACACGAGTGAGCTCACACACGTGCACATGTGAATGATAACCTAATAAGAACAAAAAATCCCCATGAAAACATCTCTCCACATGACCTTCAAGAAACAACAAGATCAGATCATCAGAGGCAACATTCCTTGTGTGGTTTTTATGAAACAAGAAGATCAAGAAAGCAAACAATTGTCTCTCCACATGGCCTACAAGATAGTGCTACATAAAAGGAAACACTCCTTGCTTGGTCTTCAAGAAACCACCAGACCTGGGAAACAAAGAATCCAAGAGTGATCATCCGGAGACCCCAAGAATAAGGAAGCAAACAATTCCTTGCAAGATCTTCAAAAGACTGCTATATAAAGTAAGGACAAATTAGAAACATAAATTTTCATAAATCGTTTGCATACGGACAAATGCATACTAAGATGTCCAAGCCCAAAAATGTATGCATAAAAGCTCGAATTAGACAAATGATAATTGTTTCCAACATCTTACCTAATGCTACAAACCTGGAAAAATCTAGTTTTGGGCATGACGATGGACTCAGAAACCCAAAATTTCAGCCAGCAAGTGACATGCAAACCCTATCTTGCTATTTATAATAATAGAATATTAGAGAGAGTGCCTTCCAGAAATAAATAGTCAATCCTCAGCAGTTTAGGGACTGCAACTACGTCAGCATAGCATTACAGTAAATAGCTTTAGTGTGGAAGTTGAAATCCCCACAAAATGATTGACTGAACCCCTACATTGTATTCTGCAACAGAGTCAACACAAGGCTGCAGCAACTAATTGTAATGCATGGGTAAATAACAGCCTCGTATAAAAAGGGTTATAATGTCCTTATCACTGTCCTGTCACATCACTAAAAGAACACTGGCTATGTTGGGAAGACTAGGAGATATCTGCAAACTAGACTAAAATAACAAATAAAAGGCGTAGACTCTCACTTCAATGACTCTGCTCTAGCTGAACATTCACACAACACAAAGCACCACATATACATGGTAAAAAAGAAGTTGATTGTAAAGGAGGATCATTATTGGTGAAGAAATATAAGGGAAACCATTGAGATTGAGAAGAGACATGATAATCTTAACAAGGGCAATGGACTTGGTAGAAGCAGATTATGGCAACCAACATTAAATCATATCATCAAAGGTCAACAGGAATATGAAGGTATGTAACAAGTTAATTAATTGATTGGTTAGTTCAGTAAATTAATTGGTCAATCAATTAATAAACTTAATTAATTGGATTGAATATTTAATTATCCTTTCAATTATTCTTAACTCCCGTTATTGTTTTATTTCAGGTGAAAAACAAATTTAAAAGGTTAATTAAGTAATTAATCTTGACTAACCAATTAACTATTAAATTTAATTAGTCTATTAGTTAGTTTTGTTAATTACTTAGTTGATTTACATGATTAATCATTTATTTTGTTTCGACTACCTATAATAGTCTTGTTTGTAATAGGGAGGCCGATTGGTGCATTGCTCCTCCTTTAGAAAGGTATTGATGAGAAACCATGTATTGGTTTTTTTTCTTAAGAGTAAGTGTAGACTACAATTAAAAGAGGGGTTAGTTTCTTTGTTAGCTCATCAAAATAACAAAGTGAATAAACACAACATCTCAAGAATAATCCCTCGGATTGGACAAGAAAAGAAAACAAAGAACAAATGCAAAACACAATCAAAACGATTATACCTTCCTCATGGACGTTCCTTCCAAGCTTAATTCAGGTTTGTTTGTGCCCGGATTGTAGAGCTAGGAGTCTTCAACAATGTCACACGTGTATTCTGGCAACATCTCCCCTTGTCTACGAGCGGTTTGGTTGAATCAAAGTGAAGAACGGTCAAAGCTTTTATAAGACTTCTGCATTATAAATCTACACAAAAAATCTTTTTATGCCTAGAAGGGTCACCCTCTAATTTATAACCTGATCAGATCAATTATATCAATTGGATCAAGATTAAGATCGATGTGCAACCAAAATCAGTCCATCTTGGATAACTTCTGCCATTAATAATTGTGGTTGAGTTTGCATTGATTAGGCATGGCTTGCAAATTCTTATATTTGTTTGATATTTGCAAATGCTTGACAACTTTCATGATGATGTCATGATCCCTGATATTTGTCTATGATGTCATGATGGTGTCATCAACCACTTGGCCACTTGCCATGAAAATTGAGGAATAAATTCAATTAATGAATTTAAAAAATAGGGAATTCCAAAAGCTAAGGAATTTTGCATCAAAAGAAGATTAGGTTAATTAAGACAAGTTAATTAAATGTAAAGTGATGTGAGTTATGAAAGTCGAAGAACCGTTTGACCTAATTAATCCACAACGTCGCTTGCATGGTCACACTTTGACTCGAGATGAATTAGGTGAAGTTGATGATTGCATACGGTACATTGCCCCAATCAGGAATTGCTCCTATGTGTTTTAGAAGATGCATGTCGAGTTTGCAGGCAAATTTGGGTGTTTTGGTGATTTTGTGTGTTATTGCAAGAAATCGATTTTGATTGCAATTTCGACATGCAAGAGATGAGAATTAAATGTCTACATTTTGCCCTTGTTTGAAAAGGCATTGCAAGACACTAGACAAAGTAACGACTTTTCAAAAAATGAAAAAGTCATCAAAATGATTTGATAATGAATGATGAATGATGTGTTCACATTTTGTTGAATCTTGTTCGAATTTCCTGAAAACAGATTCACATTGATGCCCCAAACAATGTTTGGGATGCCCATGATGCCCCCTCGAGAAAGTAGACAAACAATAAGATCGATGGACATTCCCCTGAAAGGAAGAAAATGGACAAAAAAGATAAATTAACCCATGGATGAGATTAATCCATATGAGTTAATGCTTGCACGCATTGATATCCAATGACGATAGAGTAAAAAAATGATTTGCCCCAAAGAGGGGGGAATTGGGAAGGATGCATCCAAAGATAAGCGACACACTTTGATTTGCCCCAAATAGAGCGAAACTTGCGAGCTTGGAATTTTAAAAAAAAATTGAATAATGGAATTGCCCCAAAGAGGGTAGAAATGATCGATTAATTGATTTTGCCTCGGCAAGGGGGGTTTGATCAATGACTAAATGATTTGCCTCAGTAGGACAAATTTGATCGTTGATCGAACTAATGTGTTTGCCCCAGTAGGAAGAATTTTTGTTTTGACAAATTGATTAAGTAATTTATTGGCAAGCATAGCTCAAGGATTGAATGTGTTACATAGATTAAAGATGAGATGAATGACGCAAACATAGGTGCGATGGTATAGTGACTTTTCACAGAATGTAGAAGCCACAAGAACCCAGGCACATGAGAATGTTGAAAGGTAATGAAAGAAATGATTGGAAGAATAAAATGATGGTTGAAGAATAACGAGATAATTGGTCGCCAAGCTAACTCCAGGAACTAAATGTAACTGAGCAGTGTCTACATACTCCAAATAGACCTCAGGGCAATGTCGTTCTCCCAAGATGGGAGAAAATGGATGAGGAAGAATAGAATAAATGATTAGGATATGAATAATGATGGACCAATGTGTATGATTATGTTTGTTACATATTCATTCGGAGATGCCTGTCCTGATTAGCATATATGTAGCCAGAATGTTCAATTGTTTTGATTTGATCAAGGAAAATGTGATGATGTGATGCATTTTAAGATAACCGAGATGTTGTGATTTCATAATGAATGATTTTGCAAGGGGATAACCGCCATTGTAGTGCGACATTGTATATAAACCTCAAGCACTTAATTTTAATGTAGTACACAATGGTATGCACCATGATATAAAACACCATGATGGCCAAGCCATACTATGCATAGGAACTGACTCCCGATCTAATAAACAAATGACAACACACCAATGACAAAAACCATGATGATACTGTTGATGTATGTCAATGGATGGACTCAAGTACAAGTGCAAGACAAGAAGCACCATGATGATGACCTTGTTATCACAATGGACTAAGCCAAGGCAACAACAATAAAAGCACATAAACAGACAAACAAACAAGCAACTAAGCAAATAAACACACACAAAGTTGAAAATAAAAGCAACAGAAAGCATCTTGTTGTTAGTCAAGTCAACAATCCACGCGTGAAAGCACAACGTTAATGATAAATGGGTGGTTCCCCTAAGCAAAAATACATGCAAGGGAATGAAATGGGTATAAGATATCCCAAAATAAGTTGTATGGTTGATTTTCTCCAAACAGGGTGAAAGCAAAGAGCTTGAATTAAAATGACTCTGCCACAAAGAGGGTGAACTTGGGAAAGACACATCCCAAGGGTAGCTGATTGGCTCAATAATGAATCAATGGATTGTTGACTGAATTTAGGAAAAGACAAATGTGTTTGAATTTTATGGCTTAATATCTCTCGAGAAGATTTGAAGCCTTATCAAATGTTTAGGATTTTGTGACTTTATATCTCTTGTAGAGATTGTAAGCCTTTTCCAATTTTTAGGATTTTTGGACTTTTCAATGTTTTGATTGTTTTTGGAATAAATATCTACAAAGAATCACTAGCAAAGGGAAAACATGTTCCAGCACCAAAACGGATAATGACTTGCAAAACAAGGAGAGCATGGAGGAGGTAATTCACAAAATAGTGAGAGTATGAGATTAACTCGCAAAACGGTGATAGCATGAAATAAGAGTAGTCAAGTTGACCTCAGAAACTAAGCATTGCCTATATAGTCCAAACATACCTCAAGCCATTGTAGTTCCTCCAGAATGGGAGATAATAATGAGTGAAGGGGGAATGGATAATGTTGGATAATAATGGATGACAATGAGGGAAGGGACTAGGAATCTCCAAGGACCATGTCATGTGAGAACCAAATGTGTCCAATCGTCAAAATGCCGCGCAGATAATATGCCAAAATGTTTCCCAAACAGGTATCGATATACCTTCTACTTTTGTAACAAGGTCAAGACCGGAAAACTAATAGGCATGATAGGATGGGCTTGGGTTGAATAGAATTGAATGGCCAAAATGGCTAGAATGGAATGGAATGGTCTTTAGTGCAAATGAGGTTGCCCCCAAATGTCAAGGTAGTTGCAGACAACAAATTATTTACGCATGACGCCAAAAATCTGGTTTTCATCATGGCACTTATCCAAGGAGCCATAAACATGGTTTTCACCATTGGATGAATTATTTCTCTTTTGATTTTGATTTTTAACTTTTTTAGCATCTCAACTCAGTGGAGGATTACGAGATGCATAATGTTGACCCTTTGTTGTCTAGCCAATATCTACTTTGAATAGCTGCTCTATCAAGAACCTGTCGCTGATTTGGACTACATTGATGTTGTTGTGATCTACGTTGGTCGTTGATTTTGCTTCCTTCAAACCTCAAAGAGTGCTGCCAAGAAGGGTAAAGAAGGATAGGCATTGGATAAATGATCTGATTTGGTAATGTAATATAGGAGTTGAATGAATAAGAGGATCACAATGGAATGTGCAATTGTTGAGGGACAACTGAAGATTGGGATTTTCAGTCACACATATTGTTGTTGATTCCAGATTTGACACGATTTTGGTTGTGGTGAGACCAAAGACCTCTAAAAATTCTCTCAATAAGGCCACGATATTTTTCTGTTGTTTAGGCCTAAGAGAGGCTGCAATTTGAATATGTTGCGAATTATTGGTTGTGTCGATATTGACTTCAATAATGTCTTCATCAAGCAATGAGGAACTAATTGGCTCAACTATTGGCACCTCGAAAAAGTTTTCATCAACAAAGTCTTCTTGATTTTGATTGCCCCATAGCACCTCAAACAAGGTTTCACTAAGGGATGTTTAGTATCGATTTGGATTATCGTCTAGCGTCTCAAACAAGGTTTCACTAGAAGATGTTGAGTTTAAAATTTGATTGTCCCCTCATGCCTCAAACAAGGTTTCACTAGGAGATTGATCTTTTCCCTGAAAGTCGTCTTGGTTCCCCATAAATTCCGCCATTGAGATGTCGCCATAGAAAAAGTTCAACAACGTGTGAATCTATCAGTGCCAATCGACATTTGTGGAAGGTGGAACATCAATATAATGGTTATGTTGGTTAAAGTTAAAAGGATGTGTAATGGTAATGGAAGGGTAAAAGGCAGACAATCCTCGTAGAAACTACTAGAACTTGTGTCGATGCTAAAGAAAACATCCTCGACAACAATAGAAGGATCACAAATGTGTTCAAATGGATCTGCAAGGAATGTGTAACCAAAGTCGAAATAGCTATTAATGTATGCTGATTCTAAAGTTGATTCAGACTCAAGTGGATTTGGTAGAAGTGTATAGCCAATGTTGTAATATCTATTAATATATTCTGATTTTGAAGTTAATTCTGACTCAAATGGGATCTGAATCCGATGTTGAGACTGACTGAGTCTGATTCTGATGCTAAATCTAATATTAGTTTTCGAATGGAACCCAATTCTGATATTGGTTCTGAAATAGACCCTGATTCTGATGTTGATGCTAACAATAATGTCGGTTCTAGAAGGAAACTTGTTTTTGATGTAAATGTAGCCACAAAGAGGGCCTGTTGAATTACATTGTCCACAAATACCTTGTTCACCCTTTGCTTGGAAATGAAGGATTTGGGACGAAGGACTTTTCTAAAATGGGGATTTTGGTAATGGACGAAAAATGGAATGTTGTTCAATAATAATGAGCTCTTCGAAGATAAGTTCATCGAAGATGGGTACTTCGTCAAATAGAGGTGGACCAACAATGGCTTGGGTTTGGTCAAAGATGGGTGATTTGATATAAATGTCAACAATGGGTTGACTATCTTGATCTTGCTTTGGAAGTGGATGAATCTGATCGTGCTTAGGAAGGGGAGCATGACATATCCCGATTAAATAATTATTAGACTTACATCTTCAATAAATAATGGCCTTTAAAGGGGCAATGAGTGGCTTTTTTATGGCTCTAAGACCGGATTGGCTTTTGAACTAATGGATGAAGCGTCAAGAGTAGATGCAAAGTGGAATAGTTGTTGGCTAAGTTGTAAGAGTTGATATATGGCGTCTTGACTAAAGAATGGCAATGCTAGAACAGGTTTAGGATTGTGAGATGCCATGACTCGGATTACCCTTTGACTAATGCCCCCGAGCAAGGATTCATGCAAAGGAAACTGGATTGGAAGAAATTGGCCCCAAATAAGGTGGACTTGGTCTTTGACTAAAATGGGGCCCAAAGAGGGCAGTCTTGGTTTCTTATTGAAATGGGGCCCAAAGAGGGCAGTCTTGGTCTTTGATTGAATTGGGGCCCAAAGAGGGTGGATGTGATCCAATGTAATTGGCTTGGCTTGGCTTGGCCTGGCTTGGCCTGGCTTGGCCTGGCCCCAAAGAGGACGGAATGACTTGATATGACTCAAATGAAAGAAAGGATGAATGACGTGACTTCGTTGTTCCCAATCGACAGGTGTGGGAGATTGAATGAAAAAACAAAAAATGATTTGAATTGGAATGTGATTGATTTGCAAAATTTGGATTTCCTTGAAATTGACTTCATTTGGCTTTGAAGTTGACTTTGGTCAAAGTTGATCTGATTTAGAATGTTAACTTAGTTTGACTTCAAATGATTGATTTTGGTTCTCTTCAAAAGTTGACCAATTTAGAATTAAAATTAAAGACAAATCTAATTTGGTTTTGATTGGCTTGGTACGAGGTTCAAGATGAATCTGATTTGGCTTTGACCCAGTTTTAGATTTTGGTTCAAAATCACCCTAATTTGGCTTTGGCTCGGTTTTGGATTTGGTTCAAGACAAACCTGATTTGGTTTTGATTGGCTTAAAATAGGAATGGGGTCAAAAGCAATCCAATGTGAACAATCGATTCCAAACTGGATTTGGGTCCAAAGCAAGAGAACTTCAATTGATTGTGATTGTGGATGCAGAGAGAGAGCGAACCCTTTTGGAGATATCACTCTATTCTAATCTTCTAATCTACAATCTATATAGAGGATTGGGGTTGGGGGTCAGTTCCTACTATAATTGTTTGGGCTAGACCATGATTTGAATGGTTTTCAATTGGACAGTATAACGGTACCACGCAAACAACGTAATGTTACAATCAACTAGCATAATGTTAAGATATGATAAAGATGGCCCAAAAATTGGGCAGGGTAACACCTCATCTCGTAAATGTAATATGCCAATGCTTCTGGACTTAGGATAATGTTAATTTGGTTTGATGTGCACACAACACGTATCACATGGGTATAACAACAAACGATCAATAACAAATACACAAGACAACCGTGTTTTTAATGATAAGACAAGTGTGCAAAACGATAATAGTCCACATAACTACCTTACTTAAAAGTGGTGACAAATTAGTTGAACACAATCCTCACTATTCAAGCGGTACATCATGAAATATTGGAGGAGATTGGTTTCCCTTGCACTACAAAATCATTTGCAGCCGATGGTCTTAAATTAAAATTTTACAAGGCTATTTAGATGGTCCCCGATATACCTTTTGGTACGTGGGGCTCAAAAATTCGTCGTAGGTGAAAGACTAATGGGCAGTGGAAGGGTCTGGTCCCTTCACGCTCACTTCAGCCATAAAGGTCTCAATGAAATGTTACCAGAATAGTTAGGCGTCAAGGGGTAAAGTCTAAAGTATATGTTGAAGCATGAAAGCCCTTCCACTTCAAGGATGCGCTTAAACATGCAACCGCTCAACCAATAACAACCCAATACAACCTATATTTATATACCTCGTCGAATGTACAGGATTGGTATGTACGTTGGGGAATGAAGTCCCAATTGTCGCGCCCTAAGGACTCACAAGAAAGAGATGAAATCCACCCCGTGCAATCAAAATAAAGGAGTCGTTATTTTTTAATCTTAGGACCCACAAATGGGAAAGAGAAGAGCATACACAAATAGGCTACCCACAAAACAAGCAACCTAAAAATAAAAACTTAAGCGATGAAAACTTTTAAATGATGTGAAGAAAGTAAATGCAAAGGAAACAAGTGTTGTAAAGCTCCAATTGAAATGTGTGTTCTTTGGTTAAGCACTAAATTGAAATGTTTGACTTGATTTTAAAACACCAAATGATATCTGGAAAAGAGTGCTTGTTTGATCATAAATCCACTTCTCTAGCCAGCAAAACCTGCGAAAAACAAGTTAGGATTTTGGTAGTGGTCTTTGGCAAGCAAAACTAAGTTGATAGTTGTGTTTAAGCCTCATGTTTTTCACACAAGGCAATTCTACCGTTTAGCATGGCATTTCCGCCGATTCGTTGGGCGAATCCACCGTTCTACAGAAGCAAACACAGAGAGCAGCAAACTTGACGATGTCGCTAATTAGCAGGACCATAGTTCACATACTCGCCCAGCCAAAAAAAAGTTTACTCAGCGAATACTCACCAAAAAAAAATTGTCAAGTACTCCCCAGGATAAAAAAATGAGTATTCAGAGGAATCTACGAGTTCGAGCAGTGGTTATTCGCTAAAGGTTTTTTCCAACAAGTACTCGAGTAACCGACAAGTACTCATCGGCTATGCAATCTATGAGCAGGACGATATCACTGATTTGTAAGATGATATAGTCGTTTTATAGTGTTTTCGTCGATATCAAAAAATAACAAACAGAAAGCAAGTAAAATTACCTTGGCAATTCTGCCAATTTGCAGGTCAAAGTCATAAATTAAAAGCATGCGTTCGTTGATTTTCGACCCTGATGTGGCAAAGCGATCACGTCAATACGTAGAGTGATCCCGCCATTCTGCAGAAGTAAAAACAGAGAACAAGAAACTTGGGGATTCCACCGACTTGCAAGGCGATGTCGTCATTCTGTAGGTCGATTTCGTCGTTTTCCTAAAAACACTGCAAAGACAAAAATAACACAAGTGCGATATCGTCGTTCCATAGGTCGATATAACCATTACACAAGTCGATATTGCCAATTACGTTTCATGATTTTTTCAATACGCGGAGCAATATCGCCGATTCGCAAAAAATAAAAATACGATAAAATTAGTGGAAATGAAGCAGAAAAAATCCAAAAGATGATCTTTTTCAGATTTTGAAGGTGTTGGAACATTCCCAAGGAGGTTGTGGGTGCATCAGTCCCATTAGACGTGCCAAATGTAGACTACGACTACAAGAGGGGTTAGTTTTTTTGTTAACTCATCAAAATAACAAAGTGAATAACACAACACCTTAGGCATAATCCCTCAGATTGGGCACGAAAAGAAAGCAAAAGAACAAATGGAAATTAAAATCAAAACGATTATACCTTCCTCATGGACATTCCTTCCAAACCTGATTAAGATTTGTTTGTGCCCAGATTATAGAGTTAGGAGTCTTCAACAATGTCGCACGTGCATTCTGACAACATTCCCCTTGTCTACGAGTGGTTTGGTTGAATCAAAGTGAACATGGTTGAAGCTTTTATTAAATTTATGCATTATAAGTCTACACAAAAAACTTTTTATGCCTAGTGTGGTCACCCTCTAATTTATAAACTGATTAAATCGATTATAGCCATTGGATCAAGATTGAGATGTGTGACCAGAATCAGTCAATCTTGGATGACTTATGCCATTAATAATTGTGGTTGAGTTTGCATTGATTAGGCATGGCTTGCAAATTCTCATATTTGTTTGATATTTTGCAAACACTCGACAACTTTCATGATGATGTCATGATCCCTAATATGTGCCTATGATATCATGATGATGTCATCAACCACTTGCCCACTTGCCATGAGAATTGAGAAATAAATCCAATTAATGAATTTAGAAAATAGGAAATTCGAAAAGCTAAGGAATTTCCCATTAGAAGAAGATTGGTTAATTAAACCGGTTAATTAACTTAATGTAAAGTGATGTGAATTTTGAAAGTCAAAGAACTTGTCGACCTAATCCAAAACATTGCTTGCACGGTCACAATTTGACTCGGGATGAATTAGGTGAAGTTGATGATTGAGTACGATGCATTGCCCCAATCAAGGATGCCCCAATGTGTTTTACAAGATGTGTGTCAAATGTGCAGGCAAATTTGGGTGTTTTGGTGATTTTGTGCATTATTGCCAGAAATCGATTTTGACTACAATTTCAACACAAAAGTGATGAGAATTGAGTGTCTATAGTAAGTTCGATTCTTCTATTCTCCCTAAGGATGGGTGCACATAAGGTACTAGAGACATCAAAAATTGTTTCATTCAACACAATGGATCCAAAAACCAATTTATCAATTGTTTGTCATCGTAAAAGACCACATGATATTATTTTTCTCCACTAGGTAGTATTCTTCACTTAATTAAAAAGTATCAGGTGTTTTTTTAGTTCGAGTATCTAGGATTCCCTTGGATCTCAAAAAATTTGCTTCATGTTTTACTAGGCAATGCATTCCCCTTTTGAAGTGAGAGAATGTACCATGTTGTCATGCATATCCCTTGTCATGTAAATGCAAAACATATGCAAATTGTCCAACTCTAAAAATTCTAGGACAGGTATTTCTTCTTGACCACCTTTTAATACAAGTTGTTTGTACAGTGAAGACATACATATACCCAAACAGCTTCCCAAAGTATTTTTTCACTCGGTTCAAAATTGTTCCTCTGATGATGTCTGGGTAGTCTTCTAGAGTTGTTCCAAATGATATTTTACAAAGCAAAACTTTCAATTCAAGGAAAACGATATTTTTTTATTTTATAAGGTTCATATATGTGTGAGGTTACGAAACTGTAGGCACATGATAAGTCATTGTAATACCAAATGACCAATATGCAACCACTAGTGTCATTTGTTTTGTTTGTGTGGTTCTGAACTTTTCAAACATCCTTCTGAGCATGTAAATCGCAATTTATACTTGACCATCAAATCAGGTAGGATGCCAAACTCATATTGAATAATTTTCCTGCCTAATAAAACAATAATTTTCAAAAATTGACAGATTTTAGATTGTTTTCAGATACAGAAACCTAGGGAAATCCATGCTACTTATATACCTATTTGATAAAAAATTACAGCACTCACCAGGGTGCAAAACTTTATTTATTATATTATAATGTAATGGGCACACTTGGATAAATCCTCAACTATGATAAGACTTTACCTTATAAAATTTGTAATCAATTGATGTTTCTCTAAGTAACCCAGTTAGCGAAATGTAATCAACTATGATAAGATTGTAATCAACTAGGTTAACGAAATGTACAGTTGCTAATATTGAAGTGACTGATAATACCTAATTTATATTCTGGAAATAGAAGAAGGAACCCGTTCTAAGTAAGTGAGACAGTGGTACAGTGATTTGGGCTGCAGGCAGAATATTTTAAGACTTGTCAAATTATATCTTGCAATACCCCATTTGTTCCTATTAGTTGAGTAATATATTTAAAACTCTGCTCATGGATGCAATGAGATATGCTATTGATTCTTGCCTTGGTAGGACGAGGTTGTTCCATGATGCCGCATTCTTCATGTTGTACATTGTATTTGGTTGTTATAATTCAATTGAAATGTGTAGTTACCACACGAAGGAAAAAGGCGTTTGAAAAGTTAAAAATAGAAAGCAGTTTTTTCAACAGTTGTGGGGGGGGAAACTTAGGATTGAAAATGAATTAAGGAAGAAAAGCTCGAAAATAAAAGCATATAAATAGTATGCCTCCGTGCAAGAGAATAGTTAAAAGAAGCAATTGCATAGAGGAGAAAATTAGGTAAGCATGCTACATGTAAGTCAAAATCAATGGCCATTGAAGAAACCCTAGAATTGAGCCATACAAAGCACACGTCACAGAGGTTAAGGTAGGGTACCTGAGAACGGGAAGCAAGGTCGTCCATGGCGATGGGCTCTTCTTCTTCTTCCCCTTATGAAACCCCGCCCCTGCTCATTAATATTAAAATTGCAGCTGTCTAATATCTGCACAATGCAAAAATTTCTCCTTCATTCATTCGGCCATATGCAGAAATAGGAGATTGAATTTGGACATGTGGTCTTCTAGGTAACAACACCATCCATCGCGTATTCTTTATTCTTATTTCTATTTCTATTTCTACTTCTCCTCGTGTGTTCCCACTATATACTTTTAAGTGTTCTAACTCGACTTTTACATAACTAAAGATTTTATGAAATGAAATTAATTGCGTTTACAAGATTGAACAATTTATAGGACCACCAATTATATTGAATGTTTTAATCGGTTAAAATTTCTTAAGATCGAGATATCTTTTAAAATGTTGCTCTGCGTTTTGTTAAACTAAGTTAACATCTCTCCAATTTTTTAATCTTTTTTCCTCAAATACATTTACCATGCAACCAACTCTTAAATTTTCCACATATTTGGCTTGTATGTTTGTGTACTGAGGACATTCAAGGATGAAATGCTTCTTCATTTTAGAAATAACATTTCTATGCCACAACTTTTCATTTTACTTCATGAAATATGGGTATCGTTTCTTTCTTTTTAGGTGTGAAACCAATAGGTGGACAGTGTCCAAGGAAAAATATAAAACAATAACATGTTTATTTTATGACAAGGGAGTAGTGGAGACTGAATGGCACTTCCTTATGCATTTTTCGGCGTATAATGACATTTATATCGAGTACAAATATAACTTGAAGGTTAACAACTTAACTCACTTATTTAAAGAGGAAAGGTTAAATAAAACAATAAGTTTTCTAATCAAGATTCATAGTAGAAGAGTTAGCATCAAGAAAAGATTACAAATTTTGCAAGCTTAGTAGGATAGCTCTTGTGTCAAGAGGTTGTGTTAGCACAGAACAACTTTGTTGTAGCGTTTGGTCCCATAGACTGCTTGGTCTCGTGGACGTTATTAAAATATTTCATCATTCATTTTTTGTTTTTTGTTTTCATTTTTTTTTTGGGGGGGCGGTTGTTATAAAGGTGAATTTCTATTATTATCTCTTCATGGTTTGGGATTCTATTTTTTGTGAGCTACCATTATAATTGATGCAGTGTTATATGCACTCATGCAACTGCACGAACACTCCTACATACCATTACTACAGCCATAGCATCATCAAACAAATAATATGCACAAAAAATCAAAGTCTCTATTATTGTCTCAATGATAAAATACAAACATCTGTAGCTTTCTCTCTCCACCATTGGTCTAGGAGAAGTATAAGAAGTGCCTAAGAAATAGGCAAGGAAGGTTTGTTATGTGCAACAAATAATTTATTGCACAAGCTAACAATAGGTGGAATGAAATATTTTGCACAACCAAAATTCGTTCATGCAAATATTTATCATAATAAACCAAATAACAAACTCCTAAAATAACTTTAACTCTTAAGTGAATGCGAACACAACTAGAGATAAAACTGGTTTGGTAAAAACCCAAACCACTGGCTAGTGTGAACATGTCCACTCCAACACCCTTTCTTAAGCACATAATAAGGAGTGAGAAAAGAGAAAGCAGAGAGACTAATAGGCCCTGACAACTAGCCCTGATCAAGTACCCATGTACAAATCACAGTGAAATATAAAGTGTCCCTATGATAACTAATCCATTTTACCGAAATACATAGATGTCAAGTCACTATGACTGCCAAGTCAAATAGGAATTGGTACTTTATATGAGGCTCACTCTGTAAAAAACATTGATCACAAGCTGGGGAAAAAGAGTTACCATGGATGAAATGTATCACCACAAGGTACCCAAAAATAAGTAGACTCAAAATCTCAAACTTGTGTTAAGTGCACTTGATGGAATGAAGCCCATTGAACAAAAGATGCACTCAATCTACTACCTCTAAAAAAATGTGGTGCATAAAGGGCTAGCAAGAAGTACAACACCTGAAGCAGTATGTGCACACACACACACTCATAAATGTTGAAGTGGGTGTAGTGACTCAACAAACATATCTGTATGAGAGGGCCAATCCCACTACAAAACATTGAAATGCTAACATTGGGCTACAACAGACTAGCCACCCTTAAGAGGGAGATCAAACTCCATAATAAATCTTAATGAGACTATCGACATCAATGATACAGATACAAATCTTGCAAAATATGTCTCTGGTGATGATGAGATAGTCAATAACTAAAGAGTAAAGTGCTCAATATGGAGCATACAAACATGAAGAAAAAACTATGTATGTGACTACAAATAAAGATCCCATACAACAACAATATCACCAAGTGATGCAAGAAAGTCCATAATGCACTCGATGTGTAGTAGACAACATTTGTGAAATGGGAGTTGGAGGCTTCAAAAAACACATATACCTACCAAAGAGCTCAAATAACCAAGGAGCATCAAAAGCTAGGAGGAATGATGTGTAGTTGAAGAAGCTGAGTGTTAGAGGAATCTCACATGTAGAGTCCTCTCAAATAACATTATTGACGCTACTGAGAATGATAAAAAATCCACCCTAAATGAACATGAGTGGTGGATGAAGATGCCTACATATGAGTTGGTGGAAAGTCCATAGTAGAAGAATGTGAGGTAACATCCAAAGAAGTGTTAGGTAGATCATGTTTGACCATTTTAATCTCAGGTTTCTTAGGCCTGAGTGAAGGTGCAAAAGAGCCCATATGTAGCTCAATATCCTCACGAAGAGTGGAGAGAACAAAAGATGGATCCCTATCAAAAGATCTTAATGAAGATGAAACACCTGCATCATAACCAATGCCATGCAAATCAATCCACATAATAGGTTGGATAAGGTGAGTAATGACCTGTAAATGCTTCCCAATGCCTACAAGTATGGTAGCATGACCCATGGAATGAAGCATGCAAGAGCCAAAGTCAATGGTATGTTTATCAAAAGAAGCATGCATATGTGCAGGTGGAACTGGAGTGGGATATGTAGAGTGTGATATAACAAAAGGCATAAAAGTATCAACTGCAACAATGGGAGCAACATGAATAATGAGTTGCTTAGAATCTGGTAGATCACACTATAAAAGTGCATCAAGTGGATGCATATCAGGTTCAATAACATAACTTGAGGGGTATTATATTGATGTTGTATGCCAACAAGTTTCTTTTGCAAATAACATATGAGGGTATCCTTTCCATGAATCAGGGAGCATAAAAGAGAATTTTGCATCACATGTTTTCTATTTTCTTCTTGAAGTGCTAGGAAAGAGGCAATGGGATCAATGGGTTACTCAGGGCTTGGTAGGGTACTATCAATAGTCATACCAAAATCAAAAATAGGAGCAATAACTGTTGTATCATAATGTCCATCAGTAGGTGGAAAAGGTGAAGGTATCTCATCCAAGTGACCACCAATAATCAAATCTACATCAGGTGTAGTAGGAAGAAGTGGTATAAGTGTTTTATCCTCGAAAAATGTGTCCCCACTAAAAATGGAAAGAGGAGAAGAACTAATAAGAGGAGATGAAGATGCCAAAGAGTCCTCATGCAAATCACCATCAAGAATCACACCCATACAAATGGAAGAAGATAGTGGAGAAATAGTGTCTCCAACATAAGAATCATCACTACAATAGGAAGTATAATAAAGATTAATAGATGAAGGTGAAGATACCTCATTAAACAATGCTGAAAGAATGTCCCAAACTCCTTTAGATGATGTGGCATGCTCAATATGAGTTTGTAAATTATCAGAAACATGGAGGCAAATAAATAAAAGTGCCTTCTTTTACAAGGATGCAAGCCATATAATATCATCCTCATCTATAAATATGGGAAATTCACCAATAACAACTCTCCACAATCCCTTCATTTGCAAGTGTATCTACATTTTAGTTTTCTAGGTGGTGTCATTTGAAGAACTAAGGGGTTAAATCATATGAGAATCTATACCTAAAGATGGAAAAAACCAAAAATGGTCAAATATGGACGTCGGTTACCACTGAAAATGCATCTGCAAATACAATAAGTGGCAGAAAAGAGGATAAAACACATTAAAATAGGACGTCAAACTCCACCAAAAATACATCCTATGTATAAATCACACAAAAAAATGAAGCATTTTTACGAGGGGGTCTGATTACCTATCAGACTGGACCTCGCCCTCCGTATTCGACTAACGAGATAGAAAGTAAACACATAAAAATATTTTTGCCCTTTATAATAATGCTCATCTTTTGATAATTTATCCCACTTTACAATATTGTTTTAAAAAATAATAATAATAACAATAAATAAATAAAACTCCTCTTTAAATCACCATTTTGAAATGGTCCCTCCACATTAGTTCACCCTAAATCCTGAAAAGTTTAAAAGAAATGTGAATAAAAATTTATGCACTTTGGTTTGACCTCTTGACCTCCATCATTACAAAGTTCTTACACAAAGGCAAGTAACCAACCTTCCTATTCACAATTATAAATATATATGTGAAAAAGTTGCTATATATCTTTTAAGTGACTTTGAGTCTTGAAAATAAATAAACTCAACCTTTTATATATATGTGATTAATGGATTTCAGTAGTGATCGACCAACAAAAAAAAGGTTGATTGGTTGTTTGAGGTTGTAACTCATCTATTCAATCTAATGGGAGTCCAACTGAGTCAAGGGTTGAGAAATATCTGAGGCAAGGAGTTGGGGATATTCTCAATAAGGGCAAAGACAACTAGTTCTACCTCAGCATGGATATATCCACCATCACCTACTATCTTTGCCTATTCTCAACATGTAGCCTCACAACTATCATCCAAATTGGAGTTTGGTTTATAGGATACGCTTAAACATTGATTGAACAAAGGTAGACAAAGCCTTAATGAGTCGAGTCAAATGCAGTCTACCATTGAGTTAGGAAGATCAGGGTAGAGTTGCAGAGGCAACAGAGCTCAGTTGTGGTTGAGGATCTAAGGTCAAGGAGGTTGGAACATGGTGTCAGAGGTTGATGCAACAAACCTATCTTAATGAATTGAGTAGTGACCCTATCTGTAGTCAAGCGAGCCACATAGGTATTAAACACAAAGTTATGAGGAGACAATTGTTAGTTCTAAATAATGAATATGGCCTTAACATGGATGAAAGTTGAGATGCATGCATGAGTTGAGTTGAAGAGAGATGTGCATCCATTTTTCATAACTTAGGTTCGAGTATGTGGGCTTGGTGTGAAGAGATTGATCAGGTTGCTTACTGAGGCATTGCATATTTAAATGGAGCAATTGATATTTATTTCTCTGACTTGGATGGTTGACACTAGCATTTATGGACTATTATGAAGTGGGTTGATCTATAACAAAAAATACAAGGCCCAAGCAAATACCAAACCCTAAAAAATATTAAACCTAAACTAATGCATAAACAATGCAATGTTGAATGGAATACAAAGTGAATCCAACAATATGACATCTAGACATGAGTTTTTACTACAGGATACGGTATAAATTCTGGGCTAAGTAATACTTGCTTGAAGTGAGTTGTGATACCATGATGGAGTGTTATATGCACTCATACAACCACAAGATCACTCATGCATACCATTAATACAACCATAGCATCATCAGACAAAAATATGCATAAACAATCAAAGTCTTTATTATTGTCTCAATGACAAAATACAAACATATGTATCTCTCCCTCCACCATTGGTCGAGGAGAAGTATAAGGAGTGCCTAATAAATAGGCAAGGAAGGTTTTTTGTGTGCAACAAATAAATTTTTACACAAGCTAACAATAGGTGGAATGAAATATTTTGCATGACCAAAATTGGTTCATGCAAATATTTCTCACAATAAACCAAATAATAAACTCTTAAAACAAGCTTAATTCCTACATGAGTGCGAACATAGCTAGAAACAAAATTGGTTTGGTAAAAACCCAAACCACTAGCTAGTGTGAACATGTCCTCTCCAACAATAATCTCCACCTTCCTTAATAAATTCGACCTGGAGTGAGGGAGCTTCTAACGCTCATGTTTCAAATCATCAATACTCAATAGAGACTAGTCAATTTATTCATCACATCTATGTGTGTCACATTTTTTTTTCATAATTTTTTAGCTTCACATTGATTGTAATATACATAAAAAATTTCAAAGAGTGAATAAATAAAGTTGGAGGTGAGAATGTTCACTTCATTGCATGTGTGGTAAAGTTGCTCATGTATGTTAATGACCTTGTCTTAAAGGCAAAAACAACATATACCTTGAGAAAAAGCATGAGGGCTTGAAAGATTTTTTTTCGAGAGGTAGGGATGCAAGTGAACTCTAATAAAATTGAGGCCATGATCTTTTCCTTGTGAATAAAAAACAAGGAAATAAACTTCTTATTCGAAGGAAAGCCCTTTGCAAGTAGTGGATGAATATAAGTACCTTGGTCTCGATTTCCACAACAAGCTTTAGTTGAGAGACATGTAGAACAAAAATAATAAAAAGGGGTTAGAAGGCTTTGTACTTACTAGAAATTATAAGCATGAATACATAATTATAGGATTGGAAAATTGACATCCTACGAAAAAGTAGCAGAAAAAAATGTAGCAGTAAAAATGCAGTATGACAAAACATCATGAGGACAAAACATAGCGAGGAAAAAATGTAGCGGTATTGGTAATGTCCTGAAGATGACACAACTTTCAACTAAGGGTCCAAACTCATGAAATCACATTTTACTCTGTTATTTGGCTTGTAAATTTAGTGCATTACTTTTACACCATGAAATGTTAACTATTATCACCAAAATGAACTAGACAACAAATAAACAATGTGATAATCACTAAAATGTCCCAATTAGGCTCTTCATGACATTCTTGTAACATTACCAATACTGCTACATTTATCCTCGCTATGTTTTATCCTCACGACATTTTTGTCATACTACATTTTTGTCTGCTATGTTATCACATAGAGTCGGAAAATCAAGATGGTTTTGTTTGGATTACTTATTACACCAATGGTGCTCTATGGGTACAAAGTTTGGGACAACAATGCATCAGAATTTAAACAAAGACAAATATAAAGAGTTCAAAAACACCGAATCACGAGCAATCTTGTAACTAAAACATCAATTACATTTGAGATCTTATTAGTTGAAGCAGGAACTTTATCATTAGAGACATCAGTTTTGAGCTGGATGTTAATTTACTCAAGAAAATAAAGAGCATAAAGACTCACTTTTAGCCAAAAATGGTAAATGGTGAAAGGTGAGAAAAATAAATAACACAAGGATGAAACTAATAATAAGTGGATGAGTAAATGGGACAATAGTATACGAGATATTCCAAACAATAACAAGGAAATAAAAATGCATGAAAGAGAAAAAATCAAAGTATCCAAGTGGACAAAAGAGCTTGGGCAAAAGAGATAGTACCATGTCAAAAAATGTAACCAAAGCATACATAGGATCATAAATCAAATAAAAGGTGAAAATGTTGATAGCTCAATCAAGGACTAGCTCGCATCATCTTAGGTGTGAGCTGATAGGTGGACAATGCCTAAAGAAGATTGGGCAAAGATAATATGTCATTTTTATACCTTGAGGTTAGTGGAAATAGGGTGACATTGTGTCATGGAGTGCATAGCTTACAAGAATGTCCAAATGAAACTATAGACACTAAAATCTAGTATTAAACACTTATAAATATTAGTCTTGACCTAATTTCACCTTACATGACTTAGATGTACACATATGGCTTTTTCACACCCTTATCTAGCATTTACATTCTTTATATGGGTCTGACCTTCCCAATTTGCTATAAGTGACCTATAGGAATCCCCTAGTGTGTGTGTAACATGTTTGTTATCATACTTAGATTGTCTTCATATCAAAAGTTTTGCCTTTCAAATGAATCCATCAAAATCAGACACTTAAAAATATTTAGAGGCATCTATCTCCAACAAACCTATTCTCGTACCAAGCAATAATCATTTTTTTTAAATTTAAATTATATGTATGGGTCAACCCATACATTTCACTTGTAGATGGCATGAGAAAGTACCCAAAGAGTCCCATATAAATACACAACACGTCTAAGCCTATTTCATTATCTAGCATTGTTAAGCAAACCTATTATAACACTTACACATTCAAAGGAATTGCCCTAAACTTGTCAATTCAATAATAAATCACAAAGACTAGGCCCTATCCAAGTTTGAAACACCTAAGCCAAGCCAAGTTTGCCATTGGCCAAGTGTCGAATGTTAGATTACAAGTTGTATTGATTAAAGGAGCACCATTGCACACATACACCTAATGGGAATAACTACATGTGGTGTGAATTCCCTTTTCAAAGTTTTGGATCTATAAGTAACACTTGGCCATTCATTGGGGAATGGTTGAGGCTAGCTCAACCCACCTCTTTCCCCCTTTTTAGGCATAAACTGAGTGTTTAAAGTGAAACCAGGGTTTCAAAGAGAAGGAAACATGTTTATGTATATTATGCACATAACGAGAACTTGATAATGCACTTAAACATAAATTACAATTAGGCGTAGTGGCCTATGCCAAAACAAAAAGACATAATCTACATAAACAAAACTAGTAGAAGACACAAGTTATTATCTCATGCAAGCGTCCATAAACTAACAGATTTATCTAGATAATTTTAGATGCCTAATTCTTTATCTAAATGACTCAATTTATTTTCACCCCTTCAGTCACCTACAATCAATTTCAAACCTGTACATGATAGTAATACATTAATCATCTAACCCCTTAGGTCATTTATATTTACAATAAGTTACAATTATTTAGTCACATTCTACCTTTTATATTTAGATTCATGTATTATTAATTACTTTATACAATCTAAATCTCTTAGGGTTTAATCATTTTTTTAGGGTTTCATATTCTTATATTTAAATCTTATTTTCAAACATGATTCTGGATTTTCCCTCATTCACAGGTTACACATGGCTATAATGGATACACATTATTTTTATTTTCTAACTCATGTTATGATTGTAATCATTACATGATGTTTTCCTTTACTATGAAAAATTTGTAGCAACTAAGTAAATTCATGGATCGAATCTTAGTGATAATTATAACATTAAAATTAATAGTGAACACTCTTTAGTCTTCCTTAATTCATATTGTTGTAATATTCAATCCAAGTTATTTTGTATTACCACTAGGTGCCAAAAGGCATGCAGGCTCATTTTGTTCATTCTATCCCAAAATATCAAAATTATGTCAGTTCAATCTCGCCCCTATTATTTACCTTAGGCTTGTATTGAATTATACATTCCATTTTATCACTATTAGGAGAGGTAGGGTGTCCCACCATGCATCACATGATGGACATAGTCAATATGATCGACTCAAACTAAAGGGTATGATATCATTGATCAAGTAAAAAATACTCGTGTTAAGAATTATATTATTGAAGAGATTAATTGTTTACAAGGACATTCTATATGAGGCATTGCATGAGACAACTCTCTCAAATGATACAAAACATGCATACTTTGCCTCCATTATGAATACATTAAAGGATAGTGATTAAGTGATTTTCTTTGAAAATGAATATTAGCCCACCAAACACACAATAGAGAAAAACTTCACGTTATTCATTCAATTCTAATAAAAATATAACAGTTAAATGTGTATTAGTAGATAATGGATTAAGAATGAATATCTGCAATATAACTTTCTAACAATAATTAGGTGTTAATATGGATACTATTAAAAAATCTGGTCAAAACATGAAAGGATTTGATATCATTCCATGTCAGGTATTTCGATCAATATCATTGAATGTGTAAATGTTTTACTTTATTTTGGATTATCGAGTAAAATTAATTTAATTAAGACATAACTTTGATATAAAATTCATATTATAAAATATGGCATTCAAGCATACATTTGAATTTAACTCACTAATAATTGATTATTTTGATTTGATAAAGGCTTATGCTAAATATGCAAAATACTAGAGAGATCATAATACTTAGGTTTTCCAGTTGACTATTTCATTGTGATTGTGTTTTAGAAGTGAAAATCAGGGATATGCATGCATGTGGTTCATTCAGTTTAGGAACTAATTTGCTATTTGCATTGGATCTATTTTATAGGATTGTGTCAATATTGTAGGCCAACATTGACCTGTTGGTTAGAACTTATATGTGCATAAGTGTGGCACAATGATTGTAATGTCACCTACAACTATCTTTTGTTGTTATGTGTCTATGGTATTAAACCCTGATGACGTGCATAGATCCATAAATCAATGTCCTTTACCTTGAAACCCTAGATGTGTTTATAAGGGCTAAAAACTTACAAAAATGGGCGAAGTGTAATGATTTGAGATGACTTTAATCACCCACATCTAATGATTATTTGCTACCTATGTATTCGATACTCTAAGGAGAGAAATCAAGCCACAAGTAGGTCTCCCACCTAGTGTGATTATGTAATTATTCTCCTTCACTATGTGAATGTAGCTAATGATTGGATTTGGTACTTGGCAATACTTGATTTAGCATGGTTCATGAGTGATTTAGACTTGGTTTGTGATTGTTCTTAGGTAATAATATGTAAATTTTGAAGAAGAATGTAGATTTGCCCAGTGTGTAATTGTGTATAGATGTGTAATAGATAGATGTCATAGGAATACCAAGTAGATACTAGATGGTTTTGAAATGATGTCTTGAATAATTTGTATATGGATCCATTTGAATAATTCATCATGCATCTAACTTGGCACATCACCTTATAAAACAAGCATTAGTGGGTTCAAGTGAATTCAAACTGACCTCAAAGACCTCTCTATCAATGAGCATTGACTACATAGCTATATACTCTAAATATGGCCTTAGACCAATATAATTCTCCCCCTTATATGGGTTTTTGTGTGAATAATTATGCAATGTGCTATATGCAAGTACATTTAGTGATCTAACTTGTAACTTAATAAATATTGTTCATGAGCTACTCTTTAAATGCATTAGACTTGTAAGAAGACTGCTCTTATGACTAATTTGGAAATAAAGAAGAATAGGGTAGTATAGCTCATTTTTTCAAGTGATTTTTAATAGTATGGTGTGAGCTTGAGGGGTGCTTGCTTAGATATTCTATATGGATTGTGAATGACCTTTGATTTGTATTTATACCACACCCTTTGAAATAATATAATGGGATGGTTAAGGAAGACAAATAGGCTAACCCATATGTGTCTAAATATTTAAAAATTGATCATTTAGAAGGTGAGGACACTAGCGTCAGATTTGGGATATTAACATCAATGATAATGTCTTAATCAGGATGCTAGTGTCTTGCAGGGTAAAAAGTTATTGAGGATCTATAATTGTTTGAGTAGGATAAAAATCGGGTTTTACATAGACTGTAGGCTACAAGTGATTTGTGTCATAAAAATGTTAGGGTGTAACTATATGATAATCTATTTGGCATAATGAGATGGCAAACTCAAGATTTTTAGCCATGAGAAGGTCACAAACTGAAGGGTTACACCATGATTGGTATTTATCAAGTGTACACGAATAATATGTCATCTAAAATCAAATTATATTATCTACATTTACCCCCCTTTAATCTAGTAATTCATTAAGATGAAATCACTAGGTTAAATAAAATAAATGTGCACCTTGGTGTGTACAACACACCTTACTTTTACTTGAGCCCGATTTGAATTTTATCATTTGTGCATTGCTTGTAACAAAGACCATGTTATAATGTAACTAGTACATATAATATGAAAATTAATAATTGAAATACTTTAAATTAAAGAGATCAAAGAAGGAATACACTCGTGCGTTGATGCAACCATGTTTCCCCTTGGTACTTTATTTTGGTGATGATGCTTCCTTGCTGAAGCAATGGAAAGAGAGGTTCACAACTAAACCTTTGAGATGTGAAGAGGATAATTAGAGGGTGATCATCTTCCCAATATGATGCAAGGGCAAGCTATGCCAAGGGCATTGAGATCACTTAATCTCGATCGCACAACTCAAGTGTATACATAGTCTAGCCAATCTAGCCAAGGTCATATGGTGTAATTATTGGTGTCCTAGATTGCACCCTAGCTGAATAAGGGGATTGTTCACATCCTCTTACACAAATATATTCCAACATGGGACAGACCCTAGACTGTGGGTCACCTAAACTTGGGTTAGACCTTCGAAGAAAGCCGACTTCCTTCTGGATTTATCACCTAAACTAGATGTAATCTAATGTTTACTTGAAAAAGAGATAGAGAGATACAACAATATATGAAAACATATAAAAATGGGGTGGTGAACCAATGATTGGAACACTTATACTTTGCACAAGACACACTATGAGACAAATTCAAGACCAAAGAGAATTAGTCCCACAATTTCATAATAAGGCATTGATCAATTATCAAACTAGCATGAGAGGGCAGATATCCCCTTTCAGGCTAAACAACAAACTATAAATTGCACTTAAAATGACCTATGAGATCTACCAAACACTTTACGAGGATGAGAAAACTCATACATAGACAAATAACATACATTCACTTGACCATAGTACATGAATTCATAGGACACACTTCAATCTAGCTTGCAAAATGATGGAATTCAGTCTTTATTGCATCAAAAGGTGTTGTGGTACAAATTTTGTCATAACCTAAGTAAGCCAAAACATAAGAGTCTACTCTCTAAAATGTCAAAGACTCCTTGTCTAAAACTTTTAGAGAGTGCTACATGTGGTAGAAGTTGGAACATATATAGAAAAAATAAGAGAGAGGGAACCATGATGTATTAGCATAATATCAAGGATGTTGACTCATGACCTTATTAATAAGGAATAAATTATATAGAAGAATTGAATGCCCATTGTCCTTATTTATCTCTACTAGGTCTCCTTCTTGGAACTCCATGTCATTATCTATCTAATCTGTTGATGTGGACCATGTCATGAAAATGACATAATCATGCCACATTTGCTTTGGGTGGCTATTAATACCTACTTATTGAAAATGTGACCCTAATGATAGGCGAGACACCTGTCCATGCTCATGTTTATGTCTATATTTGTTCCAATATTGAACACAAGTCTATTATATATGAAAACCAATCTAATTATTGGCTTTCACATAGTCACAATATCTATGGAAACCTACAAATTGCTTGACCTTGATTCACAATCACTAGTCCATCTTTGATCTCTATATTAGAGCCTAAGAGACCTATTATGTATCTAAACCCTATGAGAGTTGATAAGCTAAAGTATATAAGGATACTCCATATAAAAGAAATGAACATGTCAATGGAATGACCTTGCAATGGGGTCGACATGTTCCAAATTATTGACCAAAGGTCTTGTTTAAACTTTAATGGTGATGAAGCTTTATCCTTAACCATCTTGCCTGTATGACTATGTCTATTGTTGACCAAGATCTAATGGTGATATGGGTCCTTAAGATTTTGTTCACCTGGGTCAAAAAATGGTTCATCGACCTTCAATGGAAGCTCTTTGGATTTGCCCTTTATTCATTAGTTGTCGATTGCCAACTCAAACCATTTACATTGTGCCCAACTATCATCATTTCTATTGGTCTCAAAAATATGTTGACTTATTGAATTTGCTTTCACCATTAGATTTAGATGTATGAATGAATGTGAGCCCTTGATTTCTTGCCAGCCAATTTCCTTTGACATTTTGACTTGAACTCGCATCATTAGATCAAGATGTACGAATGAATACGAACCCTTGATCTCATTGGGACCCACCATTTTAACTCAAATGGCTAAATCATGAGGCCCAACTTTGTCATTTACGTGCCCATATTTGACATCTACACAATCATCATTAGTATTTTTGAACCCCAATGATTATTTACCATGTCTTAAATTTGATGTCTACGCACTCATCATTTGACGTTCACATGACCGTCATTGACATCTACGTAATTGTCAATCTTTTGGACCCCGATAGATAAATGCTAAGCTTTATTTTGATGTTCGCACGGTAGGTCCAACTTTGGAAGCTCATAATTTGGGCTAGAAAACTCATGTGGGCATGACATTTGTAGGATATGATCCTGACATGAAGAATAATGTGGTTCTAAAATATTTTTATTCATAAGGCTTCTTGAGGTGCATTTATTAAATGCATAAGTGAATTGGTTCATTCCTTTTTGGATGAGGCACTAGTGACAGTCTAGTTCTTTAAACTTACACAGTCCATCTTTTTCTCAATATTTCAAGGCTCTGATGATCTTTTAAGGCTTGTATAACCTAGTTCATGCTCTTGAATGTTCAGACACCATGAAACCTGCTTGGATCCTTCATTTACTTGAGACTTATTTCTCATAATTAACAAGTTACACTTTAATCTTATAAAAAAAAATTCAAAAGAAGCTTTGCGAATGATATGAGATATTCTCTTTCCACCTTTGGACCACTCATTCCATCTAGAACATCTATTCATCTACTCAAACCATTTCTAGACAAAATATCCTTATGTGGGCCAAATATGGTCAACATATTTGGTAACTCAGCTGGGTAGCATTCCTGCTATGCTTAGATACCAGACTATTTACATGACCCCTAAACCATTTACATGACTACAATATATCCTCTTGAATTTCAAAGACAAATAATTCCACCAAATAGGAAAGGAAACAAACTAGAAAGGGAAACTAACATAATAAAGCAAAGGGAACCAACCTACTGAACAACTATGCAAACAAAGCACTTATTTGGGATAAAAGAAAAAGAAACTAATGTGTTAGAACAATGCTTAGATAAAATCAATATCAACTAACTATCTATAGGGAACTTAACTTCCTCAATAGCAGTGTTTCAGATGTATCCCATTGACTAGGATTGGAAGCTCTTCACCATCTATCTTTGCAAGTTGGAAGGCATTGTGAGATTTGTAGTAGGATATTGTATATGGACCACTCCAAATAGAGTCAAAATTTGTATACCTTATTGGCTTAGCTCTGTCCTCATCCCACTTGAGGACTAAATCACCTTCTTGAAAAATACGTGAAGAAGTTCCTTTGTCAAAAGTTCTCTTTACCATTGCTTAATAATTTTCCATGGCTAGCATGGTGTTTTACTTGAATTTTGAGTTTGATTTGTTTATAAAAGAAAATAAAAATTAAAAGAGGGGTAGAGGTTCATAGAACCTGGATGGGTATGTGCTCCATAATCTAGATGGTTATAGATACTCTTCTTTGGCTTGGGAAGATGACATGTAATAAGAGAAAATTAGAAAATGGTTGGTTTGTTAGGTAGGTTGGGTGGATTGCCTAGCAAGCTAGATCCAAGAAGCGTGATCTATGTAAGAGGTTGTCAATCCACCTTTTGATACAAGTTAATGTTAAAAAAAAGGTTACATAAATTAAAAGTACTAGATCTAAAGAAGTAAATACTTTACAAAGAAATGCTAGTTCTAACAAGATAAAATTAAGGTAAATGCTAAATTATTAAAGAAATGTTCACGTTAGGTTAGGTTGTTATTTATGGTCTATGAGGTGACAAGGGTTGAGAAAATAGGGTTTGGTTGAGGTTTGGTTGGTGGTTGATGGTTTTTGGTTTTTGGCCAAAAAAGTTTACATAGTGACCATTGATAGTCAGGCTGACTGTTGACGGTTAGAGTAACCATCAGTGGTTGGGTGACTAACAATAATTTGATAGTCGACCACTGATAGTCAAGGTGACTGTCAGTTGTGTGACAGTGACCGTCAATGGTGAGGGTGATTGTTGATGGTTAACATTGACAGGGCTAGTTTAGGTAAAGGTTGATATGTAGGTTAGAGGTCAAAGGGTAAATGGTATATAGGTAAAATAGGTTGTTTGGGGTTAGTTAATTGGTTAAGAGGTCAAAGGGCATTACTGAACCAAGAGCAAGGTAAATGAATACATGAAAACAAATACTTAGCTCATGATGGAAGGTTGTTTAACTTGTTGAAGATTCTGGAGCAATTTTAGTAGATTAAGGGTTGGGTGATGTTGGTGAAGTCTAAAATGATTTAGGTAGAGTAACGGTACTTTTCTTGAAGAATAATTATGGTAAAGGTTCAATTCCCTTTTGTAGCTATTAGAAGAATGAAAACTTGCTTATTTTTGGATCCTCTTTCTTTATCCCTTTTCACCTCCTACTCCCTTCCTTTTATAGGCTAAGAGAGATGGAGGTAGAAGGTTCCCTATGAGGTTTGGTTGATGATTTGGAGGTTTATGATGCATTAACAAATGGAGAAGGTATTTCAAAGCCCTGAAGATAGACAGTCTATATTGTGTCACAATAATTTTTCTTGGCAGGGCAGATTTCCTCTTATGGCCAAACCTTGGCATAAGGATTTTAATCCTCTATCGAAATCCTTTAATGAGCTCCCTATATGGGTGCGGCTCCCTTATCTTCTGATACACTTGTGGCAAGAGGCGATTTTTAAAACCATTGGAAACACTATAGGGGATTTCTTATATGAAGAAGATAGCACGAAAAGTCACCATTCGACTTGTGCATGATTTTTGGCTGACCTGGATGTTTCAAAGGGCCTTCCTGAGGCGATATGCATTGATTCCCCAAGGGGTACCTGGACACAAATCTTGGATTATGAGGGAATCCCTTTTTGGTGCAGGAAGTGTCACCAGACGGGACATATTGCTGCTCATTGTGTTGCTGAGAAAACCAATCCCAGACGTTCACCTTCTTGGTGGCCTAAGGATTTCTCTAAACATAGTATGGACAAATAACCTCTGGAAGCAACAACAGAATCCGAGACCGAGAAAGAGGATAGTTCACAATCTAAATCGAAAGACGAAGAGGAATCTTTGGAGAATCATTCTAATGAAGCCCCTGCGGAGGCTGTGGTTAGTGATACAACTGAGCCAGAGGAGGAGATGGTAGTCTCTTCCCCTGTTTTGGAGGATCTTTCTAAGAGCCAGACAGTGTTTGACTCTCACAAGGAGTTTATGCCCACTAGAGTCCAAAGATCATTGTCTCATGAGGCATGGGTTGCTGAGGCAACTAAGGTAGAGGATGGATGGACAGCAGTTAGAAGAAAGAAGTCTAAGCCTTTGGTCCCTCCTCTAGATATGAATCTTTGATCATGCAAAAAGAAAAATATTAATTTAAAAGATTCATCCAAAGTTCCCTTTTGCTGACTGGTTTATCGGGGGCTGTAAACTGGTTGCTTTTTTTAACAACACATTATCAACAAAGAGAAAAGGAATTGACTACAATTTGAAATATCTCTTTTTTGAAGGGGTTAGATGAGAAGGATAAACACCAAATTTTAATTATCTTACCATATCTTGGAACCAATTGGAAGGTGAGGTGTGATCATTTACAACTTCTTCATCATTTGACACCATAACCACCCCATAATCTTCTTGCATGTCTTGGGCTAGATGTTCACAAAGTCCTTTGACTCTAATCAGCTTTGTGACATTGATCTCAACATCATATTCCATGAATTTGGTTATCCAACCAGCTCTTTTGTCATTTATATCCTCATTCAAGAGAAAATCCTTGACACTTGGATGTGCAACCATCAAATATATCTTATTATAGGACCAGTATCTAAACTTCTTAAGAGACCTTATGACTGAAAGTACATGCTTCTCAATAAAAGAGTACCTTGTTTCATATTATTCTAAGCCTTGATTGAAGAAGGATATTGGTTGATCTAAAGTCTCTTGAAATTGTTGTATGAGAATACCTAAAATAGTGTTAATATTAGCATAAGTGTATAAGAAGAAATCTGTTGTGAAATCAGGGTTCAAGAGTGTTGGAGCACTAGCTATAACTTTCTTGATCTCTTCAAAGCTTCTTACTCCTTCTTTGGACCAGCCAAAACTCTAACCCTTCTTTAGCATGGTTGTGAGTGGCCTAATTAAAGTAGTAAACTTTGAAATGTATCTTCTTATGAAATTGATCTTGCCTAAAAAGCTTTGTAAGTCTTTCTTGTTTTTAGGCAAGGAGAGTTCAAGGTTTGATTCTTTTTTATGATTATATATGCTTGTACATTGTTTAGAAATCACATGTCCAAGAAGCCTACCTTCATGAATAGAGAAGGCACACTTTTTGGTATTCAAATACACCCCAAATTTCCTACACCTTTCAAACACTTGTCTGACGTGAATCATATGCTCCTCTATACTCTCAGAGAACACTGTTATGTCATCTAGATAAACAAGTATGAACTTGTTAAGGAGAACCTAAAATGGCATGTCTATAACTTTCTAGAAAGTTTCTCCAGCATTGGATAAACCAAAATGCATATTTTTATATGCAAATGTCTCCCATTTGTGGTGAAGTTTGTTTTGAATTGGTCTTCTTCTTTGACTAAAAATTAGTTGTAACCACTATAGCCATCCAATAAGGAGAACCTTTCAGAACCTATAACCAATTCTAGAATTTGTTCCATAGATGGCAATGGATGGTGGTCTTTAAGGGAAGCCTTGTGAAAGTCATGAAAGTTGACACATAGTCTAATTTCACCACTCTTTTTATGTATTAGAACAAGATTTGCTACCCAAGTTGAGTGCTTGATTGGAAATATAATAACTGACTCAATGAGCTTATAAAGCTCAACTCTCATCAAAGGCTCAATCTTTGGATTGATAGGCCTTTGTCTTTATCTTACTGGCTTGGTTTCAGCCTCTAACTCAATGGTGTGTTGAGCTGGACTTGGATTAAATCCTTTAAGGTCACTATATTGCCATGCAAATACATCTACAAAACTTGAACGTAACTTAGTAAACCTTTCCTTCTCTGAAGATGTATAAACTTTGCCCAACTTTAAACTCTTACCAGTTGAAATATCCATATTTTTATAGTGTTCTTCCTTGGTTGATAATTTTTTTTTTCTTTTCTCAATTCATCATCTCTGTTGAATATGTTTTCTAGGGTGACCAACCCTTTAAGCAACTTATTTGTCTTCAATTGCATAATCTAGTCACCATACTGTTGTAAGTGTTAATCGTGGTTCCTTGAGGAGAATTTAGCTTCCTCTTGTAATAACCTAACAATCTAACTATCATCTTCAAATACTTGTCAATTGTTATGGTTGTCTGGGACATAAGGCTTTACAATCACCTTAATGTGTGATTGAACCTTTTCATTCTTTATGTCATTTACGATCCTAAATTGTGACCCAATAACAACCAACATGTCTACATGTTTTTTCTTATTTATTGATATGGCACCAATATTTAAAGCTTAAAAGTCTTAAATTAATTCTCATAATCTATTATTATAGGACCTAAGCAATGGGTTATTACATACATTAAATCTTCTTACTTGGTGAACTACCAATTCACTATCACCAAAGACTTGTAAGGTAATGATCTTCAACTTTCTTACCCATTGCAAACCATGCACTAGTGCTCCATATTCAACAACATTATTGGAAAAACCAAACTAAAACTTTAGAGAAGAGAAATAACTTTTATTGGTTGGATAAATTGACATCATTCTAGCCCCAGTGTCATGTTTGGTCCTAGGTCCATCAAAGTATAGTTGCCACAAGCCATCACTAGGTTGATCATCTTTCATCAATGTTAGAATTGGTGTATCATTTTCATGAAGGCAATTGACACCAAGTCCTTTTTATTCAATTAAATTACAGGGATCATGCTCATGCAAATCAATGGCCCATTTATTAAGGAAAAGATCTGGAACTCCATCTAGAGGCGATTCAATTTCTACCTCACTATTTTCTAGTACCTTGTTTGAGATAACACAATTAGTGTTCACCATACTTGGCATATATGGATCCAAATGAAATATTTCAATAGGTTCAAAATGTATTGTTACCTTGGTACCATACCTAGTCCTGAACATCAAATATGTCTGATCAGTTGACAAATATCCTCCAATTTGTGAAGTAAAGTTCCTTTACAGACACGTGGCAAAATAGGGAGGCAAGTCCACTACTACTACATCTTGATGAATTGTAACATTAGGGAAAGCATGTAATTATAACTTTAGATGTTGTATTATGCCTACTGTCTTTGTTGGTGACCCATCCAATTGCAATACTCCCTTGGTATTTGGTTCATAGACAAGACCAAGCTTGTCTATAATTTGCTTGGGTATGATAGTGCTAGTAGCTCTACTATCTACCATATAATTATGGAATAAGTAGTCACCAAATATTAAAGAGATATAAAAGGGAGGGGTTTTATTTTATTTTATATTAGTTTTATCCACCTTTTTCATGTTATATACTGTTGATCAGGTTACTTGGTAGGCTGGTCTAAATTGGCCAAGATAGCTCCTTGTTTCTCAACTGGTTCTTTAGTACCTTAAGTAATGAAAGCTATTGAATAAGCATGTATTTTTGTCTTGGAATTGCAAGGGAATCCCACATGTTAATTCTATAATTTTATTTCTTTATTTGATTTATTATGTTAAATGAGGCTCCACTAGCCTTTGGCTATAACTTTTGAACCACTAGTTCTCAAATTAGAGGCATTTGGGGAACCTTCCCTACTACATTCTAGTTATTTTATGCTACAGGGACAACTGGTTGATCCTTAAAACTCTTGGAATTTTTTTTTGGAACACTAGAAGCATTTTTCACATTTTGAGCTTCCTCAACTGCTCTTCTTTTATCTCTAGTTAGAGTTACAGCTTGACCATTTATGTTACTAGTTTCACCAACTTGATTGAATGTAATATGATCATCCAATTGCCAATTCACATTAATTTAATTAGGCTACCCTTGAAATTGTTGAGCCTCTCCTTAGAATTCCATGTCCATGTCTTTATACTGACCTGCTTGAAGTGAAAACTCTTCTTGTGTCATTTGTGGCATAGTAATGTTCTGTGATACCAAAGCTTGGTTTTGAGTATCATTGAGATCAAATGGCTACCAACATGAATCTTGCATCAAGTTATCTTGAGGAGGCATTGGAATAATGGATTTTGAACTTAAAGATGCATTAGGATCTAGAGATTCAGATGGTTTAGTTGGCACTATAGCTCTTTGTGACTGATAAGGAGGTTTATTTTCTCTAAAACCTTGATGGGGAGGCTTTTGATTCTGTTGTTGATAGGAGGTCTGATTTTGGGGTTGATAAGGCCTACCTTGGTATTTCTATCTCTTGAGTTGAAATATTTCATTCCCAAGAGATTTTAACAAAATTCTCAAATCTCCATCTAAAGGTGACTGAGTAGCCTAATTAGAAAGGGCTAGAACTTGGGCTTTAGGAGATTGAATAGGAACTAAAGATGGGATTTGAGGAACTTAAGGTGGTGGAGTAAACTGTAATTTTGGGAATATGGGAATTAAAGGCCTTAGAGAAAGTTTACCAGCTTGTATCAAGATATTTTCAGCTCTTATTGCAATTTCATAGGCATTTGGAAAAGTATTACCACCCATGGACTGTATCATGACACTAATATCAGAATTGAGGGATTTTAGATAGTATAAAAAGGCATATTATAGGGATGGTCTAACAAATACTAGTATCTTAGTCCACGTCTTTTATAATCTGAGGTTTAAATCAAACATGAATTTATGGGGGTACCTCTTTATGGTAGTCAGTTGTTTAACCAAGGATAGATGATCATACTTATCTTCAAATTACCTAACTAAGGCTGCACCTAACTCATCCCAAGTATCAATGGAGGTAAAAGGAAGATTTATATACCATTACAATGCTTTTACCTTGAAGGAAGCAATAAGTAGTCTGATAGCCACATTATCTTGAACAATATTATGAACATAACATAGGTTTGAAACATCATGGATATGCTCAATAGCAGTAGTTTTATCCCGTTCTCCTAAGAAGAAAAGGAAACTCTTTAAGGAAGACACATCGATGTCATCATATTGGGCCAAATTCAAGGGACTACCCTTATTAAATGAAATAAACACTTAATTCCTGACCACCATTTGGGAAAAAGGAATTTGGATTATGGGGATAATATCCTGGACTAAAACAATAGGATGACCAGGAGGTGAAAACTTCTTTTGAGAATAAATTCTAGTCTTATTGAATCTAGCTTTTTTGTAAGAAGTAAAAGGTAGCTCAATGAATTCAAAAGGAATACCTTTACTTGATGATTTTGTTGTAACCTTTGGCATGAAAACATTGTCTAAAAGATGATATGAGATCTACAACTTGAAGGATCTTCAACTTTTGATGATAGGAGATGTCTCCTCCTTTTGCAATTTCTTCTTCTCAATATTCAAACTTCAATTATGCCAAGGAAACTTGGTCCCATTGGGCGTGCCAAAATTGTTGGTGTCCTAGATTGTACCCTAGCTGAATAAGGGGAAATTTTCACCTCCTCTTACATAAATCTAGTCCAATATGAGATTGACCCTAGGTTGTGGGTCACCTAAACTTGGGTCAAACCTCTAGATAATGTCAACTTCCTTCTATATTTATCACCTAAACTAGACCTAATCTAATACTTGCATAGAAAAGAGATAGAGATATACAATAATTTATGAAAACATATAAAAATGGGGTGATGCACTAGTAATTAGAACACTTATACTTTGCATAAGACACACTATGAGACATATTCAAGACCATAGAAAATTAGTCCCACATAGTTATTTGACAACAAGGCATTGATCAATTATCAAACTAGCATGAGTAGGTAGATATCCACTTTCAAGCTAAACAAAAAACTATAAATTGCACTTAGAATGACTTGTATCAAAAGGTATTATAGTACAAATTTTGGCATAGCCTAGACAAGCCAAAGCATAAGAGTCTATTCTCTAAAATTTTAGAGATTCCTTGTCTAAATCTTTCAAAGAGTGCTACATGTGGTAGAAGTTGTAACATATATAGAAAAAGGAAGAGAGAGAGGGAACTGTGATGTATTAGCACAAGTTTGAGGATGTTGACTCATGACCTTATCAATAAGAAATAAAATCTATAAAATAATTGAATGCCCATTGTCCTTATCTATCTGTCAGGTCTCCTTCTTAGAACTTCATGTTATTATCTTTCTGATCTACTGATGAGGACCATGTCTTATAAATGATAGAATCATGCAGCATCTACTTTGGGTGGCTATTGGTACCTGCTTATTGAAAATGTGACCCTAATGATAGGTGAGACACCTCTCCATGCTCATGTTTACGTCTATATTTGTTCCAAATTAAACACATGTCCATTATAGATGAAAACCAATTCAATTATTGATTTTCACACAGTCACAATATCCATGGAAACCTACAAACTGCTTGACCTTACTTCACAATCACTAGTCCATCTTTGATCTCTGTATTAGACCCTAAGAGACCTAATCTGCATTTAAACCCTATGAGAGCCGAATAAACTAATGTATATGAGGATCATCCATATAAAATCAATGAACATGTCAATGGAATGACCCTGTAATAGGGTCGACATGTTCCAAATTATTGACCAGAGGTCCTGTTTAAACTTGAATGGTGACAAAGCCTTATCCTTAACCACCTTGCCTATATGACTATGTATATTGTTGACCAAGATCTAATGGTGATATGGGTCCTTAATATTTTGTTTGCTTGGTTGAAAAACTAGTTCATCAACCTTCAATAGAAGCTCTGTTTATTTACCCTTTATTTATTGGTTGTCGATTGCTAATTTGAACCATTTACATTGTGCCCAACTATCTTCATTCCTATTAGTATTGAAGATATACTGACTTATTGAATCTACTCACACCATTAGATATAGATATATGAATGAACATGAGCACTTGATTTACTATTAACCAAGATCATTTGACATGTTGACTCAAACTTGCATCATCAGATCAAGATGTATGAATGAATGCGAACCCTTGATCTTACTGGGACCCACCATTTGAACTCAAACAACTAACTCATGAGGCCCAAATTTGACATCTACGTGCCCGTATTTGACATCTGCGTGAATGTATTTGACATTTGTGTGATCATCATTAGGATTTTTGAGCCCTAATAATTATTTGTTGTGTCATAAATTTGGAGTCCATGCACCTGTCATTTGATGTTTGTGTGACCGTCATTGACATCTACATAACTGTCAATATTTTGGACCCTAATAGATAAATGTTGAGCTTTATTTTGACATCCATGCGAACATTTATTCCTACATGTCCATCTTTGGAAACTCATAACTTGGGCTAGAAGACTTACACGGGCATTAAATTTGTAGGATATGTTCTTGACATGAAGAACAATGTGGCACTGCAATCATTTTGCTCATAAGGCTTCCTGAGGTGCATTTATTAAATGCACAAGTGAACTAGTCTGTTCCTTTTTGGATTACATCTTAGTGATGGTTTGGTTCTTTAAACTTGCATAGTCCATCTTTTGCTCAATCTTTCAAGGCTCTGATGATCTTCAAAGGCTTGTGCAACTTGGTTCATGCTCCTGAATGTCGGGACACCATGAAACCTTCTTGGATCCTTTATTTTCTCGAGACCTACTTCTCAATATTAACAAGTTACACTTTAAGCTTACCTAAAGTGTTTCAAAAGATTTTCAAATGATATGAGATCTTCTCTTTCTATCTTTGGACCACTCATTCCATCCATAACATCTATTTATATGCTCAAACTATTTCTAGGCAAAAGATCCTTATGTGGTCCAATTTTGATCAACAATAACAATCTAAACCTAAAAATGGGAGTAGTGTCAACATCATCGAGGGAATTGAGTATTAACCACACTAATCATGGGAGCCAACTACTACAAACACATAAATGGATCAATCGGTGCATCTTGGACAAATTAGTGCATTAGCATGTAGTGAGAAAAGAATGAACCATGTTCATGGCCCATCATGAAATCTATTGTAAACAGTGTATAATATGTACATGTGAAGCATTTGCATCACATATGAACCTCTAATGTTAATCAAACTTAATTATCTATCAAAATGTAACCTCTACTATGTAAATTATATATGATATTTGTATCAAATCTAAAAAAAGTATGTCCCAAATATGTGAAAATCAGAGTTAAGTGCATGATATTTTGACTCAAGTGTATATATG
Source organism: Torreya grandis (assembly GCA_037957365.1). NCBI lineage: Eukaryota > Viridiplantae > Streptophyta > Pinopsida > Cupressales > Taxaceae > Torreya > Torreya grandis. The sequence goes on along the minus strand of JARHVA010003277.1, from coordinate 87,372 downwards.
AATCATGTAAATTGTATCAAATCATTCCAATTCTACCAAATATTTGTGTATGTAGTCATGTCTCTATAACATGCCGTTACTGATATTCCCCCCTTTTGAGGTGAGGGGAATGTAATTTGGTAGTCACCTTATCTCAAAAGGATAAGATAACCATGCCATGTTTGTATGAATCATGTAGTAAATAAACATATAGTGGTATCATTTCTAAATCAATGTATTAATGAAGCTTGTAGTATCCAATCACAACAAGCCCTAAGATACATGATATGGATCATGAAAATGTCTATAAGTAACAAACACAAGCTCAACAAATAATCAAGCACACACACAAGAGCACTCAGTGTCACACAAAAGGGGATAAAAAGACCACAAACAAGGGGCATGTTTAAATTCCTCACACTCAAGGGTAGGACATGTTCAAATGTCCACACACTAAAGAAACAACACTTAGTGGCATTGTGGCTAATAAACAAGGAACATGTTCAAATGTTCCATAGTCAAAACAAGGTAGAAAACTAAAAGTACACTCAAGTAATACATGTGACAAAATGAATAAGTGAAATATAAGCAACCAACATAAGTATATTATACTAGTTCATGCATACATGTGTTATGAAAATCTCGTGTAGCATATCATATCTAAGACACTGTGTAAGATGTAAACATGAGTATAGACATGTGTAAGTGTTAGTGTATAAGTGCAACATGATAATGTAAAGTGATCATAAAATAATGTAAGCTATATCAATAATTATTAATGAAGCAGATTACCCTAATGTAGTGTGTCACACGGGCATAGGAAAGGTCCAATATCTATATGCTCATGTGTCATGTATCTAGTGTATGCAAGTATCACACTCAAGTACACATAAAACATATGTACGTATAGAAAGGAAATGAAATGCCAAATAATAACATAAAGTAGACAACATACATGTATGATCTATTAAATGTCGAATATTTTTTGCATTGTTGTTTTATTTGAATGTTTTTGTATTTTCTTTATTTTTAATTTTTTTTGAATTTTTATATTTTAGGGTAAAAACAACTAATCCCATAAGTTCTCATAGTCAGGAGGTACATGACTTCTTGGTGGATTTACTTGCCAAAATTGTTTATGCTAAATCATTACAACTTCTTCAATATCTTCTCATAATTTGCTGCCAAAAGTTGTTATTATTTGTCGATCATTGTATCCATCATGCGGGATACAAAACTCATTATTTTCAAATTGAAAAATTAGGCACATATTGGTAGTGTCCATTATATCCATCATGTCAATCGACTATTTCTGCCCAAAATGAAAGGTCAAATGCAATGTTTGATTCATTACCCATATAGGGGTACCAACTACTTGTAGTCCACATGCAATTGGTAATATATAATGTACCCAATAGATTATGGAAAGAGTGGAAGATGATGTAACTCATGTATATAATGTCCCATATGTCTTAGATTTTTAATATTATAAACCATGTCCCAATTATTTACATCAATCTTAAGATGCTCATAATAATCCCTATCAATTTTTGCAGTGATAGTTATATCTTGTTGTGGGTGTTTTTGAGTATGTCCCATTGTACTTTTGACTTTGGAATATTATTGCATTATCTATATATGTCCTTCATTATTGTAATTCTAAATTTATTTTTTTAGTGTCTCATAATTATATGTATCATGGCATGTTATCCGATGATAATAATAATATGGTGATCTTTCTATACATACTAACCCTGCTTCCTAACATGTGCCTGTTAGGATGTAAATATATCATCTTGTGCTCAAGTAACATAGAAAGTATTATGTGTGGAACATATTTTTATATCATGATTTATAAATTTAGTTGTGGTGAACTATGTGAGGACTACACATTATTAACATGATGCATTTGCATTTGTCCCCTGTAAGGTTGAATTAAAGCTTTTAGCCGAGAAAGATGGATTTTATAGCAAACATTCACATGTTCATCTATTATCTTTGCCTTGCCTTTATTTTTGCTTTATTTTATATCCCCTTGTGATGCATTTATCTTATAAGTGCAAGGAGCCATAGGTGTGAATAGACTGTGTGAGAGATGTTCAAGTAATTTTATGCAACTATTCATCTGTCATATAGGTACGTGTATCACCATCATTGTCATAATAATTTGAAACCTTACCATTTTATTATTCAAAAATCACCAATAAAGGAAGCTAAAATGTTTTATTTTATTGTTGTGTATTTATCAATGGTTCCTTTTGCAATGGACTTTATTGTATTTATTTATCCTGTTATTCATTTTATTGTTCCGTATATATATGTGTGTGTGCACCTCAGATGTTAGTGTATTATGAACATCTTGAGATAAATGATCAACCTTTCTTGACTCACCCATCTCATAAGTTAATATATTCTTGAGTGGCATAAATTATTTGGGTGGTATCATTTGAGGAACCCCTTCCATGTTAGGGTCTAAATTTTATAGAATTTGAAGCTGTCATCATCTGTAGGTATTGTCCATAATGCCCCATCATGTATGAATTTTACACATCGATGTAATGTAGATGACACAACTTCCATAATGTGTAGCCAAAGTCTACCCAATAGTATGTTATAATGCAATGATTGAGACATTACTTGGAATGTAGCTTGTCCTATTTTTGGTCCCAATGTCACACCTAATGTGATTTGGCCAATTGGTGGGCTACATGAATTATCAAATCCTTTGATATGCATGTCTAATTTTTTAATAAAATCATTGTTGATGCCCATCATTTTTAAGAATTTAGAGTTGAAAATGTTTATACCTAATCTATTATCGATTAACACTTTTGTAATTCCTTTATTATGAATAATAACTTATATAAATAAAGGTAGATCTTGATCAATGATATCCTTTGAGGGTAAATATTTGTAGTCGAAAGTGATGAGATTTGTATTATTTTTGAGATATTGCATAATATTTGTAAAATAAGTTGGCTTTGTGTCACTTGGTACTTGGGTTTTGTGAAAGGCTTCATAAATATGTCCTTATATATAGTTGATTGTTTGAAAAGCTTAAAGATTAGGATCTTAGCATGTGTATTGCTTAACTATTCAATAATATCATATTATGTAGATTTTATTACTAGCTTAGGCTTAGGAAGAACCTGTTGTGTGTGTGTTTAACCCTTTTTGGTGGTTGGATGAGGGTAAAAGGGTAGAAAAGCCTATACACAAGGATGAATAAAACTATTCTAAAGTAGGCCAATTAATTGAAACTTAGATAAATAAATATTCTAAATTAAAATGTTGAGTTATGCTAAATATATAAAGTACATTCAAAACAATAACTTGATTACATAAACACTAGGAAGAGATAATACTTTGTTTATCTACAAATGCATAGACACAGGTGATATATACAAAGGTGGAAACATGTGGGAATAAGATTAGGATCCAATCGTCAGATTATGGAATTTTTTTTTTTGGAGGTTTGGAAACTTGAATGAGCCTTAGGACACTTGCATCGACGTAGGTGACCTGATGTCAATGTATTTATCCAGTACATAGTACTCTTTATATTGTAAAGTGACCACTAGAGATATCTAATATTTTTTCACCTTTTTATTGATATATTTTATTCATGTGCATAGGTTATAGATAATGTTTTATGGATTAAATCCTAGCTCTTGACTTTAGGTTTTTATACCTTACAAAAAATGGGTTAACGGGCTCATAAATTTGAGCTGACCTCAGGAACACATTTCTCAATGAGCATTGCCTACATAGCCACTACTCTGAAGAGGACCTCAGATGTATGTAATTTCCTCCTAAGTGTTGGTTTACGTCTACACAAGGGTGCAATATGCTATATGTAAGGGCATGCAATGATCTAGCATGTAACTTGACAAATATTGCTCATGGGCTATTTTTCAAAATTCAGACCTGTAATATGATTGCTCCTATGAGTGATATATAAATAGGAAATAATAGGGCAATTTTGAATACTCAAAAGGTGATTTGCTAGATGGGTGATTAGTAAGATTTTGAGTATGACCTCATGATAATGAATAGTATTTATTTTGTATTTACACCATACCTTTTGAAAATATCTCATAAAAGGGTTAAATAAAATTAATGGCCCAAACCATAGGATTCAAAAGATTTACAAATTAGATGAATTTTAAGGTACAAATACTAAATAAGAATTTGGACACTTGCATTGATGCAAGTGCTCGACATGATAAAAAGTTGTTGAGAATATGAAACTGATAGTGAAGGATATATATCATGTTTTAAGCTTTTTTTATTATACATAAAATCTAGGTGATTAGTGAGATGATGAATGTGAGCCTATAAACAACAGGAAGGTATAACACTTAAGGGTAGAGCCTTGATAGGTATTTGTATAACATACAAGACTGAGATGTTATATAAATTATATTTAGTATTTATAATATGAATAAATGGTTGAATAGGTTGGGCACCCTTTCCTTTTCATGTAGTGACAATGTGGACAATAAAATATAAGATAAGCCATGAGAGAATAATAAGAGCATGATGGTAATTGCCACTTGAATAGGATCTACAAGGGATAAAAGGATAGGAGCATGCACATCGATGCTTGTTGAAGCTAAATAAGGGTTTAATATTATTACAATTAGAGTTGGAAAGAGAGATTAGATTTTTATCTTGTGTTAAAGTACTCTCTTTGTTTTTACCAATTTGTTAACTCCATTTGACTATATCATTGATTGATTTAACAATGCATGAGAGATAACAAGTAATGACTACCATCATATATTTTGCAATGAAATAATTTATAGATGTATCCATATTAAACATCATTGGTTGTTTTGAAATTAATGCACATCTAATTTTTAATATTTTAATAATTTAGAAATCAAATAGCCTAAAATGTTGAAATGCTAGGGAAAATTAGGGTTGGGAAAAAAGACTCAAAGGTCAGGTTTACCAAAATTTTAAACCTTTTTTTATGTGTTAAGGGTTAGGGGGAATAGCCTAATTAACTTGGAATAAGCTATTCTTAAAGCAACCTAATTAAATGAATTTAGATTTATAATATTTTGATAATATGTTGAATATGAGAATATATTAAATATAGACATATACAATGCCAAAAAATATTCTAAAAGTTATAATACAAAGGAGAAATAATACTTAGATTATTCAATGATGCATAGTAAAATATGATAGGTACATGTACATAAGAAGGCAAACTGATGTTCCACTTCGATTCATCAGATTTTGAAAATTAGTTTTCTGTCAGATTGGACACTACCATCTGGATCTAGACACTACTATCGACATTTTTGTTCGGCTTAAAATATACACTCTTGTATGGAACATCTAAATGCACCTATTAGGGTTCATTATTGCCTTGTAATTTATCAATTTTTATCGTGTACAAAGGTTACCAAAATTAGTCTTTTACTCAAAACGCTAGGTTCTACAACTTAACATGTCACCTTGTAAAATAGGGATTAGTGGGATCAAGTGAACTCTACCTAACCTTAAATACCCCTTTATCAAGGAGTGTTATCTACATAACCATATACTTAGAAGAGGGCCTCAGACTGATGTAGTTATCCCCTTTATGTTGGCTTGTTGGTGAACAATTGTGTAATATTTTATATGTGAGTGCATGTAGTGAGATAAATTTTAACTTGAAAAATATTGTTCATAGGATGCTCTTGGAATAATTCAAACCTATAAAAAGACTATTCATATGAATAATTTAGAAATATGTAAGAATAAGGTAGTATAACTTAGTTGAGCAAGTGATTTTGAGTAGTTTAATGCGAGATTAAGAGGTGCTTGCTTGGGTCTTGGTTAAATTTTCTATATAGATAATGAATGACCTTTGATTTGTATTTATACTACACCTTTTAAAATAATATCACAAGAGGGTTAAGGAATAAATATAATCCAAACCATATGTATCGAAAGATTTTTAATTTGATCATTTGGAAGGTAAGGACACTAGTGCAAGATTTGGGACACTAGCCTCACTAGTGTTGATGCTAGTGTCATGTAGGGTAAAAAGTTACCAAGGATTTGTAATTATATGGGTAGGATACAAATCAGGTTTTATATAAAATGTAGGCTACATGTGATCTGTGTCATCAAAATAGGGTCAAACTATAAGATAATTAATTTGGCACAATGAGATGTTGAATGTGAGCCTTTTGGTAACGAGAAGGTCATGAATTGAAGGGTTGAACCATGATTGGCATTTTTTAATTTTATAAGGCTGGTATGTCACATAAAATTAGATTTTAGCATCTAAATTCCCACACATGACTTGTACACTTAAATATTGTCTTAACCTACCATTCTCTCACACATACATGCTACCTTATTTGTTTGACCCTTTTCGTTTGTTATCAAACACCTACATGAACCTTGCAGTTTGGCAAAACCAACTTATTATCTCATACAAATATCACTATACCTTAAGTTGAGTCCTTCTATGCACAGGTCTTTATCGTTAGACTAGTTCAATATCACCAGTCAATATTGATATGTGCCTGGTGGTAGTGACCCTCTTCCAACAATAATTACTTTTTAAAATCAAATCTTTCCTTTGGGTTAGCCCATCTACCTAATATATTGGTATAATGAGAAATTACCCAATTGGAATCATATAAAAATTAAGGCCTCACTTTATATGGGACTTAATACTTCTCTAGTATACATCTATAACTATTACACATTGAATTTTTTTGTCTTATTCCTCACAATTTGTAAATCAATCAGAGGAGCAATCAATAACCAGGTTTGAAGCATACCAAAGCTAAATCAATGCAAACATTATCAAGTATCAAATCCAAATCATTAGTTGCATTCATATAGTGAAAGAGGATAATTACACTATCACAATAAGTGGGAGAACTATGTGTGGCTTGATTTCCATCCTTCTAGTATCAAATATGTAGGCAATAGTAAATCATGAATAGAGATGATTGGGGTTAGCTAATCTCATTACATTTTTCAAGTGTTTATATGTTTTTATCCCTCACAAACACACCTAGGGTTTCAAGGTAAAGGATGTTGATTTCTGGAGTTGAACACATCATTGGGGTTTTATATCACACATACAGAGATTTCAAAGACAAGCAAAGCTGACCATATGATCACATGCTCTCTTTTCCACACAGGTAAGTATCAAAATTTGATACTGACACAAAGCTGATGAAACTGACCCTACACATATAAAAACACAATTTCAGATCTTGATGCAATCACAAGCCTAATTCAATATATTTTGCATTGTTAAAACAAACCATAGGCAAATAATCAATCAAAAGAACTATGTACTTGTTTTACCCTAATTTTATTTTAGAAACCCTAATAGGATATAAACTAGTATATAAATCTAGATTGATAAATACAACATTCATGCATACATCAAATGTAAAATACTTACATTGATTGCAATTATTTGACAAGTGGACTATGATAAATATAGTAAGTATAACAAAAGGATGAATACTTAGCTTTTTTAGGTGCATGATTGTGACTATGTTTTAGAAGTAGATATCATATAAAATCAAACATGTGATTCAATAGGTTTAGGAACTTAGTTTATGTCTGTATAAGGTTGGTTATATCGATCTAAGCCATATCCCTAGTCGATACTAACTTGCATGAAAAATGCAAGACTGTGAATGTATTGTCACCTTTGATTGTCTCTGTTTGCTCTGTATTTGTGATCCTAAACCCTGATGATGCATTCAACTTGAAAAATTAGTATCCTTAGCCTTGGAACCCTAGGAATTCTTGTGAGGGATAAATAGTTATAAAATTTGGGAAAGTGTAATAGGATAAACTAACCTTGATCATCCTTGTTTGATGATTGATTATAGCCGATGTATCTAATACTTTGAGGTAGGAAATCAAGCCACACGTATTTATCCCACCTAATGTGATTTTGAAATTATGTTGCTTTGCTCTATATGTGCAACTAATGATTCAACTTTAATACTTGGCAATGCTTGCTTTAACTTGGATTTATTTTGTTTGAGACTTGGGTTGTGACTGATCCTAGTGATAGGTTTATAATTTAGGAAGAATAAGAAAAATTTAGTTAATGTGCAATAGTATATAAATGTGTTCCAAATAAGTGTCAAGTCCCTTTTGAATGAGACATTGATTTATTTATATGTGGATCTAATTGGGTAATTTCTCATGCCACCGATATGCTAGAATTATGGGTCGATCCTAGAGAAAGTTTAGATTTTAAAAAATAGTCATTATTGGGAGCGGGTCAATACCATCTAGATCAAATGATTATCGACTAACAGTACTGACTAAATCTAGTAGAACCAACCTGTGTATAGGTAGACTAAACTAAGAGTTTGGAGATTTATGTGCAGTATATTTAGAAGGTTTTCAGTAGATAGTGATATTCATGTAGATGTATAATAACAAAATAGAAGGGTTAACTCATAAGATAACATGAAAGTTTGAGAGAATGGTGGATTAGGACCTTGTTTATGTGCTCAAGTCATGTGTGGTAAATGTGTGTCAAGCTTTTCATTGTCAACTACCAAAAATTAGATTTTAGTATTTTAATTTGGCCTCCTTTTATTCTAGAAATAATATTACTAGAGTAAAAGGATAAAATGTACATAAGTGTGTACAACACACTTTGTATTTGGTATGAAGTTGCAATTGTGCATTTCACTCAATAGCAAAACTTACAATCATTTTTAGTGAATGTCCATAGATTGACTATTTTAAAATGAAATGATTTTTTTTTTTTTTTGAAATAACAAGGGTTAGGGTACACGTGTGTTGGTGCAAACCATGTTACCCTTGTAATTTGTTGGAGATGATGCTTCCCTATTTAATAATTGAAGAAACTTATGATTCCTTTATAAATCACATGGAGAGTTAGGGTGAGTGTGGCCCAAATTTGTGTAACTATGTAGGATCTTGGTTTGGGAAGACAAAATGTCCCAACTCTCTTGAGTGTGGGGAAAATTATGTAGTGTACCAATATAAAGAACTACACATATAAAAGAAAGAACATACTAGTCGATTTTCTCTCAAAGAAAATGAATCAACCACTCAAATTGCTTATAGATTCAATTGTATAGTTTCCCTCAAGTACACTCCATGTAAATAAAAAGTGTGATTGAAAGGGAATGAACATTGTTCATTCCCCCATCATGAACATAAGTTTTATTGTATAGTTTCACTCAATATAAAATAAGAAATGCATGATCGAAAGAGAATGATCAATTTTCATGTCCCCATCATGATTGTAGATCTAATAAATGTGAATTAGAATGACAATCATTTGCCATTTAATTTTAAACTATGTTGTTGTGTATATGTGTACAAACCAATATTATACCTTTTTGCATTAGTGACAACTGATATAGGATGATATGTACCTATATATTGAATTTGATATCTTGTATCTCAAATGTATATGTATGTATAAATTTGTAATTCATGTTTTAATAAACTATGTGCATATGCACCCAAATGTGTATGAATCTATGTTCAAGTGTTTGTAAAGTGAGTGCATATGCATCACATATGTCCTTATAATGTGTATCAATGTTCCCATATTTGTCATGTATCTAAACCATATGATATCTGAACCATTTTGAATATATGAATTCTATACTCTTATCTGTTGTTTTGTTCATGGAGGCTTATGTATCTATGACAAGCCCACTGTAATGTCCCCCTTTTGAGATGAGATATGTATCTTATAAGTCACTCATTTCAAAAGAAAAGTTAATTGTATCATGTCATGTATAAAGATAACATCATGTAATATCATGTTATCATGTGGATAATATGTCATCATTGTAATGTATATGTCAATCAATACATGTATGTAACATATTTAATGTGGGCCATGTAAGTGTCATGTCTAGATAGATGAATCCATAAAACATGTAATATAAGGATCCTATAGACATTATTTCTAAATTATATAGCACCTTAGTCTTGTACACTTGGAAAACATAAACCTTGGTTGTTCCTTTCAGTTCTAGACCTTTCTCACTTTTGTAAGTCTTGTATATGCTCTATCTTATTCCCCTTGGCCTATCTCTTAATTTGACCAGTCTTATGTTGATGACCCAAACCTTCTATCTTTCCTAGAATCCTTAAAGCTTTTTTATCTTCCACCTCTACAATTTATGAGTCTATACCTACTTCCATCTTCCTTTGACACTAGCATTTAGGACATACACCTACATTTATGTAGGTGTCATACTCTGATGCAAGTGTCTAGTGCCCTAAATTTATCCAATTCACAAATGAAATGTATCCGAATGGTCGACCTAAGTGCTTTAATGTGAGTTATTTCTCCAAAGGGATTGATATAAATACAAGATCAACTCTCATTCATTCCTCACTTGGGAAAAACTAGAAAAGATCAAAGAGACCCAGATAACTTATCAAAATCATTTTATCAAACATTCAATTGAACAAAGCTTCCCTATTTTATCCTATTTCCACATTAGTCATAGGGACAACACATCTATTGTTTTGAATTACTAAAAGAGTATCCTACGAACTATATTTTCCAAATTACAAACTAGGTCACTGTTGTACTTATTTATCACATATTGCATGATTCACACATAAGCCAACACATATGAGAGAAATACATCAGTCTAAATCCATCTTCAGACTATTGGATAAGTAGGCAACACTCATTGACAAAGGGTGACATCTTTGGGGTTAGCTCGACACCATGTGCCTACTAACCCATTTTCCCCCAAGGGCGCTATGAAGATGAAAAACTAGGTTTTTGTAAATTCATGAGGAGCAACAGTCCATGGCCCAAATTTGAATACACTAGAGCAAAGGTGAAGATAACCCATAAACATCTATGTGGTCATATCCTTTTTTAGTAGGTATTTCATACAGGTCACCTACGTTGAACCTAGAAACTAGTGTCGTCATAACTATCCCAGGCTAACGTAATTATCTATGACTCCAAAGGCACTCAAATCAAAAATTAACAACTATTATAGAATCCTTTTTTAGTCTACTTCCTTCCTATTATAGATTCAGAACTATGTCAACCTTAGAACCATCTAAGTACATTACTTCTTTGTCATTTCCATATCTAGCACAGTTGTACTTACTATTTTTAGCAGATGTTATATCTAAATTTAGCACCTAATTGGCCTGTTATAGCGATAATTTATCACCCTTGTATATTAGATTATCTCTATCCCCTTTAATTTCTAGATAACCCAAATATAGAACCATTTTAGGGTTAAACATTTGGTGAACCTAATATTTGAACATCAAAGCCTAGGAAAATTAGGGTTTTCTATTTTTTCTATTGATGATCCCTGATTGTTATAAAATATGTGCAACTAGATGCATCTATAACCCATTTTGGGTTCCAATATGTAATAGTTACTATGGTTTACTACAATAATTGCCTTGTTAAATATATCAAGCAAATTCGTGCCAATACTCGGAGGGTTTTAAAGTGAAAAAAATGTTTGATCTCTCTTCAAAAGTCCTTTTGTAAAACACTAGAGCAAGTGCCTTCTCATCCTAATGTCATAAGAGGTGACCTTGTTGATAAATAATGTAACACGTGTTTTTAAGTTTCAATGTTCAAGCTATTAAAGTATTCCACTATCTATAAACATATCCTATATGAGGATTACGTGATACCCAAGTACCAAGTGATATAACATTGGCTACTTTTGTAGATATTATGCAAATTCTAACATACAACACAAACCTTATTACCTTTGGTTGTAAAGAGGAGAAATCAAAGCATATAATTTATCAAGACTTGCTTCCCTCAACCCAAAATTATAATTTCAATAAAGAAAACCAACATGAGCATATTTCATCAATTTCAAAGACATAATTATCCTATTGCACTTTTAGACTTGTTAGACAAGTCACCACCTTGTCATGTTATTTTTGTGTGAACATTACAAATGACAACCTTGCCACAAAATGTAGAGTCACCACATGTGGCCCTAATATTAAATTCCATAAAACAAACCAAACATAATATATCTTTTGAAAAAGAAGATCCACCATCCCAACTACAGGTAAATACTTGTTTGCCACCATACATCCAGGTGTGTGTTTGCAATAAAATGATAAAATGAGTTCATGTGGAGAATAGTTTAAGGCTCAACATTTGCAACATATATTTATTCTCCAAAATTGGCATTGGACCTTTAGATTTGGAACCATCTAATATGAGTATCAAGAGATTTGATAATATTTCACAATGAGTATTAGGACACATAACATTGAATATTATAGTGGGTCCCCATACATTACCCACCTTATGCCAAGTTATGCCAAATGATTCAAACTATAACATTATCTTATGATAGTCTTGGATACATGAGATGTATGTGGTTACCCCTACTTTGCACACACCTTTAAAATTTAATTATCATTGTTTCATTAACATAATTCCAATGAATACTAATCCCTTTGAATATTGTACAATGGTCCTATAAACAAATAATCTTACACTACAATCTTATGAATGTGAGTACAAATTTGATACATTGGTACTACATTCTAACCAGATTTTTCTATCCAAGGTACAAAAATAAATAGTTCTCATGTTTAGCTGAGTCTCCAATTTCATTACTTTCATAGATAATAGAATGTTACCTTGTACCTCTCCCTCATCCTATAGAGGTTGATATGATTCAGCCTCTACTCAAAGGATATGATGCAAATGCTTATTATGATTATCACCAGGGACTACGCCATTATATGAATATATGTTTTGCCTTGAAACATAAGATCAAAGACCTTAATAATGATCAAAATATTACACTTGATGATCTTATAAAGGAACAAAAACATAAATCACTTAACAATTCTTTGTTTGATAATTCAAATAATAATTTAGCATTACAATAGGCACACACTGCACACCATGAGAATCAAAGTAAAAAAATTAAATAACATCCAAACAAATAGGATTTGACAATCACCTTATTCATAGGTGGTGATTATTTTTGGCATAACCATATTTATTCTACACAAACAAAAATTACTTGCCATATAAAGCACTTTCAATAGCTTGGTTTTGGTCTACAAGATTTGCAAAGAAATATTAGTTAGAATGAATTCTTGGAAAACATAACAATGCCAATTGATTATGGTCCTAAAGTAATTCAAACATAGGTTTGGGTCATGCCTACCACATCTCCATATAATTTTACACTAGGAACTATTTCACGATACCAAATGGAATGAAAAAATGATCCAAATCAACAAGGTTTTACCTTTCCTCATGAAGGCAAATTAACACATATTCCAAATGATAACAATCATTTTTCCACTACACATGTAAAATGTGAGGAGTCATGTGCTATGTACCTTTTCAACCTATCCAAAGGATGCAAAGAATGCAAAAGATCCAACTTAAGGTTGTCAAGCACCGAATGGGGAGACACCTATGACCATCCATTAGATTAGATCATAGAAAAGTCTCTTCAAATATTCAGAAAATACCAAAAAAATAAAATAAAAAATTAAAAAATTAAAAAATACTTTCAACACCTGCATATTTTATTGGCTTCTTGGCATCTATGTGTTAATTCCATGTTAATTGATGGCATATCAGTTACTTATACATGCACATGTATGTCATGCTTCTACTTGAGCATGATACAGGCATACATAGATACATGATCTATTCCTATTTTGGATCTTGGGCCTTTCTTCTACTCATGTCATATGGACATTGAGGGCATCCACCTCTATGATAACGATACTTTTAGGTTATATCATTCTACGGTCACTCTACATTATCATGTTTTGAGCTCATATGTGTACTTGCACATGCCTTTATCCATGATTATATCTTTCACATGGTACTTTATATGCAATGAATTTGATGTTTTTTCTAATACATTTTATACATTGGATACTATGATAGGTTTATGTTGGTTGCCTATGTTTTCCTTTATGTACTATCATGGGTGTTTTGCCTCGGTATTGTCTTTTTTATTCGAGCATTTGAATATGCTCCTTTATTTATTGCCATTTTTTGCTAACAAATTTGATCCATGAGCTACTACGACATGTTTATGATGTTTTCGTATGCTTTCCTTTATGCACTTCCTTGAGTGTCTTATCTTGCTATTGTCTTTTTTATTCGAGCATTTGAATATGCTCCTTAATTTATCGCCCTCATGCCTATTTATGTTTTATTTGACATTTGAATATGTCATTATTTTTTGTATAGACATTTGAAAATATCATCCTTGATTTTGTTAACATTTGACTAAGTCATGTCCCTTCGATTGTGTGGCATTTGAACATGCCCCTTGTTTGCAGTCTCCTTGGACCATTGCTTTTTGAATTGATTTTGAGTGATCTTATGTGTGTGCTTGATTTGTTTGTTGAATTTTTATTTTTAATATCTAGACATTTCCATGATCCTTATCATGCATCTTAGGCCTTTATGTGATCACATTGATCTATGTGCTTGAATAATATATTTACCTAGACATGCTACTTTTATATGTTACATGTTTACATTCATAGATTATATAGTTATCTTATCCTTTTGAGGTGAGGTAACACCAGTTTCTATTGTTCCCTCATCTCAAAGGGGGGGTACATAAGTGGGGACATTCTTTGAAAGCATGTTCTACACACTTATTCACATTTGACGCAGTTTTCAAATTCACTAAGATCATGCTTTGAAAGCATGTTCTCCAAACTTATTCAGAATGTGGTACTTATATAAATATTTAGATTCAATGGTGGCATGTCATATAGGCATGGCTTCCACCCGTTCACAATTTTTAGTTTCAATAGGGGCATGCTTTGGAAAAATGTTCTCCACACTTATTCAATATTCAACATCTCAAGATTATAGTAGGGACATGTTTTGGAAACATGTCCTCCATATTGGTACTTATTTTAGTTTTCAAATTTCTTCATATATAGTGGGGGAATGTTTTATAAGCATGTTCTCCACACTCACATAGTTTTTAAATATTCCAAATCACACAATTATATAATTTAGATTCACATTATATGGTAAAATTCTATACATTGGTACCATTGTTATACATAATTTTAGCATGAGACATATCTATGGTGCATATGATATGAAATGTGTACCTAATATTGAAAAATATAAAATAGTTTTTGATTTCAAAACTCTTATATGGATTGTTACCATATCATGGACTTTTACGCACTGATACCTAGGACAAATTGTTACAGACTGTATTGAGCCAAGCTACTATAATAATTGGTTCACTTTTGGTATGATTGAGGTGATTAAATCACTCAATATTACCAAGTTTTTAGGTTGGAATTGATTGTATCATCCAACCTCACCAAGTTATAATTATCATTGGGTTGCATGATTGAGCCAGTCTCAACTATTGGGTGGTAACTCACTTTTTATCCAAGGTTGGGGGCATGTCCCTTATAATATATCTTTCTCTCTATCTTCATAGGTATATGAACTTTCTAAGTTGATATATATTTATCTTAATCTACATTTTAGAGCCTTACAATGACATATCTTTTTCAAATCAACTTGCCAATAGGCAAGGCGGTTACATAGATACATAGGTGTACTCCCAAACCTTGCTCTTTTAATTTTAATCTTTTAAATACTTTTAATTTCATATTATATGCACTGATTATATAATATAACATGTTCTTATTTCTATTTTAGCCACTAGTAAAGCACTCAAGTTGGGCTCACGTAAAGACAAGGTGTGTGTAATCACCCAAAAGTAGTATTTGAGTTCTAAGAGTGCTACTTGAGACTACCTATCCCTAGATTATCCCTAGACATATCTTAGAGCCTATTATCACACTTATCCAATCTTTGTGTGATCCAAAATTATCCCTAATCAGCTCCAAAGCAGTCCCAGACCCTCATTTCCTGATCCTAGTCCTTCATGCCTAGTGTTCTACTAGATAGACACTAGCACCATAATAAGGACACTACCTCCACATGGTTTTAGTGTCCCCAAACTAATGTTAATGTCCTTTGCGATAGCTTTCCTAAGTGAATATATTTGCAAAAACTAAAGACTCTTAAGGCCAGCCTATACATCATTTATCATCTGTATAAGCAATAAAATGGTATAAATACATTAATTTTATCCCTCTAACCACTAGATGGAAATTAGATGTAAAATATACATTCAAACATGAAACCAATTAAGCATAATTAGGGTTATTAAACCCTATTCTACCCTACTTTTACATACTACCATATATAGTAGCCCTAAGCTCAAATTTTATAGATTTCTAATCTCAAGCACATTTAAGGCACTCAAAGCCACTATCATATTATTATCACTTTCAATTTCACTAGCACTTAGGTGGGGAGAACTACATCGAGGTTGATCCTTCCTCAGATTTTTTGTATGTAGGCAACTCTTTTTACAATGGGATATTGAGGATGTCTAGCCTATCCTACTAGCGAACCCTAGTTGCATAGAGGATTAGGGTTTGCACAATAAACTGGTCATTATAGGCACAATATAGGATTCTATAATTTGTGCACATAGTAACATAACCCAAATATCTAGACACAAGTGCACCCAAAAGCTTGAGATAACCTACATAAAGCACACTACTACCAATATTAGGACATTACCACCATTTTACCAATAATGGTGCTACTGTCCAATTTTGGTGCTACTGTCCAAGATAATTTATGAAATAGAGATATAAGCTATGACACTCAAACCATATTCCATCTCAATTTATAGCATTTAGATCATCTGTATCAAGGGTTTTTTAGCTAAGTCTTTATTTGCACTATTTATTATTATTTTTAGAAATGTCAAAGCTAGTCAGTTCTTTAACAAATCAATGGCTATATTTATTACATATTATTTCCTTGATTTAGTCTACTCAACTCTTTAATAAAACATAGGAAAGTCCAAAAATTTTAAAATATTTGGTGAACTTAACTTACTTTGAACATTGCCCCAAACCCTAACCCTATATGATCTTAGGGTTTGTATCCTTCTTTTTCATATTTTCATTAGCTGCTTTAAATTTTTTAGAGTTTATACATTATGTTTTAACATCTTTATTTCAATTTGCTTATTATGTGCCATCAAAAAAATCTATCTCTCTTCCACTAAGAAGAAGTGTTAGGCTAGTAGGTAATCCTATAAAGCATATTCAAATTCTTGCTATTTGAACTTATACCATGGATAAGGGACCTATTGTAACTCATGTTGTTGAACCTTCACACCCTGATTATGTGGAATTCAATGATAATGCATTCAAATATGAAAAATATAATAAAAGACAAGATTATACACAAATTGGAAATCAAGACACTCTCACTCCACTTAACATTGATAACCTAATTACCAGTAAGGATGAAATCCTACAGAGCTTTAAAGCTAGAATCATCCCTTGATCATGCATAAATTTAATAAGACATAATGGAAATTATGAATAAATAAAACAATGGTCAATTTATAACAGCCCATCTAATAACATTATTACACCTATAGTGAGGCCAACTCAGCAAGCACAACCAAAAATTGTAATTCAAAATACTTCAATGATAACTACACCTCTCATGGCTAATTCCTCTACTCCATATGTACAATCCCTTATGCACGAGGTTCATACTCTATAGGTTAAAGTGTTAAAACTTGAGAAGGGACCCACTAGGCCGTCACATGCCTTGGATTCAGAAGTTCTCTTACATACACCTTTGGCACACCATAAAATAGAAACTCCCTTACCATTTGTATTAGTGAAACCTAAACTTACATTGTATAATGGTAAGGGTGCCCCAACACACCATCTCTAAGTTTTCACATAGCATGTTTGGACTACATGTCCAAAATTTAACTTATCACAAATTTGTTTCCATGAAGTTTAAAGGATTATGCCTTAAAATGGTTTTATGATGAAACAATTCAATCTATCACAACTTTCAATCCTTTGGTAGACATGTTTTTAACACACTTCTCCATAAATATGAATGACAAGAGCTCATATGCTCAAATTACACAAGTGAAATAAAAGTCAAATGAACCTATTTCAAAGTATATCTTATAATATAATACTATATTAGCTAAGTTGACTGGCCCCATAGCAGAAAAATAGCTTTAGGACATCTTCAAATAGAGTCTTTTACCAACATTACACAAAGCTATCTTTTTAAAGAAGTTTCAAACATTCAAAAATTTATGCCACACAATAAATGAAAAATAGGTCAAGCTTATATCAATGGGAAAACTAAAATACATCAATGAATCATAATCAACTGTTAAGAGTTTAAATAGGCCTCCATACAAGGTAAGGGCCTTTGAGAATAAGAGTGATCAAAAGGCCACAATTAACGTAGCTTTAAAAGCCATCTCCTCACTTGGTTTTATTGATTCCTCCATGTCGAATCTTTACCAACCTTACAGAATCACTAGCACATGTTTTAAAATAGCTTTTGGAATGCAATGTCATACCTCTCCCTCCCATCAATGAGGTTCATACGATACGGCCTCTTCAAAGAAGCTATGATTCTAATGCATTTTATGAGTATCACAGGGCACCAGGCCATACAATGAACATATGTATAAGCCTCAAACATAAGATACAAGATTTGATTGAGGCTAACATTATTGATGTGGGCACACCCATAGAGGCACCAAAAGTATAACAAATAGAAGCTAGGGAATTAAAGATATTCTCAGACTTATTTTCAAAGCACACAACGAATGAGGCAAGGAACACTTTAGCTGTTCATTACACATATTAGGCACATCTACCACCAGATTCATATCATATTATTACAAAAAAGGCACACCCAGTGCACAATATCGTTAGTATGTACCATGACATAGTTATAAATAGACCCCTCATCACCTTCTCAAATTAGGATATCATTGATGATGATACAAATTTACACACACTTTTTGTACAAGCCTACATAGATCATCATCCTATCTAGAGTGTTATGGTTGATAAAGGGTCAAGCATTATCATGTGCACTATGGCACTTTTACAACATTTAGGGTATTAAGAAAAAGATATATTACCCACATACATAGTTATTAGTGGTTTCAATGGTCATGTTTAGAGCTCCATCAGAGAGATTGTGTTTCTATTACAAGGTGGAGCAGTACATGTGGCCACTCAGTTCTTAATAGTACCTAGTAAAGACATGTTTGATATGTTATTAGGTAGGCCATGGATAAAAAAACTATGAGCCATCCCATACACAGTGTACAGATTCTTGAAAAACATACATGCAAATCAAGTGGTCAAAGTTGAGGCCCTTCTATATGAGTATCATGTACCTATTCCATAACTAGTTACAACACAATTACTAGTTACAATTATAACACAATTACCAAATATAGCATAGTTATCAGTTACAACTCAAAGCATGGTTCCCATTGATACACCATAGAGTTCAATAGAGCCACTAGCGTAGGTGAGATCTACTCCTACAATATCGACATGTACACATAGTCTCCCAAGAAAGAAGACCATTATTAGAGAGACCCCTACATTAGAGATATATCATAGATTTTAAAGGGCCTTCATCCACTCATTTTTTGTTAAGATCAGTATTATTGGGTTCTCAAGGTTTTCAACATAGGGCACCTATGTCACCTATAACTTATTCTATAAAATGGGTTCTTAAGACCCCTATAGTTCATGGGATACCACAATCAGTGTCATAAATTCCTAGCACCACTACATAGGTAGATACAAATACAAATATAGATCATTCAATACAATAGATTATGGGACCACAATTACCCTTTCACATAACACACATGATCATAGTTCTATTATTTGACACAAGTCACAATGTTAATGAGTGTCCCAGGAGACTCATTGGTTAGTATGGTTCCTCTTTTCTTGTACATACTTTCCCTCTCTCTTACTCCTTATACATAGTTAATTTTCATGTTGTTTATACATAAATTATATCCAAAAAATTAAAAATATAGTATAATATGTCCAAAAAAAAAAAACATTTAAATAATTATTAAGAAAACACAAAATTTATAGATTGTATGCATTGCTATGTTTACATTTCTTATATTTTCTAGATACTACACATGCTAGCTATCTTAGTATAGTCAATTTTATCATCCTACATTATTTACTTATTCTTTGAGTGCTTGTAGATTGCTACAGGACTCAGGTCCATTACATTGATCTAGACTTGATATTATTTACCCACTAGGGGCATATACACTGATTCATGGTTCTTCACTTGACACATTGGACCACTTGGGGGAATCTTATACACAATTTCGATCACCAAGTTCTATCCTTATATATTGTACATTGTAACTTTAGCATTGTTATATCTTGATATTGATCATTGCTTCTCATACTCATATATATATATATATTTTACTACTACTTTAGACTCAACATATGCACATCCTAGATTTTACACAAATTTATATTACACATTCATGCATGCTTTCATTTTTAGCTTACCTAGTTTAGAAATGACTATATTTATATGCTTATTCTATTCAAGGGCATTTGAATATGCCATTGTTTTTTGGATCTATGCCCATTTTATTCATAATATGTATGATTTGGACATTTGAACATGTCCTTTGCAGTGGTTCTAAACTAGCTTACTTGTTACTTGCGTATGTGAACATTTGAACATGTCCTTATATGTCTTTTTTTTCTTAGATTTAGTGACATGTGATGATGTCCCTTGTATTTTGGCCCTTTGGCCTACTTGCGTACCTTATGTGTTTTGTATGTATGCTTTACTTTATGCATCATGGCCATGAAACTTGTATTTACTTATTACACACAAATTTTCAATGCCATGAGGGATCTCATGCATATACCCTTCCTACATGGGTGTCATGATGGACATCATGCCCCATCCCCCTAGGTAACTACTTAGTTTTACTCATATTTTTTGTTACATACGTTGATTACATCTATCTTGACACCCTTGTGGAGTTCTAGACATGACATACATCTTACACTATATATTTATGCTCAAATCATCTTACATTATGATGTTATGTATGCACACTATATTGGATTATTATGTAGTTATCATAAATGCTGTTGTTAACACACATTTTATTGAGATTTTTCTTTTGAGGATAGTTCTTACATAGATTCAACAACTCCCCTCAAGAGGTGTCATTGACAGGGGTTTGTCATAAAGACCAGGTTCTTATATTGCACTTAGTACATTTTTTAGCACACAAGTTCAGTTACATAAAATCAGACATAGGTAAACATAATGGGAAAATAGTGACCCAAAAAGTAGTATAGTTTCACAAAAATCAGACCAGAAAGACACTAACACCCAAATTGGGACACTAGTGCCACATTTTCAAAAATGGCATTACTATCCAAGACATGGCACTACTATATAATAGCCTCAATTTTAGAATAACCTATATTGGTCAGAGTAATACAATATGTACAATACATGATTGCACATATTCAGTTATGGTTTTATCAATTATATTCAGATTTTACTCAGATTCATTTTAGTTCAGCTCAAATTCATATTAGTTTGCTTAGATTGGGGGCATCATGTGTGGCATGACCATTCCCATATTTAGTTTAGATATTCTGATATAGTTTATTATAACTTAGTCCAATATCCATATACTCAAATATCAATTTTGGGGCATGTGCACAACACATTGTGTCTATATGCTTAGTTACACACTAGTTGATCAGATGGAATGATAAATTCCATGTCTTTTTTTATGTTGTATACACATGACATCATATTTTAGGTTGTCACTAGTTTCATGCCTTGTTCCATCTATAATGGTTCTCATTCTTGAGTGGCCTAAAGCTGCCTAATATACCTGAGTGGTTGCAGAGTCGACATACATAGTTAGATATACTTAGTTAAACATGTACAATACTTCACACCATTCAATTTTAGATGCATCTAATACACATGGGTGGGCAATGATGGACTCATAAAATACTTGATTTCTTGACCCATCCACATGAGAGGATTGGACACACTATTAGTCTAATCCAAGCTATTCATAGGTCATGATCCACCAAGCAGGGGTGGGAAATGATGGAGTCAAAACTAGATTATATTCTTGATACACCCACACATGAAGATTGAGTAAGGCATTAGATCAGTCCAAGCTATTCATTGATTGATCATTATATACACACACATACATAGGGTGTCACCAGGTTCATGCATTAGTTCATGTACCTAGTGAGGTGTATTCATTCATTTCCTCTTTACTCAATTTTACTCAATTTTGTTTCTTTACTCAGTATGGTCTTTTGCTTTTGATATCTCTTAATTAAGGATTGATTTATGCAGGTTTCATTTATAGGACATGCATTGGATCATTTTTCACATACATGAACTCAACTTCACATACACAGATTTAGCTTCACAGGTTTCACTTCCTATGTAAGTCCAGGTATGATTCTTTTTTCTTTATCCTAGTCCTTTTGCTTTGATATATTTATAGAATAAGGGGGAGGGGCAAATATAATCACCCAAAAGTGGTATTTGAGTGATAAGAGTGCTAATTTAGACTATGTATCCCTATATTATCTCTAGACCTATTCTAAAGCCTATTATCAAATTTATCCAATCTTTGTGCAGGCCACATGCATCCCTAGGAAGCTCCAAAACAATCCCATATCCTCATTTCCCGATCTTGGCCCTTCATGCCTAGTGTTATGCTAGTTAGACACTAGCACCATAATAGGGACACTAGGACTATATGGTGCTAATGTACCCAAAATGGCATGGATGTCCTTTTCCCTAGCTTTTTTAAAGGAATATATTTTCAAAAACTAAATCCTCCCAAGGTCGGCCTAGACATCTTTGATCATATGCACAAGCAAAAAAATGGTATAAATACATGAATTTTAGCCCTATATATACTAGATGGAAATAATATGCAAAATACACATTCAAACATGAAACAAGTTGAGCACAATTAATGTTGTTAGTCCTTATTCTGCCCTACTTATTCATACTACCATCTATAACAATGCTAAGCTCAGATTTTATAGATTTACAGTCTCAAGCACATTCAAAGCATTCAAGTCCAGTATAATATTAACATCACTTATAATTACACCAAGATTTAGGTGGGAAAAAATACATTGGGCTTGATCCCTCCTTAGAGTATTGGTATGTAGTCAAATCTCTTCAAAGTGGGGTGTTGAGCATGTCCAACCTATCCTACTAACAAACACATTTTTTAGCTCATACCCTAGTTATATGGAGGATTAGGGTTTGAATAATAAATTAGTCATTATAGGCACAATATATGCTTATAGAATTCATGAGTGTAGGAATATAACCTAGAGGTCCATACATAGATGCACCTAGAAGCTCAAGACAAACCTGGACAAATGACACTATCACCAATATTAAGAGACTAACACCTTTTTACCAATAATTGCATTACTATCTAATTATGTAACTACTATTTAAGAGGGTTTTTGACATAGGTATCTAGTTTATGACACTTAGAGTAGCTTCTATCTCAATTTATAACACTTAGATCATCCATATCAGGTATTTTCTAGCTAAGTCTTTATTTGTACTATTTATTACTTTTTAGAAAACTCAAAGTTAGTTAATTATATAACAAATTAATGGATGTATTTATTACATATTATTTCTCTAATTTAGGCTACCCAACCCTTTAAATAAACATAGGATTTATATGTGTTAAATCCAAAAATATTTAAACATTGTCTTATACACACCCAATTCAGTCACTAGCAAAACACTCAAGTTGGGCTCATGTAAAGATAATGTGTCTTATACATGCCTAGGTATGTATTACTTTCCTTTAAACTATAAATTTCATTACTATATTGAAAGGGGGGGAAATGTAGACATTATTTTAAAGTTATATAACACATCGATCTTGTACACTTGGCAAACTCAAACCTTGGTTCTTCCTCTTAGTTTTAGACCTTTCCCACTTTCATAAGTTTCACATCTACTCTATATTATGCCCCTTGGCCTATCTCTTAGTCTAACCAGTCTTATGTTGATGACCTAGACCTTCTATCTTTATTTGAATGCTTAAAACTTGTTTCTTTCACCTATACAAGTTCTGAGTTTGTACCTACTTTCCTATTCCTTAGACACTTGGATCTGGGCTAGACACCTACATCGATGTAGGTGTCCTACTTTGATACAAGTGTCAATTTCCCTAAAGTCATCCAATTTATAAATCAAATGTATCCTAATAGTTGGCCTAAGTGCTTTAATGTGAGTTATTTCTCCAAAGGGATTGATATAAATAAAAGATCAACCTCATTCATTCCTTACCTGGGAAAACCTAGAAAAGACCAAAGAGACCAAGGTAACTTATCAAAAGCATTTATATAAAACATTCAATTGAGAAAAAATTCCCTATTTTCTCCTATTTCCATACCAATAATAGAGACAAAATATATAAAGTTCTAATGTACTGAAGGAGTAGCCGAAGAGCTATATTTTCCAAGTTACAAGGTACGCCATCATTGTATTTTCTTATCACATACTACATGATTCACACACAATCCAACATATAGGGGAGAACTACATTAGTCTTAGGCCCTCTTCAGAGTATTGACTATGTATGCAATACTCATTGATAGAGGGGTCTTTAGGGTCAACTCGATACAATGTGCCCACTAACCCATTTCACCCCAAGGTCACTATGAACTTAAAAAATTAGGGTTTTACAAATTCATAAGGAGCAGAAGTCCATAATCTAGATTTGAATGCACCAAAAAGAAGGTGAAGACAAACTTAGAATCATCCAGGTGGTTGCATCCTTTTCTAGCAGGTATTTCATATAAGATACATGTGTCAAACCCAAACACTAGAATAGACATAACCATCCTAGGTCGTCACAAGTGTCTATGTCTCTAAAAGAACTTAAAATTAGATTTTGGCCAGTATTCCATAATTCTCTTTCCAGCCTAATCCAAGTAGAGAATTATGTCAGCATTAGAACCAATAAAGTGCATTACTTCTTTGTCATTTCCATATCTAACATAGTTGTACTTACTATTTTAAGCATAACTCAACATAATAAATTTAACATATGTTATATCTAAGTTTAACACCCAATTGACCTAATATAGAGATAATTTATCATCCTTGTACATTAGATTATATCTATCCCCTTTAATTTATAGATAACCCCATTCTGGAACCATTTTAGGGTTAAATAAATCTCTAAGTAAAACTACATAGTAAAATTACATGATATAGATCAAGACATTAGTCAATGTCAGCAAGATCAACAAGCACAAGTGTTAATTCCACACATAAGGCTAAGGTCCACACATAAGGGACATAAAGATGTCACAATAAATAATATCAAGGGCACATACAAAGGGGACCATAAAAATGTCACAAATAGGGAACATCAAGGATGCCCCATCAAATAAGGCCAAAGTCCACACATAAATGACATAAAGATGTCCCAAGCAAGGGCAAAGGACCACACATAATAGACAAACATAAAGTAGCCTATCATGTAAAATAGTAATAACATCAATTGAGCATAGAATAAGGGAACTAGTCTACACCATCCATATGTATCAATGTCACATCTTAGTACAATTGAGTATCCATGTATCACTATGTAAGATATGAGTAACTAATAAGGCACATGTAAACAATATATGTAACTCAACATGGTACAAAGGTCATAAAAAGTTATAACTTGTAATAATGAAACTTATGGAGTAAAATGCCCCTAGTATTGTCATGGCCATTGGATAGAGTAAAGTCTAACATTTATATCCATGTGTAACCTATATGTCTTGCATCACACTTGTATATTGTGAAATGCATGTATGTATGAGAATAATATTCCATTTACTAAACATGTGATAAATAACATATGTAAATAGTGTAATCTAGCAATGATGTCATGCTCAGGTCATTTTTTGGATTTTTTGTATTATTTTTAATTATTTCAATTTTTGTATTTTTAGAATATTTAGGATTTGGAAAAGTGATACTAAGTGGAAATGGTTATAAAATTATAATAATGGGAGGGATCCATACATATTGTAACATTTATCAAGGCATAAGATGTACTAGTTGTAATAACATGGCTATACAGAGAAAGTGAAAGTGAGAAATATGCCCTCATTTTATATGTGAACCACAATAATGTATCTTAAGAGTGTATGTGGAAATAATTATAGAAACCCTAAGTTGGTTTTAAAAACCTTAATCTGGTAGAAACTAGTATATGAATTTAGATTGATAAATATGGCAATCAAACATACATCTAAATGTAAAATACTAAAACTAATTGTAGTTTTTTTAAAAGTGGTATATAAAGAGATAAATATTTAGCTTTTATGGGTAACTATCTAATTATGATTGTGTTCTTGAAGTAGATATCAGTTAAAAGTAGGCATGTAATTTGTTCAATTTAGGATTTGAATTTCTTATTGCATAGGATCAGTTATATCAATCTCAATCAATATCATTGGTTGATTCTAAACTATTGGTTTATATTAACCTATACAGAATTGTGGGACTATGACTGTAAAATCACCTACACCTATTTTTGTTTGCTTTGAATTTTTTTTATCTTGAACCCCGATGATGCACACAACTCCAAAAACTAATCTCCTTTACCTTGAAGTCGTAGGTGTGCTTATGAGGGTGGTTTAATTATTTTGGGATTATGGAATGTAAAAACCTAAGTAGATAAAATACTGTGTAAAATCAGGGAATAAACATTGCAATAATTAATCATGTTGATCTTGAAACTACTATAATTGGAAGGTATTCTAAAAATAGTAAATAATCATGAGAAATAATACTTAACTTGAAAAATGACTGAGATGGATGTTTTGACACCTAAAAATTGGAGGTTTGATTGGGTTGACTATCATAAATTGGATCCAGGTGTCAGAAATAGCTCTTAATAATAACACAGTCAGTTAGACAATATCATAATGCACTATAGTTCAAGGTAGTGTTCTATAGTCCCTCTTAGAATCTCTAAAAATGATTTTTGGGTTTTGTAGATCAAGTCATATTCCAACTATGGTCTAAATTTCAATTATGTGCGATTAATGATTTTATCTATATCCTTATTTTCCTTTGAAAACTCTAGGTTTGTATACTTGTAAAGGTTTGAATGAACACCATGAGAAAAAGGGGTTAATGGGTGTGATGTGTTAAACATGTGATCCACACCCTTGTGTGGGCATGATTCCTACATACCAATACTCTAAGGAGGGATCAAGCTTGATGTATTTTTGTTGCTTATGTAATATGTGTGACTGTTTGTGAATGATAGAATGCCTGAGTATGAATACATGAGAGGATGCCTTGGATGCTACTTGAGATCTGGATACCTATGCTAGGGCTAGATTATCAAATGTATGGGTTGAGTCAATATAATATTGGAATAAGTTGGAGTTTACCCTCAATATGAAGTGGTAATTTTATGTGCTTCTATGTGATAATGTCCACTCAGAGTGTAAGAGTGTGAAAGTAGTATTTATATAGTATTCTAATAAAAATGACTTGGGAGGGTGACTTAAGAATAGTTATAGGACAACCCTAATCCTCTTAGGAAGATGAAAAATTATTTTTTTGAGGGTGTAGGGACCTAAATCACTAAGCGATTTTGCCATTATAGGTCTCATATGGTGTTCTATAGGCCTAGTTGCTATTTGTGACTACCATGTGACTAAAAGTGGATAAAAAGGGGCCATAACATGGGTGAAGTGATATACTGAGGGTAAAGTGACCTCAAATGGACATTCAAGACATAAATGGTTAATTTTAATGATTAAAATTTTCCCCCTTTATTATAGAAATGAAGTAAAGTGAAATGACTAGGATAAAGGAAAAAGAGATGTACCTAGACTTACCTAAGAGGTGAATCCCGTGAATGTGGATCTGAGTCTATGAAATATGATCCATTATGTGTCATACAAATGAAACACATATTAATTATGGCTTACTCAATAAATATCAAAATCAAAGATAAACACTAGGTTAAATGATGTGAGAGAGAAGAAATGAATGAATACACCTCACCAAGTAAGTGAACTAATGCAAAAACCTAGTGACATCCAATGTGTGTGTATATGGTGAATATATTAAATTTGGATTATGGATTTCCCAATCCCCATGTGTGGGTGGCTCAAAAACTAAAGCTTTCCTTGAATCCATCATTGCCCACCCCTACTCGATGGATCATAATCTGTGAATAACTTGGATTTGACTAATGAGTTGTCCAACCCTATTATGTAGGTGGCTCAAGAACTCAAGTAGGATATGAATCTATAATTTCCTACCCATGTGTAGTATATGCATCTAAATTTAATACTATATGATGTAACTAGAACTGTGTAAGATGGCTTTAGGCCACATAAAAACTCTAAATTGTAAAAACAACTCTGGGCCACTTGAGAATGCTAACTGCTACAAATGAATTGAGACATCAATCTGGTGTTATCTTGGTGCAAAAATAGTGCATATGGTGTCTTAAGTATACAATATGGATAATGACATGGATTTTTTATTCCATTTAAGAGAGCTGGTGCCAAACTAAACATATGGGAATAATGTGCCATGTACATGCCTCCAATTATAAGATCTGTGCATATGGATTCTAGACTAAGTCATATTAATTTGTCTGTGCATGTCTAAAATGTAAATGGGAGTGATCATGCCATGAATGATTCCCCTATCTAATCAAAACTATGTATTATTTTTAAAAAATTAAGTATAAACTGAATATATCTGATAATCTATGACTAAAACCGTGCAAGTCTAAACTATAACTGTTAAACCTTTCTAACAATTCTAAAATACTCTATGTTTGAGGCTACTAAATACTAGCATGGTCCCCATTTCTAATAGCGCACTATGCTATATACCATTGTAATGTGTTGTTGACCAAATGTGATGTTTCTAAGGGAAACTAAGATTGGTTTGTATGTGACTATGTTTTACTATATTTTCTTGAGTTTTAGCTGTATAATTTGTGTTTGTGTGTTGAAAACTATGTTCTAAGTGCACTAGGATGCCTTGATCTCTGTAAAGAACACCTATGAATGCCTCTTATTTTGAGGGGACTTGTTGAACCTTTATAAGAACTATCTTCAAAATAAAATCTATGTATTATGTGTGTTACACTGAAAATATATGATATCTACGTGATAAAGCAATATACTGTGTATACATGACATCAAAATATAAAAGAGTCTAAGCATAAGTTGGAAATGTACAATGTATGTTAGATAAAATATTCACAAGGTTTTCAAGATAGATATAATAATATAAACATGTATATGAACAAAAAATTTGAATATAATTTGAGTAAACATTATCAACTACTTGATGTACTATTTTTTACTCTGATTTTGCTTTGTGAACATTTTGTTGTTCTGAGTTATGCTTTGGTAACCACTTCTATATTGTTTCTAAATTTGACCCTTTTTGAATATGTTCATGTATCACTACAGATTACTTAACTAATTTATCTTATATATGGTCCTCATTAGCAATTATCTATCCTATATGCTTTTTCAATGCCAAACATGAATTTGTGTGATGACTATGCATTCTATGGTATGCACGATAGTATCTAGATATCCTCACTAGATGTAGATGAGGTAGGTTGATCAAATTAAATTTAATTATCTACCTTAAAATCTCATTTAAACTTCTTTTTTATCTTTGAGTACTTTTTGAATCACTAGTTGTAGATGCACTTTGTTGTGATTTCTTATTTTGATATGTAACATTGCTTGACACAAATTGACTAGGTGAAGATGCATATACATGATTGACACTAGTGTGCCTTGAAGAATTTTTTCTTGTAATATTATTTTAAAATATTGTAATATTTTCATGTAATAGGTGATTCTAATTTTATAATTTTTAAATTAGCTTGCTCATACTGATAATTTCATCCCTTAGAGTATCACAAGTGCAAACCCTAGTTGCTTCTAATTGAACATGAAAGCACACATCTTGAATGAGAGATATGGGAAGGGAAGGGTGTAAAGGATGGGAAGGTTGAATATAGACATTTGAAATAGTATTATTGGCTACCTCACCTCTTGGAGGAGTGAGAACATGGACTTGGCTAGAGGGAAAGTATCTATCACCCTCTTGGACATGACGAGGAGGAAAATAATCTTATTTATCCATGAAATTTGGAAATGTAACTTGGAATAGGGTTTTTAGGGTAGAACATATCATGTCTAAAAACCCTAACACAACCACTAAAAATAGGAAACAAAAGGATAAAAACCCTAATATCATTTAGGTGTAGGTCTTTTGCACTATTCAAAGTAAGTTGGGTTCACCAAATGATTTAACCCTTTTGGGATTATGGAATGTAAAACCCTAAGTAGAAAATATTACATAAAATTAGAGAATAAATAAAGTAGTGATTAATCATGTTGATTTTAGAAATACTATAATCGGAAGTTATTCTAAAATAGTAAATAATCATGAGAAATAATACCTAGCTTGAAAAGTAAATAAGACAGATGTTTTGAGACCTACAAATTGGAGGTCTGACTAGGTTGATTTTTAAAAATCAAATCTAGGTTAGAAACAACCCTACACAATTGTGTGGTAAGTCAGATAATAACATGGTGAACTATAATCCAAGGTAATGTTTTATAGTCCCACTTAGAATCTCTACAAATGATTTTTGGGTTTTGTATATCAGGTCTTGTTTTAGCTATGATCTAAATTTCAATTTTGTGATATAAATACTTTTTCTTGTAGATTTATTTTCTTCCAAAAACTCTAAGTTTTTATGCTTATAAGGATTTGAATGAACACCATAAGAAAATGAGGTTAGTAGGTATGATGTGCTAGATGTGTGATCCACACCCCTATTTGGCATACTACCTACATACCAATACTATGAGGAGGGATCAATCTTGATGTAGTTATCTCACTTATTTGATATGTGTGAATGCTAAAATGCCTAAGTGTGAATACATGAGAGGATGCCTTGGAGGCCACTTGAGATTTGGATACTTATGCTAGGGCTAGATTATCAAATATATAGGTTGAATCAATACAATAATGGAAGAATTAGGAGCTTTCCTTCAATATGAAGTGGTACTTTTGTGTGCTTCTTTGTGATAATGTCTATTGAGAGTGTAAGAGTTCCAAAGTAGTGTTTATATAGTATTATAATAAAATGAATTGTGAGGGTGACTTAATAATGGGTGTAGGCCAACCCTAATCATCTTAGGGAGATTTGAAAGTTCTTTTTGGAGGGTTTAAGGACCTAAATCACTAAGGAATTACACCATTATGGTCTTTCATGTGGTGTTTTCAGTAGGCCTAGGTGATATTTGGGATTGACATGTGACTAAAAGTCCATCAAAAAGGGCCCCAAGATGGGTCATTTGATATGCTAAGGGTAAAGTGACCTCAAGTGGACATCTATGACATAAATGGTTAATTTTAATGACTATAGAGGGCTATAAACCTACAAAAATTGGGAAAGTGTAATGGGTTGAGTTGATCACAATCATCCTTATTTGATGATTGACTATATTATGCATATTCAATACTATAAGGAGGAAAATCAAGCCACATGTAGATCTCCCACCCAGTGTGATTGTATAATTATACTCATTATATATATATCTAGTTAATGATCCATATTTTATACTTGACACTGCTTACTTTGAATTTGATTTAGTGTGCTTAAGACTTGGTTTGCAATTGATCCTAGTGACATGTTTATAAATTTTAAGAATAGGGAAGATTTACTCAGTGTGAAATAGTGTATAGATGTGTTATAGTTAAGTGCCAAGTCTTTTTTGAATGAGACCCTGATTTATATATATATATATATATATATATGGATTCAATTAGGTAATCTATTATGCCACTAACACACTAGGCAAATAGGTCGACCCTAAGGGAAGGTTTAATTTTTAAAAGTAGTCATTGCTCAGAGTGGGTTTATACTAACCATATCAGGTTAGTATCAATGGATAATATTATAAGAATGGACATGTGCACATGTGGACTGATCTGAGAGTCTAGATATGTTTTTGTAGGATATTTGTAGGTTTAAAATAGATAGTGAGATTCATGTAGGTGTATAACAACAAAACTAAAGGGTTGAATTATAATATTGATAACATGCAAGTATAAGATAATGGCATATTAGGACCTTGTTTATGCACTCAAGTCATACATGGTAAATGTGTGTTACACTTTTCATTGTCAAGTACTGAAGACTAGATTTTAGTATCTATAATACTTATACTTTTTTGTACTTATTATATTTAACATATGCCACTTATCAAATAATTGAAATATATTTAAAGATTTTACATTCAGATTCATGCTTAAATATTATACTTATTAAGTTAACTTCACATAATAGTTTCTATCATATAAGGGTTTCTGAAACCAAATTAGGGTAAAATGGGATGTGATAGTAGGACTTAAGATATTGTCTACTTTATTTCAACTCTGACATGCCTAATCATCTACATTATAATTTTATTTTGGGTCAAACTTAGATACATGCTATGGAAGTAGTACCATCTATATTGGCTCCTCTCCCTTAGCCTTACATATATGGATAGGGCCCCCAGGTGTGTGAAGTTAATGCATGATGGATATTTGTAGACATGCCCCATAGACAATGATCTATTCAAATATTGTAAAATGATGTAACCTAATAATGAAAGTAAGTGACACTAAAATTCTATTTATTATTATATCATACATCCATCACAACATATCCCAATATATGAAATTCATACATATGACGTTGGAGAATCAAGTACAATATATTAAAAAAATCTAATTATGGCCATTAATGAAGAAAGAAAGGAAGAACCACAATCTAATGTAGAGAAAAAAGAGACAATTTTAGATCTTCCCTTGTTTGTCAATTTAGTAAATCCAACTCGCATAATGATAAATTATTATGATAGTGATGATGATGATAAAGAAATGCATGAGAATATAAATGATCATTTTCAAAAGATAAATATCAATGCCATTAATCAAGATGAGTAGTTGTCTCATAATGTGTTTACACATATTGGTCTAGGCTATAATCAAGATAATTCATATACAAAAGGTATTGATAATTCAAAGGTTCCTACTCAATCACAATCTAGAAGGGGCAAAGGAAAGATAATAATTCTAGATAATAAACATAAGCAAAATGCAAATAGTTATTGAAATGTTATCTCATGCTAAGACTCTCATATTCTAAATGCACCATCAAGACAAACCTTTGTAAAATCAAGCATAACTAAGGCACAAGAATAATTGTACATTTCATGTAGTAATAAGGTTTCCATCACAATTCAGTGAATAATGTGGAGTTTATTGATACACAAATTTCTAAAACATTAAAAGTAATGAAAATCTAAGATGAACCAAACATCATATTATAAATGTTACTTGATAAAAAATTGATTCCATTATTGACTACTAGACATAGAGCTATGAGACATCTATTGATGTAAGAGCATCCAAAGTAAATAGGCAATCTTGCATCAACCAAAAATAGTTATTATGTGCTCATGTGGTCCTTTTGGTTTGGTTGTTGTTTTGACATGGTGAAGATAATTCAATGGGAAGTATCAATATTCCAACACTTCAAATGCATCAAGAAAATAAAAAAAGAATCAGTTTCAAGATTCTACATGGTTTTAAGAGATTTGGTTGAGTTTCTCATCCATCGGTACAATTGGAAAAGTGCCCATGTCTTTATCTTGCATAGGTTCAATGTATTCTTCTATTTATGAATTATTGTTATCCTCTACTTCTACTTCCACACCATTTTTGTCCTCTATTATCTTATTACCAACATAATGTTTTGACAAATCAAGTTCCACAATAATTTTTTGGTTGAATCCCATGCAATAATTTAGCTCTTATTCACTTGATTCTTCTTCAATTTTATGCCATTATTCTATTGTATGGATCTCTTATGCATCAATATCAAATTTAGAATGCATATTATTATAAAAACCTTCATGTTCAATGAGTTTATTTTCATCACATTCATTTGTATCTAAAACACATCTTGTAGTTAGTTAAATCTTAAGATCTGAATAAAAAGAAGAATTATTCATTATTGTTTGGGAAGACAACTGCCTGTCTAATGTGATGGCCTCTGTATTAGCTAAAGGTATTGTGTTTACCATAGATGTTTTCAAGAAAAAATGTACGAGGGGATATAAAGCATTTATGTATACATCTAGAATGACAACTTCTTAGGGTATATATTTTTTGGGAATGTTGTTATAGATATGTTGAAATCTAAGTTTGAAATCCCTGATTCACTGATTGGGTTGTCTTTTGAGCATGGAAAACTGATTAAAAAAATAAAAAGGGTCAATTAGCTATCTAAATTATTAAAAAAAAACATCCTCTAATATCTTCTAATTAAAAATTGACCCAAATAGTAAATTTAGAAACCACTCACATTCAATACCATCTAATGTGAAAGGAAACAACCTACATCCTCATGCTAAATATTTAAGAATCCCAAAATATTTTTGAAAGCGCGAACATGTTTTTTAGTTATTTTATCATTTTGAAACTTCAAAATGTAATTGAAATCATTTGTATGAATTTCATGTCAAACTCTATAAATGATAATGGTTGTTTTACCAAGCCAAGAGATGCTTTTATGTCTTTGGATTTTGTGATTTTTTACTTTTATTAGTTTTTGACATATTTGATAGAAACTAAAATGAAACACATGTTGGGGGGAATTGATCTAAATTTACCCTCCTTCTAGTGCTAGTGAGTGTATTGGTGTGGATTTTATACACACCATAGACCATGGGTTTCCATCTTTTCATTTTAGGATTATCATAGACAATCAAATGCATGAGTTATAAGTTGTGACTCTCCTATGTAGTTTTCTTAGAATAGCAGCATGTGACCTCTATCCCATAAAGGGATAATGACTCAAGTGATCATAACAACTCTCTATGATGTATATTTATAGTGATGCTATAATATAATAATCAGAGCTCATAAAACAAGGTAAAAAATGATGGAAGGGTAAGGTGTAGAAGATGGCTCTTAGACTTCTAATGAGTAATTATTACGCTTAAGTAACACATTTTGAAGTCTTATGCAAAACCACCAACATTCATCAAATCTAGTCATGCACTTAAATATGAATAAACACATAACAAGGGTCTAAGGAATAATCAATTATGAATAAATTTTAGCAACATCTCTTTATAAGATAAATTGATCACATAAAATAGCTAAAAAATATATACTACAAAAATTTAACAAAGATAAAAATTCACCACAATATAGCAACATCAAATTTATCTCCAACAAAAAATATTAGACATTAACTAACTAAAAAAATCATAATAACATAATTACACATTTTAACCTACTCATAATAAAGCATATACATATCCATGATAATTAATTAAATCTCAAAATACACTCAACATCAATATGAAATTGTTATAAATAAGAAAATAAGCTTAAAATAAAACAAAGAAAAGCCCATAAACATTTCAAATAATTTTGGATTTCTCTCTTTGCATTTGATCAAGATCTCATTCTCTCCCTCGCTTATAATGTTTATCAAAAGATGCTCATATAGATCATGATCCCCTGCCCACTATTCATGAATGAGTTCATTACAATATGAATCCCCAAGAAAAGATAAAATACAAAGTAATAAAAAGGGAGGGGGTGAAGCTCACAATACACAAGACTAGACCTCCCTCATGGCCACACTGGAAAAGTTTGTTACAATCATCAAACAAGCATAAAAAAGACAAAAATACCTCAAGGAAGTGGGTACATCTAGCCAAAAACACAATGGGCCTCTCCCAAAAAGTCTTCTTATGCATTTAATTAGTTTATAATCCCATACTAACCTTTTAAAAATATTAAGGGAAAGCATGGGTATGCCATGATTAATGAATGTATCCTCCTTAAAATTCCACAAATGATAACATTGGTTATCTATTGTTTAGTGTAACATTTATGTTCTTGTGACAACTTGACATGTGGTGATAACCATAATATTTAATTATGTATGCATTAAAGTGTTTTGAATTTGATAGTTAGGTGCCGTTGTGACCCCTATTCTTTATGCTTGTGTTATGTGGCACCATATTGTGTAGTTGCAACTTAACTTAAGTACTTTGGATGTAAAGTCTATTTTTTTACAAACAAATGACATGATGACACTTGATAGTTTTTGATCGAGTTGTAAGTTCACAAAGACAAGAATAAGAACCTCATTACATATTCCCTTTGATGTTGTGACACTATAAAAATGTGCCAAGTGGAACTAAACATGACATGTGGCACTATGAGATTGCTTACATTCCTTTAGACTGTAGCATTGGATTATGAAGATGCATGAAATGATGTTACATCCCGCTCTACCTTAGTGGAAAGTACAATGACAATGTTTATTTATTATTACCATTAGAGATTAGGACTATAATTTTGTCAATATTGTAATTAGTTATATGGCAATGTCTAGAATTTTAAATTTGAGTTTACAACATTTCATTAGTTATGAAAAGTAATGTTAATGTGATTATTTATGCATTTGTGATATAATGCAATAAGGTCATTTAATGTAGTATTTGTGTTAATATTTGTAGCTATTTTGAAACATTTAAAATGATAACAAACCAACTACCTACTTTCTCTGGTTGAGGTGGTTGAAGGATAACCTATTTAAATCCTAAGGGAAAGCATCATAGGGGAGAGGATAGTAGATCATGACAGCTAGGGGAGAAAAGGGAAAATTAAGAACAATCACATACTCACATAGTTTTCTTGAGTGGTATTGGGTCTTATAATGTTTTTGTTTATGATGTTAATAATCATATATTTCTCAAGATATTTGTGTTAGTGTTTTTACTTTAGATGGATTGTGCATAATGATTATGCCTACATACTTATTTTGTTTGCAGGTAATATTATCATGTTATTTGTGTACTTGTTTTGATTACTGAGTTATATTCTCATGTGGCTTACATATATATTTTAATTAAGAAGCACATCCTCATATTTATTTTATAGTCATTTCTTAAAGTGTGATTTGGGATTATATTGTGTACCTCCAAATGTTAGTGATGAAAAGGAATAAAAAATATTAGTATAGTTTAGTTTTGTTTGAAATAATAAACCACCAGGGGTGGTCTGCATTGTATGAACCTTAGGGATGATTTGGAGATATGGGATTTGGGGTAAGTCAAAGGTTTAGTATTACATTCACATGGGATAGTGAATGATTAAAAAAACATGTAACACATATGTCAATGATTTACTATTTTGAAATTAGGGTTATGGAGCACATAACATGACACAAAGTTGAGGCTTGCTACTTAGCCATTGGAGAAGGTAATTAGGTTAACATACAAAATAAAATTTGAGTTTGGCAGAACTAGCTCTATTGGAAACCATAAGATGAGCCTTTCACTTAGTTAAATTGGAGAAGAATAACATACCTAGGTGGAGGTGAGTGCATGAATTAATGTCCTATCATTACTCTTCAGTTTTAAGTAGTTAACTGTAGGAAAAATAAAATGTAGAGGGACATGCACTCAAGTTTGATAAGAGAAAGATAGTGAAACCAGTAGTGGCATGTGAGGATGAAGTGAAGTGAGGTTGGATAAAATGGGGTAAGAAGGATAAGCAAATGAGAAGAAGATACACAATGACTGTGGAGGAGAAAGGGAGAAGAAAGTTGAAAGGGTCGGATTTTTCAAGCAAGAATCGTATTACTATTTTCCATATCCAAGCAAGTAATAGTTTCCCTAAGATCTGTATGAACTTGTTAAAGGATTAAAAGAGGGTTGTTTGTGTTGCACTCATTGATTTAAATGTCTAACATAAAATCTAAGATCTGCAAGTATATGGAATATCATTTAATCCTCTAACGACTATATGAAGCAAGGTCTTTACTTGTTTATATGGGTTAAATAAGGCCATGGTTTAATTACTAGCCCTTATGCCTATAACACTTCATATTCAACTATTGAGAGTATAAACCCTCTATATGGAAACACACAAAACTTAGTGG
This sequence comes from Torreya grandis, assembly GCA_037957365.1. NCBI lineage: Eukaryota > Viridiplantae > Streptophyta > Pinopsida > Cupressales > Taxaceae > Torreya > Torreya grandis. The sequence continues at coordinate 49,342 of JARHVA010003277.1, read as the reverse complement.
TTATGGAAAATAGTGGTTTTATCTTATTCTCAAAGTTATGATTTGTTTAACTATGTAATGCATTAATAGTTATAAAATCTATGTGTCTAATCTTATTGAAGTGATTTAAAAGAAGACATTAGTTATATAAGAATAATAATTGTTTGTCTTGATATATTGTGTAAACTACTGAGATTGTACGAATTATTTAGTTTCAAATGCGATCTTCTACCCTAGATAGACTTGGGGGTGAGAGTTTGGTCTCACTCACATGCCCATAAAAGTGATCCTTGTGGTGAAATACATATTTGAGTAGTTTAATTTTTTATTTATTCAATATCTCCTTTAATGTTATCAAAATAAATGGTAGTAGTGTTTGGGACAAAATTATATGTTTCTTAATTAAGTCTTGAAGGATTGAAAAAACTCCAACCCTAAACCTATAGGTAGTTTGAATAACTGCCTACAAGCCTAGGGTTGGTAAGAGTATAATTGTGGATTGATCACTTGGATATATGCAATCCCTTTATATAAATTAACAACACAAAACTTGGCTGTACATAGTTATTTTCACAATGTCTTTCTAAAATAATGCAACCTTAACTTAGATTGGAATAACAGTTACACTTGGAAGTTACAACTATGATTTTTGGAAATGTATATGTACATGAAGACTGTAGCCATATTTTTGGATACACATTAATATGAAAATAAAGTTTGCATGTAATTTAGTCTTTATGCATTAGCATAGATTTTTTTAACATTTGTATTATGTAAGACGATGATGTAATAATATAAATAGGAGGAAATTTTATTGTTGTTTTACTTAAATAGAATTTAAATCTTTAACATGCTATTATAATAGGGAGTGCATGATGAACTAGCTTGATAAGGGTTTTAAGGAGAATTACTCAATTTAGTTTGGAGTGACATTGACACTTATATTTAATGTCTTTAGCTATGATTTTATTAAAAACATAGAGAATATTAAATTGAGGATATTAAGTGAAGGATAATGCATAATTAAAATGTAGGTTATGGATTGAATTGAAACCTATTTGCAGTATCAATCTTTTAACCTTAATGTTGTTATGTGTAGTATGTAGTTATGAAGCTTACTAGTGTTGTGCATTTCACTTATTAGCATAATATAGAGAAGTTTGTCATTTGAGGCTTGTTAAGTAGAGGTTATTATGTTTGACAGAGTATTGTTTTAACCTATAGACATGAAATATGGTAACATTGGTCATTACACTTAAATTATATTGTATGAGATATAATATATTATAATATTAAATACATCCATGATGAAAGTTGGATACAAAGATAGATTATATCACAATGCACCTATATTTTCATTGTATGAGTAAATGGTGGTTTAAAATGTTGTTATTAGATATTTATATGTTTGAGTATATTGTTATTGGATGATTGGATTCACATTTCAATTATGGATTTTCATGATGAACTTGTGGAAGATTTTTGTGGAACGATAAATCAACTTAAATTAATTTAGTGTTTTTTGTATTTTAGTGTGAAAGACATATATAACACCCTGATAACATGTCTTATTTAGACTATTCTATGTGATTTCATTATGAATGATGTGTTTTTATGATTTGTTCAAAATAATTATCTTTCTCATTAAAGGATGATGAGTAATGGCTAGGGATCATACTTTTAGACACTCAACATTAGTTAACAAGAAGGATAATGATGACTGTATGTTACAATAGAAAGCAATGCTGATGTGGACTATAACCCAACTTCTTTTGAAGTCTAAAAACTATAAAAATGCTTTACCAAAATGAATGTTATAACTGTATACATTGTATGTCTAATGTATTTTCTTGTTTAAATGTATGTTAGATGTCATATTAGATAGAGGATTATTTGTGGTATGTATGACTAATGCATGTAATAGTGATCATAATTTCACATTTTTATCAACCAATTCTTGATGCCCACATCACCACTATCTTTACCTTCATGAAGGGATGTGCCACTCTAAGTGGGAAGGTGTGCGGGGACCACTGGTCTATGGTTGAAGGTAAAGTGCCCAGATGATGCTTTCCCTCTTAAAACTTATCAAAACTAATATCAATTATTTACTCATGGATATTTTAGGAGATAAATTCTCAAAAAAATATTGAACATTTATTGTATTAATTTATGTACTATTCAATAGCAACTGATGATAATATAATATATTGATGTAATTTTATATTGCAATATACAATAGAGGATGTGATATATTCCTTTTATGACATTGTACCTTATTGTATATCCTATCTGATGCTGATTTATAGAGCTTAACATTGGTTACAATGTTTTTTTGTGTTGTTTAGTTGAGATTTATCATTACAACTCCTTATAACATACACCATTTCAATACTAAGAGGAATGATTGATGCATGACACTTGATTCAATGGACTTAATGTCTAAAATACCTTTATTTCACCTATGAAATAATTTGGAATACATTATGGTTGATGATTATGCAATAAATTAAATAATGTTAGATTATATTATTTAAAAATGATAATGACAAAATTTAAAAAAAATTTATGTTAAATTTTCATTTCAAACTATCTGATTGTAACAAAAGAAGACACATGGCTGTCTTTTATAGGGTCACATTCTTGTAAGGACATGAATATGAAAACATATTTCACATTCCCTTTGAACTGTTTAAATGTTACAATGCTATGAAAATACACCAAGTGGCACTGAGTGATGACATGCGACCCATTGAGATTGATTTGTAGTTTTATTCTTCATATTTTTTTATCATAACTCATCTTTTGGTAAAGGTAAGATCGAGGAGACGAGGAGTGAAATTATAGATCTTGTCACCCCTAAAGCTAGAGAGTCATTATGTCTAGGATAGGATAAGGCTCTATATATTCAATCCCACCAAAGAGATTTAGTCACTCCTAGAGAATAGATAGGGATTTAGATCACCCATTTAAAAATCTCTAGCATCAATCGAGACTCTCTACTCTCTATATGCCCATAGATAATAGATAAGGTTCTAGATATTCACTCCATCCATTTTTTTCTATTCTCTATGTAACATGACTTAACATGGGCATATGGCATTGATGACATGAGTGTGCCATATAAACTAGACTAGACTATGGGAAATTTAGAATGAAAGAGTCAAATCAGACTCCTACCTTCAAAAAGTTGAGATAAGTTGTGATGGCGTGAAGTGATGTGATGATGACACTGGTATTATAACTAACTATGAACAAGCATGAAAACATGCAGTAGAGTCCAAATGTTGTGGCTATGTGAAAATAAGTAAAAACTTACAATAAGGAATGCAAAATAAGTGACCAAACATTCAAAAATTGACTAAGTAAAATGATGACCAAGAATACTATGAGACAATGCAAAGATAATAATAAAGTCCATCATAAATCATTGATATTATTATAGTGTGACCATTAAAAAATAATGTGAAAATAAGTGAAGGGGCAAAATTTTCTTGATCAATCTTGAATAAGTAAATGTGGAAAAGACTTGCCTTTTATAAAAACATCCCACTTGACCTCATTCATTATATAATGATTTTATCCATATTTAAATAATAAAAGGGCAAACATTAAATAAAATAAACAAATTTAAAACCAAATTCCAAGAAAACCTATTTTTTAAAAAATAATAGAGGGCTGAAAGTGGGTCCCTATTCAAAAAAGAATTGGGGGTGTGTTGGTCATAACACCATGTTTGTTGAAGGGATAAAATAGATATGTTATGGGGTAGAGGTAAAAACAACACCAAAGACTTATCTAAACTTGAATGCAATTGCATATTTAGATTCCCATAAAAAATTTATGCAATTTAAAAAAATCATCTTATTTCATGTTTGTATACAAAAGTTATGGTCTCCAAAAGTTGACAGACTTTGCATAATGATGAAACTATTAATATGCACTGAGTAGTAGACTTGCAAGATTAAGTGGAAGTTATGTAAATACCTTGGTAGTTTTTAAAGCTAGAGTGGTAGTTACAATTCTACTAGTATGCATATAATAATGGTTTTACAACCATCGAGGTTATTTTACAACCATCAGACTGCATAAAGTGATATTTTCACCCACATGAATTATAAAAAGAAATTAATAGTCTAGAATGATGAAGTGCTAGTTCTTGAACATTTGTAAGAGGAAAATGAAGGTGAATAGGTAATAAAGAGTTGGATAATGTTAGAGAAAGATTCAATTTAGCAAGGATAAGAGCTAAGGAGAATTGTGAAGGAAGGGGTGGGCTCTAAGAAAGAGTTTGGGGAGATCGTTTCCCAAGAGAATAGAGGGGATGTTTCAAGTCTAGAAGGGACTGTTAGAGGGATCAATTCTTCTTCATGAAATTTAATAAGCCTACTAAGGTAAGTGAGTGAGTTTGTGTGCATAGTGTAATATTTCTAACACTATCAAATGAATTAAAATTAGAATGTGTGTTGAGATACAAGTATTAGTAGTGTGCATGTGAGTGTGTTTATTTGTGAGTGTAAGTTCAAGTTGCACGTTCTAAAGGTTTTCCTTCCTTGGAATCCATTTTCATGACTATCAAAATTGGTATTAGATTAGGGTTATAATTTTTCTAAGAATTATTTTCCACATTGTTTTGGGTAGAAAACAAGATATGCCATCTTCCAACAAAGAAGAGGTATTGGATAGAAGGTGTCAAAATATATATTACATTCAAATAAAGTATATTATAGGTGTGTGCCAAGTCTTGCTAGTGTATAAAAAGTGAGAAAATCTCTTGTTCAAGTCTATTATAGGCTGTAAATGAGAAGCTTGTTTGTGCAGAAGATATGGCATTCAAAAGTGGAAGAGCAGTGAGAGTAAAAGACTTGACGTTGATGTTGAAGGAAATACAAGCAAGATTGGATATGATGGATACTACACAAAGTGGAAAAGTTGCTGTAGTTTTGAGTGAATATGAAAAATAATAAATGTTGGAGATATTAATATCCCTACAATAAAATTTGGATTCCTTGGAGAGAGGAAAAACAAGAAAAGAAAAGAGACCATCAGAGATGAAGGTGAAAAAAATAGGTATGCCCACTTGTAATGTCGATTTATTTAATGGTAAATAAAGCCCAAAAAATATCATTAAATGGGTAATTGAGATAGTGAATTAATTTGAAGATGAGAATTCTAATGATTCCATGAAGGTAAAAATTACAAGCAAGAGACAATGTGGAAATGCATTTATGTATTAGAGAGATCTCCAAGAGAATTAAAAAAAGGAAAGAAGAAGGTTAGAAGTTGGGAACATATGATTTATAAGTTGTTAATGGGTCAAATTTTTCACCCAAGAATGCAAGGAGAATGATTTAAGAAGCTCCAAGTCTAGAAACCTAAGAGAGTGGAGAATAAGATTGCCTTGAGAGGTAATAAGATAGAGAAGTTGACATGTGAACAACTCAAAACTATTCTGAGAAATATCAAGGAGAATGATATGAGTAAAGAGAAGAGGATTTACTTGAGAGGAAATGGTGGAATGAGGTTTTCATATGAAAAATGCAAGTTTATTTTCAAAAATAATAAAGAGAAAAAAGATGCAAGCAGTTCGTAGAGGAAAATTCCTCATGAAGAAGGATGTAGGGGTGATAGTTGTTGAATTAGAAAAAGGAGACACATTACTAGATGATGGGAAATAGTTTGTGGTATTCCACAAGTGGGAAGAGTTAGAATTATCATTGGTGAATAGGGGAAATGCATTTATTTTTTCTATTTTTTAGGTATGGAAGGTTTAGGACAACCAATGAAAGATATTGTAACATACCTAGAGGGATGATATTATGATGTATGTTGATGCACAAAGATTTTGATATGTTGCACACATCCTATTCATCATATGGATAATTTGTGGTATTTATTATTTTGGGAAATGGGTGGGCCTACACTGGGATAATGATATACACATCCATATAGGTAGTTTGTGATATTTATTATATTTGAAAATGAGTGGTAATACATTAGGATTAGTGATATACCCATCCATATGGGTAACTTATGATATTTATTATATTGAGAAACTAGTGGGCCTACATTGGGATTAGTGATATTACCATTTATTATTATAAAAAGGTCTATATAAGGAGGGGAGTATCATTATGTAAGACATTAAGGAGAAATATTGTAATTGAAGTGTATGCTATAGTAAGGAGGTTCCCCCTTAAAGAGGCATGCAATAGTGGAGTGATTTTTTCCCCATAAGGAATATTGTATGATGTTTCCCTACCTTAAGTGTATTCATTCTATTTTTAAATATAATTCATATTTAGGTGGATTACTAACTCCAATGTAGGCCCACTCATTTATTAATATAAAAAATATCATAAGTCACCCATATTGATGGTTATATCAGTAATCCTAATGTAGGCCCACTCATTTCCTAATATAATAAATACCATAAGGTACCCATATGGATGGGTATATCACTTTTCCCAATGCATGCCCACTCATTGACCAATATAATAAATACACAAGTTATCCATATGTCTAAGAGGATGCATGACACATGTCGGTATCTCTATGCATCAATATACATAATATAATCCCTCCAGGTACATTACAGATACATGTATTCTTGAAGGAAATAATATAATTAAATTAAGAGGACAACTAAGAATATTTTTAGATTTATATGAAGGAAAAAATAGATGTGGATTAATTTCAAGTGAATGCACATGGGGAAATCATGCTTAAAGACCATCTATATGAGGAAGAGACAATGAATCAAGTGAAGAATGAGGAGAGGAAAACCATGGAGGTTGTTAATAATTTACCTTTGATAGTCCATCATGTGAGCACAAGTTGTGTTGTGAATGCAAGAAATGGAGAAGAGTTAGATAATTCATCTTTGAGTCATAAAGAATAGAGGAAATAAGAGTTTGTGGGAGCTATTGATTCTTTTTATATGTATGACTTACGTACAAGTCCAAAAATATAAGAGATAGTAAATAAGAGGGAAAATTATGATTTGGTCCAACATGCTTGTATGTATAAAGAAAATAAAAAGAAGTGGAAAAAGATAAAATTCAGTTAGAGATGGGAGAGAAAAATCTCACAAGAGTAAGTGAAAAATATTGGAAAGAAGAAGAACTTATCAAGAGAACAAAAATGGAGAGAGAAGGGTATGCATTAAATATCCATCCTAATATGTGGATAAAGAGTGAAATTTTAGAAGAAAAAGTTCAAAAATTATTTGAAGAGATTGATCCAAAAAGAATTTGGACAAGGCAAGAGGAACATTGTCACTCATGTGACATAGAGGCAAGGAGGGACAAATAGATGGTGGATATGTTTCTAAAAATAGTAATGAAGGATGAAAGTGGTGTTGCATAAATGGGAGAAACCGATATAGGTATTGGATGAGAGACTCTAATGAGTCACGGCGTCCATTCTTTTCATATGGACAATGGGAGTGCAAGGTTATTTACAGATGGTATACATGGGGTGTCAAAGGAGATGAGAAAAAGAGGAGAAAATTAGCCAATATTTGATGTAAATATGATGTGAATATAGTAATACAAGGATGAGGTTGCAACATGGATGCAATTTTAAGATGATGAGATTGAGGAGATGTTTTTACAAGTGTTGAAAACACATGGTGAAATACATATGATAGATGATTATGAGAGGGTATTTTAGATAAAATTTTGTAAGGAGATGGATGATATAAATGAATAAGATTATGGTGTTACAATAGAGGTATTAGAGACACAATAATGAGGATAACAAGAGAATAAGGTATGATGACTATCTTAGAGATAATATTGGAGAATATGAGTGATCATTTGAATTCCCAAAGTATGTTGAGCTCTTTTACAATCAAATTAGGAAGGAATAAGTGAATTATGAGACAAATGATACTATATATATATGATATTAGAGATGAGAGAGGAGTTGAGCTTAAATGGATGTGGTTTTTTCAAAGCCAATGATGGTTAAAGCAATGATGGTGGTGAGGTCTATTGGTTAATTTCATATTTATTTGATTGATTTGATACTTTATATTATGTTATTTCTCTGTTGAATAACATTTTAATTCAAAATTTATGTTTAAATAAGAGTCATCTAAGATGATGACTAGCTTTACGAGGGAAGGATGTTACATCCTGATTCCTCACTAATCAAACTATTTGATTATTATGGATATTTATAGCTGACAAATTTGATTTGGTTATTTTCAACTAAGATTTGAGATATATGCTATTAAGAGACAATAGGATATTGCTTAGGTTACATGATTACATTGCTATGAGTTAGATTTAGTGTATATGTTTACATTATGAACATGTTGATTTGCTATTTTATCTATATTTTATGATGAACATATATCATGATGTTATGATCTAACTACCTATTTGTTGTGAGGTTGATGCAAGAGAACTTATCTTTCGGAGTGTGATGGAGGGAGAGCATCATTAGAGAGGGTGATGTAGATGGAGATGTCAGAGGATGATAAAGAAACCAGATAGAACCCTGCACACATCACATTAGCTATCACATGTTAGATGCATAATAAATGGTTAACATAATGTGTTTTAATGTCATTTGCATTAGATAGTTTAACATGGTTTGCTATCATAGTTTAATAGTTTGTGGAATTTGTCGTACATAATTTGTGTGTGTGGCCATTAAATGCTTTTAGAAATGTGATTTTTATAATTTGATTTAAATTTAGATTTAATGACTAATTTATCATTAAATTATCATGATATTGAATAGCTAAGTTAATTAGCAAATATACTAATTATTGTAATTAGTGATAAATTAGAAAAATATTATAAAGTATATTTTAGGAGAAAAAATAGAAAAAGATAAGAAAATTAAAAAAACATAAAAAATAAAGAAAAATTGAATGTTTGAAATTAGGAAAAAAAAGATATATTAATAAAATAATAATTAAGATAACAAAGGAAAACAAAAAAAAACAAAAACAAAGCTATGCCCTCTTTTTCCATGAAAGGAAAAAAGATAAAGAGAGGGAGGCATAAACCAAAAGAAAAAGGTAGTAGAGCACAATAGATAGGGAGAAGGAGAGAAAGTGGCATAGAAGAGAGTAGATTTAAGGAGGAAAAGAGGTAATCTATCTAGATTGAGCCTTTATGATTCCTTGAATAGGTAGGTGTTGTTATTTAGATTTTGTTTATGAATCTGAAGCAATATACATGTTTATTGGACTAGAGAAATTTAGTTAACTTAAATAGTTTAAAATATACTGGTATATATTTGAATATTAGTTTGCATATATCACTGATATAAGTTATAATGGAAGATATTATTTATAATACTGATATAAACTATAATACCGGTTACATATCATTGGGAGATAATATTTGCTATTACTCAGTGATATATTTGTAGATGATATACTTGTAAATGACATATAATGGATTTTATATATTCATTAATGATATAGTTCATTAACATTTTTCATGGATTTCATAGTGAAAACATAACAAGGATTTCATAGTGCAGATACCATTAACGATTACATAACTAATAGTGATCAGTCATCTATAATCTATAATATATACAAATAATGACAAAACTTGTCTGGATGACATAATATATAAAGGCATAAACCAATGTTTTCATGGATTTCATAGTGGGGATTATATATATTCATTAACGATATCATTTGTAGATGATATGATATTATATGATATATCTATGAATATAGTGATATATTTATAGATCATATATAACCAGTTACTCATTTGCATATATAATACTCTAATTTGCATATAATCATGGTGTATTGTGATTTTATTGTGATATATGGTTATATTGAAAATCATTAGGTCCATAAGCTATGATTTTTGAAAATATATGCATGATATTTAGATATAATGACTTGTATTAAATATGTAGTGACTTATACTAAATTGTAGCGATTGATAAACTTGAAAATCCATAACATAGGGCTCATACTACAACCCAATTATGTAATACATTTAACATGGCTTAGTTATTTTACTTGACTGCATACAATATTATATTAAGTTCCTTAATAGTAATATGGTTTTAGCGATTGGTATGTAATTACTGGGTGTGATGGTATCATATAAACAAATTTGTATATGGTGATTTGTATTATATTCAACTAGTGATATAGCTTTAAGAGATTGAGATATGCAATGATTTACTACAGGGATACTTACCTGTTATACATGAAAAAAAACTATAAAATTATGATAAATAAAAATTATAATTATACCCAGTGATTTGCCAGAAAATAGATCCTAAGTACTTACATCAACAATCTATAAGAAATAATGACCTGGTTTAAAGTATAATGACCTAATTTAAAGAGTAGAAACTTACTCATAAAATCAATAATTTACTCTTAGAAACAATGATTTACTTTATGGAAAGAACACTATTTTGGTAATAGAAAATTATTTATACATGGTGGTGTATAAGGAAATACTCCAAAGTAGCGAATTGTACATATTGAGAACAATGATTTTTGTATGTGCAATGATTTCTATAACCTTTGCCTAGGATTTGAGACTACCCTATTTTCTACAAAGATTTTAAAAATTGCTATAGTATATATGGAAATCGTTGTGGTATATATATGTAAAAACAATGATGTAATATGTGGTCAAAGGTCAACTTTTATTATCCTCATTATCTACGAGTCAAATTTGCACTCACTTATATTAATTGTTGAAATATTGGTTGAAGATAGTGTAAGGTGCCTTCATTATTTACTTTCATGACATATAACCCCTCCCTCAATCTTATTAGCTATCATCTATGTGTGAGTGTGAATCCCTTTATAGGAAGACATTTAAAGGATTTTGTGTTGATTTTAGTTTTAAATTGGAGTGGTTTACACTACAATCTATGGTAGTCGATGTTGAAAGGAAATTATCTTAGTGGGTTAATACTAATTATCTCAGTGGATTAATATCTCTACCTGAGAACATTAAGAGATTTTTAAAATGAATTTCAAATGTCGAAGTCATTTTTGGATTTTTTTTGAGAAAAGGGATTTAAGATATTATTTGGGGAAATTTCCACCCTTTTTTCTCAATACTTATTTCAAATATTGATATATTTGAGATATTTGAATTATTTATATAGTATGGTACACAAGGGGATTAATGAAAATTATTGGTTTGTGTAATGATAAATGTACCATTGGAAACTTGTGTATGATATGTACTATGAATATATTTATATGTTAGAAGGCATTTACATATATAGATTATGGATATAGAAATAGTGGGATGCATGCCTATAAGCATAAACTCTGACTAGTTATTATCATGGCTTGGGTGATTCATATATCTATGTACTTGATGAAAACTATTGTGTATCATATACGAGCAATTAGTATATTTCCAAACACTCATATGCAAACCATAATGTGAATGACTAGGTAGTCTTGAGAGCTTGTGTATGGAGTTATGTACATTTTAGATATGTCAGGATGAAAATCTATCTAGTTAGGGATAAAAACTGTGAAACATAATTATATTGTAAAATCTCGTCTTATAAAGATTGTTAATATACTTTGTGGGAAGGGAAGTTATAATGATTTTTGAAATCAAAGGGGGTACCTGATTAATAAATATAAATGAACATTATTATTGTATTTACATATCATTTGTGTACTTACATATGGTGCATATTATCAAGTACAAGTACTCATGTATAGGAAATAACCTATAGTAATGGATGGTTAAAATAAGACAAAGTTTATTAAGGGTCAGAAACTATAACCATATTAAAATAGTCTTCTAGAAATAAAATGAGATGTTTAAATGAAATATTATAATGGGTTTATGAGTTATCTATTTCTCTATAAATATTATGACTAATTGCCTAGAAGTAAGTAACGTGTACATAAAATGGTATATTGTATTATTACTACTTGTGCTATATACTTGTATCTACTTACAAAGATTAGATTAAATAGTCTAAACCTAGGATATACTCAGTTGGTCTAATATGTACTCGTTACCTATTATTTAGGATTATGAGATGTTTGATTCTTGAATTGTATACTAGTTGTTTGTAATTAAGTAGTTGCGATAATGAATAATGAACTATGATATTATGAGTTGTCAGAGTATATTATGTTTGAAAACTACAATCTAAGTGTAGGTTATACCTAGGTGGTACAAACTGTAATTAATTCACTCATACATTTGATGGACCAAATGTATGCATGTTGGTTGTTTTTATGAATAACATGTTTTATAATAGTTAGTAGGACCTTATTTATATATGAATACAACCCCCTTGAGAGTATAATAAATTCTAGAATAAAATATTTTATGTTTCATGGGAAATGAGACTTTCTTTATTATACCTAGTTGTTTGAACATAAGTTTTTGCTTCCATTGATTTATAACTAATTTATTATGATTGATTGTGGTAATTAGTAGTTATATTTTAAAAAACTAAACTATGATAATATGGGTTATCATAGGGTGTAGTATATTTGAAAAATACTTATAGTAATTAGAAACTATAGTTAAATGTGTGTTTTACTCAGATGGTATAAACTGTAATCATTATTTCTATTATTGGATATATAATAATGTGAGAATCATTCATATGTTTGATAAAATAAATGTATGTTATTAGATTATCTTATGTTTAGCATGTTACATGATATTATTTTTATTAGGATGTAAATTGTATGAATATTTTGGCTATATTATGTTAACCAATATCATATTACTAATACTGAGTAAGTAGTGAGATGGACTTCACTAGCTTAATAGCATCTTAATGTCAGATGAAGGCAATCCAATTAAATGGTGTGTATAAATTTTGATTGATCTATATATTACTATTATTTATTATTTAAAAACTTTAGCCAAAGTAAGGTTTAGTGAGACATTATCATTTCCTAAGTATAAATTAAATGTTTATGTGATATCTTGTAAGGGAATGAGTTTCCATGATACAACACATGTTTAGTTTTAGAAGTCATACAACACATAAGTACTAGCTTGTCTCTATAGATTCCCTCACCATCACTATCTACGCATCTATGAAGGGAGGACCATTCTTTGATGGGATTAGTGTAGGGGATTGTTGGTTTATGGTTGGTGTGGACAAGTGATCAGATGATGTTCTCCCTTCCCATAGTAGTACTTGGAGATGACATTTGAGATTATCACAGATAATAGAAATCAAAAAACTATGCTCCGAGGAGCCATGTATCTTATTTATGTATATTGTATTATATTATATTTATTATTGAAAAATTATTATGATGAACTGTAATTACTTATTTATTGTAAATTGATAGTAGTGGCTATAGGCATGTATCAACCATGGTTGGTTAATTGTAATTACTTTATATATTTGTATTATTATGTGTTTCTTATGATAATAGTGATCAATGATGTATGATGTATTATACTTCATTTGTCATTATCACACTTAGAGTATTAAATATGATCTGATTAGATTCTTGTGGTGTAATCTATTTATAGTATATGTATTTAAATTTAAAAAAATCATGATTATCTATGTCAAACCTAGTGGGGTTGTTCCATGACCCATTTAACATAAATGTATCTTGTTTCTTAACCAATACTTGAGATGAAGTCCTTTGAGGCACAAAGTTATTTAATGGAGAGGCAAAGGAATAATTGACACTAACATGCTTAGGATTATGGGTACGTGAAATCTTATCCTCAAGTGATGTAATTTGCCTTTAAAGCATTTTTAAGGATTCACTCATAACAACTATTTGATCTAAAATAGCCCCATTAGATCCATTATTTCTCATATGTTGGGATGATTCAATGCACATACAATTTTCATTAGGAGGATGTACCCTAACTCTTGGGATAGTGATAACATGGACCTCCACAATGGAGGGATGGTAGCTATCATAACCTTGAGGCTAAAAAAGAGTGAGGCTAAACTCAAACCACAATTAATTTTAGAAATTCTAAAAAAGAACAGAATCTTAAAAGTGCAAAGAAAGTAAAAAGGGTGACTTAAAAAGGGTCACTTAAATAACCGATCACACAAGAAAACCATGAGGATTTTTTAGAACCCAAAAGAGGTTTTTGATAAAATTCAGTAGATAAATGAAACCCATAAATAAATTTTAAAATAGGCACGCCATTCACCTTATAGATGTAATTTAATAAAAATTGTAAATTTCAAATTTCAAAAAATACTATGTAATTTTGGCTAGAAAAAAATAGGTTTGTATCCCCATAATATGACTAGCAAAAGCCTATGAGCATTTTGAAAATAGAGTCATCATGGATCAAATATTAGCCAAACAAGTAAGAGAATAAGTCATAAGGCTAGGAGAGGAATTCATAATATAAAAATGAGTGTGAAACCCTATGACATAAGATAAAAACTTCCAATTTTCATAGAGGTTAAGGGGAAATTAGAAATCAAGTCTTAAACCCTAAGATAAAATTATGAAATGCTAGAAAGAAGTTAAAACCCAAAATGAGACGTAGGGTTTGGCATGGTTTGAGCAGTATTTGGGTTCACCAATATTTAATGGGTTGAGCTAACTTTAATCACTCCCTTTATGATTGACCATTTCCTACATTTTCAGTACTTCAAGGATGGAAATTAATCCCATGTAGTTCTCCCACCTAGAGTCAATGTGAAATTGTGCTCTTTTTGACTATATGTATGCATATATAAAATGGATTTGATAATTGACAATGATGGATCTTGAATATATTTAGATAGCTCTTAATTTGGCTTATGGTTATTCCTTGTGAATGATCTTAAATTTGGATAGCATAGGGCAAATTTTTTTTAATGTGAAATAGTGTGAATGCTTGAGATAAGTGAATACCAAGTGGGAAAAATGAATGACTCTTGATATGTATTTATAAGTGAATATTTTGAATATTTAATTTATTTAATGTTATGAAACATAAGGGAAGACCCATAAAGATGATTTGAATTTCATAAACTAGCCATTATTTGGCACAAGATGTGATTGGCCTAAATACACAAGAGTGTAGTGTACTATTATCCACCTAGTGTAGACTTAACCAATAGGATCAAGGACACCTATCCTAAATTGGAGATGGTCTGAGAGTGATTTGAAGTGGATTAAAAATTTTAAATTGAAATTTATTTGAAATTAATAATGGAAAACATAGTGTGAAACCCCTATATACATAAATAGCTTAGAGGAATGGAGAATAAGAGTCATATAATTGTGTGCATGTCATGTGGTTTGTAATGTGTTAAGAATTAGCATTGTCAAGTACCCATGACTAGGTTTATTCTAGTAATGAAATTTATAGAGTGGAGGATAAAGAGTTGAAAATGAGTATATACAACACTTTATCTTTGAGAGGATACTTTAATTATGTGGGACACTCAATTTAGCAAAACGTTACAACAAATCTTGAAGTACTCATTTGTGCATTTTAAAATTTTAAAAGGATAACTTTGAAAATTAAAAGATTGAAAATATATCAAGGAGTAAAAATATATATAGGTGAAACTAAATTTCCATGTAACCTGTAATTTGTGAAGGAGAACTATGCCCCCTCATTGAAGCATTTGGAGATTTTGAACCAATGGCAAATTGAAAGTGATCAAGTCTCAATTTTAAATTACTAATCAAGATATTGAATTTGAAATACACATTATTACAACCCTCATAAATGGGGAAATGTACCCAATATACTATTCCAAAAAGGTGGAACCATGATTGGCTCGCTAGAAGTAATGCCAAGGCCATTAAATGTCACTAAACTCAAACGTACATCACCTACACAAAAGATGGAACCACACATTGGGTTCATTATAAATAATTCCATGGTTATTCAAAATCACTAAACCTCAACATACATTACCTGCATATGTTTGAATAAGACCATTGCATACATATCTAGATTTTATTTGCATGATCAAAAGATAATGATGAGTATTCATTCCCCCATCAAGAATGCATTGATCATAGACTTGTATTAATGAATAATTTGATTTTTGACTTTTAACTGTTAACTTTGAAATTGAAAATGTGCATGAGAAAGTATCATTCCTTTTTGTAACTTTAAAACCTTGATCTTTGAAACTTTTTGAACTTTAAAATTTAAATCTTAAAACTTTGAATGAGTATGACTATGATTGAGTATCATGCCCCCTAAATTTGAGCCAAGTGATGCAACATGCTATGCACCTATATTCTTAATTTTTAATGTATTTTCAAGTTATAGTTTTGATTATATAACCATTTTGCCTATGTATATGCATTCAAGTGTGTATAATTCTATAATTTGAGTCTTTGAAGAGTGAGTGCATGTGTCATTCACACAATGTGTTAATGCTTGATTCTAAATTATATTAAAACTTTGAACAACCTATTTTCTGTTATATAATTTTATCTTTGAATTTGCATTGAATCTTTTAAACCCTATATTTTATATTTTTGAAACCTGTATTCTATCATAAATCTAATTTTTATCTACTCATGAGCCATAGATCTCTAAGATAAGCCCATTATGATGCCCCCATTTTGAGATGAGGGATGTATATTTCAAGTCACTCATCTCAAAATAAGAGTTAACTTTATCATGTAATAAATATGCAATAATGTTAACATGTGGAGAGTATGTCATCATAGAATTGCAATTATCATTAAAGATTGTATGCAATGTATTGAATGTGAGGCATTAAAGTGGTTACCTAGATAGATATATCATTGAATCATGTAGTAAGGTAACTATCTTTGAAATGAAGTACATAGTAACATTACATGGTATGTATCATGGCACCACTAATCAAGCTCAACAAGTATAACAAGCACAACACACAATGTCACACAATGTCATAATGTCATACATGTCATACAATAAGGTGAAAGGATACATATAATAGACATGAATATTTCATAAAAAATAAGGGCCAAGGGTCGCACACAAAGGACATAATTTTTTTTCCAAACATGGGGTATGTTTAAGTGTCACACAAGTAAATGCTGTACACATAAGGCTAAGGGGCCATAAGTAATGAACATGTTCAAATGTTGCACATACCAAGCTCAATCTCATAGATATGTTCAAGCCATTTACACACAAGGGCCAAGGGCCACAAATATTAAGCAAAAAATGTATAGACTATCATGCAAGAAAGTAAACAACATCAAAGGAACATAAAACAAGTGAAAATCAATCTATTCAACATATTTATTAATGTGATATTATAGAAAAATAGCATATGTAGTTGAATGTAAAATATGAATTATTTTAAATACACTTGTAAGATATGTATCTCAACATTGCATTTGAGGTCATAGAAAGATATAACCTATATAATTAGATGCCCCAAACATAGGCATGGCCATTAGGTAGAAAGAAATCCAACGTCTAAGAATTTATGTCTTACATCACATTCATATACCTCATGAAATTCATGTGTGTATAGGAAAGAATATGCTATATATTGAAATATGTGATAAATAACATATGCAAATAAGTAGACTAGCAACTTATGTTATACTCAGATCTTGATTTTTTTTTGAAGACATTTTTAGTGTTTTTATATTTTTACAATATTTGATTTTTTAAATTTAGTGATATATTTTGAAATAAATTTCTTTATGTATAGTATCAATGTAAGTGCATGATGTTCATAGGGTTCTTCACATGTTTACTTTAAATTTTAGCCATATGGTAAGCTCATGTACCTACATTTTTGATAACTATAAATGGACCCAACCAATTGGTTTAAACTTACCTTTAGTTCTTTTATTTGCACTATTATTATTATAATTTAATTTTAGTACTAAATTCCCACTTTGAAATTCATGATTGCGAATCTTATTTCCATTTGCTCTTTTGATGTGATCTTGATAGACTTTGAAATTTTCAATAGCTTGAATATGCTTTCCATTGAGCATTTCTAACTCATGTAACCATTTTTTCTAATAATCATTATCTTTAATGAGTTATTTTAAAGAGACCTTTAAAGAAGGAATTTATAATTTGAGAGGAAGTACTAATTTTTATCTATAAACAAGTGAGTATGGTGTAACCTTCGTTTGTATATGCATGTTGGCGTGATATGCCCAAAGTACATAAATAATAAAATTATGCCAATCTGTGCCATGTTTTGCAATAGTTTTAATTAAGATTTTGATGATTATATTATTTTTTGCTTTTGAATTCCCATTTCCTTGTGGGAAATATGGAGTAGAGAAAGTGTGATGAATATTGAATTTAGTGCATAATTGCTTAATAGTGTTATTTTTGAAGGATGAGACATTATCGGTTACAATAGTTGATGGTAATCCAAATCATGAAATAGTGTGTCATCAAGAAGTGAAAAATGTCCTCTCCTATAGTAGACTAAAATGGTATGGACCCAAACCATTTTTAAACATATTATGTAGTTGTAATGATGAAATTATGTCCATCTAATGATTATGGATTTATATTTCTTATTAAGTGGGAATCCTAGAGAGAAAATGCCCAAGGTGAAACAACATGATGCAATTCATGTGATGGAGCATGATTTAGGTTGCTATGTTTCTAAAATTATGAACATAGTTTTGCATATTCATGAAATTAATGTTCTATTGTAATGTAATAGTATCCCTATCATAATAGTTTTTAAGATATTTGTTTACCATGAAAATGGCCTTTAGATTCACTATCATGTGCTTTGAGTAAGGCTATTTTAGCTTCTTTTTGGTTTAAATATTACAGTAAGTACCCATAAAATGACCTTTTAAATAAATATCATCCAATAATAACATAAAACATTATTTCACATTGTAATTTGTGCTTATCATTGCGTGTAGCATTTTTTGATATAGAAATTGTATATATCAATGTACCATTCTAAATTTATAAAATTGTAAGTAAATGGAAAGGTTTCTAAAGAATTTAAAGTTACTATAGTGAATGACATGTGTCTTAATTGATTAATAGTAAAAATCACATGCTCATCATTGATCTCAATAGGAATCATAGAATCAATACTAGCCATTGAATCCACATGATATTGTCTTTGAAAGGTGTGCTTTCTATTAAAAATATGCAAAGTGCATCATTAATTATTGTACTATTTATTTATTTGGAATTAAATTTTCTTCTTTAATTTGATAAATATCTAAAAATTGATTATCCACTACCTAATAATCTATATATGCTTCTAGAGATTTGAATTTTGGTGTGAGTGTAGTGAATAAATCCAATATTATAGATTTATATTCTACTATAATATTTGTACATGAAAAACCTAAGCAAAAGGTAAAAGGTAATGGCTAACCTTGAGGAGTAATGTCGACTATCCTTAATCCTGCACTAGTGGTGCACTTTAAGTTATCTAAGTACATGGTCTATGTATAATTATCAATATGATATGTAGTGAAGTCATCATGAAAATCATCATTAGTTGGTGATGTATCTAATAATGGTGCTACTACTAGATGATCTGAAATAATTTTTCCATTAACTTATTTATGAGATATGAATTTTAAGTGAAATTATATGAGTAACATTACCCATTTAGAAATACGTCATGATAAATATGACTTGGAGATGATAAAATTAAGTGGGTTCACCTTTGTGATAACTTGTGTCTCATTATTAAACATATAATGCTATAATTTTTGTGCTATGAACACAAGAGTAAAACACAATTTTTCCATGGTATTTTATTTTTTCTCATAATCAACTATGTGTGACTGATGTAGTAAATGGTGTGCTCTCTATGATCATCAGTGTATTATGAAACTAAATATCTTAAGGTAGGATCTATAATTGAGATATATAATAGTAAAGGCTTGTCTGGTATTGGTAGCATGGGGACAGGTGGATTGAGTAGATATTCTTTAATTGCATCAAAAATCTATTAAAAAAAAGAACCCCATTTAAAATTTATATCTTTATTTAATATACATGTGAAAGATTATGTCTTATCAACCAGATGAGCTACAACTACCTTATTGCTTGAATCTTTCCTTGTAAGGACTATAATAGCTTTTATCCTATTGGAGGAGGCATATCAATGATAGCTTTAAAATTTTTGGGAACTAATTTAATGCCTCTTTGAGATATGATATAGTTGAGTAAATTTCCTAATGTAACTCTGAATAAGCACATGTTTAGGCTTAAACACACATTAAATTTTTGTAGTCTCTCAAATATCTGCAGTAGATCTATAACATGATCCTATCGATACTTTGATTTAGAAAGTAATTCATTCACACAATCTCCAAACTTTTGTAGATATAGTCATGAAAGATGTGTGTCATAACTCTTTGGTAAGTGGCCCCTACATTATTTAATATGAAAGGCATGATGACATAACAAAATGTTCCCCATGATTTGATACATGCCATTTTTCTTGGTCTACTAATTTAATCTTGATCTAATGTTTGGTAATGGAAAATAATCTTTAGGGAATGACTTTTTTAAATATTGATAGTCTATACAACATTAAGTGTCTCTATTAGGATTTGTAACTAGTATTATACTAGAGACCCACTCAAGATAATCAACAACTTAAATGAACCCTGCATCTAGAATTTTTTAGATTTCCTATTTAACTATACAAGCTAATTTTGGATGCATTTTTTTGATTTTTTTCTTGACTGGCTTAGCATCTAGGTATATTACTATGTTATGCATTACAATTGTAAGATCAAATCCAAACATATTTTTATAAGACCATGTCAATACTTCTGAGTAATCACGTGGGACTTTCCAAAGAGTTTTATCTTCATCCTTATTTAATAGGGCTACAAGAAGTATTTCTTGTGGATCATTAGATAATATGATAGTATCTATTCATTAATTATAGTTTACTTTTATTTCATATATGGCATTGTAGGAATGGTATTTGGACCATGTACTCTAATTTGTTAATTGGTATCTTTATTTTCTACAAAATATGCTTGGTTGGTTATTCAATGAGGAGATAGATTTTTATGATAGAAGGAAGTAAGGCCCTCATATTTCCCATGGTATTATAGGAGGGAATAACCATTTGAAAATTCATCTAATGTTGAAATATTAGGATAAATTTTACCATCAATCATTTTAGGGTATACCAACTGTAATGTAGATGCATTGTGAACTTCCTATGCTAGAACGAGCTTTGATTTAAGGAAATGCGTATAAATAGTGGTTGATGTAGATGTTATTTATTTTATTTCCATGATTCCTTGAAATAACCAAGTCCTTTTCATCCTTTTATACAAACTACGTGAATGGGGTTATCAATGCCTTGTGCATTTATTCCCAATCCTTGTCTTGTATATCCCATTTTTGTAAATATTTATGTCTAAATACAAATTGAATATAATTTTTTAAATATGTTACCAATGGAATAAGAAAAACTCTTAGTGGTTATATTGATTTTAATTATTGCTTATTTGGTTGCATATGAGGAATATGGTGGTCCTCAGATTGAGTTAATGCATAATATTTTAATGGTTCTTGATCCAAAGGCATGAATATATGTATCCTTGGTGAATGTAGTTTAAAAATTCATGTAGAATAGAGGTAATTATGTTCATATCATGTATCCATGGTATTCTTAAAATAATATTATAATTGGGGTCATTAGGCATGACCTGAAAAATAGTGGTTATCATATGAGGGCCCACAATTATGTGTAGTTTAGTTTATCTGAGTACTTTTCATAGAATATTAGAAAATCCTCAA
Organism: Torreya grandis; assembly: GCA_037957365.1. Lineage (NCBI taxonomy): Eukaryota > Viridiplantae > Streptophyta > Pinopsida > Cupressales > Taxaceae > Torreya > Torreya grandis. The sequence continues at coordinate 27,683 of JARHVA010003277.1, read as the reverse complement.
AATTTCATGTCTGAATAAGTAATGTATTGTGATTATATACCCAATATATTTAAGAAAGAGATATTGTAGATGTTTAGTCCTGATTCATTATCGACAAGAACCATTTTGATGACTTTATTGTGCCCACATACATGGATATATAATGGTAGATTTTGATTTATGATATGATTCAGAGGAAAGTATTCCTATTAAAAATAAATATTTTAATTTGATCATCATAAATTATTTATAATAAAATCAACATAAGGTGGTTCTAAATTGATGGTTTAAATTATGTTGTGTAACACTTCATGAAGAGCATATTTATACATTGACATTATTTAGATAAATTATAACATTGAAATATTAGAATGAGTATTATGTAGTTGATCCATGATATAATACACTTTAGATTTAAAATCATACCATGTGGGAGGTGGAGGGGTTTGAGGAGGAACATGTTTATCATTTCTATCATGATGGATGAGATATCTGACCTTGTCGAGTGTTGACAATGTGACTAGTAGAATGTAATATTAGTTATGGACAAATAACTAGAGAAGGAATAAAAAATGAGTCATGAATGCCATTTGGAACTTGGTAGTGAAAAATAATAAATCAGATTATATATTTCAACAAAATTAATCAAGGAATGCTTGAGAATGTACATCGTGTATTTCAGTCTTCTTATGATTATTAGATTTGATTAATGCATGTACATAATTAATAAAAATTTGGTAAGATAAAATGTAATAATGAACTTTAAAATATAATTAAGACAAAATGTAATAATGAAATTTAAAATATGTAATTAAAATTATTCATTTTTATCACGCTTTGGATTTGAAACTTTGAAATTTATGCAATAAGGATTTATGCAGTAACTAGTCAAGGGTGTGTTTGCTTTGTAGGCTTTCAGATATATTGATCCCTATCATAAATAGTGAACACAAATGCAAAGTCACTAACTATAGAGGATTAAACTATTATCTTAGCCACACTATCCTATATATAGGGTACCTTAATATTAAATTATTGGGGCTAACCACTTAATAGTACACTACAAGAACAAATGGTCAAAGTCTTCTTATGGTTGAAAACAAAAATCGTAAGCATTTCCAATATACCGTGAGGTATGTGGAAACTAAATTACACATATAGTGTTATATAATGGATTTATTATTAGTGTAGTACCACTCAAATTATTCCTATGATAAAACTAAAGACCACTTTTCCTAAAAATGATAACTCCTATGAGTTTTAAAACTGTCAAAATATAGTTTCTAGGAAAAAAGAGAAAAAATAAAAATTCAAATCATAAAAGCAAGGGATCGAAAGTAATAGTTTAGGTTCACCAATATGTTTTACCTTATTTTTGATAAACATAATAAATTATATTTTTAATTATTTATGTAAAACTAGAGAATATCAAAATGCTAAATAGGTACAATAATTAATGATTTTGATTTTGACAAAATGTTAAAAATGAAAAAATATTATTTTTGTAAAGTACTAAGAAGAGATATAATTAGCTTACACATAGATTTATATTAACTATTATGGATATATAATATTAAAAATTAGTGAAATATATGATTTATAGGTTCATGAATAAGCACAAAATTAGAAACAAAATATGGATAGGTCTGCTATAAGTGGAAAACAACGTAGTGCATTTAAGTCTATTGATTATAGACTTGTCCCAGTTGACTATGATAAATGATTGATAGAGAAAGCATAATTATGGAATTGGTAAAAGATATCATTGGAATTTTTTTATGTATGTGGATAATAGTGCAATGCATTTGAGTCCATTGACTATGGACTTATCATTGTTGACTATGATTAAAAACTAATCATTGCACTTGTTATCCCTGTATTTGCTAAGCAATATGAGATATTGTGACTTGGTTTTATTGCATATAATTCAATATGTTACTTTTCTTACATTTGAAACCCTAAAGGAAGTTTTATATATTGAAAACCTTTAAGAAAATATGGGAGTGTAATGAGCTAAACTGACCTCAATCTCCCCCTTGATGATTAACTATTGCCTATGTATCCAATATTTCAAGGAAGGAAATCAAACCTAATAGTTATCCCACCTAGAGTGAATGTGCAATTGTGATCCTTTTGAATATATGTATGTAGCTATAAAATGGATTTTATACTTGACAATGATGGATTTTGACCTTTTTTATAGTGATTTTAGCTTGGCTTATGGTTACTCCTTGTGAATGATCTTGAATTTAGAGAGATTAGGGCATATTTTCTCAATATGAAATAGTGTGAATACTTGATAGAAGTGAATGCCAAGTGGGGAAAATGAATCAATATTGATATGTATTTATAGGTGAATATTTTTATGATTTAATTTATCTGACATTATGAAACATGTAGGAAGACATAAAAGGATGTTTTGAAAATTTAAAACTAGTCATTATTTGGCACAAGACACAACCAAGTGGATAGGAGCACAATACACTCATATTTGCCTAGCATGGAATTATATAGAAGGATTAAGGACACTTATCCTAAACTGGACATTTCTTGAGAGTGATTTCAAGTGGATTGAGTATGTGACATTGAAAGTTTTATGAAATGAATAATAATAAATAGAGGGTTAAACCCACATATAGATAAATGGATTAGAGGAATGGTGAATAAGAGTAATGTAATTGTTTATAATTTATATGGTTTGTAATGTGTCAAGAATTAGTATTCTCAAGTATCCATGACCTAATTTAAGTGTCTATAGAGAGAGTGGTGAATAAGAGAAATGTGTGTTTATACAAGTTATGTATGGTGATTTTAGGTCAAAAATGACATTTTCAAGTGTCTAATAACAAATTCTAGTAGCTACACTTATAAAAATTTATAGGGTTATAAATATTTCCTTAGGGTAACTTTGAATTTATCAAAATTTTTAGGTCTTGTTCCATTGCATTCTTTCATATGTGATAGCCCTAACTCCTTTGTGTTTTATTTCAATCTCCAAGTTATTTTTTCTTAAATATTTTTCAAAACCTAGAGAACTTGCTTAGTGCATCTATTTTCAATGTTTGATCTCCTCTTTTTCCAAACAAATTAATTAGATTAAGGATCTAACTAGTGCTATTATTAATAAAGAACTTATTGATTTTATATACATTCATTTGGTTAGTTACATACATTACTTGAAAATAAACATGAACTTGGAAATGTAGCTAATGTTTTTCCATTTTTTTCTATTATAAATGAAAATGATGTATCTTTGAATCAAAACATTACTAATAAATCTCAAATTAATAATGCATGTGAAGTGTATCATGATCAATAATATTTCTTAAATGAACAAGGCATCATTGAAAATAATGCACATTTTAGTTTTAACAATGTTGACCCTAAAGTTGCACTTATCAAGAAGGAGCTTGGTCTTATGGTTAATTATGGATATGTGTGATTATAACTCATAAAAATAGGAAGGGCAAAGAGGAACCCACATAGGGGAGTAAGAAGAGATTTAAACATAAACTTATGTATCCCAAGAGGAACAGAAGGACCATGCAAGAGGTGATAGGTGAAAAGTATTTAAAAAAAAGCTCATAATTGATAAGGGAATGATCTAGAAGAGATGCACATGGGAAGATTAGAAGGATTTATTCTAGAGCCTTTTAGAAATAAGGTAAAATAAATTCACCTAGGAAATAAATGATATGCATGGGAGGTCTACGAGCATTATAAATAACTCCTTGATGTTGAGATTAAGGACTAAACTTAGAAACCTAGAACAAGCGAGATAAAGAAGGTAAAATAAATGTAGACAATGAGAAAATTGAAGTAGATGGTTGAGGAAAGAGAAGCATTGGATTTTTAATAGGTTATTGATTTTAGAGCATGCTAGGATGTTAAAGACAAACTTGGATGTAATTAATGATTCTATGATTGTTGAATATAGGGGACTATTGATGTGTATTGAATCTTGTGTAAATGATTGTTCCTTTGCTTTGTTTGGTCCATTATATACATTTATATTTTATGATATAGTGGAACTAAGATAAGCATAGTAAACCATAATACAAAAGCACAAATCAAATATAATATAAATACAATTAAAGAATTATAAATAAAGATATAGAATGTGCCAAATCTAAATTAAAATGTTTGGAAAAGTGACAAAGGAGGTTCATAGAGAAATACCTGATTTATGACTTTCATGTGTATAGGGAATGTCTAAAAATGATGAAAATAGGACCAAAAGTAGTGTAAAATACAACCCATAAAAATTACAAAGATCTTATGAATAACATATAATTACCAATATCAAAATGGTTTGATAATGGTTAGAATAATATCAAACTAGTTTGATATAAGCTATTAGTTTGATATTAGTAGTCTGGTTCAATACTATAAGATGATGTCAGATTACTCTGAAACTTTATGAATGTCTTTGTCAGCTCCTAGTTTCTAGTAACCTCTCTTGGTTTATCATTTTTATGAATGAAAATTCCATAATAATTTAGCATATATTCAAACCCTAATCCACTCTAAGAGACCTTGCAAAATATTAAACATTTGGGGTAGCTATGGGGTGCCTCAATCACACCCTTACTCTTAGATAGTTTGGAAATCAAAATTCATGAATTCTAGCAAGAAATCTAGTGTGTATGAAGATTCCAACCCTTATCCATATGTATAAAATGTAAGAAAATAGTTAATTCTATATGCTGTTTCACTAATCCTTTTTTTGGCACAATTATGCAATTGTAACACTTTAATAGATAGAAAATCTAGTGACAAGTAGAGTGTAAAGATAATTAGATGCAATATCCAAGTATCACACTTGATTGTACTTGATAATAAATTCCTTACCATGTTGTCAACACCTAATTTTAGTACAAGAGATTTTTACATTATGCCTTTGTAATGTTTTACCACACTTGGCCATTCATGCATATTTAGATACTTTTGGACACTTTCCACCCAAATTAGACTCTTCTTGGCCTTCAAAGATATATATTTCATAATAAACACCTTAGATCTATCAATTTTTAGCATTAGTATCCTAGTTAGTCATCCTCTGTCTAGCTTGATATTTGTTTTGAGTCTTTTAACATGTTGAGATATAATAAATAATTCTTTGATTTAGATCATGTCTCATTTGATGGTCCACCAATTTTGAACTTCATTTTTTATGGATCCTTTCCACCTTGGCTTGATTTTTTGTGCCTTGATTACTACTTATCACTATTTTCTAAAGTTATCTTATGTGAAAATTTATCCTAGATATCCCTATATACAAAAATACACCCTTAGTCATTTTATACCATGAATCTCCTATCATTTGGATGTCTTACAAGCCAAGTATCTCATGCACAATCATCAAGTCTTATCAAAAGGTCTACACATTTGGGCAAGGAGCCTAGACATTGAGCCTATATTACATCACTATAATTTCAAGTCTTATACCATCACATCTTGTACCAAAAGGAGATCATGAAAAAACATATAATTTCATTTTATTTTATAGGGAGAGGAGGTGAAGTCCTTTCTCTCATTTGGGTAGGAAACACTCACAAGTACTAGAACTACATTAAGCCCTCATTCTGAATGTGTATAATATGTAGTTGTAACTCCTTAAGAGGGTTCTCAGGCCACTACCCTTGAACATTTATAGATTATTGTGACACTATGGTTCATTATATATACAACAAATAATATAAAAATTTAGAGATTTATGTCCATTAGTTATGTGAAGTGAAGCCATGATCTTGTTTATCTATCTATGTCAACATAACTCAAAAATTTCCATATCCTAAAAATTAGTAGAGGTCACAATCATAATATCATGCTATAATCAACATCAAATGATCTTAATTTGTAATCAATTATGTCCAAAGTCACAATTGGTAGTCCTTCAATTTTATTCCCTTTTCAGATCTTAGTCAAATTCTAGATTTGATGTCCGATCAACCTTAGAAGTTTGTTTTGATTCTTAAAATTTAGTTATAGTGGTCATGTATGTAAATTTAAATAACTTGTCTCTATCTTCCCATTTTATTTATTTATCTATCTATCAAATGTACTTTCATTTACTATTTTCACATAATAATAGGGTTCCATTTAGACTTGTAGTTGTTGGGACTTGAATACACATGTAAATAGAACAAAAAATACATGACATAAAAAAAGGAAAGCTTTCATAAATATATTTAATTGATTGGTGTTATTTCACATTACAAATAAACTTTATATAATATTGTATTTAAACTAAACCCAACTACTTAGGGCTCAACTGTGTGAACCATCCTACCTTATTTTTATTTAACCAACCAACATATGTAATTAACTATTATTCATTAATGCTAATGCAAGGTAAACCTAAATAAAAAGGGGGTGTCTCATAAATAGATGCATGCCTTGTAAAATTATTAATTAACATTAAAAATTTGGATCACATGACCCAATAAAATCCCCTTGATCCAAAGGGGACAATAATATGATCAAGAGTATATGACATTGAAGCCATTTAATAGTGTCTAATGCACTTGAAAGTTGGTATCTTATGCATCCTGGTACTAATAAACCAATATAAATTTAAAAATCCTATGATCCACATATTTTGGCATGAATTATGAACATATTTTTGGGCATGATAATCCCCTCTAACAATTTTTAATTATATTTTACTATAAACACCATCACGGGAATGCTCAACTACATCAACCCTTGTCTTAGTGACTATTCAATACCTCTATATGAAACATTTATCCTAATGCCCAAAAATTACAACTTTATTTTTCTCAACACTAATAATGATATCAACCCCTATCAGCTATACAATCATCGATGATTGATCGAAGACCAATATACTATCTTCCCCTTATTAGATGAGAGGTTAAAGTCCTTACAACAAAAAACATAACCAAATAACTTGGTCTAATCCTCATTGAGGATATCAAATAAATTAAAAAACAAAATATGGATAATATTGACAACAAACTAATATCATCTATCCAAATACACCACTACAACACAACCTAATCTTAAAACTAGTAATGAACTTAAGATGGGTGGATCACTGACTCTATTAGCTTGCCATATTCTAAGGGACCTAAAAACCCTAAAATGCAATGTGGTTATCTTAGAAAACACAAGTGGTTAAAAATAATGTTACATTCATGATTTTCAATCATAAACTTCCCATTTTCAAGTTTGGATCATAAATAAAGTGTTAGATTGCACCAAAAATGCAAATAGTATACATTAAATTGACTTATTTCTCCACTTGACTACATTTTCATGAATCTTTCAAGGGGAGATTTGAAAAAAAATTGGACCTTCAAATGGATTCATATCACTACAAAACCAAGGGAATGTGTGGTTACACCGCTATGGTTTCACACACGATCAACTAGACAAAAAACCATATAACATAGGTTGAATGCACTAAATAAGGTGATATTGGCTGAATGCACTAAAAATGATGGAATTCAAAAAATTAATTTTTCACTTAGGGGGATTTGACCTCTTGACATCCTTAAAGTTAAAATTATTTTTATCAACTAACCTATGTGTATTTTGGAAACATAATCTCACCATATGCTATATATTCTGCCTTTTTACATATAAACACTTCGAGAAAATTTAGAAAGGTGGAGAGTCTTGAACACTGATATTCCTATCTATCAATGTTCTAATATAACTTTATAAACCAACTTTTCCATGCATGTTATGGTAATGTGAAATAAAATTTTATTTTACATACTCTACTTTCCAAAGGATAATAAGAAAAAAATATACGATAATTAGAAGTAGTAACAATAATTAAAAGGCACCTAGAAGTGAAAAAATATATACCCAATAAATGCAAAGATCCAAATAAGTGTTTTGTGGCCCACATGGTATTTTTCAACCTAGAAGTAGACAAGATAAAGGCCACTCTTGAAATTTTTATTATTTCAAGATATTCCAATGCCTAGTCAGCCATTACAGTGCCATGTTTATGAAAATTTAACAATCTAATTACATTTATTATAGCCCCCAAAAAATCAAACTTTATTTTAGGTAATTAGATGGTACACAACAAATATTACTCCAATAGGTGGATGAATCATGCCCCAATTATATTTTTAACGCATAACAAGAGAAATTAATTCTCAACAAGTAAATTTGCAACACCACTATATAATAATGTCATATTTTAATGCATTTTAATGAGTTTATCAGACCATAGAAAAATGGCAATACCATTTTTATTCAAAACAAATACTTTTAAGCCCTTCTAGCAAGTAATGAACATGCCCAACAAAGGATTCATGCTCTAGGTAGAATTAAAATATTTTTGTAGGGTTCTATCCATTTACAAAACATTTTTATCATTCCAAGCATAATTAAAATGCCCTACATCATGAAAATAACACTCTAATTTAGTAAATGGCACCTCAGAAAAAATATGTATACTCTAAGCAAAGAAATAGTAATTTTCTACTAGGATTCAAATGAATTTATGAAGCTTATAGTAATGAAACAAAGTAAAAAAAATTCTTAATTTTTTTATGAAAAATCTTTCAAAAAATAACTTCACCAAATAAAATTCTTCAAGAAATCTTCATGGGTCATATTTATTCGTGGTTCATCCAGGCTTCCTCACAGGGCTAACTTCATGGAGGCTTTGATACTAATGTTGGGACTTGAATACACAAGTAAATATAAGAGAAATTACATGATATTCAATATAATAAAATCTATCATAAATATATTAAATTGATCAATGTTCATTCACTTTACATACAAGCTTTATATAAGCATGTCTTTAAATTGAACCCAACTACTTATGGGCTCAACTACCTGAACCATGTCACTTTATTTTTATTTAACCCACTAATTAGCATAGGTAATTAGCTATTACTTTTTAATGGTCATGTAAGGTAGATATAAATAAAATTGTGGTGTCTCATAAATAGATGTATACCCCATACAAACTTACATAGTTAATTAACATTAAACATTGGATCACATGACCCAACATTAGTTTAATGTATTTACATAGGTCTCCTCACGTGCACATTAGTTTTACATCACATAATGTCATTTATCGATAATCTCACTATTGTCAAAATATTTTGATGAACTCGATCTTGAAGATCATCCAACCTTAGGGTTTCATTCCCCCTTTTCCCTCTAAGGTCTTATTTTTAATTTCAAATATAATTTTTAATATCTTGTCTATTCTCATTTTTGCCAACCTAGTCCTATATTCTTGTTCTCCTTTACCTCTAGATTCTAGTTCTTATATTTTAGTGAATCTATCCATTTTTGAGTCTACCAACCCCCTAGGGTTAGACTGCCACTTTCCATTCCTTTGTGGGTTTGAATCTCCATCTCTCAAATCTAATCCTTATATTTTGGTTGATCTTAATTTATTTATTATAATCCCCAGTTGATTTCATGTTTCCCATGTTTACATCTTATTCTAATTAAGAGGGTTAAAGCTATCATCCTTACTAGATGAAGTGATATATTGAGTGGTGCTACTAGTATTTTGATTCAACATCCTTTACTTAGTACTCTACTTATTTAAAAAATAAAATGACAAATGTTAGTGATATTCTTGCTCCTTCTATGGTTGACAATTCAAATGTGAATGATGTAACTATGCATGATGAAACTACATATGATGAAGATGATTAAGAGAACACTATTTTTTATGATAATCCTAATGATTTTAAATTTTTTTATGATGTGAATCCTAAAATAATTATCAAAATTGTTTACTTTAGAAGCATAATTTAGAAAAAATCTAGATGCTTAGATGACATGTTAAGTTAAGAGAGGTATAAAAGAATGCTTTGGCTAAGGAATCTGCACCTAATCATGTTACTAGTGATCATTTAAATGTTACTAATCTACATAATAGATGATCTTATTCTATAGTAGGTGGTGATTTAGTACTCCCAGTGCTCATTCTAATAAATGTATGCTTCCACCTAGTGTTACTTCTCAGGTAAATATCCCTATTCATACAATAACCTAACACTTCTATTGTACCTCTTATTATTACTATAACATCTCAAACTACTCTTAATGCTTTATTTAGTGGTCTTATTTTTATTCAAAACATAAAATCCTCCATTCCTACCAATTTTAATCATGCTTTGACACATACACATGCTACATCATCTAAGGATGCATTCATTAAACAATCTCTAAGATATGTAAGTGTTAATTAGATAATTTACCCAAGGATATCAATGACCTAGATATGTCGTCACTTATTAAGATATATTACATAACCCATTGGCCTAAGAATGCCTCATCTCCCTTTTGCTACGAGGTTTATAGTGCCTAATTTTGAAGTATACAATGGCAAGGGTGATCTTTCACATAACATTTGGTATTTGTTTTCTTTATGATTTTTTTTACACATGATGATGTATTGATGACTAAGATATTTCTTAGAAGTCTTAAGGACTATGCATTGGATTGGTTTTACACATTACCACCAAAACACTTGAAATATGGTTTGATCCTAAGGAAAGTTTTGATTTAAAAAATTATCCATTGTTGAAAGAGGGTTGTTAATGTTAGACATAAGTCAATATTGATTGGTGATATTGACCTAGTTTGATGTTATTGACCCATACAAAGGAGGATTTAATTGAGCATCCGGGGATGTATATGTAGGATGGTATGTAGGTTTGATACAAATAATGAGGTTCATGCAGGTGTTAAAAAACAAACAAAAAAGATAAAACTCATAAGGTAACATGTAAGTGTGAGAGAATGGTAGGTTAGGATCATATTTGTGAATGCATGTCATGTGTAGTAAATTCATGTCAAGATTGTCATTAGAAAGTAATTAATAACAAATTTTAGTATCTACACTCTTAGTCCTTTATTATAAATGTATTGTGGTAAAAATGTTACTTCCAATTTTAGATATGTGTGGAGTGAGTCACTAGGAAGGTGGTGAAACAAATATAGGGATTGAAATTTGAGACTCTTAGAAAATGATTTTAGTAAGTCTCTATCATTGATATTATAATTCTTAGTAGAATCCCTAAAGTACTTAAGATGTAAACATGGATCACTACTCCCATAAAATAACTTGAATTTAGGTAATTTAAAAATGTGGGAAAATGATAAATTAAGTATTTTTCATGGTAAAATATTCTCACATGTCACATTAAAATCCATCCAGAGTGATATGAAATAATATCTAAATATTGATTTTTTACTATATATTTCAATCCACCTAGTGAACGCATTAATGCAAAAATTTCTTGATAAGGTACATGTGGGATTTTAAGTGGTTAATTCAAAGGTTGAACTTTTTCATTACTTATTGACATAGGCACACCATTTTCATTGGCTAAGATGGTGAAGGTATATTATCATTCACCCCAAGGGAATATATGTAAGACATGATTTCATCCTAAGATAAATTTATACTATCAGTAATGATACAATCATTTTCCTTAAAGACCATGGTTACACCTTGAGTTAAGCATTGATACATTGTTTCATTATTGATAACATTAACATGTAATTTAGGTATAGTATTTTAACTCATTTTGTTAATTTAAACCATGATTAAAATATTAGTAAAGCAAACACTATGAAAACTTTAGGTTAGGAAGATCTAATGACACCTTATTATGAGAAGCAAATCTAAAAATTTAGTTTTGAAATGAATAAGCCCTAAGGGTGTTTATACAACCCTAGGTTAAATATATGTGAAATATAAACTATAGTAACCTATGAGTAATGTAAGCATTTAAATATAAAAAAATATTAGAATTTGGTTAAACATACATGAAAATAAATCATATATGAAATTACTCATGAAAATGGAGGAAATGAGGGTTTTAAAACCCTAGGATATGTGTCAAAAGAGGTTAAGTTCACCATTTATGTTTACCCTAATTATAGTCTTTATAAAAATTAGGTATAAATAAGTTGATGTTAAATAGATATATGTATATATAACTGAAATACCAAAATCATATCTATATAAGAGGCATATAAGAGGCTAATTAATGTAAACAAGTCCAAGTGCTGTAAATAGATGTTAAATCAATGTATTGTAATTGATAATAGGTTAAAAAATGATAATACCTTCATTTTTATGTAGATAGTAGTTTGTGTTTTGGCCATGCTAATTATGCTTGACTTGATCCTAAGTTTTTGAACCTACCCAAGCTTTCTGGACAAACCCATAAGTATACAAGCTTGTTCTATATAAGCCAAACCAAAATAAGCCTAACCACTTTATCCCTATCCCTATGTTACCATATGCATCCCTGTAGGTCATTGTGTCCTTGGTTTTATAGGGTTTATGCACTATATTTTCTTGATTGTAATCATATATTTATTTTGCAAATGTGTAGGGTAGCATGTATAGAATGGTCGAATCCTTTCCTTTGATATAGATTCAAATGGAGATGTTAACTTAAAATAAGAGAAGGTAAAATTAGTTGGGTTAGGAAACCACAAAATTGGAGTTGTAATATTCATATCTTGCATGCTTAAAATCAAACCCCTTATAGTTCATGTAATATGTAGATGAATATTTGAGGTATGGTTTCAAATCCATCTCTCTAAGTGGAGATGCAACTAAAAATCATTTCACATAAGCTTTCCTTTGATGTAAGTGGTCTTGAAATATAAATTAATAATACTATGAATAATTTGAGGAATGTTTTAATCCTATAAATATTTACTATTGCTATTCCTATCATCTTTTTATGCATATAAATCCATTTAAGGACTCTTGTATATATAACCATTCCTTAATTTAAATTAATATGTAATGGCATGTAATCTAATATCACAAATGGGAACTAAATTGATAATTCAAGCCCAAATAAGTGTAAGAAAAGGGATAAGGCCAAAGGGGCCCAATATTTTTTAACAAGGGATGGAACCATATAGGTAAGGGTATGCACAAAGACAAAATTAGATGTAGGTAGTTCAGAGGATGGAAGAATGAGACTACACAAGATAATAAAAGTGGATTCAAAAAATACAATAAAAGAGAAACATAAGAAAATGGACAAATGAACATAATACGGGGTGACACATAGAAGAAAGAGGTAGATCAAGACTAGGAATGCACCACTAATCTATTGAATCAAGGAAACAGCTATATATATAAACCAACATTAAAATCATTTTAATAAAGAGTTTTATACAAAAAAAATAGTTGTTTACAACTATGTGATATCATATGCTTGGTCATATGAACCATGTCATGCATAATACTACTTGATGTCTATGTTACTTGATGCCTAATATGCCATGGTATCTACAATTCATGTATTAGGGCATACCAATATTAGTGTATGTATGCTTCATTGTTATATCTAGCCCTTCTAGCAGGGTATTTATACATTAGGGCATATCTTTTATCCCTATCCTATCAACCTTATTATCTATACATTAAAAATGGGGGAATCAAACCCAAACATATCATATGAGGGGGAATCATACCTACACATTCATAAAATTTTATCACTAGTATTTTCCATTGGGGGCATGATGCACCCATGTGTCTGGTGATATTATATTTTTTATATTAGGACATCATAGTGTCCTCCTTATAACCAGTCACACTGGGGTATTACCACATTGTACCATACCTTTATCCATCTTCAACATGTTATAGTAGGGCATGTTACTTGTCCCTTATTCCTACTAATTCATCCACACATGGATCATTTATTAATATCAATCCTTGCATGTTGATATCTTTCTATAGCTATTTTCATGTGTTTAAGATATATTTTCAATGATTACAACAACTAATATTGCTTTTCTATGTTACACATGTTACATTTAATCATTTTATTTCAAGATGAATTATTTGCATGGCCATATCTCACTTGAAAAGGGTGGAATGTATCTAGACATTCTATCCAAATATTTTATCACAAACATCAATTATAGATGATAGTTTAACTATCTAGACCAAAACAAACTAACTAGACCAAAAAGCTCAAGATATTTACTTTCATCATCAAGAAACAAACTTTAGATATCAGGGTCCACTCTAAGACCCTTCAATTTCTTGGATTCAATTAAAAAATATTTACATTTCAATCTAGATTTTAGTTCTAAAAGAAAAGTTACTAGGAATGATAACATGGTTCACATATCATCAAGTGCATTGATTTATATGTTCTTTTTTCAACTTTTATTTAATTATGTTATATTCAAATTGATTTATCAAGAGATGGAATACTTGCATGCATTCATGATTATTTGTAGGTACACCAAAATTATCAACACTAGGATGTGATTGAGCCTATCCAAAGAATAAACATTCTTCATCCTTCCATTCTATCAGGTAATGTTAGGTATTCACTTAAATTTTTGTTTTAATTTTATACCCACACATGCATTCACATACACACATCAAATTGGGGCATTATGTAGACACCTAATTTTAGTACAAAATCCTTTTTAATTATTTCTTTGTCATGTTATACCAAACTTTGTATACTTGTGTACATTTGGATATCTTTGGACCCTTTCCACCCACATTATACTTTTCAAGTACTTGAGACATCTATATTTCCTCATAAACACCTCGTACATGTCAATTTCTAGCATCAAATTCCTAATCAATCATCCTTTATCTAGCTTCATCTGTCTTTTAAAACTTTTCTCTTGTTGAGTCATAATCAAAAGTTAATCAATTATAACCAAATCACAATCCAAATTATATCAATTTTGACCCTCTTCCTTATAGGTAATTTACATAATGGCTTGATTTCCATTTCCTTTATTACCACTTATCTCTAACTTCTGGGGTAACTTTATGTGCAAAGTTGTCTTAAAGAGATTTGTATATACAAATCTACCTTTAGTAATTTTGTATATCTAAATATCTTATCATCCAAAACTCCTACAAGCCAAGTCTATTAAGCTTAATCATCAAGTATTATAAAGAGGTCTATATGTTTAGCCAAGGAGGTTGGATATTGAGCCTATATTCCATCATCATCATTCCAAGTCTTACACCATCACATATTGTACCAAAATGAGGTCATATTGAAGCATATAGTTGTATTTTATTATTTAAGGAGAGGGGGTGAGGCCCTTTTTTGTTATTTGGATTGGTAACACTCATAAGCACTATAACTATAATAAGCTCTGATTCTAAGCATGCAATATATGTAGCTGCAACCGATCAAGAGGATGCCTAGGCCACTAACCATGTACATTTATGAATTAGGTATACAATAAAAAAGGACCCAAAACTAACATAACCACTATAAAAATAGTTTGATATTGGTCAACTGACCATAAACCCTAAAATAAAATATTTGGAGATTACAAGAGCACCTTATTTTGTTAAGGTATAATGTTTTCACATTTTTATTGTATTGATGTAAATATTATTGTTATATCAATATTAAGTTCATAGTTAATAGTTAATAGGTTAGATTTATTAGTTATTAAAATATATTGTTAATAATAATATATTCATATTATAGTGGGTTGTTGGGAGTTGGTTTAGGTGAGAGATTGTGGTGAATATTTGATCTCCTCAAATATAGGAAATAACTTTCCTATATAATTTGTAATATTCTTATATGGTTAAAAAAATGCAACAATAGAAATAATATAGAAGAAATAATATTAATGTGTTTATTGTCTGAGAATATTTTTGAGTATTTTCTATTTGTGATATGTAAACTTTGGTCAAATCTAAACCAAATCTATTATCTGGTATCAAAACAACATAAGATCAAGGATATTTGTGAGAATATGGGGTAGCCTTGTGTTTTATTCTACAGTTGATGATTGAAAATTGAATTTGTTTTTTATATGTCATAGTTATATAATTGTATGGTTGAATGTTGATCTTCTTATTCTTGTATGAAGATTTGCTCTATTCTTCCAATGTGTTGGAGTTAATTGAGACTGGTTTCTTCTTATGGCCAACTTTGGTGTCTTTTTAACATCATAAATAAACCAAGTGATTGGAAAATGTGAGAAGATCCTCCTATATTTTTGCTAGTAATGTGTTTCTCATTTCATACCTAAAAATATATAGATCTATTTTTCAATGCATAAAGAAAAAAAATATTTGAAACATTGCTTATATCGATATAGATATTCATGGGTCTTTTCTTTTAGAATTCATGCATTGATTAAGAATCCATCCATTTATCTACCTTCAATCACACACCTGTAGATGAATTTGCTTGATTATGGTCTATGTTAGATATTTCTAAACTAGTCTTTATCTTGAATTATAAACATCTCTCAAGCAAGAGTCTAAAGATCTAAATTTTTGGTTCATGGATTATCATTATCAACATCTGTGCATAGTTTTCTAAGATGAGCTACCAAATATTTAGTATTTTATTGATTTTTTCCAAATTGGTTATGTTAGTATACTAAAAATTCATAGTGCCTAAAATTGATCCATGAATACTTGAAGTAATTAGTGATAGAGATGACACACAAACCTCAACATTCAATTCATCTTTCATGATGACCTTCAAAAAAGTCTTTTACATACTTCTATTACAATGTTTGAGGAAAATGCAATGGATAGGTTGGGTGAGTCAAATAGTTTGAGTCATTTATTTATTTTGTATTTTGTCATCAAAGTCACAAGGTGTATTTATTAAAGGTCTTTTTACAATAAGGTCATCTTAGAGATTAAAGTTTGGATTATGAGTCGATAGTCATAGTATTTTATCAATCTTCAATACTTCATTTAAGCTTTTAGTTCTTTAATAAATTATCCATAGTTATGGTATTAGTGTTGGTAGATAGTAAAAGTCATTTAGGTGAATATTATAATTAGGTATTTTGAGTCATTTTAATTTTATATATGTATTTAAAATAAATGGGTCAAGTTATATTTATAGTCATATTATTTTGTCATCAAATGTGTCAAAAGTTAGTTAGGTCCATAGTCAAATTGTCATCAAAAAATACAAAAAGATAATTTTATGTAAAAAGAGTCTTTATTGTATGTCAAAGTTTTATAAGAATTGATACTATCAATATCAATATTAGAGTCAAATTAAAAAAATCAAAAGTGTTGATTTAAGTCTTATCATTTTGTTAATATTGTCAAAATGTCAAAAGATATTCAAAAACATAATGATGCATTATCTCTTGTACACAACATTTAATTTATGAAATTCTAAGATAATAAAATCTAAAAAAATATTAAAGATGGATATGAGGCTGATACTGAACTTGAGAATGCTCGACTAATAAAATGTTGACGCTTGACAATAAGAAAATACATATGACACTTAAAGAATAAATCTTCATCAGTTAAGTGAGTAGCTTCATCTACTAAAGGAAGGATGAATCAAAGGTTGGAGGTTTCATAGCCTCTCATTAGCCATTAAAAATAGGCCACTTTTTGATTTAGTGGCATATTCCTTTTTAGTTGTGTGATGTGTTTTTTTTTGCAAAGTGTGATTTCAAATAAGAACAGATGTTGTATCCTTGTTCACATTTTTCATAAGTGAACTATATATTACTATGTAACTTCTCTAAAATATGAGAATGATGAGATCTAAAATATATAGTACACATCATGACATCCACTTGTAAAACCATTGCTTTATGCTTTCTAGTTAGCCACTTGTAAAATCACTATTTTGGTTATTGGTTAGTCATATGTAAAACCATCAGGTATTATTTTGTGGTTTCTGGTTAGCCACTTGTAAAAAAATTGTTATTTTGTGGTTTTTAGTTCACCACTTGTAAAACCATTATTTTTGGTTGTTGGTTAACTATTTGTAAAACTATTAGGCACTATTTTAGTTATTGGTCAACCATTTGTAAAACCATCATGTGAGGTTTGTGATTGTCCTCTAAAAATCACCAAGTCATGAGTATAGGTGCATATATGGGAGAGTTATTTTCTCCATGTTAATATTAAGGGTGTGTAGGATAGGATTAATAATGTTCATAAGGAGGTGAATGTTAAGGTATAGTGTTTTTACATTTTTAATGTAGTACTATAAATATTATTTTTATAACAATATTATGTTCATAGTTAATAGTTAATAGGTTAGATTTATTAGTTAGTCAAATATATTGTTAATAATAATATATTCATATTATAGTGGGTTGTTGGGAGTTGGTTTAGGTGAGAGATTGTGGTGGAGATTTTATCTCCTCAAATATAGGAAATAACTTTCCTATATAATCTATAATTTTCTCGTATGGTTTAAAAAATGCATCAGTAGAAATAATATAGAAGAAATAATATTAATGTGTTTATTATCTAGGAATATTTTTGAGTATTTTCTATTTGTGTTATGTAAACTCTACTCAGATCTAAACCAGATCTATTATGTTTAACCCCAAAAATCTAGATATAGAAATATAGGGTTAAAGGGGTAAGAGATAACCTAAAAAATAAGGATGATAGACTATCTCTAAAGTAGGCCAATTATTTGTGAAACTTAGATAGATATATATTGAATTTATTATGTTGAGATGATAAGAATAGAAAGTACGACTATGTATATTACATCAATAATGAAAAATAAGATAGTTCATTCTGATGTTAATATAGATATGGATCTAGAATAGGTAGAAATTAGACTATATCTAGATTCTAAAATAGTCCCATGATTTTGGAAATTGTACCTCTATATTTGCATACACTTGTATCAACATGGGATGGTTACATTGACATTACTATTTGGATCAAATGCAGGTGTCCATTACATAATACTTACTAAATATTGATGTGACCATTTAGATACTTTTGGGTTTTTCATCATCTCCACTATAATGCATTCAAATTTGGGTCATGATTGTCATTCCATTTTAAATATAAAAACCCTAATTATTCATCTTCATATTGGCTATTAGAAAAATGGGTTAGTGGGAACATAGTGTCAAGATGCCCTAAAAACTCCTTTGTCAATGACCATTACTTACATAACTAATACTTTGAAGATGGATTCAGATTTATGTAGTTCTCCCTTATGTGTTGGCTTATGTGTGAATCATGTAATGCGTGATAAGAAAGTACAATTATGACCTAGCTTATAACTTGTAAAATATAGCTCTTAGGCTACTCCTTTAGTACTTCAGACCTATAGATGTGTTGTCCTTATGATTGATATGTAAATAAGAGAAAATAGGGAAGCTTTTGATCACTTAATTTCTTGATAGAATGCTTTTTATAAGTTAGCTTGGTCTCTTTAGGTATTTTCTAGGTGAAAAATGAATGAGGGTTGATCTTATATGTATACCAATCCTCTTTGAGAATATCTCACATTAAATCACTTAGGCTGACCTTTACGATATGTTTCATTTGTAAATTGGATTAATTTAGGGTACTAGATGCTTACATCAGGTAAGGACACTTGTGTCAACATAGGCATTTGACTGGGATGCAAGTGTTTGGGAAGTAGAAAAGTAGGTATAGGTCCAAACTTGTAGAGGTGGAAGATAAGTATGTTTATAACATTATGAGCAATATAGAAGTCCTAGGTAATCATAATACATAGGTCAGACTAAGAGATAAGAAACTAGGCATACAAAGATAGTATATACAAACCTTTTGATAGCAGGAAAAGTCTAGAAGCTAAAAGTACATCCATGATATGTATTTTCCAAGTGTACAAGATTAAGGTGCTATATAATTTATAAATAGTGTCTACATTCCCCCCCTTTAATATAATAATGAAATTTCTATTTTAAAAGAAAAAAAATGTGTAATTAGGTGTGTATAACACACCTTGTCTTTGTTTGAGTCTAACTTGAGTGTTTTGATGGTGACTAACCTACAACCAAGAATATGTTACGATATATAATCAGTGCATATAATATAAAATTAAAAGTATTTAAATTGAAAGAGAGCAAGGTTTAGGAGTACACTAATGTATCGGTACAACCATCTTGCCTTTTAGTAATTTCATTTGAAACTTGTATCATTGTGAATCATTAAAACTAAGATTAGGACAAATATAAATTTGGAGAGAGAGAGAGAGAGAGAGAGAGAGAGAGAGAGAGAGAGAGAGAGAGAGAGAGAGAGAGAGAGAGAGAGAGAGAGAGAGAGAGAGAGAGAGAGAGAGAGAGAGAGAGAGAGAGAGAGAGAGATCACATACCCCCAACATTAGATAAAATATAGATTACCACTTGGAAGTTCAGACTAGCTCAACCATGTAACCCAATCATACTTATAACCCAATGAGCGTGAGTGAACCAAGTCAACTCTCACTATAAAATTGGTGAAGCTAGATGATAAATTCAAGTCCAAACTATAAACTTGGAAATATTGAGTGATTTAATTACCTTAACCATACCAAAAAGTGAACCAACTATTACAGTATATTGGCTCAATATAGTTCATAAAAGTCCAACATGGTGGGTGATAATAGTCCCTAAAAGTGTTTTGAATCTAAAACTAATTTGATTTTATAATTTTAGGTGCACATTACATAACATATACACCTTATATATGTCTCATGTTGAAATTATGTATAACAATAGTACCAATGCATATAATTATGCCACAAAATTGTATTTGAATCACACAACTACACAATTTGGCTAATTTGAAAATTATGTAAGTGTGGAGAACATGCTTTCCAAATAGGCACCCACTATATATGGAAAAATCTAAAAATTTATATAAGTGATAATATGGAGGACATGTTTTCAAAACATTCCCCCACTATGAATTGGGTATGTTATATACTAAACAAGTGTGGAGAGCATGTTTCCAAAACATGCCCCTACTATATCTATGAAACTATGACCAATGTGGAAGTCATGCCTCTATAGTATGAAACTCAATAATATACCCCCCATCTTGAGGTGAGGGAAGATATAAATTGATAGTTACCTCACCTCAAAAGGATAAGGTAACCATGTGATTTGTGAATGTAGCATGTAACATATAGAAAGAACATATCTAGGTATGTGTATCATCGAAGGGCAAAGAATGTGATCACACCAAGTCCTAAGATGCATGATGTGAATCATGAAATGACTAGATAGTAATATTAAAAGATCAAAATACAATAAAAAACACACACAAGAGCACTCAAAAATCAAATCAAGAGACACAAGTCTAAGGAGACTGCAAAGAAGGGGCATGTTTACATGCCACACAATCAAAGGGACATGATTTAGCCAAATGTCCACAAAGCAATAATGACATTAAAATGTCCAAATATAATAAATAATGATATATTAAAATGTACAAGAGTAAAAAAAATGCATGGGGGCTATAAATAATTGAGCATATTTAAATGTTCAAATAAGTAAGACAATAGAAATACAAGACACTCAAGGAAGTGCATAAATAAAAGCATAAGAAACTAGCATAAACATAACAACTAGTCCTTGGATATATGTGGTAGCAAAAAATGTCAAGTACATAGCATATCAAGTACACTATGAAAGATATAAGCACGAATAAAGGCATGTATAAGTACATATATGATCTCAAACATAATAATGTAAAATGACCATACAATGCTATAACCTAGATGTATAATGATTGTATAAGTGGACACCCATAATGTCCTAGTGATGTGAGTAGAGGGAAATACCAACATCCAAAAGTGCATAGATCATATATCTATATATGCCTGAATCTCACTCAAAAGATGCATGAAAGACATGTATATAGGAAGTACTAATATGCCATCAACCAACATAAACCAACAACACATATGCTAAGGAGCTAATAGGATATGTAAATGCTAAAAATATTTTTGAATTTTTGAAGGTTTTTGGTATTTTTGGGATATGTGAAAGGGAAAAAAAATATCCTATGATCACATCAAAAGGATAGTCATAAATATCTCCCCACTATGAACATGCTAAAATAAATTGGTGAAACTATCGAGGAACATGCATAGGTAAAATATCTATCACTGTATTATCTATGATGCTCTACATATGTAAAATAGGACTTTATGGTTGTGAAGTAGTAGGGGTAGGATTAGGGGTTTTTAGAACCCATTTTTGAGTGTTCTATGGTTTCTTTGGAGTAGTAATAATAGGAACATGTGTAAGTGATTTGGATATCTGAATATGGTGTGTAGTAAATAAGTATTCCATGGAACCCACTGTGGAGATATGATTTAATGGTCTCTGAAATACTAGTCACCTGGTAAAGGGAATTACATGTTTCTTAACCTTTTATGGAAGATTAACCTTATGAGGTTGTATAATTAATTTCATGGGTATCAATTTATCTTGACCATGAGGATGTTCATATGGAATTCTAGAAATTGTAATTACCCAATTGGCATGAATGTATTTAACACACCTATGTACTATAGAAGGTACTACTCAAAGTTTATGTATCTAAGGTAATCCAAAAAACATATCAAATACCCCTGTGGAAGGTATGACTAAGAATATATTAAATAAATGGGTGGGACTCATCTATAGAGGTAAGTCAATCTCACCAAGAACCTATTGTGAGATCCCATCAAATGCTATAATTGATTTGGTCTAAGGATGTAAATCATGATTTGTATAACTTAAATGTTTAACTAATGTCATAGTATAAATGTTTTTGCTTACACCATTATCAATCATAACATCATGTATAGGCTGGTGGTCAAGGTATGCTTGAATGAGTAAGGAATAAAGATTTGAGTCATCATCCCTAATCTCATTGTCATCAAAAATAATAGAAGGTATTCGAACCATAGAAGATGTATGCCATATATAAATACCAATAATCCTATCTAATGGGTGCTCATAATGAGATGGAGGAGGGTGTGCATTAGATGCCATTTGAACTTTTTAATCTTTCTTTGAATGATCTTGCAAAGTGTTAAATATTTTCTATTTTTGGTATTCACCAAGTTATGAGCTTGATTCTCTTAGAGGATCATTAAATGTAATCTTTTGATCATCAATGAGGTCCTAGATCTTATGCTTCATGGTGAAACATCTATTCATATAATACCCAAGGCCTTGGTGATAGTCATAATAAGTATTTGTATCATACCCTTTGGGTAGATTTATACTCTATCAACCGCTATAGGATGAGGTTGAGATATAAGATGACACTTTACAAGTCACAAGAGTAATGAAGTGGAAGACTCAGGTAAGCCTATAAAATTTCTCCATGGTGCATTGGTTAACATAAGTTGATTAGGTTGTTGTGACACCACATTAATTATGGTAGTTGTTTCTTTTAGAATATCAAGAGGTTTGACCTTATAACTTGGTTTGATAGTAAACGTGGTATTAGATGTAGATGCATTTGGTGTATTTTCTACATACTTGAGTTTGTTCAATGAGATAAGTTTCATTTCATGATCATGAACAATGTGGCATAAGTCATCAAAAGATTTTAACTTTTTGAAAATAATAGACTCATGTAAAGGAGAAATCAAACTTTGATTGAAACTATCTTGAAGCTCTTTATCTACCATATGATTGGTCATTTTAGCTAACATTATTTTGTATCTTAAGACATACTCATAAATAAGTTCATTTATTCCTTGTTTGATTTTTGTAATTTGGGCATAGAAAACCTTTTTGATCATGTTAATAGAGAAATGTACCAAAAAATGATCCACAAGGGGTTTGAAGTAATTTACTGATTGAGTTGGTAACGCATAGTCCTTGAGGCTCCTTGGAAAAAGTTTGGTCAAACTTTTATCATTGGAGGTATAATCAAGGCATGCTGCATAAAAGGATCAGAGATGCTATTCAAGATCACCCCTTTCCATCATAAAATGTGAACTTAGGTGCAACAAAACTAGGTGGTGAGGGGTGAAATGATATATATGGTGCAAGAGGATTATGCAAAACCTTTTGTGAATCAATAGCATAAGGTGATTTCATAGAGTTTTGTTCAATATTTCAAATATTAGTTTTCAAAAGTTTTATAGTTTTCACAAGAGCTCACACCTCTTGAAATTTTAGGTTGGACACTTGAGAGAAGTCACCAAAGGAGGTGTACCCATAAGTTGGATAGATATAGGCATTGAAAAAAATATTTGAGTTGAAATATTTTGGTTTCCCATGTAAGATGTGGTAATAATAGTTTTAGGGAAAAAAGGTTGAAATGCATATCCCATGCCTCTACTAGATGTAGGTAGATTGATCAGTTTAGAATAAATTGTATTACCTTTTAAGGATTCACCATCACTAGGTGAGGAAAGCTTAGCCTTATCATGCTTAGTAATTTCATCTCTTGTAACATACAAAAATTTCATATATTAAGCCCTTGTTATTATTGAGATGAGTGACCAATGCTTCTTTATATTCCATTTGAAATCAAGTTTTTTGATTAATATTTTCCATTACTTACAAACAAAAAATAATTTCAAAATTTGAACATCACACCAAAACCGTAGCTGACTGAAAAACCTATGAATCAAAAAAAATTTGCATTCATACGAATTAGGTTCACAAAATGTTTAATCCTAAAATTTAAATATGGAGAATCTAGGGTTAAATGGGTAAGAGGTATCCTAGGCCATAAAGATGGTAGACTATCTCTAAAGTAGGCCAATTTTTTTGTGAAACTTAGATAAACATATACTAGATTTATTATGCTAAGATGTTAAGAATAGAAAGTACAACTATAGTAGATATTAAAATAATAATGAAAAAAAGATACTTATCCAATTTCGATACTAATATAGATAAGGATTTAGAATAAGAATAAAGTGGACTAGATCTATATTTTAGAACAATCACTTGATTTTAGAAATTGTTTCCTCTGCAGTTTTAGAGACTTACATCGACCTAGGTTGGTTACATTGACTCCACTATCTAGATCAAACACATGTGTCTAGTACAAAATACATACTAAAATATGGATGCAACCACCTATATGCTTCTAGGTTTTTCATCACCTTCACTCTGGTGTATTTAGATTTGGGTCATGAACTATCACTTCTTGTCAAATAACAAAATTGTAATTCTTCATCTTTATATTGACTTGGAAAAAATGGGTTAGTAGTCACATGGTGTTGAGCTACCCTAAAGACCCCTATATAAATGAGAACTACCTACATAGATAATACTCCGAATAGGGCCTTATACTTATGTAGTTATCCCCTACGTGTTGTCTTATGTGTGAATCATGCAATGTGTGATAAATAGGTACAATAGTGACCTAACTTATAACTTGGTAAATATAGCTCTTGGGATGTTCTTTTAGTACTTAAAACCTAGATATGTGTTGTACCTATCATTAATATGGACATATGAGAAAATAGGGAAGATTTTGATCACTTGAGTGCTTGATATAATGTTTTTGATTAGTTAACTTGGTCTCTTTAGGTATTTTCTAGGTGAGGAATGAATGAGGGTTGATCTTATATTTATACCACTCTTAGATAATATCTCAAATTAAAACACTTAGACTAACCTTCAAGATACATTTCATTTGTAAATTGGATGAATTTAGGGCATTGGATGCTTACATCAGGTAAGGAGACTTGTGTCAACATAGGTGTCTGACTGGGATGCAAGTATACAGGAATAAAAAAAGTAGGTACAGGTCCAAAACTTTTAGAGGTGGAAGATAAACAAGTTTATAAAATTCTTTGCAAGATAGAATGCCTAGGTTATCAAAATACATAGGTCAAACTAAGAGATAAACAACTAGGCACATATAGATACTTTATGCGAGCCTTTTGGTAGCAAATAGGTCTAGAAGCTGAAGTTGTATCCATGATTTGTATTTGTCAAGTGTACAAGATTGAGGTACTATATAATTTAGAAATAATGTCTAGATGCTTATGGGAATTTTAAGCAAACAAGTAAGTGATATGAAGGTTATCAAGTATTATGTATTAAATACCAACATGATTATTTACCAAATATGACTAAAAGTAAAGTTAGAAAGGAAAGGGAAGGCTATACATGGCCCAACATAAAGGAAAATGCGCTAATAAAGAGCCCAATTTGAATCTATGTTTCATATACATATAAACACACTCATAAATTAAATTTATTAAATATAGGATTTAGGACTATTTTTTAAATGGATTAAAATTACCATTCCAATGGTTAAATAAACTTATCACTGATGAATATAAATAAAATTTGTGTAATTTCAAAATCATTTTCACAAGTTGTTTGTTAGTGCATTTTCATTCTTGTAAAAGTCATTTCAAAATTATAGGTTATTTTACAACCTAATCCCTTAGAATTTTTTTACAATGCTTCATTCATACTTATTTTTAGTTTAGAAAACATGATCAAACCATCATTATAATTTATTATTTAATCTGTGAATAAAATAAATGGTGTTTTTGCATGTATTTTATTGACTTGTGAATGGTGTGAAAAATGTTGATTGATATTGTTGTTACTTTGGAAAATTATTTAATGTGTATTTTCATAAAAAAAATTTTTAGTGATTAATATACACTCTTTTTAGATTAGTAAAATTCCATTGAATCGTTTAGTTCAAAATTTTAGACCATATATGCATTTTATTTTGATAGTGTTAAAATTACACTCTATCAAGCTTAGGGAAGAAAATTGTTAGTGATGTAGTTGAGTGTGTTATTTCAATAGAACCAGTTTATAACCTTTCTCAAACTTGGAAATTATAATCAAGCCATAAATATGTGTCAAAGGGTGTATCTTCTTAACCCTAGTGAGGACTAACTATGTGTAAGCTAGTTAGTGGCCACAATGTTACTATGGCGATAATAATAAGAAAAACATCGTGAGGTTATATGGCAAAGGTAGATTTCCTTCATACTAAAGAATAAAATTCATGCTAAAAAATATATGAATCATAGACAAACCTAATTATAATTATATAAGTGTGTATAAGCTGATATGTAGGTAATCCTAGGGAGTGAGCATGGGAAGTAGTGACTAAAAATAATGGCACTTTCACTTATGCACTAAGTACACTTCCCTACATTTTTAACTATGGTAGGATGTAATAATAATTAGTGTGTGGTCCTTAAAAATTATAATGAGGTGGTGACCTATGTTGAGCGAAATTTGAAAATGAGTACATAATTAAACAAGTCATTATCATTGATGTAAACACTTTTTATTTGTAAAATTCCTCCTAATTAATGTGAGATTAAATGTTGTGAGAACTTCATAAATAGTTAATGACTAAGAAAATTATAGGATTCCTTGTTAATCATAAAAACAATAAATTATACTATTATGAGATGGTTCTTTTGTGAGAGAACAATAAACTTAATAATGTTAGAGTGCCTTACATTTCACTAACATCAAAATATGACATAAAATTGATAATAATATTATTGTATCTTATGAAAGAAAATGATTAGTTTTATAGTTTTCAATTTTAAAGCTTATATAAGTGTTTAACCTTAAAATGAAAATGTGGGGATATGTTTTGTCAATTTAAGCTAAGAATATAGAAATGAAATGGCATAAAGGTGATAATTAGATCTATATGAAGCCAATTAAATGTTAAACTCAAATATAAGCATACACTAAATTTATTATGTTGAGATAGTCTAAATATATAAAATATAACTAGGATAGATATATAAATGACAAAGAAGAGAATTACTTAGCTTGTTTTGATGTTAATACAATTCTAGATCTAGAACATGTTGAAAGTAGGTGGAAAGACAATTCTAGAATAGTTGCCAGATTTTGGATCTGGTGCCTTTAATTATCTAGATAGTTTGAATCAACCTTAGATGGTTACATAAACACTACTATTTGAGTCCAATGATAGTGTCTTGTATTGAATATTTGGTGAAATAGGATGTAACCAC